>CP116455.1:9227727-10427727 GCA_028216015.1 Quercus dentata
ACAAATCTTTGTATAAATTGATCTCCCTATAGGATTTATCGATGGCACTCTTGATGATAAATTTAAGCTGAGTTTGGCTCAACCGAGTATCAACTCTATTCTTTCTTAGTTTTTTTCCTCATACATTTATGTAGAAATAAGGAACTATTTATAGGACAATTTTCTAGTTGGGATGTGTCATACCAAATTGCATCGTACTAAATGCAATGTGAAGTAATTGTAGCGCAATAAATATCGAGATGACCAAGGTTGTCAAAATTGGGATCCTACGTAAGATTGTCGGAGGTAGGTAGGATCGTGGATCGTAGGATCGGATCGTGGATCGTAAGATCCTATCTATTTTTAGATTTTAAGCAAAAAACCTATTGATATTGAGTTTGTATGTTATATAATCACTTAAAATATGAATCCATCCATTAAAAAAAAAAAAAAATTGCATCATAAAATGTAATTTGCACACACTACATCGTTTTTATGTCATTCTAACGAAACAAAATATATTTAACTTTTGACATAATGTATCTAAAAAGTTCAATACATGTTTAATTAGCAACTAAGTACCAAAATATTATCTACACATATGGAAAATGTTTTCCAAATTCTAAGTTCCAAATCCAAAATAAGTCAGGCTAATTAGCATATAAAAACTAGCTAACTACAAATTTACAATATGTAATCCAAAAGAAAATTCTCAATCTAAGGTAAACTAGCTAATTACAAATATGAAATCCAAAAGAGAATTCTCATTCTAAGGTTCTTCTAATCTAATCACTATCATTGTCATATCCCATTTCATCATCTAAATATTTTAGGTTTTGTTTTTAAAAACATTAAACTTAAGTATTATAGGTTTTTTTGAGATTTTATGTTGACATAGGAGTAAATTTGGGACATCAATTCATTATTGGACTTCTGATAACCCATTGGGCTTGTGGGTTTAGATGGATTACCTTACCCAAATGAATCCCACTTAAAAAAAAAAAAAAAAAAAAAAAAAAAAAAATTATGCCAAATGGTAGGATCGGTAAGATCAGTAGAATCCCATACGATCCTATGATTCTATGTGATCCTACATATGATCCTACCATTTTTGCGATCCTGCTATGATTTTAAACTTTTTGATGAGGTGGGATCGTAAAATCGTGCGATTTTACGATCCGGATTGCGATTTTGACAACCCTGGAGATGACCGTACCTACAATTGCCCTTCATTTGCAACAATGTTGAATAGCAAATGCTTTTAAGTCGAGCTCTTTAGCATGGTGCTAGAATCGATCATTGAGATTCACGAGGTTTGTGTTCTTTGTGGCTTTTTGGTTTGATTTCTTTGTCGTTCCTTAGCTTCAGCTTGACACCACAATTGTTATACTATCACCCTTATGCTTTCTAAATTTGGTTAAAGCTAATTTTTGTTGTTAATCAGATCAGTTTGTCAATGGCCAGTAAACATGATCTTATTATCAAAAAAATCTAGTACCATAAAAAAAATGCATAATTTTTGCCACAATTCTCTATGTGGTTGACTATGATTGGTAGAGAAAAAAAATGATAGGTTTATATGAAAGTGACATGTAATCGGTTATAACTGTCTTGTGAAAGAGTTGTGACAAAAGTTGCGAGTTTGTTTGTGATACTAAAAGAACTCTCTTATTATTTATGATTATGCACATTTAATTGTGTGTATGTCATTGTTGAGTGCAAATCTCAAAAATTGTCTTGGATTATTGGCTTATATTTTAGTGTGAGCAATTTAAGTAACATCAACATGTATAAATTGTTAGTCTGGGCAATTTTTGGTTTCTATTTGAGATAGTTTATTTCAATCAGTTTTTTTTTTTTTTAATGGAACTAATAATTAAGAAGAAAAAAAAAAAACAAAACAAACAAAAGAGAGGCTTTATTACATGGGTAAGGATTTGCTACAAACTAAGTTGTAGCAACTTGAGTAAAATGCACACATGTCAAGTGGTCATTCGATGACAAGTGTCTATCTCAGGTATTGATATGTGTGCCTTTTTATAGAAGTTGTTATAACTTAGGGTATGTTTGGTAGACTGTAATAGATTTTGTAATGTAATAGTTATTCCTATAGTTTAACTATTCTTTAGTTGGGTTATGTTTTTTTACAAGAAATAGTCATACCTTATGAATAACTATTCTTCAAAATGAGGAATAATTATTCCTCTTTAAAAGGATTGTATTAGTTATTCTTTAGTAAATGCAATAATTTCAAAACTTAATATATTTCCAAATAAACAAACTTTCCATATATATCTAACAATTATAAAAATAAAAAATCATAAAAAATAACATATATCTCTCTTAAATTTAAAAAATAACAATTTTTAAAAATATATAATTGTATGAATAAGATATTTCCTAAAATAAATTTTAAGTTTTATTCTAATGTTATAACTCACAATCAAACTTATAAATAAATTTAGTTATTACATTACAACACATTTTATTCCTAGTAATAACAATTACAATTCATGTCGTAATCCTCATTCAGTGTATCTAACGTACCCTTAGTTTGCAACAAATCCTTACTCTTATTGTATATCAAAGAATTGTTTTGGGGGGAGGGGGGAGGGGGTGTGGAATTCCTAGAAGGAAAATGGAAAGGAATTTCTTTTAGTTGTCATTGTTGCTTCAAATGCAATGCATAAGCAAAAGATTCCATTTTCAACCTATACGGCTTGTGTCATATTTATTCCAAAAAAAAAAAAAAATACTGAAAAAAGTTTAATTAAATTTTCATGCTCATGTGTCTCTATGGGTGATTTCAGTTAACTCAATTGAGTTAGCTCAACTCATAAAATCTCTAATAATTGTATAAAGAGACGTGAAATTCAATTTTTATTTACATTAAAAAACTAATTGATATTTTAATTTGACATTAAAATTGTAAATTGGGGTCACAGTTGATGACACGTGGCGACAATCCATTCATATTGCCACGTCACAGAACCCCCAATTCTGTATTAATTTGATAGAGGGAGAACTTCAAGCATTCGGGCCATTTTTATAAACTCGTACGCCCCAACCCCATTCCCCACTTCCTCGATTTCTCCTTCCCCCTTCACAAACTCTCTCTCTCTCTCTCTCTCTCTCTCTCTCTCTCTCTCTTATTCTGCAATTCGTTTTCGTCAAATTATCGCCGGAAAAACCATACCACTCTATAATCATCATCATCGACTCGTCGAGATTCTCGTGATTTTATCGATCTTCATCGCAACACCGCCATGAATCCCGAATAGTAAGCTTATTATTCATCCTCTGTTTTCTTTGCTTTTGTTTTTCCATTTCTCACTTTAACGTTTGTCTTTTTTCCTATTAATTTCCGTGTTTCTCTCAATTTATATAAATTTTGGTCCAATTCTTTTTAGATCTGTGATGATTCTTTGTTCAATATCTTGAAAATTTTTATTTCTTATAAATTTTCTGCGTTGCTTGGATTGTTAAATTTCGCTTTGATCATTTTTGTATTTGGATTTGCCCTAAGGATTTAGATCTAGGTGTTTCCGTACCAGATCCGTTGACCTATTTAGGTCAATTTTGCTTAGAAACATATTTGTTTATTGGTATTTCTGCGTGTTAGAATTTTAGCGAATTGAGCTGATTGGTTTAGCTCAAAATTCGAATTTTCTGAGATTTGGTTGTGTGAATGTGAAGGTATGATTGGCTATGCCGACAAAATGTTATTCATGGAACAATTGTATATTGATATATTAATTCATTATATTTATGAGTATTGTAGCTATCAATTACTTTTTGAGTGCCCTAGCTTCATTTATGCTCTAACTATGTGATTAATCTTATTTTGCAATATGAGACCCACCCTGCCTTAAATGTAATTGTGGAAATTTTGTGTATATTTGGCTTTGATTTTGTTTACAATAGTGGGTGGAGGTGTTGAGCTTTGCTGAGCTTGTTTGGGTTATGAAATTTTCTGTTTTCTGTGTTAGATATATGTTTGAGTTTGTGTATGCATTTGTCTGGTGCTAATTCATTTGCTGTTTGTAAATTGGATGGATGGTTTTTGTTTATGTTTCTCCATTTAGTTGACCATCATGTGCAACTTTATTTATTTATTATTCCTTTCTGTTCTCTTATTCGCAGTGACTATTTGTTTAAGCTTTTGCTTATTGGAGATTCCGGTGTTGGAAAATCTTGTCTGCTTCTGAGGTTTGCTGTAAGTGCTTAGTGTATTTTTGTTCTTATCTACTGTTAGCCTAACCTCTATTTGATTATATAAAAAAGAAAGAAATAATTGTTTAGGTGTATATGCCGGTGAGTGAAACACACGCACACATATATGTATATGATTGCAATGGTGTATCCAATGAGCTAGTTCAACTGGCACTTCCTTCTCCCATGGGATAGAGGAAAGTTTGTGGGTTCAAGATCCACTGGGTGCAAGTGTAATTTACCAAGTACAACCTGAATAACATGTTATCAATGAACTCTTCCTTTTAAAATAAATGACCCTTTTTTCATTTTTCATTCGTGTTTGGTAGAAGGGATAGAAAAGTGGGAGCTGAGAAAATGTATATAACTTTCCTTTGTTTGGTTTGGGAGGAAAAACGAAGGAAAGAAATAATAATTGTATTAATTCCTATTAGACCCCTAGTATATACAACATTTTTTTAAAAGTATATATATATATATATATATATATATATTTTGTAATGATCACCATTGTCATTTTTCATGCAAATTGATAGGATACATATATTTTACTTATTTTATTAGCTAATATACTAGCGTGATTGCTTTGCTAGTGAAAAGTTTCTGGTCAGTGTTCCAAACTATGATAAATTTTTCTGAGGGATATTTTGTAATTATATTCTTTCCTTTCCAAACCAGGATGATTCCTATCTGGATAGCTACATCAGCACCATTGGAGTTGACTTTGTAAGTATTCATCTTCCTCACCGTTGGCTTGAACCATTGATATTTTCAACATAAATATACAGCAATAACTTTTGTATCATCTATTTCATGTAGAAAATTCGCACCGTGGAACAGGATGGGAAGACCATTAAACTCCAAATTGTAAGTTTATGAATGTTATGTTAGTCCTCCATTGATCAGGGAGAATTTGTCTCAGTTAGTCAGCTGACAGTGTTGGGGATGATTGCAGTTAAATCAAAATTCCAAATTTGTGAATTGCTTATCCTGTTCTGGAAACGTACTAGGTTTTTATATTAACATAGATGTGTAATCTTGGTAGAGTTTTAGTAATTTTGAAATCTCTTAACTTAAATTTAGTTCTAAGTGTTCATATTTGTTGAGAAATCTAATATTTCTACCACATAATATTTAGCCCATATCAATGTCTTAAAAGTATCGTGTGGCCAGTTGGTGAAGAACTTTTCATGGTAGAAAGTGGCTGTCGAAGTATGCTGTTGTTAATTACTGATTGCATTTTGTGCTATTCTCTGAACATTCAGTGGGACACTGCTGGTCAAGAACGTTTTAGGACAATCACAAGCAGCTACTACCGTGGGGCTCATGGCATTATTGTAAGTTCCGCATTTTATATTTTATTGGCTTGCTGCTTTCCCTTCTCAGTTAGCTCCTCTTGTGAGAAATCTGTCTGAAGCTGGTGGATTTCTGGGCAGGTTGTTTATGATGTTACAGATCAGGAGAGCTTCAACAATGTTAAGCAATGGTTGAATGAAATTGACCGCTATGCAAGTGAAAATGTGAACAAGCTTCTAGTTGGCAACAAGAGTGACCTCACAGCAAATAAAGTTGTGTCTTATGAGACAGCCAAGGTACAGAACATGCAGGCTTTCAATTTTATCTGTTAAAGGACTATTTTGTTCCAAAAATTGCTGCATAACGCTTGCACATGTTCTGTCTTTGTCAGGCATTTGCAGATGAAATTGGGATCCCCTTTATGGAAACAAGTGCAAAAAATGCCACCAATGTGGAACAGGCTTTCATGGCCATGGCTGCTGAAATCAAGAATAGGTACTGTATCATATCATTCATCACTAGTTCCAACTCGCTTGGTTTGTTTTTTTCCCTTCTTTGATCATCAAGCTATTATTTAGTCATCTTCATGGAATGATATCTCTTTCTTCTCTTGGGTGCAGGATGGCAAGCCAACCCATGAACAATGCCAGGCCTCCAACAGTGCAGATTCGGGGACAGCCTGTCAACCAGAAGTCGGGTTGCTGCTCTTCTTGAAGGGAAGAAGTTATAGTGCTTTATGATGTTTATCTGTGTCTTCCATGGCATGTAAAACTAGTCCTCTTCCTAATGCTTTGATATGAAGAATATTTTGTTAATTTTCTTTCCAGTGTCAGTTGTTCAGCACTTTGGTAAAGTCCATTCTTTTGAATGTATTTGATTTTAAAAACATTTGTACAAATTAGGAATATTGGAGATTAGACTTAGTTGCCTTGTGCGACTTCTGTGCCCTCCATCTTATCTGAAGGCCCTACCTACCTGAGGGCCTTGATGTTTAGTGTTTATCTCCAGAATTATCTCAATATTATTCAATTGTTATTCTTGGTAATAAGATATAAATCGTATATCCAGATAATTATAGGTGCGCAAGAAGCTCGAAAGTTTTACATCTACAGATGCTGTAATTGTTAGGGAAAATTTAATTCTCCCACCTTGAACTTTGGACTGGAAGTATAATGTTCTTTAATTACAAAATTGAGCAATATCCTCCCATCCCAGGGAAAATGGTCTCAACCTTCTCGTTTCAATTTTGACTTTTCTGTTAAATCATATGTTTAATGTGAGTGTTTATATTTTATTATCCAAAATTCATGTCAGGCCCGTGAAATGTTACCTTTATTTCCCATTTTAAAAAAATAAGCGTCACTTTAACCGGTGATAATAATCCTTAAAGAGGACCTGAAAGGCTGAACCCTTGACCAAGTTCGCGGGAGACCTCCCAAAATAGCCAAAAGTCAATATTGGTTGGCTCCAGAGAATTTCTGGTGCCATACTCAATTACACAATTTTACCCACAATTATTGGAACTAGAATTTTTCTTGGTTCCAATATGACGCAGGCACGCAGTATGTATTTTATTAATCAATCAGGATTCATTAGTGTTTGAATTGACTCGATAATTTAGCTGATATGAACATTCTTTCTTCGCGAGGAAGTCCAACGTATGACCGCTACATTTTACAAAATACATGAACATGAAATGAGGTTTCTACATATTTTTATCTTAAAGCATGTCCAAGTGTTTTTTGTTTTTTATTTACATGCACTCTTACTAAACTTTTGTACCTCAAAAAATAAATAATAATAAAAAAAAATTGTACCTCTTAACCCTTACTAACTTTTGCAACTTAGTCCCTTCGGGGACATCCGATAAAATTGGAACTTTCGCAACTTACATTTATTTACTCTTTTGTGAGCAAATTTAATCCTTCTGAACAATCAACAACTGCCAACTCGAATCTTAAACTGCTCTCATTTGTTTTGCTAAAACTACATGAATATGTAAATAGACGAGTCTGACCATGTCAATGCCATTTGCTAGATGTAAAATGAAATGAGATAGATGCAAAATCCCAAGCTTGAACCTTTCTTCCATATAACTAATATACTCGGGTCCGAGCTCAAAATTAATTTCATCATGTGGTCCAAGCACGCGTGAAAACCCAAAAAGGATATAAGTGTGGGAGTTGTGATTTGAAGAACATATAAAAGGCATTTAATTCACCTATTTTGGGCTCCATGAGAGACCTTGCAAACGAGTTTTGAATACTTGCAAGCAAAAGAGAGCCCATTATGGTTGTACTGCACAAAGGAATTAAATATATGAAGGAACTCATTGACCTACTTGATAAACGCACATTGTCATTAAATGTTGATTCAATCATATTCCCCCTGTAGCTACAAATAGATCAATCTAAACCAACCAACCTGTCTTGTTTAGCACAAAAAAACAACTAGCCTAATTCTCCAAAATCTCACAGCCTAATGCTCAAATCATGTTAAAACCCCACTTTTTTCAAATAAGTTATGTTATGGGAAGGGATTTTACTAAACCAAAGAATTGATAAAAGCAAACGTCTTCAACATGAACTCCTCACCAAACTTTTGCATCCATTAATTTCATAAACAATAATGCTTGGTTTTTCTAATTCATCAAGTCTACCAAAAGCCGCATAGCTCAAATAGCATTTCTTGGTGTTTCTAACAAAAACTTCTAGAGTTCAAACCCCCTCCTCCCCTCTCTCCCCTTAGCAAACTATCAAATTATTATCATTTTTTTTTATTTAAAAAATCAAGTTTGAAATTACTAGGTTATTTCCCCATTTGATAACATTGATAGAATCCCTTCTTTCTTGCTCTTCACCTAACTCTTACCTTCACCCATATTTCACTCATTAATGCTAAAACAATTATTGTTTAAAATTCAATTACTCTCACCCTTTTCTCTCTTGATTAAATCAACATGACAAGAATAAGAATGCACTGATAACCATCATCAACTCTATAAAAGGGAGTACACATTTATGGTATTCCGTGAGTATTCTATAATTACTCATCCTAGACATACTAAACAAAACCAAAAAAATCTTTTAGGCTGATTCTATAACCCGCTGTGAGAATCAACCAATCATAAAGCTAGAGGATCCCACTCATCAAAACACAACCTTAATTGTTATTCACTTACTGATTTAGTTCTGGTCAAGAATACATTTCCACACCATTACTAGCCTGCCTTAGAGGAACAATCAGCATAAAGCTACAGAATGACAGTCAATATCAAATAAATCATCAAATTCTTATCAATGTTAGGGTGAGTTTGGTTCAGCTTTTTGAAAAAGTACATAATGAAAAAGTGGAGTTTTGTAAAAGTGCATAATGAAAAAGTGGAGTTTCAAAAAACTGAGTATTTGGTAAAAGCTGTTAAAAAGTGCATAATAAAAAAGCTGAGTGTTTGGTAAAAACTGTTAAAAGTGGCTTTTTGAGGGGTAAATGACCAAAAAGGACAATGTATATATAAGGGAATTTATTTCATACTTTTTTTTTTTTTTTTTTTTATGTGAGTTTGTTTCATACTTAAATCAATTACTTCATCATACTTAAATCAATTTTTCTCTTTCTAAAAAAATATTTTTTCTCACCAATATTAGCTAATAATAACCTACCACTTAAGATTTATTATGAAAGTATTGTGAAAATATTGTGATAAAAATTGATACTAATTTTAATTTTAACATACTATTAAAATTATTTTTTCTCTTTCTAAAAAAATTATTTTTTTCTCACAATATTAGCTAATAATAACCTACCTTAAGATTTATTGTAAAAATATTGTGATATAATTTTTTTCTCTCCCCACACACACACACACGTGGGCTCTCCTTCCCTTCTTTTTTTTTTTTTTTTTTTTCCCCTCTTTTTTTAACATACCCACACTCTTTTGTTTTGTTTTTTCCTTCGTTCCTCTTTTATTCCTACCACAGCACCATCCAGGTGGCTCTTTCATCTTTTTTTTTCCTCTTAAGCACTGTGGTGGCACAGTCGCTCTCTTTCTTTTTTTTTTTTTTTTTTTTTTTTTCCTCTTGTGCCAAGCAAGCAGTCGCTCTCTTCTTCTTCTTTTCTTTTTTTTTTTTTTTTTTTTTTTTTTTGTTCTCTTAGTGAATAGCTCTCCTTCTTCTTTTTCTATTTTTTTTTCTTGTTCTTGGATCATCGGGAAGATTGGATGGTCGGTAAATCTCTCCCTCCCCTTTTTCTCCGAGTCTTTTTCCAAAGTCTTCCTTGATTTCTAATTTTCAAGTTTATATATTCCTTGATCTACTATTTCCGAAAGAGTTGTTCTAAACTTCTTCTTAGTCTGTTTCTATTTTTTTTTTTTTAAATCAAAACGGCATTAAACATATCATAACAAAAAGAAATCCAAATATGAATACGATAAAAAAGAAACCAAAGAAACAAACTGTATATCAAAATGAAAGATATTCATATATCCACTTTTGCTTCAACTTATGCATAGATCAGTAATCAAGATACTTAACCAACAATAAGCCATTAAAATATCAAGAATTTTGTATTGAATAACACAAAATTTCCATATAATTATGAGAACCCATGTACATGAAATGTATAAATTTAATAAAAACAAAATAAAGAACAAATATCATCTTGACAGAGATTGATCAGATCAGAAACTTGGGTTGCTCATGGATCTACTTCAACTTCAAAAACAATTATTCAATTCAGATACAAGAATTATTTTTAAAAAGGAAAAATCCTCTATGAAGCTACCTAATTTGAAACTCAAATGCAAACCTCAAAATTTGAAAAAAAAAAAAAAAAAAAAAAGCCGTCGTGCACCATATACTATTCCAAGGAAATCTCCTACCAATGGAACCTCTGCCCTCACCATTCAAGAAGTTGGGAGTATAACATGTCAAACATAGAGTCAACAACTCCAATTAGTAATCTTCAAAAGCTCTTGCTCTCATAGATCTTTCACGAAGTGGCCCAAAGCAAGGGTGCACTGAAGCCCCGTTTCAATTGCAATTAAATGCAAGACCATAGTTCTTTCAAAAGAGTGAGCCCTGTACCATACCGCATGCTAGAATCATACTCTTTTACCATACCTAACAACATGGCCAACAAATCCCATATGAAGCTTCCCAATCCATTCCAATATGACTCCTGCATCAATAGGGCAGAATCTTTCAACGTAAAATTGAAAAAGGGCTCAAGGATTGTAAGCCCAACCTATCGAGGTTTTGCTGAACCATATTCAACCTTAGTCATTAAGAGAGAACAATAACCTGCTATATTGATCAGTAAGTGTTTCTTCTTCTTTTTTCCCCCAAACATCAAATCCCCCTATTCTCCCGCACTTCCACAACCTCACTCACTCTCCATTAGACCTCTAATGCGCTCAACTTTATAACATTTCTAAATCAAATTTAGTTAAGCCTGGCTCACCTTGTATCAGTCAAATTCTAAAAACAAAAACATCGTACACAAAAGAAAAAGAACCCTTACATATAGCAAACACAACATACACAAAAAACAGAAACAGGGCAGCAAACATGCAACAATAAAGAAATTTTACATCAGTTCCTTGCAGGAACTACCTTACATGATAGCAATTGAAGAAAAAAATTACTAAATTTCGGATTTTTTTTTTTAATTAAAAAAACTCGAGCCCAACAAAACTTCATGAGAGCCAAAGCTTAGAAATCCATTACAAAAGCAACCAACAACAAATTACAACTTCCAGAGAGCAAAACATTATAAACCTATCCAACAAAAATAATAAATTTCAGCACAGAAACATAACAGAGCCCAAATACTTATAGACTTGAGAACAACTATAGTAAATTGGCTGAGCAGAATAACTCAAGCAACATCAAGAAGTAAGACTTTGGTTTGTTTTCACTTTTCAGTCTTCACATGAGTGATGGACAGAAAAATATTCCATGAAAGTATATTATATAGACACACATATATTAATTTTGTTTGATTTGAATACAACTAAAATAAATCCAGATTTTCAATAAAAATTGATCCAGTCTATATAACATCAAAGAAATCTTTTCCTTCCATAACATTTTGACTCTAGTCTTCATCCCTTAGATGCGATGAGGCACTTATTCAAAGACAACAAGTATTTCGATAGAGATAACACATAATCAACACTTTCTATTAAGGATCAAGCTTTGAGGATTAAACCAATTTTGGTTTTCATTTTTAATATAGAGATAACTAATAGTCAACACTAATGGCCCGTCCAGCTCTCCTGCAAAGGGGTGAACTTTGGTTTGACTCACCAGCTCCCCTATGGGGGTGAGCTTGACTTTCCCTAAGAAAAACTATCAATTTCGTGTATGGGGAAGTCTTAGGCCAGATATATATAAACTTCCTGCACAGCCCATGCACCAGAAGATCTTCTTGGAGAAAAACTTTCAAAGAAACCTCAGTTTTTGCAAGCTTACCAATAATCACCACAAGTGCAAACCCCATCTTTGAAATGGTGGAACCTTATAGTATCTCTAACAATGATTTCCCTCCTTTCAATTGCTGATATGTACTTGATAGCGCGGTGGCAATCCCCACATACCCTCAAATTTTTAAAAACTCGGATTGGATTCCCTGATGGCACTTTTATGAGCCCGAGAGCAATGGCCAATTTTTCACTATGCCATAACAAAAGCTGCTCTTTCTGCTCTTCCCCCACATCATGTAATGCAAATTCAAGATCTGGAACATAGCCTGCCAACTTCATTTTCTTCTCCAGTTCTTTCAGTTTCTCATGTATAAAGGCCAATTCTGGGTGAACCCTATCACCTGACCTGAACTCATGAACCACATTCTTTACCTCAATCCAACTATACCCAGGCATCTTCACTACATTATTTTCTTTCATTAATCGTCGAATCCTAGCAACATGGTCCCATCTGCTCTTGGCAGCATAAACATTAGCCAATTGAACATAAGCGGCTGCACTGGCAGAATCAATATCAAGCAAGCTCTTTGCAGCATACTCAGCAAGCTCTAGATTCTTGTGGATCCTACAAGCACCCAAAAGTGTGCCAAAAATGGCAGCATGGGGTTTGAAAGTCATTTTCTTTATTAGATCCACAGCTTGAACTAACCTACCTGCCCGACCAAGAAGGTCAACCATACATGTATAGTGGTCTGGCTTAGCTTCAATTCCATAATCCCTTACCATTGAGTCAAAATATTGAAGCCCAAGATCTACCAGTCCTGCATGATTGCAAGCCAATAACACTGCAACAAAGGTAATCCAATCTGGCTTCATTCCCTCGTCCCTCATCTTATTAAACAAATGGAGAGCTCTTTCACCTGCCCCATGTTGAGCATAACCAGAAATCATTGCATTCCAAGTGACTACATCTTTTTTTGGAATCTCATGAAACAATCGCATGGCATCCTCCAAACCTCCACATTTACAATACATGCTAATCAATGAAGTTCCTGCTGTTGTATCATGATACAATGGAGACTTAAGAACCAACTGATGAATTTGTTTGCCCAAATGCAATGCAGATAGATTGCTACAACCCAATAAAGCGCTACTCAAGCTTGATGGGTTTGGCCTAATCCCAACTCCCACCATTTTCCTAAAAAGCTTCAGACCATCCTCTGAACAATCATTCTCAACATAACCTGCAACCATAGCATTCCATGTCACTAGATTTTTCACAGGCATCTCTTGAAACAATTTCTCTGCCAATCCAATCTTCCCAAACTTCATATACCCAGTAATCATGGCAGTCCATGCAACCACACTCTTCTCCGGTGCTACCTCAAACAACTCCACTGCAGAATCCAAATCCCCACATTCCACATACCCTGATATCACCGCACTCCACGACACACTATTTTTCATCGGCATCACCAAAAACAACTTTCGTGCCTCCCCCATCTTCCTGTTCTGAGCAAAGCCCGATATCATTGTATTCCAAGATGCAGTATCCTTAACAGGCATCTTATCAAAGAAAACCCGTGCAGTATCTAGATCAGTATTTTGCAAATAACAAGCTAACATTATATTGTATGACACGGTGTCTGGTTCAGGAATTCTATCAAACAGTTCACAGGCTTCTTTCATTTTACCAGGTTTTTTTGAATAACCAGCCAAGATTGAATTCCAAGTGACTGTAGTCCTAATTGTCATATTCTCAAACACTTTAAGAGCAGAATCTAAATCACCAGCTCATATATAATTGGTGATAATTTTATTTGAATAAATCACGTGACTAAGATCAGGCTGAGTAAAGGTTGTGGATTGTTTTGAAAAATGGCTAGTTTTGGTTTCCTGGGTCATTTGATTGGAGGGAACCAAGTGGGTTTTTTGGGGTGAATGAGGGGAAAAATTGGCGGGAATTGCTTCTCTGTTTGGATTGGCATGTGGGTTTTGGATTGTGAAGGTGGAAAGAGAAGAGGTTTGGTATTTGGATAGTGGGAAAATTCTGACGGAGGCCAAGGGGTTTTGGTTCCTTGTAGTAACTTTAATTCTAAACCCCATCTCCACTTCCTCGATTTCCTCTTATTCTGCAATTTGTTCCGGTCAAATTATCGTCGGGAAAACCGATTTCCATTCCATCGTAATCTCATCGATTTTCATCGCAACACCGCCATGAATCTCGAATAGTAGAGCATCTCCAATAGACTCTTTAAACCCATTTTTGGAGAGCAAACCCACAAAAAATCACCATCTCCAACAACAACCTCTCCAAAATTCAAATTTTTTTTAGAGTTGCCACAGTAGCTCTCTTGACCAAGCGAGCACTGTAGCAACTCCAAATCATTTTTTTTCAGCATTTTCTCAACGGCTAAAAATGACAACAAAACACAAAACGCAATCGAATCACAAAAAACACAGTCTTTCTCATAAAACTAATGAAGTCAGAAGAAAACAGATCTAACCCATCAGGGCTGCATGTCGCTGGAGGTGGTGGAGGCGGAGTAGGCGACGGAGGACGAAGATGACAAGCTTTTGTTAAAAAACCAAAGACTAATGGAGTAAGTGTTTTTAAAAAGGAAAATTAATTAGAATTTAATGAATAAGAATAATAATTCATTAAATTAAGATTAAATTGTGTTTTTTATTAAAAAATAAAAATGGATAATGATAAATTAATGAAATATCAATAATTAAAAGATAAAAAAATTGATGAATATTTTTAGGGGAGAATTAATGAATATATGATAAATTTGGTCAATTGTAAACGGCATCAAATTTTAAAGAATTTGTGCAAGAGTAACATAGATTTGATAAAGACTAACAAATAAATATGCATGAAAATTAAAATTAGACAGTTAATAATATAGATTTTTGGACAATTCAAAAATTATACGGTTTTAAGATTTAAAAAATATGGCTATTTAGAATTTGGAAAGAATAAAAAATGATTAAAAAATGAATTTAGAAATAATATTTGTGGGACCAGAGAATTTGTGACCAAAGACATTTCATGTTAAGACCCAAGGCCTGCGCCGAGGAGATACAGGCGGAGGACGCACCATGAGAGTCGAGGACGGCCTAAGGAAATGGCCGAGGACGAGCTCTTGCTCAAGATGCCATAAATGTCCCTAAAAGGAAGAGTGATCACGGTGTGGAAACAGCACAAATAAAGGGTCACAAGATCGCAATAAAGCATTCTACACCTGACAGAGCCATGCTCTTCAACTTTTACAACCACCCCCAACCACTTTGGGTATGGGCTGATGGGACAAGTATCGGCCTTAGAAAGTCGATCCTACACGTGAACGAAGGATAAGGAATACAAACTAATATAAAAATAGGAACAAGCGATCAGGAAAAGGGGGCTGGGAAAAATGGCCAAGAACCAGAGCCTCCCGGTCCGCCTCCAGGAGAAAAACTCCTCGAGCGAACACGATTTAATTCTATATGAACACCACGACAAATCACCATCTAGTGACCAAGGTCTAGCCTTTCAAACCCACGCTCTACAAATGATATTGTTTGGGCCTTTTTTACATGCGAACCCAATATCATTTTGGGTCGTTACAAATTGAGTCCTTACAATTGGCGCCCATCGTGGGAAGGGCTTGTGTGTTGGCACGGGCGGTGGGCGTAAAGCTCCACTAGGGACTACGTTTCTTCACTACGGGCTGCGCTTCATAGTGACAAAGAAGACGGATGGTTCTAGGGGTTTAGCCGAGGAGCTAACCCCCCTAAACTAAGGTCCCACGCCATAGTCGAGGGGTTAATTCCCTCAACTACTTAAAAAGCTAAGTTTTGGACAGAATCAAGGTATTGCATAGTCCTCGGACTCAAACCTATGGGGAAACCAACTACTTAAAAAATCAAGTTTTGGACAGAACCAAGGTATTGCATGGTCCTCGGACTTAAACCTATGGGGAAACCAACTACTTAAAAAGCTAAGTTTTTGACAGAACCAAGGTATTGTATGGTTCTCGGATTCAAACTTATGGGGAAACCAACTACTTAAAAAGCTAAAAGCTAAACCAAGGTATTGCATGGTTGGACTCAAACCTATGGGGAAACCAACTACTTAAAAAGCCAAGAACCAAGATATTGCATGGTCCTCGGACTCAAACCTATGGGGAAACCAACTACTTAAAAATCAAGTTTTGGACAGAACCAAGGTATTGCATGGTCCTCGGACTCAAACCTATGGGGAAACCAACTACTTAAAAAGCTAAGTTTTGGACAGAACCAAGGTATTGCATGGATCTCGGACTTAAACTTATGGGGAAACCAACTACTTAAAAAATCAAGTTTTGGACAGAACCAAGGTATTGCATGGTCCTCGGACTCAAACCTATGGGGAAACCAACTACTTAAAAATCAAATTTTGGACAGAACCAAGGTATTGCATGGTCCTCGGACTCAAACCTATGGGGAAACCAACTACTTAAAAAATCAAGTTTTGGACAGAACCAAGGTATTGCATGGTCCTCGGACTCGGACCTATGGGGAAACCAACTATTTAAGAAGAATGTTAGGTTACTCAAACCTACAAGAAGATCATTTACTAAAAGTTGGATTAAGTCCTAGGCATAATGAAGATCCCGATCTGTCCTCAGAGCCTCGGCTCTAAGGGAATCGATGCAAACGAGCGTTTGAGCTCGGCATGATCATACCTCGGTTCTCGGACTAGATACCAAAAAAAAAAGGGCCAAGGCTACAAAAGCCATTAGGAAGGCGGCAAAACACTATAAGTACTTGGCGGCCCACATGGACGGTCCACCTTTGAACCACCCATCCTCGAATGGTTACCTCCTACACCGCACCGAGCATTCATTTGTCATCTCGGTCGTTTTGGGGTATGTACCGTTTTCTCAGGTTGGCATTGTTGTGCCAAACAGCTCTATTAAGTTCATAATAACATCTTTTTCTTAGCAAGGGTTTCGACCCTAAGTATCGTTTTTTCAGGTCGGCATTGTTGTGCCGAACAGCTCTATTAAGTTCGTAATAATATCTTTTTCTTAACATCTTTTCCTTAGCAGGGGTTTCAACCCTAAGTATTGCTTTTTTTTTAGGACGGCATTATCAAGTCGAATAGCCCGATAAGTACAGAATTACATCTTTCTCTCAAACAAAGATTTTTTTCCCTAAATATCATTTGTTTAAGTCGGCATTATTGTGCCGGATAGTTTCAATAAGCATAGAGCGAGGTCTTTTTATTAATCGGGATTTCGGCCCTAAGCATCGTTCAGATTATAAAAATAAAAAAGAAGTCATATGGTAGTATATCTATTCACAGCATAACCATTTCAGAAAGAAGAGGTAGAATATACAAAATAAAGCGATGTTGACTTTTATTAATATAAAGAGGTATTACAACGTACAATGAAGGGCTTAAACAAGCCTATACAGAAAACGAATTGCAAAAACAATAAAAAAAAAAAAAAAAAAAAAAAAAAAAAAAAAAAAAACAAACAAACAAACAAACAAACAAACAAACAACAAACAAACGACTAGAAGTCTTTTTAAGCTCTGCTCCGAAGTCTTTCCAAATTCTGCCCCAATAGCACCAATATTGAGAGGAGGACCTCCCTCGGTGGAAAAGGAGAAGAAGATGAAGAAGGAAAAGCACCAGGATGGATCCGGTGATGGGAAAGAAGAAGAAGGGGAGGCACCAGTGAAGGAAGAGAGGAAGAAGCGGGGATACTTTGTCCCTGCGTCGGTCCTGACTCCTAACACGCTGGTGTCATGTTAGCTATGCTCATAAGAGAGCGGCTGGTAATGATAATGGGTGACCCGACTCGGTCGCACCAAAAGTTTGACGCGACAAGCCCCTGTTTCGGATTTTGGCTAAAAGGAGGATGAGAAGTATCTTGAGTCTCCGCCATCCCCGCCCTGACCAAGCCATTTTGAGTTTTAGAAGAACATGGCATTTTTGGGAAGGGTATGGTCTCTTCATTCCCGCTCCTATCTCGGACGTATCACGATTCGAGGTGTAAGCGAGTGGATAAGGGAAACTCTGGGGGAGGCTAAGGGTTTCAGACTTTAAAAGGATTAAAAGGTCTCTGTGTAAGAGAAGTAACCTCTTGCCTTTCTTCTTATATGAAGGGCGAAACGGGAGGCATTTAATCTATCCAAATTTCAAAAAAATCAGTAAACGAGAATATACCCACTCCACTTCCCCACACCGTCAATAACCGTCGAATTTAAATGGTCTCGTAAAGGGAAATTATTAAAGACGCGTCTCGAATAATGAAACGGCAGGAGCGCATCATGAATGAATTCAGAGGAATGTCTCGTAGTCCGGTGTGTTTCCTAGATAGATGAAGAGACACCCGCATTGATGAAGGGCAGATCTAAGCAGACCGCAATAAAGACGTGGCATCACCAAAACCCTCCTCTCAAACCAAGAGGTTGGACAAACAGGATTTTGAGGGGCTATTGTGGGGCCAGAGAATTTGTGACCCCTGCCCATTTCATGTTAAGGCCCAAGGCTTACGCCGAGGAGATATAGGGCCGAGGACGCACCATGAGAGTCGAGGACGGCTTAAGGAAATGGCCGAGGACGAGCTCCCGCTCAACATGCCATAAATGTCCCTAAAAGGAAGAGTGATCACAGTGTGGAAACAAAGACAAATAAAAGGGCTGCCAAGATCGCAATAAAGCATTCTCACACTTTTGTGAGCCATGCTTTTCAACTTTTACAACCACCCCCAACCACTTTGGATATGGGGTGATGGGACAAGTATCGGCCTTGGAAAGTCGATCCTACACGTGGACGAAGGATAAGGAATACAAGCTAATATAAAAAGAGGAACAAGCGATCCGGAAAAAGGGGTTGGGAAAAATGGCCAAGAACCAGAGTCTCCCAGTCCGCCTCCAGGAGAAAGACTCCTTGAGCGAACACGATTTAATTCTATATGAATATCACGACAAATCACCGTCTGGTGACCAAGACCTAGCCTTTCAAACCCACGCTCTACAAATGATATTGTTTGAGCCTTTTTTATGTGCGAACCCAATATCATTTTGGGTCGTTACAAATTGAGTCCTTACAATATTTAAATTAAATTGAAAAACTATAAAGAATATTTTAGAAAGTGTATTTAAAAAATTAAGTTTGTAATATGTAAAAGTAACTGTTTACTCTCTAAACAATACAAAATTTTTTTAAAAAGAAATTGTTAAAGATGCTCTAAGCATTTAAAACTCATCTTTTGTTTAATTTGTTTTATTCCATTTCTCACTTAAATTTCAATTTGTTTTTCAGGCTCTTTTTTTAATTTATAATTTCTATCGTTTCTATGTTTCGCTCAATTTATGTAAATTTTGATCCAATTCGTTTTAGATTTGTGATGATTCTTTGTTCAATATCTTCAAAAATACATTTCTTACAAATTCCTGTGATGCTTGGATATTTCGCTTTGTTCATTTTTGTATTTGGATTTGCCCGAAGGATTTAGATCTAGGTGTTTCCGTACTAGATCCGTTGACCTATTTATGTCAATTTTGCTTATAAATGTTGTTATTAATTTTTGGTATTTTTGTGTGTGTGATGTAAATGGTTTAGGGAATTGAGTTGACACTTGAATTTACCTATTGTTTTAGCTCAAAATTCAAATTATCTGAGATTTGGTTTAGGGATTATTCAGTTTGGGAAATTCAGGTTATGTGAATGTGAGGGTATGACTAGCTATGTCGACAAAATGTTATTCATAAAAAAACTAAGGAAAGTTTATATATTGATATATTCATTCATTATATTTATAAGTATTGTAGCTATCAATAAAATTTTGAGAGACCTAGCTGCATTTATGCCCTAAACTGGTTAAGAACTATGCGACTAATCAATGGGAGCTCATGATGGGTGTACTATATGCACAAAGGATAAATGCTTGTGGGTTGTGGAAGGCAAGAGTCGGAGCTTAAGTCAAGGGCGGCTCTACCCTTTGTTCAGGGAGTTCAAATGAATCTCCTGACTTTCAAAAAAAAAAAATGATATATATATTTATAATATTTTTTTTGTTAGTTTAATATTTTAATTTATTCTTAAAAATATTTTTGCATACCCTAACTTAAATCTTATACACCCTTACAACAAGTATTTCCAACTCTAAGAATACGAGTAAGTGTTTATGAACTATAAGTGTCACTCTTTATTATAAATTTATGTTATATGTGTGTGTAAGTGTGTCTAATATTAATTATATGTATTACTTTATGTTATAATGTTATTTGCGTGAATAATGATGTGTGTGGATATTTGTGTGTACAGTATAAATATAATATAACTTTATATAATTTAATAATTAGGAAATAGAGTGGGTTTATTATTTGTGTGTATTGTTATCATGTTATAATAACTTTTTGTTATAAAGTCAGAAAAATTCAAGAAAAATTGTAAAGTTAGTGATTGTTCAAGCATTTAATTGGTTAAGTAGACACGTATTGTATTATTTTATGTATAAACGAGTGTGGTTGTGTGCATCAATAATTAATACAGAGCCAATGAGTTAAGTTTATTCATTTAGTTTATTCATTTAGTTTAAAATATTTTTATAAAAATAATAACAAATTAATAGATAATAACAGTTGCATAAAAATAAAAATGTTAGACAAATAAAATAAAATAAAATGGTCATAGCTACCCACATTGGCAAAAATACTCATAATAAACTATCATATAACAATTCAAAATTTGAAAACTTGTAGAAGGAAATTGTAAAACTTTATTTATTTTTATTTTTATTTTTTGTTGATAACTTGATATATTCAAGTTCTCTTTATATTAAAAATTTCTTAATTTAAGTTTCTTAATGACCTCCTAAACAAAATTTCTAGAGCCGTCACTAGTTTAAATCTCTAGGAGGGGGTTTCACGTAGAATTTTTGTCTTGTACAATATATATATATATATATATATATATATATATATATATATATATATATATATATATATATATATATATATCTATCTATATATTTATTTATATATATATTTATATGAAGAAACTCATTAACCTACTTGATAAACACACATTGTCATTTAAGGTCCATTTGGTTGAAGGGGTGGAAAAGTGGGAGGATAGAAAAATTTTAATTTCTCTTATTTTTGTTTGGTTGAGAGTGAAAAAGTGAAGGGATGAAAAAAATGAGTTTGCATAAATTTACTTATATACCCTTGTTAAAAAATTGTGCACAATTAAAAAAAAAGTGATAAGCAACCAAAAAAAAAAAAAAAAAAAAAAAGCAATGACCCAAATTGTATTAAAAAATAAAAATCATGTCTAGGAAAAAAAATCTTGTCTAGTTAAAAAAAAAAATTTTTTTTAAATGAAGAAAAACAAAACAAAGGACCACACCACAACTCCAGGAAATCACCAAAAAAAAGCAACTTTAAGCCCATGTGCAAGTTGCACATGGACATTTTTGTCATTCAGCCATCATATTTCCTCTCCCAAGTTTTTTCTCCATTTTGGAGAAAATTTTTTCGTGAGTCTGGGGAGAAAACACCTGGACCCTACAATTTATTTTTTTTCTTCCCCACCCAACCAAACACACTCCAAAAAAGTTTTTTTTTTCCTATTTTCTTTCCAAAATTTTCCATCCACCCTATTTCACCTCCAAACAAACATACCCTTGATGTTGACTCAATCATATTCCCCTTATAGCTACAAATAAGATCAATCTAGATCATCCAACCTGTCATGTTTAGCACAAAAAAAACAACTAGCCTGATTCTCCAATATCTCACAGCCTAATGCTCAAATCATGTTAAAAAACCACCTTTTCAAATAATTTATCTTAGTTTCAGGAAAGGATTTTTACTAAACTAGCATAGTAATGCTTTATTTGTTTCACTGGAAAACCTTCTGTAAAGATAGTTTTCCACCTTTTCCAGTATTTGGTAGCCAAAAAAAAAAAAAAAAAAAAAAAAAAAACTGGTCAATGAAAAACCCTAAAAAAATAAGGCTTATTTTCTATAGGTTGTTTTCCAAAAAAATTTTTGAAAACAATCTATTTCTCACGCGTTGCATCTCTTATAAATATTATCTTCGTCTATAATCATGAGAAACATAATTTTTTGGTGCCTTCTTTCTCTCATGGTAAGCTTTCTCACTTTTTCTCTCTTCTCTTTACTTTTTCTCTTCTCATACCCTCACTGTCACTAACTTTGGTCTCTCCTCTTCCTATAGATCTCTCTTTCTAATTGTCTCTCTTCTCTCTTTTTTCCATGTTTCTCTTCCCCTATATAACACAATTCTTTGATTAGATTTCCTTTTTTCCTTCATTGATCAATCAATAACTCCAACTTGCAAAGGAGAAAAAATTTGCAACAATAATTATTTCATTCATCTCTACCAAAATCTCAATTCTTTGCTTTGAATTTCAAGCTTGATTTTCTTTTTTCTCAAAGAATTTTTTGGTTTGATGGATTCAGGACAAAAGTTACTTCTTTTTCATACATAAAGTGCAAAAAAAAAAAAATTAAAAAAAAAAAAGAAGAAGAAGAAAGAATGAATAAAGTAAAAGATGAAAATTTTTAACATAGTACCTATATTGCTCTAAATTGCTTTTACATAGGACAATCTTTACCGTGGACTAATAATATTATTATATAATGAATGATAATTGTTTAGGGGAATTGCATTTGTTGGCAAATACTTTTTTTGTTGACAGATACTTTATGCAAATACCATACAATGATGATATAATATGCAAATACATTATGTAAATACATAATTTAAAGTAATATTGAAGACTTGTGGTTGATCATAGTAGACAATTAGTATACCAATAAAAAGAGTAGATAATTAAATGTTATTGTTATTTATACTTATTGAAAATGTATTCCCCTATCAAATTTATATATGTATTTGACGATTTTCAAATTTATAGGATTTCTATAGACTTATGGTATTATGTATTTGACAATTTTTAAAGGAAATTTTTTTTTTGAAATATATGGTATTAGGTTCAAGTGATAGTCCAAATTATAGTGATATTCTTTGTAATGCGTGATATTTGTCGTTTGAACTTTGAACCTCATCTCTCCCCCTCCCTAGTCCCTATCTATAAAATAACATTAATAATAATAATAATAGGACATTTGTTTACAACTCTAGTTTACCTTCTTCTTTTTTCCCCTCCCTTATTAACTCTAGTTCTATTAGTGTGAGTTTCAATTAAAGTTTTTTATAGTTAAATACAAAATTTAGGGTTCAATTTCTACCTATGCCAAAAACCGATCTGATTAATGTCTTAATCTAATGATAAAGAGTTATCATTCGGAACGGACGTTATTGGTTGAAATATTAAAAAAAAAAAAAAAAAAAAAAAAAAACTCTAGTTCTGTTAAGACTGGACCAACAAAAGAGAACAAGAATTGGGCCCAGTTAACATCTTGGGCCATCAAGACAGAAAGACAAGACATGGATACTGTCCACGCAGTGAATTACAAACAAAAAGCAGCCGAAGCCCCATCCCTTCTCCTCTTCCAACCTTTTCCTCTATTTATGGATGAAGCAGAGGATTTTTATCAAACAAAAGAAAGCGATACAGAACGAAGCTTCGGTCAACAAAACAAAACTCCAAGGGATTGGAGTTAAAAACCAACCCAGTTGAAGGAGATTGAAGTAAACGACCCTAATCTGGGATTACAGTTGTAAAAGCAACATAACCCAGAAAGAAAGAAAGAAAGAAAGAAAAACCCTTGAATCCAGTAACCAAGAAAGCCCTCAATTTTGGAAAAAAGTTTTAAACTTTACAAAGAGAAAGAGAAAAAAGATGTTTTTCCACATAGTACTGGAGCGGAACATGCAGCTCCACCCTCGCCACTTCGGCCGCAACCTCCGTGACAACATTGTCGCCAAGCTCATGAAAGATGTCGAGGGCACCTGCAGGTTCTCTCTTTTTTCATTCTTAAATCCCAATTTCTTAATTTTAGTTTTTGGGTTTTCTCTGTTTTGGTTCCATGGTCTAAAATTTTGTTACTTTTTTAAAATTATAATTATATATATGCAGTGGTCGACATGGGTTTGTAGTGGCAATAACTGGAATAGAGAATATTGGGAAAGGGTTGATTCGTGATGGAACTGGGTTTGTGTCCTTTCCAGTGAAGTACCAATGTGTTGTTTTCAGACCCTTTAAAGGCGAGATTTTAGAGGCTGTTGTTACTATGGTCAACAAGGTATCTATATTAGAATTGCAAGTTTTATTTATTTATTTTTTAATAACTTTAGCATATATTTTGAACTATATTGAAATCTTACAGATGGGATTTTTTGCTGAAGCTGGGCCTGTTCAAATTTTTGTTTCAAACCATGTAAGTTTTGCTCTCCATTTATGTGACTAGGATGTGTATTCTGACAATCACCCTCTAAACCAGAGGACTTGATGTCGAATTTGTATTGGAGTGATGCTAGAGATACTACAAATTTACTACATAATCCAAAAATAATAACTAAAACTTCCATTTATTATTATGTTGAAGTGGCAACCAATAGTTTGTAAGCTTTAGTAGTAGCTCTAGCATTTTCCTTTGTATTGTATACGTGTGAATTTTCAAGATGTTCACAGTCTCTCTTCTTGTGTAAATTCTTGTTTGTTGGTTCCTAAAGCTCATTAGAGTTCCTATTTCCATCATTTTTGAAAGTTTAATTATATCTGCTTTGGTTGTTGCACATATATAAATTATTACTTTTCATTTTAGTTGATACCGGATGATATGGAATTCCAATCTGGAGATATGCCAAATTATACAACTTCAGATGGATCAGTAAGTCTTAGTTCTAACTTCTTCTTTTTTTTCAGAAGAAATTTGATAAATTTCTAGTTTAAAATTGTATGCTTGAAATTGATATCTTGGTCTACTTCAGGTTAAGATACAAAAGGATAGTGAAGTCCGGCTGAAGATAATTGGAACTCGAGTTGATGCTACAGAAATTGTATGTCATTATTCCATTTTGTTACCACTATTTGAAAGCTTAACATAATGTTATCTTGTAATTGAATTGAAGTGAAATTCAGCTCAGTTAAATTTTGACCACAAATTTATTTTCAGAAAACACAATCTTAAAATAAAATAAACAATTAAGTAGGTGAAAAGGGTGGAGCCAATCAGGATGGTGGGTTATCAATTTGCTACAGAAGATTTCCTCAAGTTGTGTAATATATGTAGTTAGCATGGACTATTAGAAAATAATAAAGTATGCATATATTAAAAAACAATTTAAGTTTATGTGTGCTTGCAAGGGATATATTAAAAGCCTTATCTTTGAGACAAAGAACTGATGTAAACAAACTAACCTTACATAAAACAAATTAAAAAAAAAAACATAAAAGCGATGGAAATTGCCACATAGTAGTTAAATCTCTTAAAACCTAAACCTAAACCTAAACTTAAACTTAAGGACTAAATATTTATGCGCCTTCTCTTGCTTTCCTAATGTATTTGGAAGTAATATATAAATTAAACCTAAACTAAACCTAAACGTAAGGACTACAAAAGCTGAACTTTTGTTTCAGGTTGTAAATCTTGGGGTTGGCTTCCCATCTTAGAGTTTGCAGAAACCAAAGAAAATCTCTCTATAGCTTAAGAAACACAATATACTAAAATCAAAGAGATAAATTTTTCAAAGGACAAAATATTATAGATAATTTTTTTTGGTTTAATTCCGCAAACTCTATAAAATTCATACTAATAATAATATTTTATGATAGAGCGAGTTAAAATTTTGGTTTAATTCTTGAAAAAACTAATTAATTAATATATAAACAAAACTAACCATTCCACTTTATAGCTAAAATTTTAATGCATTGTAGATCTTGAATCTTTAGGGATTCTGAAGATAATTTTTAACTTGAGGGGGGTAAAGGTTGTAGTTAGGGTTTTTGATCCTTTAGGCCATTGCGAGAAACCGTGGCTTTATATTTTTAACTTGAGAGAGGGGTAAGGTTGCTAGGGTTTTGAGGGGTTATAATTTTTATTTATTTTTTATTTTTAAATATTGTCTTTGACGTGGAAAATATTTAGTTTTTAAGTCCCCGGTTTTATATATATATAGAGATACATCATTTTATGGCTGCCTTTTATATTGGATAGGATTAAAAAATCAAGTATAATTAGGACTACCATTCCATTATTTTTAAGAAGGTCTAGGGATTCTGAAGATAATTTTTTTAGTTGGTTTTTTGACCTTTAGCCATTCCTCATGTAGTTCAGTGACTTAAGTCCCCAATTAAGAGTACATCTTATGAATTCCTGTATTTGTTTTATATCCTTCTCTGTCGATACTTATATGAGCACATCCGTTCCCTCGTCCATCACCCAGCTCCTTCTCATCTTAAGTTGGCCTAAATAAAGGGATTTTGATTGGTTTGTGAAATTGCAAGCAGCCCCAGAGGATATCATGAATGAGATATAGTATAGGGTGATGATGGTTCCTATTTTAAATTTTCACTTTTTACTGTCAATAAGTGACCTTGGGTTCACTTTCACCTGCAATTCAAATAGAACAAAAGCACAGTCTAAACAGTTTAATACGAGTTGATTTAAGAAACCAACTCTAGAGTGGAACTCCTACAAGGAAAATCATCTAGGCGCACCTTCTTTAGAACCCCCATCTGTATGCATCTCAATTTGAGCCATGCAGAATAAACTGCTGAGGTTATATAGGCGTTGTTCAATATGGATCTTTCTATTTAGGCCCAAGGTTGGTTTTGATTTGTTGGTGTTTGGTTTTTTGAATTTGAGGGTTCACTGTCATTGAATTTGTAGGCTATTAGTAGCTTAGATTGATTTTTTAAAATATTAAAACAGTATTTTTTTTAATAGTCAACAAAAATTTTATGATGGAATGATTAACGGTGACAACAAATGTGTAAACTTCAATGACTAAACCAACAAAAACAAAACTTACATGACGTAAACGACAATGGACCAAACTTAAAGGGTGTAATTTGTGATTTTTGTCTCTTCTTTGTTTGTTTTTATGTTTTCTTCTTCCTAGGTGGATTCCTTATATGTATTATTGTTAATATATTTTTCAGCATAAATATTTAATGTGTCATAATTAATTAAGAGAATAGAAAGATAAAAATAAAAATCTTTTCCTATTTCATCAATGTCTTCTAGGATTCAAAATGTATGAAAGGAAAGCAAAGGAAAGGGTAAAGGAAAGTAAGATAGCAATAGCTCAATTGGTTGGCATCTCCTAGTTTTTCCAATGAAGACATCTAGGGTTCAAATCCTCTCTTCCTCAACTATCGAATTTTAAAAATAAGAAAAAAAGTTATCAGTAATTTTGATCTAAAAATAAAATAAGATACAGAATAAAGAATAGTACAGTTAGCTTTGAGAAATGATAAAATTTGTTTTTCTTCATGAAAATTTTTGTATAAACAATTATATGTAATTTACTATTATATATGTTTATTAATTTAGTTCTTTTTTATTTCTGTATATTAATGATCTTTGAATTTTATTTTATTTTTCTCATAATTTGATAGTTAGAACAATTGGGGGAGGGGGATTTGAACCCTAGTTATCCTCATAAATGAGAACAGACAATGCCACTGAGTTACAAGACTTTTGGCAATTATTTTTAAATTCTTATATTGTGTGTATTTATGCCTACGTGTCCATATGTATAATACATGCATGTGTATGTATTATAAATTTTGCCCTCTCTAGAGTCAAATTCTAGCTCTGCCACTGTTTGTCTTATTGTTGTCTGGTCTGCATTAGTGTTGATGCAAGAAACTTTTCAAAGCATGCGCCATGAAGCATGAGTTTAGTTGTTTTTCAAAACAGCTTTTCATGAAAATTTATGTTTGCATGAATGAAAGTATTTCCTTGATTTTACATACCTGCCATAGTAATGTTTGCCCTATGGATTCTCATCATGAGGCAACTCTTATAATTTAATTTTTGGAGGAAGGAGGATCTTGTCATGCCTTAGGGCATAAGTTCCTGTGGTAAAAAAGCCTGAGGTAGGTTGGACCAAAGCATTTCTTCTCAAAAAAAAAAAAAAAAGTTGGACCTGAGGATCACATATTGCCTATAAAAGCAAGGCTCTTGTCATTTTCATTTAGACTCACCTGTTTTCTTTTAGTTTTGGCATTGAAGTAAGTCTTGTTTCAATCAAATTAGGTCTGAATTTGAATGTCATTGGTTATCGAGTATTTCTCATTGGACTTTGAAGTGGTTAAAGCTAATTATTTTTTAAGAGAACAAGACTTTAAATCTTTGGTGACTTTTTGAGCATATTATGAATCTGAAATTTAGCTTTTTATTTGTTTCTTATCTAATATATTTCTCTTTTTTACAGTTCTGCATTGGTACCATAAAAGATGATTTCTTGGGTGTGATCAATGATCCTGCAGCGGCTTAGCAAAGTGGCTAGATGATGTTTTCTTTGCTTGTGTTACCTGCTTGTCTTGTATTTTTAAAAATTCCTGTTGTATAATATTAATCAGGATTATTCGTACTACACTCTGGGGGCTACTTAGTGATGCTGAATCATTGTTGGATAGAATTTTTTGTGTCTGCATTGCTGAATCGCTGAATTGGTTTTAGTTTCTGGTTTACTGAATTTAGAAATTTGTCAAAGGCTAGCGCCCTTAATTATGGACTCAGATCCTTTGGATGTACTACCTGCTTGACCTCAATGGCAACTGGGTAATGTTGCTTTGATGGTATAATCTGGTACCAAAAAAGAGAAAAACTACACCCAAATTCTGACTTTAATAGAGATTTCTCTATGTTGTGCTATATTTCCTCAATCAAAATGTACCCTTTGCTTTCCTGGCTATTGAGTATTGACTGATGATTGGGTAAGCACCAAAACTTGGGTTTTATTGTTTGTCATCCCACGAATTTGTGTCCATGAGGCCTATGTGCTTCGCAAGGAATGAAGTTACAGTAAGCAGTTCAAAGAAATTAGTCATCCTCAATTAAGGTAGACACAGAATCTTACATCATTTTCTTGAGATTTGAGAGTGGTTATATATATATATATTATATATATATTTATCATCACACAGAACAGCTATTATTCAAATCCCACATAGGAAAAAAAGTGTAAATTACATCAACTTTCCTTCAGGTTTTCTGAAATGACTCTCCCCTTAGTTTTTTTTAAAATTACTTGTAGCTTCACACTTGGAACAAGACCATAGAATACTTAAATAGCGTAAATATGTATCACTAAATAATTAGAATCAAAGAATTTGCAGAATAGAGTAACTGTACTTAGATTAAATTATGTCTAAAAAATACAAAAAGTAATTTACTCAAAATTTATTTTTGGTTTATTTTAGTAGAATAATTAGTTCTAATCAATTTTTTTAAAAAATACATATTTTATTAGTATAATAAAATGTGAAAAAATGTTCAAGAACTTCAAATTTACCCATCTTCCCCTAGATTCGTGAAAGTTGTAAGATTATATTCATGTACTTAACAGGAAGTTTGAAGTGTATAATGTTATGCTCGATGAATTCATAATCATAGTCTTAAAAAAAATGCTCAATTCTAGATTTACAGAAGCAAATTTATGAATACCTCCACCTTGACAAGTTCTTTTTTTTTTTTTTTTTTTTTAGGCGACCCTTCTAATAATACTTTTCATTAAAACTGAATGTTACTCGAAAATTCAATTTGTTGAAAGCATAGTTAGTGCCGATTCTAATACAAATTTTTTATTTCTATTTTTTTAATGACGGGGAACCTCTTCAAGGTCCCTTTGAACCTACCCTTATTGAGAAAACCCTAGAAACACGACTCGCCTGCAAAAACCTTTCATCGGGTTATCCCAAGCCTTTATCCCAGGACCTTGAGGGAGCATGCCCTAAGGCCTATAATCGAGCTAACC
Source organism: Quercus dentata (assembly GCA_028216015.1). Taxonomy (NCBI): domain Eukaryota; kingdom Viridiplantae; phylum Streptophyta; class Magnoliopsida; order Fagales; family Fagaceae; genus Quercus; species Quercus dentata. Next base: position 9,257,547 of record CP116455.1, read on the forward strand.
CGTGTGGGCTACTATTTAACACATTCTTATATGTATAGAAATGAATGTCACTTGAAAGAAAAGAGGAAAGGGAGAAGAAATTTGAGAATAAAAAAGGAGAATGATTTAGGATTACAAGAACATTTTCACCAAAACTTTAGTTGTATTATTATGTCTGTGACAAAGGTTAATTCAAATAGCATAAGACAAGGGCTTAGCCGCATGAGTTGTGATATTCAGATGTGATAAGGCTTGGCTTGGCTTGCAGAGCAAATGTGAAATCTGATATCCTCAAGAACAAAGGGTGGAGATTTTGGAAAGAATGTCAGAGAATTTCAACCACCAAATGTTAGACACTCTCAAGGCGGCAATGATGCAAGATTAGTAGGATCAAATTTCAGAGATCCTCAAGACCTTGATTGAAGAAAAAATACATATTCTAGAGTCAACAGTAACCAAGAAACAACGAATGAAATTTGGGAGATCAAAGAGTAGCCAAAAGTTCAAGAATCCTATGGAATTTTAATTCACATCAATTTGAATCCGACTAAAATATATTAGCATCAAGAGTTATGTAGCTCAACTAGTTGGCACTTTTGATATTTCCAAAAAATTCACAGTTCAAATCTGCCCTCATATTGTATCGAATTATCCAAAAAAAAAAAAAAAAAAACCTCGTATTAGCACGCTAAATCTCAAGTCCGGTTGTTACTCCAATTTCATGTTTTGGTCTTAAAATAAGCGCTTGCCAAACTCCGTCGAACCAAACAGGATTATCAAAAAGTGAAACGCCATATCTTATAACAAGTAGTGACTATACAAGAAGGAAACATGGGTCTAGCTCAACTACGTAAAATGCATGCAAAAGGTTAAGCTAATTCACTAACAATTGAAGGCTTGAGAGTAGAAAAAGACTTCCCAATCTAGCAGGTCTGGGTTTCTTTTTAAATGTTCTCAAGAGTCAAGACAACAAATTGTCTTTACTGACAATGCAACAAGCTCTAAGCTCTTACTATGAAACGCATGAAGCTAAAAACTGAGAGCTCAACTCATACATAATTGTTTTTTAACATACCAAAAACAAAGTTCTAATACACGCCTAGAAAAGTCTTAATACAAAATTTAAGCACGCAATGGCAATTACATAGGGTATAGTGTGTCCACCTTGTCTACACAGGGAATAACATGTCAAACATAGAGTCAACTAGCTCCAATTAATAATCTTTAAAAGCTCTTGCTCTCATAAATCTGATATTCTATTAACAACTTTAGAGGTCTGAAGCAAGAGTATACCAGAAAACATCATCCTAAAGACACTAAACGAAAAAATCTCATAGACTGATTCTATAACCCACTGCTGTGAGAATCAACAAAAGACCCACACACCCAAACACAACCTTAAATCCTTAATTGTTATTCACTTACTGATTTAGTTCTGGTCAAGAATAAATTGCTACACCATTACTAGAACAATCAGCATAAAGCCGCAGAATGACAGATTTTTTTTTTTTTTTTTTTTTTTGGATGAGTGCCACAGAATGACAGTCAATATCAAATAAATCATCAAATTCTTATCAATGTTAATCTCCTTAAACCAAATCCTTCTTTTCAAGTTCAATTTATGTATTCCTTGGACTCCTAAACTTCTGCTTAGTAAATCAAAATGGGCATTAAACCTAGCATAACAAAAAGAAACAAAAATCCGAATATGATAAAAAAAAGAAACGAAAGAAACAAACTATAAATTGAAATGAAAGATATTCATATATCCACTTCTGTTTCTACTTAAGCACAGATCAGTCATCAAGAAACTTAAGCAACAATAAGCCATTAAAATATCAAGAATTTTATATTGAATAACACTAAATTTCCATATAATTATGAGAAACCATGTACAAGAAATGTATAAATTTAATAAAAACAACAACAAAATAAAGAACAATACCATTTTGACCAAGATTGATCAGATCAGAAACTTGGGTTGCTTATGGATCAACTTCCACTTCATCAATGAATATTCAATTCAGATACAAGGTTTTTTTTTTTTAAAATGAAAAATCCTTTATGACGCTACCAAATTCACATTTAAACACATTTAATAAATAAAACTCACATGCAAAGCTCAAATTTTGCATCGAACACAACCATTGTGCACCATATACCATTCCAAGGAAATTGCCTACCATTGGAACCTCAGCCTCACCATTCGAGAAGTTCGGAGAATAACATGTCAAACATAGAGTCAACTACTCCAATTAGTAATCTTTAAAAGCTGTTGCTCTCATAGATCTTTCATTAAGTGGTCCTTAGCAAGGGTGTACTGAAGCCCCGTTTCAATTGCAATTAAATGCAAGACTGGGAATAGTTTTTTCAAAAGCGTGAGCCTTGCACCATACCGCATGCTAGAATCATACTCTTTTACCATACCTAACAACATGGCCAATATATCTATCCCATATGAAGCTTCCCTATCCATTCCAATTAAGCACAAGTATGGGAATAACTCTTTCAAAACATGACTCCTGCATCAAACAATAGGGCAGAATCTTTCAACATAAAATTGAAAAAGGGCTCAAGGATTTTTAAGCCCAACCTATTGAGGATTTGCTGAATCATACTCAACCTTAGTCATTAAGAGAGAGAAAATAATAACCTGCTATATTGATCAGTAAGTGTTTCTTCTTTTTTTCCCCCAAACATCAAATCCCCCTATTCTCCCACACTTCCACACCCTTTCTCACTCTCCATTAGACCTCTAATGCGCTCAACTTTATAACATTACTAAATCAAGTTTAACTGAAGCCTGGCTCACCTTGTATCAGTCAAATTCTCAAAACAAATACATCATACACAGAAGATAAAAGAACCCTTACATATAGCAAATACAAAACACACAAAAAACAGCAACAAGGCTGCAAACATGCAACAATAAAAAATAAAAATAAAAACTTACATCAGTTTCTTGTAGGAATTACTTTATATGATTGCAATTTAAGAACAAAATTACTAAATTTCAGATTTTTTTTTTAATTAAAAAAATTAAAATTAAAATTAAAAAAAAAAAAAAAAAAAAAAAAAAAACACAAGCCCAACAAAACTTCATGAGAGCAAAAGCTTAGAAATCCATTACAAAAGCAACCAACAACAAAATTACAGCTTCCAGAGAGCAAAGCATTACAGGCCTATCACAGAATCAACCAACAAAAATAGTAAATTGCAGCACATAATCATAACAGAACCCAAAAACTTATAGACTTGAGAACAACTATAGTAAATTGGTTGAGCAGAATAATTCATGCAACATCAAGAAGTAAGACTTTGGTTTGTTTTCAGTCTTCATGGAGCAGTGCACAGAAAAATATTCCATGAAAGTATATTATATACACATATATATTAATTTTGTTTGATTTAAATACATCTAAAATAAATCCAGATTTTCTATAAAAATTGATTCAGTATATATAACATCAAAGAAATCTTTTCCTTCCATAAGTTTTTGACTCTAGTCTTCATCCCTTAGATGCCATGAGGCAATTATTCAAAGACAATAAGTATTTCAATAGAGATAACACATAATCAACTCTTTCTATCAAGGATCAAGCTTTATGGATTAAACAATTTTGGTATTACATTTTTAATATAGAGATAACTAATAGTCAACACTTTACTCTATTTATGTAGAACAAAAAAATTGTTTAAATACTGTGCCATAGTCCAAGGAGCCTCCACTGCCGGTGGATCACCTTCGTCTCCTTTGCCACCACTGGTGACTATAGCTATGGCAGTGGTGGAGTCGCAAATAGTGTGGCTCGGACATGAGTGAGAAAGTGAGAGAGAAGGAAGAAGAGCAAGCTCCCTGCGTCTGTTTGCTGGGTCATGTAGTCATTGAGTTTTTTTGAGACAGTTGTTTATAGTCGTGAAATGAAGTTAAAAAATTAAATAAATCAATAAATCTCAATGATGTGGATGATGAAAGGTGGCAAAATATTAGGAAATCAACCAAAAATCTGGAAATCAACCAAAAATCTAACATCTTTGGTTTAATATATATCACAAGTCCCAGATACTTGTCAGTTATCATGCAGCCTCATTATAGTGTTCAGGCAAGTGAATGATGAAAGGTTATGCAATTAAGGTAACTCTTGCAAAGATGGAAGGTGGTGAGTTGGGAAATGGAGTTTCCTATTCCTGTTTTTGGGAAGCTATGTCACTATCTTATACAATTTTTTTTCCTTTAAAGAGAAACTTCATTAGAATGCAATCCTAAGGGACATATTGCTCATTATATAAAACTGTTGTGGTTTTATTATTTTACTATGACTTCAAAATTTTTTTTTTTTTTTTTTTTTTTTGCCCAAAATACTTGGGTTTTCATAAGTTACCAAACTTAAGAAACTGATTAATCTTTGTATATATATATTTTGCAACCACAATTTTAACAGCAATTTGTCTGGAGAAGAAAAATGAACAGTGTCAACTATCATGCCAAGAAAGAAAATGTAAAAAAAAAAAAAAAAAAAAAAAAAGATAAGAAAGAGTAGCTTTTAAATTCTGTGTATTCACAACAATCATCTCACCCGCATATAACTAACCCCCTCTTCATTCCGTCCTGTAGATGACATTTCCTTCTCAAGTTTTTCAGAGTGCTTGCTGCTATCATGTTCTTTTTCTGACAAATCTGTTTTGTTCTGTTTATAGATGACAAATCTGTTCATTGATATCAGTCTTCGTAAAAGGATTCTGCAGTACACAACAATTAAAATTTAGTTAATACACATATCATATGCATAGACCCATTCACAATTCCACGAAGACACATAATTGAATAAGTTAAAAAACGATAGATAGAAGTAACATTGCCTACCATTAATTGACAACACTATACTGATGAACCTCAAAAACCTTCTTTACCAATTGCATCGCTGTGATCACCATCAACAGAGACCATATTTTCACCACTATTACTATTACCATTAATAGAAAATGCTTTTTCACCATTACTGACAGTGATGACAGAGGCTGCTGCGACTTCACCACTACTAGCAGCAACAGAAACTGCATTAGTTTCACCAATATTGCCATTCACACAGGCAGCTGCATTAACCTTTTTAACAACATCATCATCATCTTTACTATCATCAGCAATTTCTGGAGGGCCACCCTGCAATACCCATGACTTTCATTTTGTTTTGTTTCATAAAGATAATGTAAACAAATAAATATGAAGAAATGCAGAATTAAATCACCTGGAGCTGTGGAAGGCCAACACAATAGTGGGAAGCCGATGAAGAACCCAACCTAGTGGGAAGCCGATGAAGATCCCAACCTAGAACCTTACAAATAACCTGAGCAAAAGCCCTATGAGCGTGCTTTCTCTTAGTCTTCAAAATAGAAGTGGAATGCTGAAGAAGGCCAACACAACCCTTGAACTTTTTCCACACCGTCTTCCCTGTTCCACAACAAACAAGACAATAAAAATCCCCACTTTCATAGCACTTCTCATAATAACTCCTCAACTCCCTGTCCTCTGAAAACAACTTCAGAAAGAAGCGCAATTCTTCTTCATCTTCTTCAGAATTCCCATCTTCACTAGTTTTATCTTCATCTTCATTTCTTGCGAGGAGAAATTCACGGCAGTGTTGTAATGCCTTGTACTGCATTTGGCCGGCTTGGTCTTCAGCCGATAAGGGTTGAAGAGTGGAAACAGGTTTCTTCATGGAATGCCAACCAGATGATGTTTCAGGAGGCGGGTCTTGGGGGCAAGGCCACTCGGGACCTGAATCCAGTGGCGGGTCAGACTCTCCGACTCTCTTTCTTGTTTGGGTGAGGGGTTGAGGTTGTGGGAATGGGGCTAGGTGGTGATGGTGATGCAATGGATAATGGGGACTGGAGTTTGGATTAGGAATAGAAGTTGGAGTGTGTTGGGGATGATTGGGGTTTGCATTTTCACCATTACAGACAGTGACAACGGAGATTGAATTGTCAAATTGTTCAATACCATTGACAGAGGCTGCTGCATTATCCTTTTTAACATCATCAGAGTCATCCTTACTATCATCAGCAATTCCCTCAGGGCCACCCTGCAATGCAATACCCATGACACAACACAACCCACCAGACCATTCACGAAGAATTTAGCAACTACTTTTTGTTCTGTTTTTGTTTTTGTTTTTCTTTTATGTAGATCATGTAAACAAATACTAAATATGAAGAAATAAAGAGTTTGAATCACCTGGAGCTGCAGAGGCTGAGGTTTGAAGACAATATTGGGAATCCGATGAAAATCCCAACCAAGAAGCTTACAAACAACCTGAGCAAAAGCCCTATGAGCCTGTTTTCTCTTAGTCTTCAAAATAGAAGTGGAATGGTGAAGAAGGCTAACACAACCCTTGAATTTTTTCCACGCCTTCTTTCCTATTGCACCACAAACAAGACAATAAAACTCTCCATTATCACGGTTTTTCAAATAGTAACCCCTCAATTCACTGTCCTCCGAAAACAACTTAAAAAAGAAACTCAATTCGTCGTCTTCTTCTTCTTCCTCTTCATCAACTTGTTCATTTTCCGAAGATGAAGAACTCCCATCTTGGCTAGCTTCATCTCCATCTTCATCCTTGACGAGGAGAAATGCACGGCAAGGTTGGAAAGCCTTGTGCTGAATTTGATAGGCCTGGCTTTCGGCCGATAAGGGTTGAGTTGTTGTCGTTGTCGTTGTCGTTGTTGTCGTTGTTGCTGTTGTCAGTGTGCGCTTCTTCATGGGAGGCCAAGCAGACCCAGATGAAGTTTGGGGAGGTGGGTCTTTGAGGCGTGGCCATTCGGGACCCGAATCAGGAGGCGGGTCGGACTCTCTGAATCTCTTTCCTGTTTGGGTGAACAAGGGTTGTTGTGGTTGTGGGATAGGAGGGGGTTGGTGGTATTGGTGTTGATGGTGATACAATGGATAATGGGGAGTGGGGTTTGGATTAGGAATGGGAAGAGGAGGAGTTGGAGTGTGTTGTTGTTGGTAATAGAAAGTGGGGGTCGGAGTGTGATACAAAGGTGGTGGGTGTGGGTGTGGGTGTGGGTCTTGGTGGAGGGCCTTGGTGCCACAGAGAGTGAAGGTAGATTACCTCATCTCTCAGCCTTTCTTCACAATAACGACGATCCATTGCTGGCTTTTCGTTTTCTTCTGTGCCCGGAGGAGCTGTGGAGGTGGAGGGGGAGGTGAGTTTTACTGTTCGATTAAACTGTCTTATATATCACTAGCAAATGGGTCAGCTTGGGCCGGGTTTGGATTAAAGCGGGTCGTTTTAAATAGATTGCGAGTGAATTGAGTTGATTGGATTGGGTAGACTTGAATTTTTTTACACGTAAAAATAATAATATTGTAGCTTTGGATTAGCCGGGGCTGGAACAAACCCCTAATGGGGTGACTAAAGCTTAATACGGATAGATATGCAATTGGCAGCTCTGGATTAAGCAGGTGGTGACGGGCTAAATTGTAATGAGAATGATGAATGGGTTATAGGATATGCAAGATCTTTGGGCATAATTTCTTGAGTCATAGATGAGTAATGGGTGTTGATGCCCATTTTTTGGCAAAAAGTCTCACTGGCAGAAGAAACCCAACAATATAAAAGAGATGGAGAAAGAAAACAGCAAAGTAAAAACTATTGGGCCAAAATGGTAGGAATAATGGTCCACAGATCTACAAAATAGTAAAAAAAATGTCCTAAAGAAAGCAAATGGGCCAAAGAGAACCCCAAAAAAGGAAGTAGTAAACTCATAGGAATCATAAGAAATTGAAAGAAAGCAAAAAGGGGCCCGAAGAGCCCAAAAAAAGGAGTTAGTAAATGGGATTGGTTTAAAGGCCAATAAACCCAAAAAGTAAAGGATGTAGTAATTGGGCTAGTGAAGCCCAAAAGATTTAGCAAAAGCCCATGAGAATGTAAGAAGTAGGAAAGAATGAAATGAGTCAAGGATGCCCTAAAAAATGAAACGGGTCGAGGATGCCCAATGAATAAAATGGGCCAGGGAAGCCCAAGATGTTATATGGACTAATTCAGCAGAATCTTGGGCAATATAAACTAAAGGAAGGAATAATATATGAAAGCGGCATGGTAGGCATTTCAACCCGCAAGCCCAAAAGTGATACAGTAAACAAAGGTAAACAATATCATAGCAGGAACAATGCGGTGGCATGGTAGGAGCACCAGCAAGGCCACAAACCAGAAGTAAAAGGAGACATAGGTCGAATTAAAGAAGAGAAAGTCCACACTCAAGCAATGCTCGGCCCAAAGAAGAAATGAGATGCAAAGAATGAAGACCCAAGAACTCATCCACGCCACAAGAGTTAAACAAACACCAAAACCCGCAACAGAGTTAGACAAATCTATAGGCAATGGCAAACGCATGAATGCCGGAAAAGCAATGCACTCATATGGAAGTAGAGCACGCACAAGGCAGAGACACCACTTACCTGTACCTAAGGCCAGGTGAAGCTATAGGCCATTTAGGCCACCGCTTAAGGCCCCCTACTTGTAAAAGGCCCCCAAATAATAATAATATATTATATAATATTACTTTCTCAAAAAAAAAAAAAAAAAAAAAAAAAGGCCCCTTGAACCGACATGAAGGCTAATCCCAATTCCCATCATCCGAAGAAAAAAAAAAGAGCCGTTTCTCACACTGAAGTGACACTATTCCCATCCCTAAATCTTTTGCTTGCAGAAGAAAAGATTGCAAAATAGCAGAAATCTTTAGCTTAAAGGCAAAACTACAAACAGAAGAAACAAATAAGAAAAGGAAAAAAAAAAAAAAAAAAAAAAAACACTCACCTGCATCGACTCTCTCCATCTTGATTCTAAAAAAAAAAACACCCTTTTTAGTTTTTTTTTTTTTTTTTTTTGGTAAACTGGAATTGATATTAAACTAGCAAGAAACAGAAAACTCGGGATGAGCTGTTACACCAAGTACCGATACAATCGGCCTCAACAGAGGAAATTAAGCTTACGGGAGGAGCAGAATGTAAAATAAAATCTAAAGATTGAGAATGGCCAGAATTAGCTAACCAATTTGCGCATTTATTCGCCTCGTGGTAGACATGCTTTATACGAACTTGAGGAATCAGAGAATCACTGTTTGCAGTCATCAAAAATAGGAGAGATCACTGAGTTTCTATATGAAGGGCTGTTCGGAGCATCCACCAAAGCCTCTGCATCAATCTCAACAATAACAACAGAAAGTTTCCGTTGAAGACATAGCATCAGGCCATCACGGAGAGCCCAAACTTCAGCCGTGAAGCTGTTAGCACTTCCTAATTTTCTAGCAAAACCAACCACCCAATTACCCCAACTATCTCTGATCACACCTCCTCCTCCTGCTAACCCCAATGTTGCATTCCAAGACCCATCCGTATTGAGTTTTCACCATCCCTATCTCGGCTTCTCCCATCTGATTTGTTTAAACACCATCCGATTATGACGCCTTGGTTGGGCAGCACACAAGAAAAATTCCGAGGCTAGCAAAGCAATAAACTTGCCTAGGTTCGGATTTATTTGTTTGTAAAGACAAATTGGTTTTTTGCTCCCAAACCAAAATTCTGTGGGCATCCCCTGGAATGTTCTCTTTTCTTTTTAGTTGACTTACTCATCAATTGGTGTTGGCAATAAAGTGTTCACAGATCTTCATCTCGGGTTCTTTTTTGTTTTCTCTTCCTTTGCCTCTTTTGTCTTCTTGAGCTATTGGGTGTTTGAGTTTTTTTTTTTTGGAAGAGGAGCTGCTGGGTTTTTAGTTTAGTTGTACTCTTTACTTTTTTTGTTTGTTGTTTTAAATTTAGAATTCTCTAGAAGGCTATCTGGCTATGGAATGGTCCAAATGGACCCCTTAAAGATTTAAAGTATGGATTCTAGACTTCTCTAGTCTTGCACTTTTTTTTTTTTTTTTTTTTTTTTTAAGAAACCAGATTTAGTGGGATGGAACCATGGAGGGATAGTGGGCTCTAGGCTGGTCTTAGTCTTAGTGTGGATCAAGTTGAGTCCTACACATTTTGCTAGTGGGTTGGTCTTAGTGGATCCAATCAAGTTAAGTCCTACTCATTTTGCTAAAAAAAAAAAAAAGGTTTAATGCTACATACAAAAAAGAGTATTGATAACAAAATTATAAATTTAGAATAATTTACTTTGTATTAATATTAATTTTAATTTTTTGGTGTAGGTTTAAAGTGTAAAGTGATCATATTAAGTAAACTGCAATTGTGCATTTGATAAACCAAGTTCTATTGTTTTATACATTAAATTTATATTATTCTAGTTAAATTGTATTCTTTTTATATTATAGATTGTGTTTCATTTATTCATAAATATTTTTTAATTACAAATGTCTACTTGAATGCAAAAATTTAATTAGTAATTTTGCCTCTCAAAAAGCAAGAAAAATAAATTTTAATTGAAAAAAATATATGAATTTATAATTAAATATAATAAAAGGCCTCATTTAAAACTTTTGCCTAGGGCCCCCAAATTCGTTGAGCCGGCCCTACCTGTACCCAGCCAATACAGGGGAGGTGGGCCACAAGTCCGAGGTAAGAGAGGGTGTGGTGGGCAAGAGGGAGAAGGGGGAAGCCTATTTTGGGGTTTCCACTCAAGCTTTTTTGGGGGAAATGTCCTACTAGAATGACATACCACCCAAAAGAGGCAAACATGAGCTGGAATCACTAGGTGCATTCTATAAGAGTTGGTAAGAGAGAAACCCAGCCCTTATCCAAATGAGAGTGCAAGGGAAGTAGAAAACAAAACAAAAACTACTTTTGTCTGGGAATAAGGCATGGCACGGCCAACACAGTGTAGTGTTGGTGGCTGTGTAGCCAACAAACCAGTGGACGATCCGGGAAGGACACCCACAACAGGCCAAAAATAGTTGATGGGTAAAAATGGTAAATCTTATCACGGCAAGCAGTATAAAAGGCCATAGCCGTGCATAGTAAACAACAACAACGAACCACAGAGCACAGAAAACAGAGAAGAAAAAGAGAGAAAAAGGAAAAATAAATAAGAAAAACAAAGAAAACAAGAAAAGCGAGAGTAAGGAAGAAAATATGAGTAATAGGAGTGAAAAACATGCACCAATAGGCTATCCACTTCTCTCCCTCTCAATAGCCCACTCTCTAGCAAGTTAAGAATTAGAGATTAAGTCATTTAGGTTCATTTTCCAAAGTGAGTAACTTCTACAGCAGGATTTCCCTCCGAGATTACCCACATTAGAGATTGGTTCTCTTCTTGGACTTGAATCTGCCAAGGAGCCAAGTTTGTTCCTTTAGCAGGCTAATCCTCTTTTCTTTTGTTATGGTTGATTAAGGACTAATGCTATTTTCTTGTTATTAATCTATTCTTGCCATAATCACATCATCATATTTCTCCTTTGTGGAACTATTTAAGCATTATCATTGTCAACAGAAAATATTTTAATTAAAATATTTTAGTTATCCTGCTATATCATGTTTTTCCCATTATAATGTTTTTTTTTTTTTTTTTTTTTTTTTTTTTTGTAGCAACATTTCCTGCGGTGGGCACATGACACCCCCAAGATTCCTGCTAGGGCTCTAACTGCGTACAAGGCTGGCCTAAGGTGTGTTTCAATTAGGCCAATCCCGACTCTCCTACTTCAAAATCATAGGGCCACAATACGACAGGAGCGATCCAACCCAAGACGCAAAAAAGGCCCACCATAATGGGCTCTAAAGGACGGCCTCAGCCCAAATACTCAACTTAGGATCTCCTTTATATGTGTGGAGCTTGATTTTGAACTTCTTTTTTTCTTTGCTTAATAATTACTCAATAAATAATATTATGCTGGAGCCTTTGCTCAATGATTGCAGAACCCTATTGAAGAAACTCCTTAGATCAATTGTACAACACATTTTCAGGGAGGCAAACCAATGTGCTAATGCATTGGCTAAATTTAGAGCTACCCAATCTTTTGACTATGCTAATTTTGTTAACCTGCATTTGCTGTGGTGGACTTGCGGATTTTTGACAAGGCCGAACTTTTTTGTAATAAACTTATTCGTAGTTAATATTATATCAACATTGGTTTACCAAAAACAAAATACTTCAAAAAAAATTCAAAAATAAGTAAATTGTTAAGTTTACTTTACAAGGTTCACTAATGATATCATCATCATAAAAGAATATATAAAAAATACTAAACGTTGTGAACCACATCAAGTGTGAGGCAACAACTTGTCAGAACTAAGATAATGAGATGATATCTGAGGGTGACGAAAGTACAGACAAAGACAATGACATTCCAAACGTTTAGGTTTAGGTTAAAGAGTTTTTTTTTTTTTTTTTTAATAAATAATAATGGCGTGGCATACTAAATTATTAGGCTAGTGCATGAAAGAAATTACCCTTTACGAGTGTGATGTGAATTGTCCCATTTGGTCAAGAAAAAAAAAAAAAGGGTCAACCCATCTTATTTGCAAGTTAACCCTATCTAACCTAGAAATTAAATAGATCGGGTTGAGTCAATCCAAAAAATAATATCTGTTTTTGGTTAGGTATTTTTCTTCAAGTTTGGATTGAGTTCATTGGTTTAGGTCCAATTTTTCTAGATCTGGTTTTTTGATGGTTTTAAAGTACTATTTCGATTAAAATTCTATTTAAAAATTGAAATAATTTACAGAATATAAATAAGACATTCAAATTAGGTAAGGATTAACACTGTTATAGTTTCGTAGGCTTGCACAAATTTATCATCGATATTTTTATTAGGCCTTGGTTGGGAGGATGGAATCCTTCACCTTTATTCATTTAAAATCTTTCTTCTTTCTTCGTTGGTCCTTTAGATATATAGTCTAGAATTTAGTCAAATTGTTTTCTTAGATTTAGTTTATATAGATTTTCTTTTCTTAGATTTAGTCAATTTTTAGTGTTTATATAATCATGAAATGTTGTATTAGAGTTGAAATGTTGAATATGTGCATGAGTTTTAAATGGATTTTGTATGAATGTAGTGAGTTTTGTAGGAATAATACGAGTGAATGCGTTTCATTACTTTTGTATGTATGTAATGTTATAAAAAAAAAAAAAAAAAAGTATTTATGTAATGGATTTTGTATGAATGATTTGTTGAATATGTGCACGGAGTTGTATGTATATAATGAATTAAAGGGTGATGGGTGATGGGGTGTTGTTATTTGTAATAGGTAATGCCGTAATAGGGTGTTACTGCGGTTTGATAGATGAGATTGTAAGCAAAAGATACAATAGAATTTGTTCACCTTCATTCGGTATACATGAGTTAAACTTTGCTACCCACTATTTTAAAAAAAAAAAAACAAAAAAACAAAAAAACAAAGATTAAACCACAACTAATAAATATGCTTTGATTTACTCAAAAAAAAAAAGTAATAAATAAATATGCTTTGAAGTTAAGTAAAAGGTTTTATCTTTTGGATCACTTTGAAAAAGAAAAATTATTTTGTTTTGAGAATTGCAATCACAATTAATAAAAATGCATATAAATTGGTTCTGTTGTTTGCTGATTGTTCCTATTTTGCTTGAATATAAATTTTTGTATTTGATATTGGAAGGACATAAATTTAATTTTTATTTGTCACTAATACTTTGTAAACTACATTTGATTTGAACAAATTTGTGATGGAACAAATTTATATCTATGTTTACTATGGTGGAGTAGGGCTATCCGGACCAACCCGTAACCCGACAAAACCAACCGACTCGAGACCAACTCGATCCGAGCAACCGGGTTGTTGATGGCAGATCTCCGGCATCAAAACCCAAGGGGTGCAGGTTGAGTGGCGATTTTAGGTTTTGAAACCCAACAGAAACCGACTTGATTAAGCAGTGTCTTGCTAGAAACTACCATCCTCTCTCTCTCTCTCTCTCTCTCTCTCTCTCTCTCTCTCTCTCTCTCTCTCTCTCTCTCTCTCTCTCTCAGATTTGATGAGATCTCCTTGAGATTAGATGAGATATTTTCAAGATCCATTGAGACTAGACCAAATCTGCCGAGATCTAGACTACATCCTTCGAGATCCAAATGAAATCTCAACTAGATCTTAATGGATTTGGCAAAATCTCAACCTCGATAACAAACCTAAAACCAACCGATATTCAACCGACATCCGTGAGATCGGATCTAACAGATTCAATGTTTCTTCCGAGTTGGTTGTGGGTTATAATTTTCCCCACTCAAAGATGTCAGGTCAATCTAAGTTGGGCATAAACCCAACCCAAATAGACATGTGGACAGCCCTATGGTGGAGAATCATTTGATTATAAAAGAAATGAATTCTCATATCAAGGTCTTGGTAAAAATACAAGCTTATTAAGGTAAAACATGGGATTCTTCTTAAAAGGTTGCAGATGAAAATAATGAACGCTCTAAACTTGAACCATCATTTACATGAATAAAATATGTAAATACTCAATAGTGAATCCACCAGTTTCTAAAGAAGCTAGCATATTCGATTGATTTTCATATTGGAGTTGGACTCAAAACAAAACCTGCTAATAACTTTTTTCAAAAGTGTTTTTACGTATAAATAGGTTATTCTATTTGTACCAATATGCTAGAGGGGTGTACTCAATCCTTGAAAAAATTTCTTGCGTTGCTATTTAGTAAATCCAATCTTAATAGACCATTTTGAGTTTACCCATAATCACTAGTTTACTCTATACTCACTAGAGAAATTGAATTTCTCGTTCGGGTATCTTATCTGTCTATAATGCTTATAGGAAATTCTCGGTAAATTATCCTACTAATTGGTGTACCTGAGATGCATTTCCTTTAGCTCCCGAAAAACCCTGTTGACCTAGCAAATAAATCAGGAATATAGAAACAAAAACATCAATTGGAGCAAAGAATGCAATTGAAGTTGATCGATTAATTCAATAATAATTCCATAATAAATGGGGTTTCGCACAACACTAGATTTCGTTGGTACCATCCAATCCAAGAAGGATTTGTTTTTGTTTTTACCTATATATTACTTTACCTATATATAAATAATATATATATATATATATATATATAATTTACTAAACTTATCGAATGAACTTCTCATATTCCAGAAATACAGAAACAAAGAAATTCCACGATTGAACTACCCAAAAATAGAATGGGCTATGTCGCATTTCACTCAAAGGGTTGAAGGGAGATAGTGCATCAAGCTATTCGCAAGGGCCAACTTAATCCTCTTCCCTAGGGATCCCTAATAGATCCAACTTTCTATTCAATTGTTCCAAATGTTCCTGGAAATTCTTGCTCCCATTGGACCATTTGTATCTATATGCATTAGGATCCCGATTCATGGATCTCTCGGTTCAAACAGCCCAATCCTTGGAACATACTACAACCCTAAGTGGCGAAGAGCCAACATCAAGGTGCCAAACCTTCCCGTCGATGTGAGCTCTTGGGGAAGATCAGCCTGTTATCCCTAGAATAACTTTTATCCAAAATATATATATAATATTGTGTGTGTGTGTGTGTGTGTAAAGAGTTTTTCAAAGATATTTTGTAGTCCAATAGAAATTATGAAATCAAGAAATTAAGGGTTACATAAGGTAGGAACATGACAATGATATTAATCCAGTCTTAGTGGCTTATGGGAATATAGTGTGGTAGAAGGACAAATATATAAAATTGTAAGTAATGGGACCTTACATGTAATTCTCTAATCTTCAGGGGTCAATTGCAATGTGTTAATGGACATTATTGCAATATGTAGAAATTTAAATATTTTCTTGATATTATTGAGAAAATTAAGAAATAATTTTGAAAGAGTTTCAAGTTAAGTCAATAGCGTTCAAAAAGCTATTGATTGATCCTCTGATTGAAGATTAGGAACCCATGTCCCATCTCTCTCTTGGGCTTTACAAAAGTCTTAAAAAAATAAGATTTTTAATTTATAACGATCTTTGAATGATCCCGTAGTCATCCGAAAACCCAAAAAGAATAAAAAAGAGACGTGAATACCTTGGGAGGCAATACGCTTGGGTTGCTAAGAGAGATACGTAATTTTGTTCTATTCATAATCCATGGTTGTGTGGTACAACGATCTTTGAATGAAAATATAAATTTTTATTTCATATTGCTTCACAAAACTATCAGGTTTTGGATTGTGAAGATGGAAAGAGAAGAGGTTTGGTGTTTGTATAGTGAGAAAATTTTGAGGGAGGCCAAAGGGTTTTGGTTCCTTGTAGTAACTGTAATTCAAAAAAAAATACATTTGTCATGAATGGAAAGCGTGGTAACTTGTTCAAGCCTTTACGAGTGAATGTTTTTGTTTGCCGGAGGTTGAACTTTCAACTTTCAAGTCATGGGGAATTGCGAGAATTCAAATTCCAACGTAAAAGGAATTATGAGAATCCCTTCCTTTTAAAGTTCTTCCAAGAAAAAGGACGGAAAAATTTTTCAAAAAGAATTTAGAAAAAGGACAGCAAAATATTTTCAAAAGGGATTTGTTTTCCGTTGCCGGGACTTGAACCCGGGTCTTTCGGGTGAGAGCCGAATATCCTGACCAACTAGACTACAACGGATTTGTGGAAGAGATGTCTAATTCATTTAATATAAAGTAATCACACTAAGTTGTAACTAGTGATAAGACCTTTGGTTTTAGGGGGTATTTTGCTCTTTTATGAGGTTTTAAAAGTGTTTCAGTCATTTAAAAGGTTTTTGGATATATTTTAGTTATTTTTCATTGATACTCTCTTTGAAGTATGTTTACAATTTACACACTTACACCTAAAAGAAAAATCAATTTAAATTTATTTAACTTTTTACACTCTTGGTGTAATGGTCACTCTACAAGTATAAGTGATTGTGGAGAGTGGAGGGTAAAAGCCGGGGTTCAAGTTCTCCAGGAGGGAGCTTCACATATATATACACATAGATTAGCCTAAAGTGGAATTTTTAACTTGTATAAAAATATATATATTTTAAGCCGTTTATGGACTTTCAAAAAATGTTGAAGCACTATACTTTGTAACTAGGGGTGGCAATTTTTATCCATATCCATGAACCCACCCATTACCCACCTTATTTGGATAAGTCTTAACCCAACCCATTTGAATATTTGGGTTAAATGGGTAAAGACCCATTTGGTTATTTAATTAGATGGGTCTAAATGGATAATCCCACTAATACCCACTAAACCCATCTAAAATTTAAATAAACAACATAAAATCTAAATTTCTTGAAAATGACTAAAATATCCTTGAAACTTAAAAAATGACCAAAATTTCGAAACCTAAAAAATGACCAAAATACCCCCAAAACCTAAAAATTACCAAAATACCCCCAAAACCAAAAAAATGACCAAAATATCCTTTAAACCCAAAAAATGACCAAAATACCCCCAAAACCCAACAAATGACCAAAATACCTCCCGAAACCTAAAAATTACCAAAATACCCCCAAAATCCAAAAATGGAAACCCAAAAATTACCAAATTACCCCTAAAACCTAAAAATTACTAAAATACCCCGAAACTTAAAAATGACCAAAATACCTCCAAAACCCAAAAATAACCAAAATTGAAACCCAAAAAAATGACCAAAATACTCCTCAAACCCAAAAAATGACCAAAATACCTCTGAAACCCAAAAAAATGACCAAAATACCTCCAAAACCCAAAAAATGACCAAAATTCCCCAAAACCCACAAAATGACCAAAATACCTCCAAAATCCAAAAAATGACCAAAATACCTCCAAAATCCAAAAATGACCAAAATACCCCTAAAACCTAAAAATTACTAAAATACCACCAAAACCCAAAAACTGACCAAAATTGAAACCTAAAAATTGATCTGAAACCCAAAAAATGATCAAAATACCCCTAAAACCTAAAAATGACCAAAATACCTCCAAAACACAAAAAATGACAAAAATACCCCCAAAACCCATAAAATGACCAAAATACCTCCAAAATCCAAAAAATGACCAAAATACCTCTCAAACCCAAAAAATGACCAAAATACCCCTAAAACCTAAAAATTACTAAAATACCACAAAACCCAAAAAAACCACTTGTAATATCCAGAAACCTAAAAATGACCAAACCTCCAAAACCCAAAAAATAACCAAAATACCCTGAAACCCAAAAAAATGACCAAAATACTCCCAAAACCCAAAAAATGACCAAAATACCTCAAAACCAAAAAAATGATCAAAATACCCCTAAAACCTAAAAATGACCAAAATACCTCCAAAACCCAAAAAATGATGAAACCCAAAAAAATGACCAAAATTCCCCAAAACCCAAAAAATGACCAAAATACACCCAAAACCCACAAAATGAGAAAAATACCTCCAAAACCTCTAAAATGAGCAAAATACCCCCAAAACCTCTAAAATGTCCAAAATATCCCCAAAACCCAAAAATTACCAAAATACCCTAAAAACCCAAAAATTACCAAAATGCTTCATAAACCTAAAAAATGACCAAAATACCCCCTAAACCTTAAAAATCACCGAAATACCTTTGAAACCTTAAAATTTAAACCTAAAAAATGACCAAAATACTTTGTAAAATTATTAAAATACCCCAAGACCTAAAAAATGACTAAAATAACCCCAAAACCTATTACAATGACCAAAATACCCCCAAAAACCTAACAATTACCAAAATACGCCCTAAACCTAAAAAATTACCAAAATACTCCATAAATCTAAAAAATGACCGAAATACCTTTAAAACCTAAAAAATAACTAAAATACCCTATAAACCTAAAAAAATTACCAAAATACCCTGAAACCTAAAAAATGATCGAAATACCCCCAAAAACCTAAAAAAATTGACCAAAATAACCCCAAAACCTGAAAAAATGTTCGATAAAAACCCCTGAAACCCAAATTAAAGGTTCTAAGAGTCTTTCATTCATTTTATAGGTTTCAAGGGAATTATGGTAATTTTTAGGTTTGGGTTATTTTGATCATCTTTTAGATTCTAAGGTTATTTTAGCCATTTTTTAGGTTACGAGGGCATTTCGTCATCTTTTAGTTTTAGGGTTATTTGATAAATTTCTAGGGCTCAAGTATTTTGGTAATTTTTAGGTTTGGGGTATTTTGGTAATTTTTTAGGTTTCGGTGGTATTTTGGTCATTTTAGGTTTCGAGGTATTTCGGTCATTTGTCGGGTTTCAAGGGTATTTGGTATTTTTTGAGTTTCGGGGGTATTTTGGTATTTTTTAAGGTTTTGGGGGTATTTTGGTCATTTTTAGGTTTTGGGTGTAATTTTGGGTTTCGAGGGTATTTTGGTAATTTTTAGGTTTTAGGGGGTATTTTTCGATTTTTTGGGTTTTGGGGTATTTTGGTAATTTTGTAGGTTTTGGGGTATTTTGGTCATTTTTGGTTTTGGGGTATTTTGGCCATTTTTTGGGTTTTAAGTATTTTGGTCATTTTTAGGTTTGGGTATTTTGGTAATTTTGGGTTTTAGGGTATTTTGGTAATTTTGGGTTAAGTATTTTGGTAATTTTAGGTTTTGGGGTATTTTGGTCATTTTGGGTTTTTTACTTTGGTCATTTTTTGGGTTTGAGAGATATTTTGGTCATTTTTAGGTTTTAATAGTATTTTGGTCATTTTGGTTTTGAGGGTATTTTGGTCATTTTTTGGGTTTTAGGGTATTTTGGTCATTTTTAGATTTTGGAGGTATTTTGGTCATTTTTAGGTTTTGGGGGTATTTTGATAATGTTTAGGTTTTGGGGTATTTTGGTCATTTTTGGGTTTTGGGGTACTTTGGTCATTTTTTGGTTTTGAGATATTTTGGTCATTTTTAGGTTTTAATGGTATTTTGGTCATTTTTTTAGGTTTTGAGGGTATTTTGGTCATTTTTTGGTTTTGGGGTATTTGGTCATTTTTAGATTTTAGAGGTATTTTGGTCATTTTTAGGTTTTGGGGGTATTTTGGTAATTTTTAGGTTTCGGGATATTTTGGTCATTTTTTGAGTTTTGAGGGTATTTTGGTCATTTTTTGGGTTTTAGGGGGTATTTTGGTCATTTTAGTGGTTTTTAAGCATATTTGGTGATTTAGAGATATCGGGGGTATTTTGGTCATTTTAGAGTTTTCATGGATATTTTGGGATAAGTTTAGAGATTTTTGGGATAATTTTGGATGTCCAAGGGTATATTGGTAATTTTGGAAGATTAGGGGTATTTGCATCATTTTAGGTATTTATGGGTATTTTGGAGGTCAAGAGGGTATTCAAGTAGTTTTAGAGGTATTTGGGTCATATTGGGTTAAATGGGTGGGTTACTAATTAAATGGGTTGGGTTGGTAATGGATAATTAATTTATATATAAACGGGTCATAAATGGATAAATGGGTAATTATACACCCAACCCATCTATGACCCAACCCATTTATGACCCAACCCGCCCATTTGCCACCCCTATTTGTAACCAAGAAGTCGGATTGATATCGAAGCAATTTAAAACATCAAGAGTGAAATAAAATCTTTTTCAAGCCGTCATGCTGAAAAGTTGTGGAGGAATACTAAGGTTTTGCTGTCAACTAGAATACGTGTTGACTATGTTTAAAATACCTACTATTTCCATAGCAAAAAATTAAAAATGACTGCTACTATGCTACTATTTTTATTGATTCTCCTCAAACACCAAGACATTCGAAATTAATGGGTTATGGGTGAATATTAGAATATCAAGTTGTGGTGCAATTGGCTGCAACTACAAACTATGGCCTATTAGATCCAGTAAATTGATGTTAGGGGGACAACACATTCGTTTAGGAATCATGTTTCATTAAGTAAAAGGCTTTGGTTCAACTCTCACCCTTTATCTTCCTTCGAAATCACTCATAAAAATAGCAGGTCGATATCCTACTAATAGTGTTGTGCACAAGTTTACATCAAATAAAACCGACTTCCATATCATTCGGCTGTATGTCGCCGGAGCAGAATCATCAAATGCATAGAGTGATGGAGAGGTAAGGCATGAAAGGGCAATGCTAAAAATACAATTTTTCATGAGATAAGAGACCTAGATAAACCTTTGGTTTCCCAATAACATCAAGTAATAACAATGAAATGAGAATTACTTGCCAAGCTTAAGAGGTTATCATATGTCATCTAGGTCTCTCATCTCCTGAAAAGTAGAATTTTCTTGCAATGACAAATCATTTATACAAGTCACATATCTATTAAGTCACATAACTATTAAGTAAATGTAAATAAAAGTTGTCGGGGACGTTTTTGCAACAAGGGCCAAAAATGCGAAAACGGCCCAAATCTCCCCTTGGGTTCTTTAGAAGTGTTTGTTTATGGAGAATCAAGCCCAAAAATTCACAATGTATAAAAAACAAAGGCTAATAGTGCTTTGACAAGAGAGAATCAAAATGCTAACAACAAAAGTTTAGAAAAAGCATAAAAACATAACAGGTCTGAAATTTCGACCCATAGTTACACTGAAGAGGAAATTAAGGGAGGTCGTGAGGAAGAGAGGGAAGGTTCCCCTGCACCCATATTTCCACGTTTTTGCAACAAGAGCCAAAAATGCGAAAACGGCCCAAATCTCCCCTTGGGTTCTTTAGAAGTGTTTGTTTATGGAGAATCAAGCCCAAAATTCACAATGTATAAAAAACAAAGGCTAATGGTGCTTTGACAAGAGAGAATCAAAATGCTAACAACAAAAGTTCAAAAAAAGCATAAAAACATAACAGGTCTGAAATTTCGACCCACAGTCACACAGAAGAGGAAATTGAGGGAGGTCATGAGGAAGAGAGAGAAGGTTCCCCTGCACCCATATTTCCACCCCCAAGTTTCGGAATTGTGAGAAATGTTTCCCGGTTGAGTGGGTTTTGGCTCTCAAGTTTCAGCTCTATGGGGAAAACGTGTTTCAATAGGTCTCAAACTTCGACCCCTGATCACACGAGAAGAGGAAATTGAGGGAGGTCATGAGGAAGAGAGGGAAGGTTCCCCTATACCCATATTTCCACCCCTAAGGTTTAGAATTGTGAGATTATTGAGTGGCTAAATGGGTTTTTGCTCTAAAGTTTCAAGTCATAGGTAGAACGTGACTTCCCTATTTTGAATCTGATTGGGGCCTTTTGTATTGAACTTGGGGTGCTCTAAGTGACTGGTTTATGGTCAATAGAAGAGGCTTTGAACCCCAAGGTCTCAATCAAAGAGGTTATGGTCAGATTTGCTTTAATTGGGTAAGAGAGTTGGCTTGTTTTTTACATGATTTTGGAAATAAAGTGGCTGACTCCATTAGCTATTCTTTCCTTGTCATTGTAGGCTTTTGATAGCTGCATTTGGGTGGTTAAGTGGGCTAGGCTGTTCAGCCTTTTTCTTAGGGTCATTTGTGTTTTGGTGTGGAAAATGGAGATGGGCTGAAAATTAGGGGCACAGTCACCCAGAGCATCAAAGCTCTTTTGAGATGGAAATTTTGGATACAAGACCTCCTCCATGAGCACGAGGTGCTACCAGTGTCCCTTGCCCACTTGGTAGCACGCATGGGCTAGGCTCATGCAAAAGGTCCGAAAGGAAATGACCCATACCCTCCAAACCACACTTCCTCAATTTCCCCAATAAGTCGCATAGGCTTGGGCCATGCTTTAAAAGAATAAAATAAAATAAAATACATGTATCGAGTCCATAAGGAAGTCGAGCTTGGTTGAATCGGGCTCATACAAAATGTGTCGCGAAAATGAGTATCAACAAAAGTTAATGTGGATTAATAGAATTTTCTTTCAATCCACCCCATAGCAAATCAAATGATTATCTACATAAACTTTTCGTATTTATACTACTTAGTAGTCATGTGATTTGTGCTGGAGATTTCACCAAATCAAGGAGTAATAATGAAAGAACAAAATGAACACATCATGTAAATATAAATTAGTAATTAACTTGGAGGCACAATTGAATGTTATCCTTAGACAATATTTGTCCCGATATGCAAATTGCTAAATAATTTCTACAAATTTGTCCCCAAGATACAACCAAATTTATTGGGTTCTACAAATAGCAATTTTTGAGAATATCCATGGGATTTCTTGTGTTTCTTAGAAACTATTTTAGGGAGAAAAATGAATTAATTATCAAGTGAACATGAACCACTATTTATACCTATAGGGTTATAACCTTTCAAAAATTACCCATGGAGAGTTGCAATGCCTCATAAAACCGTTTACAAGATTTAAAACATTTCCCAACGTTCAGAATGGTTACCACAAATTCTACAAAAAATTCTACAAAAACATTTTTTACGAGGCTCGATCGATCGAAAGGAATCAAGTATCAATCGAAGGCTCTTTTCGATCGATCGAACAAGAATCGAGCATCAATCGAGCCAGACAGAAGCTTGAGATCAATTTTCTTGATCACTTTGATCGATCGAGCAAAAGCTTTGACCGATCAAGAAGCCTTTCTCATTGCTTCGATCAATTGATCTAAAGTCTCAACCAATTGAACATCTTGAAACTTCAATTTTTACAAAGAAAATTCGAGATCTCGAAATTCCATTTAATTCATTTTACAAATAAATATTCTCCAAATTTATATCATTATTACAACCTATCTTTGTATATACCTATATATACAACAATTTGTTTAAATAATTCAATAAATCATGTAATTTAATACACATGGATATTCTTATAAACCATAATTCAAATGATTTTATGAATCGTGTAATGAATTGAAATAAATCTCAAAAACTAATTTGGAGAAAATCTGTCTTCGCATGAACAAAATTAGGCATAGACATGACAAACGGTCGAGTCAGGTCATTCGGGTTGCGGGCTAAAAACGGGCCTTTTTAAACGGGTTAAAAATGGGTTAGATCAATCAAGTTACGGGTCGGGTCAGGTTGGCCCATATTTTCACATTAAAAATAATAATAAAAGAATGAATCAAATCAAATAGTTAGATGATTTGTTACTAATTTACTGTTATACATGTGATGTGAAGGAAAAAAAACAAACAAACCAAAAAACATAAAGATTTCCATATCCTTGCAATTCAAACAATTTTTTCTTTTGAGTATGACTAAAATTCTTTACATACTTCAAATTCAAAATTCACTAATGGTATTATTCCCACAAAAGAACCCAAAAAAAAAAAAAAAAAAATACAAAACTAAATATTATGGACCATCTCAAGTTATTAGTCTTTTTAAGTGCACAAATCTCTGTGGCATTTAAAATCATAATAACGTTAGATTATATAAAAAGATAAACTAAATATAAAATAAAACCTTTAAAAATGAATATAACAATTTAATTAAAGAAGAACAAGTAATTATTTTATAGTAACTATATCTCAATCTACTCAATATTGGTAGTAGATTTAACACTACAAATATTCATACTTGCAAATTGAAGCTCAAGTTGCCCAATTGCATCAATATCTTCATCTACAGTACAATATTTTAATATAACGTAAGTGTATCATGAAAGAAAATCAAAGCTTATCAATAAAGAGTTAAAAATATATAATTTATATGACTCTATTAATAAATTAAAGTACCTTCAAATCCATATAATCAACTTTTAGTACATAACATAGCTTCCCCATTCTTAAGCAAAAAACATGATCGATACAGAGTAAGATTTTTTTTTTCTTGTGCTAAAACTTGATTCAAATGCATTTTTTTTCTTGTACTCATGAGATCTCGTGCCATTAAAGAGAACTTTGGAAATCGGTTGTAATGTTCTTTCCACCAAGGGAGAACTTCCAGCTTTGGATTTTTCTTTTTACGAAGTCTATTCTCTTCTAAATATAAGTCCAATTGAGGTTTTTTTTTTGTTTTGGCACTACGACAACTTTCATAATGCTCAAATTCTTAATCATTAAAAAAAATTACAATTATTTTGTTTGAGTCACTATTGAATTATTTTGTTTTGTTTACCGTTTGTTATTTTGTCAATTGTCACTGACTCACTGTGGTCGGGTTAGTGGCTTTGTGCTAGTTATATACTTAGATCAGATAGATATTAGAATATTACATTATTACTATTAATACTATATTAAAATTAAATAGACAAACTTGGATTAAAATAAATAATAATAATAAAAACTTGGACATGTTGTTGATACTTAGATAGATATATTAGTATATAATTCCTTTTGTATTTTTTTTCTTTTCTCCCTTTCATTTAACTTTTTACCTTTTTTTTGGTAAATAGGAGGCAGAACTGCCAGAACACGAGTTCATTATATATTTTAATAATAATGTTATGTACCTAGGAGTAATTTAACACACCTCGCCATAATGCCATATAGTTTTAAAAAAAAAAGGCGAGCCACAAATTGACCCATTTTTAATTCAAAACAAAATAGGCATTTTTGAGTCGGCTAGCAAATCCCAGCCAGTTTTGCCATGTCCAATTTTAGGCATAATCGCATATTTTTTAGTGTCATTAGCATAAAAATATTAAACTTAAGCCTCACCTAAACTTCGCCAATAAAGTTTGGGTTTTGAATAAACAAAAACAACTTTAACATCAGGCAACTTTTGCATATATATATATATATATATATATAAATACTCAAATTAGAATTTCAAATTAGAGTTCTAATTTTGTGCTGTGTCTTTAATTATTTATTCTTAAAGAATTTTATCTTTTAATTTTAGAATCAAATATAAAACCAGATCATAAATATTCATCAAAATGAATTATTAAATACAAAAATCAAAAAGTTTAGAATAAATGAATCAAAAAAAAATTTAAATGTTTAACTATAATTAAAAAAAAAATGAACAATTTACATTTTATACCTAATAATATCTTTACAAAATTTTTTAAAGAGTTAACAAAATATAAAAATGACTATTAATAGTATTTAAATTATATATATACATATATATATATATATATAAATTATATTATGCATCTTATTATGTATATTTAATTGTATCCATGTATATGCATGTAGATAAAAGCTAGTTTTTGTAATGTTAAATTGAAAAGAAAATACAGCAATTAGCGCCAATTAGAGGATCTTCTATAGAGGCCTTCCCAGAATCAGTCCAACATTATAGCTCTTCCATTGGCTTGAAGCATAAGTAAACAAATACATGAAACAACGAGATATCCAAAAGTAACTAACTGGTTTCACCTATTTCAAAACTGATGCATGAGTCCTCGGTCCAGAAATAACATCTAAAATATACACTCAAACATAATATTAAAGATTAGTTTTAAATGTGCCCGTGCATAACCTGCAACTCAAACTCCAGAAATGATAGCAGAACCCCAATGGAGAAGCCAAAGAGAAGAAACAAGTGGAAAATTCTCATTTACCACCCAAGGAGGGGAACTGCTGCTGATCTTCAATGGCAGGAGCATCTACATTGAAGCTCCTGTTGCTTCCACCAAATCCTCCTCTTGAACCACGGCCACGACCTCGACGACCACCAGGGTTATAAGACCTCTCCCCTTCAGTAGGCTTTAGAAACTCATTTATGCTAACAGACTACACACAAAAATCAGTCAATTAATAAAAGGAGACAGCTAGCAGATACATTCATGACCTGAGCAGCACTAAAATACTTCCCAGAGAAGTAGTACTCAGGAGTCAGGATAATGTGGCACAATAGAGATTTAATAACAACTTTCATAATTAGACACCAAAAATATAAAAAGATAAAAGAATTTTCATAGAAAGATGCATAAAAAAAAAGGGCAAATTACACAATTCCCCATATAATTTTGGGGTGGTTTTAAATTAAACCCTAGATTTTGACAAATTTCAGTTGAAACACTATATTAATTGACCCCTCAAAGAATCATGGTCAACTAGAACTAACAAAAAATCAAGTAAATTGCACACGAGTGATGAGACTTTTATAGGCACTAAAATATCCAGCACATGAATATCCTGTGGTATTTCATTATGAAAAAAATCAAGATCATCACATCTTCAACAAATTATATTTATGTTCTAGAATTTTTTTAAATTATTTTGTACACTTTTTTGGTTCCACAATGCTATATGTCATTCACATAAGACTTTTTTTTTTTT
Organism: Quercus dentata; assembly: GCA_028216015.1. Taxonomy (NCBI): domain Eukaryota; kingdom Viridiplantae; phylum Streptophyta; class Magnoliopsida; order Fagales; family Fagaceae; genus Quercus; species Quercus dentata. The sequence goes on from CP116455.1 coordinate 9,284,512, forward strand.
AATCTACATAGGTTATAAGCACAACTTATATGAATTTCCATTACTTTTTGTTAATAATAACTCAGTGAAGGGGCAAGTTGAAATGTCTTAGAAAGTTAATAGTTTTAATTGAAACTTTTTAGAATCTATGGTCTAATCAGAAACAGCCCACAAACTATAAGGGGAATTACGTAATTTATCCAAAGATTTATTTCATTTGTTTAGCTTTAAACATCATGGTATAATAACTTATGGCCAAGTTACCGTTACTGATTCCAATTTATAAAAAAATTTTAAAAAAAATCTTCCGAACATCGCCAAAAACTTGTAGAATATATTCTCTGGCTAAACAATGATGATGATAAGATGATCATTGGAAAATCAGTAAATAAATAATCTTGGTCATTCACTGTCTGAAACAGTAGATCATCAGATATGACCAATGGAATTAATATAAGATAATCCATTGTGGGGCAAAGAGCGACACCCCATCCCAACAATGCTTCCAATCCCAGCTCTTCTGACACAGCAAATATTCCGCTGGCTCAACACAACATCAACATGCACACTTGCGAACATAGCACATGTATCATTTATCTCTAGAAAGTAAGAACAAAGAGCATGCAAGTAAATATTTTCTAGTTAATCATTGGGGAAATTAAAAAAAAAAAAAAAAAAACCTATTCTAGTCGTAGGATAAAGAGACGCAACACAAATAGCATCACCAATATGGACAACTAAAACAACCATCATACTATGACTGAATACTGCTAAAAGTTGAAAACTAAATGCTAGTTCATGCATAAGAGAGACAGCCATACCTTCTTTGCTTTCTCTTCTTTGTCAGCTGCATCTTTACGCTTGTCCTTCTCAGAACCCTATCGACCAAATGGCAACAAGTCAACATACTTGCATAAGGCATATCAAAATGAATTAAGGTAGCTATTTAAAGAGTTCTAAAGTCTCACCAGTTTGATAAAGATTTCATCATTGCTCTTCTTAGTTGAAAGGGGCTGCATGGACTGAAATTCTTTGTCCACATCAACCTTCCTTTCCTCGGTCTTTAGTGTAAGCAGAGCCTTCCTCTTCTCTTCAACTACCTTCTCGTACTCTTCTAAAGTCATCTCCTATTACAAGAATATTATGCAATTTTAGGATGATATCTTTAATCTGGATTACATAGAAGTAGAAAGAAGTTTCTTATACCATAAAATATAATATTCTTAAGAGTAGGAAAAGGATAAACTCATAATATTCAAGCTTCTTTTTTTTTTTTTTTTTTTGCGTCTCCAGTACAAGTATTAAGTATCTGATTAATGTGATTTTGCACCATGACTCTGAGTTAGTGGATTATGCTGTTTCCTGTTTACACCCATCAAGCACTCTCTAGGGTTGGCTAACTTATGCAACCCAAACTGGAAAATAAAACCACCCCAAGCAATGCGCACACAGGTTGATACACCTGTAAAGTTGCATCTTATATAATTGGTTAAAAACAAAAGGATTCTACATCCCCATGTTAGGCCTTCTCTATAAAAATCCACCATCACATCAAACAATAAGAAAAGTGCACACTGCCAATAATTAAGGCTTAAATTCTTTATTTTGAGAGATAATTACAACGTGCTACTAACCTTACAGCTCAAACCCTTTTCCCCCTAGACGATGCACTTTGTACATGGGGAGGTACCAGTTCAGCTACAACGCCCTTGGCATAAATAAGGCTTAGGTTCCTGCCTTGAATTTTCTTACTAATCCCAACATAGTAATATCCTCCCCCCTCCCTCTTTTTAAGGGGCTAAAGCGCCTAAAATAGCAAATAAAATAAGCAATACACTACACTTCACATGATTGCAATAAAAATCAGAACCACCATTCCTGTGGCTGTTAGTTTTTTCTTTTTTAATTTTCTGGCTTCCAATTGGAGAAAATGTATATGCTGGAGAACAAGCCAATCCAGTATATCCAACATCTTGAACAACAGGACAATTTACCTTATCCTCAGGCTCCTTCTCTTCCGGTTCATTAACAGGATTCTCTTTGTTAGCATCACCAACATTGTCCTCTCCTCCCAAGTGCTTCTCAGCACCAACATTCTTCTCATTTTCAGTTACAGGCTCCTCAACATCCCTTATTTTAGCAAAAAAGTGCAGATATGCACGCAAATAAGTAGGTGTCACATCACATTGAAGCATAATAGCCATATCATCACAAAGAGTTCTAATCTTAAGTGGCAGCAAAGATACTTACGGAGCAATTTCATCAGTTGGAGTTCCCCAATTACCACGACCAGATCCTTCACGTTTAAGCTCACTCCTGATTATAGAAAAAGATAGAATTAATCACTGCAATGATAAACTACAGGACTGTAAAGCACAGATCATGTCATCTATCATAATAATGAAAACAATTATCTCAACAAATACACTAACCCGCGTCCAGTCCCACTGCGGCGTTCATATGTCCTACGTGGACGTTCCCCTTCAGCATCCTCTCCATTGCTAAAACCACCACGACGACCACCTCGGAAGGGACCACGAGGTCCACCAGAGCCACGCCTCTCAGATGGCTTCCCTGCATCTCCCTCTTCAGTTGGCCTGTACCCCCCACCAGAGAATCCATTGTTGTTGCCAAAGGTGTTCTCATTGTTAACTGAATCTCGAGTAAATCCGCCCCCACCACGTCCACGTCCATACCCGCGTCCACCGCCACGGCCCCCTCCACGCCCCACTTCATTCTTTCCCTCCCTCACTACTCAACCAAAAAAATAAGAAGAGAGAATATCAGATATGCAAGACACATGCATGAGTCACCCTATAAAAGGTGTCAGATTTTATGAGAAATATAACCTCAACATAGCATGCATAGAGAGAGAGAGAGAGAGATAACATTAGAACTAAACATGGTGATCTATTTTACATAACAGTTTCTTACCTTCCACTTTACTTTTTAGAAACAAACAATAAAAAGGTGTAATAAAAATGTGTCATACTTACTAACTTAATCAGCAATATTATGGTTTGTTTAAGGAAGTTAATATGAAACAACTTCTTGTCAGTTGCAGAGAGAACTAATGAAAAGAAAAGGATATGGTTTTTATTGGTAAGCAACTCACATAAACTCTGTGACTTGAACCCATGACATCACCTACCAGGTCCCTCAAGAAGAGGTGCCACCTGGCCAAGATGCCATCAGCGAAGTAAAAAATTCATAATCACAGAATCTAAAGGCTATCATTTATGGTTTTTAGTCTACAAAAACACACTTAGCTCAAACAACAGTAACAGAGTTAGTTGGGTTGATACATTTCACTTCTTCACATGAAAAGAGAAAATGATTAGGTATAGCCTGTGTCAGGTTTTTAAAACAAATCAGGAATAGAAATATGCTTTAAGATTAAATTTATTTTCAACATTATTTGCAATAGAAAACATAAGGCATAAGAATTCTCATCCTTTTCTTTTTAACATTAATTTTAACTTATCAGGCAATTAAATATTAAAAATAAAAATGTCGTTTCATGATAAGTAAATAGGACAGCAGTTTAAAAATAAGAAGCACAAATTACTCAAACAATGAAAAATATTTATTAGTTGGTTTATTATTAGTAGTAAAATCATTATTAGCAAACCACAAACGGGGAGAGCAACAATGAAACAAACATACAGGTAAAGCATATGTCCTTTTAGACACACAACATTGTAAATTAAGAATGCTACAACCGAAAGTAAAAGGGGAGGGACAAAAGAGGAGTGTCTAAACCCTGATTATATTAGAGAGTAACAAAAATAAAGAGCTAATCAACATCTGAGACAAAATAAAGATCAACACAGCAAATATAGAGATCATATGGCACAGATTACATAATTAGAATGAGACATTGAACTAGGTACACAATACGAAAAGATTGCAACATCCTTAAATTTCCTCAACTTTATGAGCAACCAAGCAAAAAATAATATAATTTGCAAAAGTTCACTTGAGTCACAGAAAAATAGAAAACCAATTACATTTCCATTAAAAGATTACAGTAAATACAACCCATTAGGTCCCAATGAAGTAAAAACTCAATTGGAAAAACATCCTAATCAAACCTTCATTCACCTTTCTTTCCCATACTTTCAACCTTTTTTTTGGGGGGGATAACTTTAAACAGCAAATATTGGAGGGTAAGAAAAAATATCATACAATCTATTCTCAAGGAAAGCACACAAGTGAATCAAGTTCTTAGACTTCAAATATAGAACTAATTGATACATAACTTGACACTTTTGAATTATCCGAAGCTCAACCATTTGGAGCCACCTTTGAATATACACAAAAACGTGCACATCAAAATAAATACCAAGGAAAAGACAACAATTGAGCTCAAAATCAGAATAAAAGGTCATTCAGCTGAGCATTGTCCATTGTTTTATGAATATGACTTAAGTTATGTTTTGAATAAATAAATTAATTATAAAGTGCACCATTGTAGAGTGAAATGCTCATTTATCAAAATCTCAAATATCAGATGGATTTGCTCTCTCTATCTTGACCTTGCATTACACCCATCATGTGTTGTTTATTTAGAGAGTAAAGCATTTGATTTATTTCACTATAAACTTGATTATATAATATAAAAAAATTAGTGAATATGAAATGTAAAAATCGGATTTCCTTTTCTTGCCCAATGCCAATGAGTTGGATATCGTTTGGATTCAGTCAAAACATTTACTGCACACAAATACAAACAACAATCAATACCAATTTCAAAACAAGTCCAAAACCACATCATACAAATTCCAAGTTACCAAATCTCTAACCCAAAATGCATAACAACAAAGAAAACCCACATCAAGCCACAAAATGCATATAACAAACACTGAATAAATTAACCCAAATGAAACCAACACAACATCAAAAACCCAAATATCCGAACCAAACAAAAGAATTTAAAAGAAGCATTAAAAACCCAGAATGGAAATGGAAGCTGAGAGCTCACCAGCTTGAGCAGGAGGGACAGGCTTGGATGGAAGCTTGGCTGGCTTAGCTGGCTGAACCGCTGGTTGAGCTTGGGGTTTCTTGGCAGCAAGAGGACCGAGCTTATGCTCCTGAGCCGCGAGGAGCTGACTCGGATCATCGTTATCGTCATCGCCCAAGAGATCAAATGGGTTCATGCTTGCCATTTCTTTCTCGCTCAATACTCCGAAAAACCCTAACTTTACGAACCCTACACAGCAACCACGAAACCGTTCCTAGTGTTGTTTACTCAGCTCCATGAAAGAGAAAAAAAGAAGAACCGATCTGAGATTGAATGAAAAAGAAAGAGATGTTTGGGAGGAGAGAACAAAAAAAAAATTTGGAATGGAAAATTTTGGAATAGCTCTGGAAAACCCTAATAGCCAATGCGGCAGGAGAGAAATGAGAAAGTGGCTATACCTAATCTTAAAAACCCTAGTTTTAAGTGATTCAGTACGGTACGGTTCATTTTAAGGACCGTGGGTTGCGTACCTCTCAGCCGAACGATGAGCGAGGCTGTGAGAGTCAAACCAAAATGACAACGGTTTTGCTAATAGGAATTTTTTTTTTTTTTTTTTTTTTTTTTTGACTCAATTTTAATTCATACCCTTATGGTGCGTTTGAATAGCAAATTTTGGATTTGAGTGATAAGAATTTAAATAATTTGTTTGGATAGTTTTAAAATATCCAAAATTTGAATTTTGACAAAATCCAATAAGGATTTTAAGGGCCTATTTGGTTTGAGCATAAAAGGGGTGTATTCAGAAAAATAGAATTTGAATATAAAAACTGAATACAACTTTTTGGTGTTTTCATTCTCTTGAAAATGAATACAATTTTTTAGATTCAAAATGATTTCTAAAATCAATTGATTCAAAATCAAGAGATTTAAAATTCAAATTCAAGATTCCAAACAAAACTTAAAGTGTGAGGGCAATGTGATTTTGCCACCTACAAGGAATTCGCTACTTATTTTATCTAAAAGGAAAAATAAGAAAACTTTCATAAGACACCTCTTCATTGAACAATTTTGAAAATAATCATTGAAAATGCTAAAAAAGCAAAATATTACTTGACTTTTGTCTAGACATGAAAAACAAGTCGATTTAAGTCAAAAAACAAGTCATTCTTAACGGGTTAGATCTATTAGGTTAATAGTTAGATTGGATTACAGGCCAACTCGTACTTTTTTACATTATTTTTTTGTTTGATATGTTGTCATCATAGGTTATAAACCTTTTTTGTTCAGTTAACAATAGAACTGGCGCATAGTCACAAATGAAGAGGGAAATCTCTTATGTACACGTGATTTTGCAATGTTAAATCATAAAAGTCTTTTGGAAATTTTGAAAAATGGGGGACTTGAACCCTGTATGTCTCAAAACATCAAAAATTGCTAACTAATTGAGATATAAGGTTATTAGTTGTGGCTTACGTATTTTGTTATATACTTTTAGATAGAAAAGGTTCAGTTTTGCAATATCTTGTTAATGTTATTCATTTTCATCGTATACATATATTGGAATAAAATGGATATTGATATTGTTATTTGTACTGTTTTGCTACAGGTAAGGCTTATGAATAAATAGCTACCATTATTAGGATATGAAACACAAATGATAAAAATTACATTAAGAGCTTAGGTCTAGCGATTTTGGTGTTTGTTTTTGTGTGTGTGTATGTATATAAAATAATAATAATTAGTCTTTGAATACTCACGTGAGGCTTTTCTAATTTTTTTTCTTTCTAAAGATTAATAATTTTCAACCTATAAAGTAATCAAATATATACAAAGTGCATACACAAATGAGTAAATTGCAAAAATGTGTTAAAAAAGACTGCAAAATTTCCTATGAAAAAAAGTCTGAAAAGACTTTGAAGATGAATTTTTTTATTACATTAACATTGTAAAATAGAAAGAATAAGCAAACCTAACCAAAAATATATATATCAACAAAAAAATTCAAAGTCTTGAAACTCACACGGTAAAGTAATAATAAAATTTGATGCAGCCACCCACAAAAATTCTTGGATCCCATTGCTTTTCTTTTTTTTCTCATTTGACATAATTTATCACTTTCTTCTCATTGAGTGCCTTACTTCTCTTTGTTAGAAGTCTTAGTTAGTTATTGTTAATCATTATCACAATTTTTTTTTTTTTTTGTAATTTTTATAGCACATGATCATGGGAAGTTTTAAGAATAACACGTACATGATATAACTGATAAATAGTTTATTTGTTTTTAACTCTGAAAAAGTTAGTGGGTAAGATTCGTGAGTTAGTGAGATTTTAAAAGATTTTAAATTTTTTTTTTTTTTTTTTTGTTTACAAAGACGTAAACATGTGTTTGTTTTTATTTTTTATATAATTTTTTTTAGAATTTAATTTATAAGTGGATAAAGCAATTCCAAAAAAAAAAACACAAAAGTGTTCCTATTTTGTAGGCAATATTTTAGTAAGAGTTAAGGATGTATTTTTACAATGTTATTCTCTAATTTTGTCTCCCCTTAAACTTAAGGCATAGGGGTATTTTTGAATCAATGAAAAGTCCATCCCAAATAGAAAAGCACCTTAAATAGTAGTATAAATAATAGCATGGCATGTATAGTACCGTGTTCATTGTGTGGCCGAAAGCTTAATCATATTTTTATTTATTAAAAAAAAAAGTATAAGTATGAAAAACAAGTTGAGTCACAAGTCAATTGTGTTTCCAAGTTGAGTCATAGGTCAATTTGTTTTTATTCCAGGTCGAAAAAATTGGGTTCATATCAAGTTACATTTACCTCTTTTCGGGGAGAAACCTACTATTATGGAAGATGATGAATGAACTTTTTTTGATAAATAGGTGTTTGGTGTTATTCAATTAAAAGGTGTTCTTAAACAAACAATAATAATGATAATAAAATTAAATAAAAACCTCCCTCTTGAATAATTTCTTTTGAGGTGATTTATGCGTGTTTCGGAAAATGAGCTTATGAGGCTTTTATAATGCTCAACAAAGGGTGTAGGGTCATTCCCAAGTGACGTGGAATCAATTCTACATGAATATTTGTCAAAAACTTTTTGTACATAGCTTACTAGATTTAACCTATGTATGGAGGGTAATATTTTTGTGTACACAAAGTTAGGGATCCAAACATATTTTAATGCATAAGTTATCAGTATGAGTATGATCTCGAGCCCATTAAGCTTTGGGCCCTAACCTTATTGTATAGTACTTGATCCTATACCCATTGAGCCTTTGACCTTGGTTTGAGCATGCCCAAAGCCCAAATGACATAATAGGTCCATATTGTCACAAACATATCAGAAATAAGCCCATACTTGTCAAGTATAACCTAATCGGGAATGTAGTTGCCGAGAACATCCAATGTTCTCGGCATCCTGGTATTGTCGGGGAGTATCGCTGCCAAACCGTCTTTTGGAGGTAGAAACCAGTTCCAATGCCATTACCACCATTCCCAAATGAGTGTCCACTTAGAAATGATGGAATTGGACCCCCATCCACATGAGTGAGATCGAAAGTAATCATAACTCCTCCACTCATCTCAAGCTATAAATAGGAGAATAGAGTGAGAAGTGGGAGTTGGCAATTCTGGAGAGAAAACAGAGAGTGAAGGGTATTAATATCAGTAGTGAGGAGAGCAACCCAAAAAGGAAAATTAGAGGAGTTCACGAAAACTAGAGCTTGCATCCGGGTCTCCGAGCAAGGGACTACCCATAGTAGGAAACTCAAAACCCACTATACAAATAAGTTGTGAGCCCAAATATAGGTTGTGGCTGTAAAGATATTTTGGGCACGCACATTATCATTCTAGTTAAATAACTTTTTTAGCAAGAACCATCACTAGTCATAGGCCATCTAGTGATATCATAAATGGGGAACAAAAGATTAAGTCGTAAGGGGTACAAAATGAAATGTCAACATAGTCCACACTAAAAGGAAAAATTACCAGGATACACATGTCTTGACATGCTGTTGCTCTTTCCTTGATTTTTGAGGCAATTACCCAACTGAACTCCAATTCCCCTTGTTTTATTTCATAGTTATTATTATAACTATGAAATTGGTCAGCCAATTCCTAGCTACCACAAAATACACATATTTGGGGCCGTTTGGTCACCCATTTTAAACATTAGTGTTCAGTGTTTAAACATTGAACACTAGTGTCCAAAAAAAAAAAAAAAAAAACATGCTTGGTGCTCCATTCCTATTCAAGGGTTGTTTGGAAAACATTGTTCAAAAATCTATGTTTAAAATAATGGTTTTGAAATCACCTCCTACTGTTTTCAATCAACAAACACTAGTGTTCAGTGGCAATTGGGTAATTATTTTGAACATGGTACGGGCCCACTTGGTCAAACGATGCTTTGTGTATTGTCTCCTCTCTTCCTCTTATCTCTTCATGTTGAATCCATCTACAAAGATCTCCTCATCTCACCCATACAGTCAGAGCACCCAACGGCATTAATCTCACCCACCTCCATAACTCCCCTCACCAACCCATTTGACCTTTCTACACACTCTAGCTTACACCGCATCACCAACCTCAGTTAATCACATTAACCCCTTGCTCAGAATCATAACTCCATGCCCAACTACCCCTAATCCTCATAGAGATCCCACCCTCACCGACAAAGCTTTGGTGCTAACCAAAAGCCCTCCGCTCTAAAGTCAAACTCACACAGTGCGAAGTGCTTGGTCATGTAAATATTTGTAATTTTCTTAATTTCTTGTTGCAATTTTCTTTCACATCCCAATCTAACTCAAATCAATTCTTTAGTCCCACATTTTCATTCAAATGGAAGCTACATCTTCATCTTCATCCTCTTCCACCTCTCTCGTGCTATACAGAGCATCAGTGCCCTCCTCTACTTCCTTCTCTCATCATGTTCCCTTACTGGTAGGTCTGCCTAAATGTAATATGTTATAATTTTGTAGGTAGTGAATCATTTGTTTACTTGTTCTGTTATAATTTCGTACCTAGGTCATGCATTTTGTCTTCATTTTGTGGCCTCTGTGTTGTTGCCTTTAAATCCTTGAGATCAGTAGGTGTAAGTGTAAATCGTAAATCGTAAACTTGTATAGGTCATGCATTTTGTCTACATTTTGTGGCCTCTGTGTTGTTGCCTTTAAATCCTTGAGATCAATAAGTGTAAGTGTAATCGTAAACTATAAACATGTATATAAGTGTAACTATAATTGATGCACTATATATGTAAACATGATCTACTTAATAACCCCTTTCATTTGACAAAATTTTAAGGTATGACAAAGTGAATAATACACTAACTATCTATAAGTTGAAACTGTAATTTGAATAATCTTAGCTTTTGTCTACTATAAAATTAAATAATATGAGTCCCGCCAAGGAATTATAATAACGATTGTTGTTGATATGAGTTCTTGAGAAATGATTATTGTTGATATGTAATTTATGTCTGTACTGTTCCATTATAATTACTAGACTTTTTGTATGTTATTCAAATGTGCAAATTCTTGTTAATCCACTTTGTTAGCAACCTTGCAGCCACTTAAATTATTGGGTTTTCATATCATATATGATTATTTATGGTTCTTGGCCTTTCTTATATTAAAATTCAGAAAATCTATCTTAAAATTTTCAGATTTATACCTTAGTTTCTCTTATATGCCTACAACTTGGTACTTTTAGTGAGTAGGAAGTTAATGTTTTTTAATCCGTATCATACAATTTCAAATGACAAGTCTATGTAAGTATACCAAAATTTATTTAGATGAAAAATGCCACAACTGATGCCGAGGAGGGGAAGTACTTACACAAAAATATCAACGAATGAAAGGTCGACACCACACATTCTCTCAGCTCATCGAACATACGGGAATGGGATGGGACCCCGTTGCAAATACGGTCACAGGCAATGAGGAAGCATGGGCTGCTGCAATTGTGGCAAATCCTTTAACATACTCCAAACAAAATTTATTACAATTAGCTATATGCATAGTTTATGGTTGTAATTAAAATGACGCTGAAACCTACCTTGTGTTCATAATAACATGACCCATCTTTTAAACAGTGAATGTATTCACATCTAAAAAAGAGAAGAAAATCAAAAACAAAAATGTTTATATGGACCAAGCACTATGTTGTAAGTTTATACGTATCAAAAAAGCAGTTTGCTAGATCTTTGTTCCTTTTTCTTGCATATCAAGCATATGGGGTTTATTAAATAGTGTGCTGAAATAGTTTTTTGTAGAATTTTCTCATGATGATGCTTTTAGAAATGGAATGAAATCTGATCTAAGGGTTTTATTATTGTAGAATATATGTGTGATTTTGGTATAAAGTTAAATTTTGATGAAATGTCGTTACTCTTTTTGTTTTTGGCATCTAAGAGTGGATGATTATTATAAGGTTATTATAATTACTCATCTGATTTGTATTGGATTTTATATGAATAAGTCATCTAACCCAATATATATGGTTGTTAACAGGTCAATCATAAAGTCAAGGACTTAAAAAAAAAATGGGCTGCAACACTACGAGTTGTTGGGCAAGTTTTTCAATTCAAACACAGCCACGGGTTTCCTCTAAATATCATCTGCCCAACCAGCTCCCAACAATGACGAAGAGAGAGAGTTGGATGCAGTCTTCCTATCATTGGGGGTACATGTTAATGTTGACGCCGATAGTATGGACGATGTGGAGGAGCTACCCACATTAGGTGAAGCCCAGAGCCGGAGGAGAACAAAAAGCGACCCGGTGAACCGTCTTATTCAAGTTGAAAAAGGAAGAAAGGGCACTTCCTTGAAACCATGACCGAGGCAATTTGGGGTTTACCGACATGAGGAACTGGAGGGGGAAAAAGTCCATCGACATCGGAGAGTTTGGGGTGGGGGTGACATTGAGTCAATTACGCAAGCTGCAACACTACTCAACTAGCACACCGATGTGGATAATGTCACATATTGCAAGGTCGTGCTGAAGCTTCATAACCCCAAGAGTAGAGCTGTTTTTTTTTTTTTTTTTTTTTTGCAATGACGGTCGATAGAAGAAGGGCTTGGATTAAGTTCATTGGGAGTGGATTGCAGTAGTAGTGGGAGTGGTTGAGATGAGTATGGTTTAGATAGCCTAGGAAGTTAATTAGTACTTTTATTTTGCTTTAATGTCAATAGACAAAGTTTGTATTATGTTAGTATTTTGGACAATGTTTGTATGTTGCCTTCTTTTATTATGTTGAATGCTTTTAACATCTATGCTACTTATGTAAGAAATATGTTTTGTGATTGTCGTCTCTTCTATGAATTGCTTTGTTTGGTGACATATATTTTAGAAATCCTAATGTCTTCTTTATGAAACTTCTGTGGTACACACAGTAACATCTATATATATATATATATATATAGTACTTCTAGCAACATATAGACTCACTTATATATAAATGTAGAATTATATATACTCACTTATGCGGGATTATATTTTCTCACTTATACGTAAATATATATATTGACTTATATATACATATAGCAATATATACTCATTTATATATATATATAACTTATATATACAACAATATAGATATATATACATATAGCAATATATATATGTACTTCTTTATAGTGGGTGATGTGAACTTATTATTGCCCACATGTGTGATTGAGTTATGGCCGACGCCAATTCGGATCGTGATTTAGCCATGGCTGACCCCGATTCAGATAAGTACGATAGTAAGGTGGAGCTTGAGATTGCCACGACCACGTTCAGCTATGTATAGAGTACGTGCAAAAGTACTACATGAAACAACATATGTGCACTAGTATCCCGAGTGGGAGGTCATATGTCCAAGAAGTACTAGAAGGAAATCCCCAAGTTTGTTACAACATCTTTCCCATGGACAAGACCATTTTTAGGCACTTATATAATGAGTTAAAGTGGCTGCACCTATTAGAGGAGGACACTTGTATTGTTTTGATTAAGGAGGTCGTTGGAGTAGTGTTATTTATCATTGGACACAACGCCGACTCATGGCTAATCGCCAACCACTTCCAACATTCTCTCAAGACCATTCAAAGGCGGTTTCGGCATGCCTTGCGTGCTATCCATGCTTTGGGATGTCTCATCATCCGGCCCGACACGGATGCAACTAAGCTTCCTCATTCACTTCGAGAGAATGAGAAATATTATTCATGGTTTGAGGTATGCTTTGATTTTTCTTTTTTAGTTCTTAGATAAATTATCACTTTGATTCATTAAAATGTGAAAGATCCGGGTAGAGGTTTTCATTGTGTTAATGTTGTTGAAAATGTATCATACTTATACATTCAAAAGCTAAAATCAAGAATTCACTATGCTTGACATTAAATACATTAAGCAAGAATGAACAATGACACTACCAATTCTTACTTGATTGACATTGTTTTGAAGAAGTTTGCACCAATGGTGGATCCAATCTGTCCAAACATTGGAAGTCCCCAAGTTTAATTTACCTAATTAGAGCTATTTATTTTCTTAATAGAAATGTGTAGGGGCCATCGATGGGATGCACATAAGTGCTTTTGCCCCATCCGGTAGGACCACCGCATTCAGAGATAGATGAAGTGACATCACCCAAAACGTGATGTGTGCATGCAACTTCAACATGCGGTTTACGTATGTGCATTCTGGATGGGAAGGGAGTGCAAATGATTCACGAGTCATGCAAGACACACTTGGACATGCCGAGTATGAGTTCCCTTGGCCGCCTAAAGGTAAAAAAAAATTTTGGTGCATTTGGTTTTGGAGTTGTTCTTTGGGATTGAGATCTGTTGGGTATTTTTGGTAAGTAATTTGGTTAAAAAGTTTAGTGGGTTTTAGCCACTTGTCATCCACTTTTTTAATTTAGAGTTATTTCAAGTAATTCAGTTGGATTTGAAATGTGGATTACCATAGATGGTTCCCTTATTTGAGTTGAATAATTAAAGTTTCTCACATCTTTATTAACTTCATCTTTATTTGTAGTTTATGAATTTAGATTATGTATTTGCATCATCACTTCTATAAATGGTAACTATGTTTCTGTGTATTTTTATTAATGCTTCTAGAATCTTCATTATGGTAATGGAGTTTTGTGATTAAAGTTTTTTTGGTAGTGGAGTTTTAGATATGTATAGATTTGGATGAATTTTGTAATATCTTCACCTATAATCTACCAACTTGTTTGATAAAAATATGCATGAAACTCATAAGGTTTTGAAGCTTTAAAAGCTCCCATGCTAAATTCCATTTTAGGGTGGATTTCTTTTGGGGATGGAAGCTGGGCCAAGGATTTTTGAAAATCTGCTACCGCTAGAGATTCAAATGACCATGGCTTTGGGTGTGTGAGGGTTGCACTAGTGTTATTCAGAGAGCTAAAAAGGTTTTGAAAGTGGTTAGGAATGAGGTTAAAGAGTTGGGGCTCAATAGCCACTGCCCATTGTCATCTTTAAGAGTGGTTACTTTATTTCGAGCTTTGCGTTGGACGGTGGTTAGGTAAAAGTATTTTGTATTGGCGTTCCCATAAGAGAGCCAAGTAACCCTAGACTTCATATGCCAAATTCACGGTATAACACCTGGTTATGATGTTGCATCAGTTCCTTCTCTAGTTGTATGAGTGATGGGGAAGAACGAATGGACAACACCTGTCGAATACCCTTAAGAGTGTTAATACAAAATCTACACTTTGTTAATACAAAATCTACATATTGGCATTTTCCAATGTGCACATTGGTTGGAAACCTCAAGTTTGGAATTCAAATAATCTTCAGGGTATTAACAATGTGCAGATTAACAATCTTAAGGATATTAACAATGTGTGAGTTATGCATTTTAGCCTAAATTTAAACATATAAGTGCATTGAATTTAATTATCATTTGAAATGCATGTTGTCTTAAAAAAACCCTTAGAGATGATAACACTATTTGTTAATTCGGTTATATATTTGGATTTAATTTGATAGCCAAAACTATATAGCTAAAATCATGTCATATTGGGGTTAAAGTAGTCAAAGTGTAGTTTTAGAATTGGAAAGAAGGAAGGAGATTCACATGTACTAACCTGTCGGAAGCTACTAACATTTCATCCTATACTCTTTACTTTAAATCTGTCATTGGTAATAAGGAAGCATCAAAAAATTTGTCTTTTACTACTTGGGTCTTAGTGGTCGTATGGTGATTCTTTTGCAATTTTTACTTTATTATCACTTAAAAATACTTGTGTTGGGTAACATTAATTGTCAATAGTTATCACTCTTATTGTAGGATCATATTATCTCGTTGACTCGGGGTACATAATAGGCAATGCATTCCTCCCCCCCCCCAAGTCCACATGCTACCATGCCTAGGAGTTTTGGGGTGCAAACCAAGCAGACCTACTACCCCACAAGAGTTGTTCAATTATAGGCATTCGTCATTGCGGATGGCAATTGAACGATGCTTTGGCGTGTTGAAGGAGAGGTTCCCGATCCTAATTGAAATGCACTCCTTCTCCATCTCTAGACAATGGCTGATTATGATCGCCATCGTGCTTTCGCACAATTGTATTCGCATGTATAACCGAGCGGATGAAATGTTTCATGTGTGGGAAGGATCATTTGTGCGTAAAAATGACACAAGCATAGTAGGAGTTGTACGCGTAGGCGGCGGGGGCAATCAAGAAGCTTTTAATGCTCAAGCACAACGAGCGATGTTGGAGTATTGTGATGCAATTATCACTTGTTATGTGGGCAGATTACACAGGCAACCGTGATTGTGCTTTTTGGGAATAGATTGTAAATGTGGATAACATGGAATTGTAACTGTTGTTGACATTGTTGGCTTGTTTTCCTTACTTTTTAGTTCAGATTCAAAACAAAATCCCCTATTTTTTGGTTGGTCTTTAAAATGGTTGTCATCACTGGGAACATTTTTCTTTTTGTTTTTGTCATTTCCTAAAAAAAAAAAAAAAAATTACATGGTCTTGTATTTTCATTTTTGGATTTGGCTCCTAACATTGATTGGCATTATTAAACTACGAAGTCAAAATATTTGGACGGATGCATTATCAATCCATAGTGTAGCAATTGATCATGTTGGTTTTCTTTTATTTATAGGTATTGTGGCAATTAAGACTTGAGACTTTTTTTGGACTAAAATTGTTGGTAAAAGATAGTAAATGTATTATTTTCCATGGAAAATGTAGTGGCAAAGGAATGAAAGGCATGGAAGAAACAATTCATAAGAGTTATTGTGCACTCTGTTGCACTTAAATTTCTTCAAAGTGCGGTTTCGACCAAATTAGTGACTATGACTTGATTTATAGGTCTGTTCAATTTTGTGTAAAGTTGATAATTTTCTCGCAAAATAATGTAAGATGTACTATAGCCAAACTTTGGATAACATCAATTTCAAGTGAATATAAAACATTTTCAACTTCAAGAAAAATATCAATGAAAATTGAAGCATTGATGGAGTAACTTACAAACTATTAATCCAATAACATACTATTGTAAAAGTACTATTAAGCCAATAACATACTATTGTAAGAATCAAGAGTCAGCCCCATACATATACTTAGCACTAGCAAAATGGATGACTCAAGATTGTCCAAAAATAGTACACAACGCATCAAGGGAACGAGAGTCGGTAGTACATAATAGGTAATATGGTTACACAACAAGAACGAACACATCATCATAACAGTTGGTTTACACCATTGTCATAGTTAGCAATAGTGCAAGCGCGGTGCATAACAGACACAATCCAGTGAACATAATCTTGACCATTTTTTTTTGTTTGATCTAAAGGGTGGACCTTGTCATGCATGACCCTCAATTCCTCTCGCAATACACACAACTTTTCTTGTAGTTGTTAGAAATCCTTCGCATATGACAATGGCGTCTTCAATGGAATACACCATTGAAAAAACCCACATGTGTCCTTTGGGCAACATTGGAAAAGCTTGTATCGGTTCTCATTTCGCTTATCCGAAATCCTCACGCTTACTCTCAAGCCACATAAACAGTTGGAATTTTTGAACCAAAGGCCATCATCAATATCCTCATGCATTGCGTCCGACATTTGCAAGAAGAAGCCACAAATGTACTCACTTACGCATTACAAAACTTAATAACCACTACTAAACAACCATTTGAACATGCTATCAATTTGTGCAACAAAAGCTATAGCAACATATCCAAGCAGACTCTATGGCTATGCAATTTACTATAACTATTTTCAATTTTCGATGCAAGATTAATACAAACTTTCAAAATTTTGAATTGGAAAACCATCATTCACAGAACCAGAGCAGAGAAAACCAAAAATACTCCTAAACCTCACAAAACCTTTCTTTTGATCACTATAATTGAGGAATTGGTCTCAACAGCACCACATTATATCCATCATATCCAAATTGAATTCAACAAAATTCAGTCAAACCTACCGCAAAATCATCAAATTCACCAAGCTTAAATTCATGAATAATTAAACTAAACCCAATCAACTAAAACTAATAGTAAAAATTCACTAATGAAACTAATAATCAACTACAAAGAATTTCATATTAGCTTAAAAATCACACTCAAAATATCCTCAAATTTCAAATAGCAAGCAAGCAACATTGGAGTTTGGTAGCTGAGAAACCCTAGGAAAAACCACAAGAAATATTAATTTAGAGTTCAAAAGATTTGTTAGCCTTTTTTTTATTTTTTATTTATTTTAATCTTCCGACGCTTTCTTGGCAACCAAACAGAGTGTTAAGAAAAATGAAAAATCGAATGGGTTGTAAATCAAATATTGTTTCAACAACAAAAGATTTCGAGAATGTAGGGCGTATATGTTTGGATTGTAAATCAAATATTGTTTCAACAACAAACAAAGAACAGAAAAAATGGGTTTTCCTGATTAGTGAGGAAAAAAAAAAAAAACAAAAAATTGAGAAATCTGTGAGTGAAGACGGAACTGTTGAGTCTTTAGACAAAAACCCTTTGACAAGCAAGGTGAAAGTGAGATTCAAACCTGGATCTTGGAGTGATGGGTCGGTGGCGACAAAAGCTCAATTAGTTCTTGGGTCTTGGAGTGCCGATAGTGGAAATGAGATCCGAGGAACGTGAAGCCCAGCCGTGTTCTCTTTTAAGGCGTCGATGGAGATGAGGACTGTGCGTGGGTTTGGTTTTCTGCTCTCGGGGAAGAGAAGGGGTAAAGAAGGAAAGAGAGAAGCAACAAGAATTGATGTATTCTCACTCCCAATTTAAAAAATGTTTATTTCGTACTTTGGTCAACTTTTTTTTTAAATTCAACACATACATACCAAACACAATTTTATATTTTGGAACACTGAAACATGTTATTTAAACCATAATACCAAACACATTTTTTTGTTTTATAAACACTAAAAACACGTTTTTCAACAACACTTTTTGAACTATAGTTTTCACACCTTTTTAAACAACAATTTTTAAACTCCATGACCAAACGGGTTCTTTATGTTATGTGAGATTGGTTTTAAATCACTAGACATGAGCATCATTATTGTGCCACATGTCGATTCATTATCGATATTAAAATTACTTCTAAACACATGAGTTTATACACTGAGCACCACAAAAGATGCGGATACAATTGGATTAATATTTGAATATTGCAAGTTACAAGCTAAGATATAATGATTATACATGTCTTATTTTCATAATCTTTGGACATTTTATTTTATGGTATATTGGTGATTTATCAATTAAATAAAGGTTAGACCCTTTTGTAGTGGTATTTTGGTTATGTAATATATTATAAGTCTGTTTAAAAAAACTTTATATATTACTTTCGTGTTTGTGTGTTCTAATAAGCACATTGATTCCTCAAAAAAAGATAGGGATGTTTATCCCACATCGGTTGTGTGTGTTAGAGTTTTGGTCTTTATAACTCAAGACTATTACTATAAAATGTTAGATAGTGGTACTTTAATTATGTAATCTATATATATATATATATATAAAATATTGCAAACTTTCACAATTTTCCACGTCACCACTATTTTCTTTTTCTTTTTATTTTAGGAAATATCTTATATATTTATTATATTTGTTATAATAGTTTAATTTAAGTAAAACTCTATTAGACTTCAACTAAAATTCTATAACAAAAATTTCAACATATATATAACATAAAATCATTATATATATATATATATATATATATATATATATATATATATTAAACCCTTCTTTTACATTTAAAACATGCAGTTCTCTATTTCTCTCTTTTTGAGAATTTTGTAACAATATGAGTCTATACGGATCTTGCGTGATTTATCAATTAAATAAATCATGTTGCCACCATCAAAGAGGGAGTTCAAAGACATGCATTTACGTTGTCTTTGAGCTAATGGTTTGATCTTCATCAAGTGATTAAAGCTAATGATGACTTGACCCATGAACATCATCAGTTTTTTCTTTATCAAATGCTACGTGCATTGAAATATATGCATATAGGTAATTTTCTTAATATCTTATCTTTTTCATTTCCTTTTCCTTTTTCTGTGCTTTTCTTTAGTTTTAGTCTTTGTTTAGCTCCTGTGAAATTTGTGGTACAAAGTATTTAGCATCATAGGTAATACTTAGCCTCTTATTCAAATTTGAAAGGGTCTTCAATGTCAACATTGATTATTTTTATTATCAAGTTGAGATTTTAATTGGTTTATCAAGCATGGGTTAGTTAGAAGTTGAGGAGTTTAAAAAGGTTTTTGTGGAAAGCATGGCTTAATGAGTAGCAACATGAGAGAGATCGATGGAGAGGAGGAGACAGTCTTTATAAGTGTATTATTTTGGGTATTCAAGAAATAGAAAACCTAGGTATAAATAGTTGATTTGTTATTTGTTGTTTAAATTGTTTCCATAGTTTGTAAGTGTATGGAAGGAATTAGGGTTATTTGGAGTGTGGTTTTGGTGGATAAGGCTAGAAAAATATATAGAGGTAAGGTTTAGAAATGTTACATGAATAAAAATGTTATTTATTTTTTTATTTATGGATTGTGGCAACGTGGTTGAGACTTCTATGCAAAATATAGATGGAGTAAATACCAAAAAAAAAAAAAAAAAAAAGCTAGAGGTAGTAAATGCTTGAAATTATTTGAAATTTGTTAATTATCGTCGTCAGGCCGCACGGGTTAGCGACTAGTGTATTATAAGTCTATTTTAAAAACTTAATATATTACTCATTACATGATAATGAGATTCATCCAAATATATATATTTTTGAGAATATAAGATTTTACCAATTGTGATTGAAATGGACAAGTTAAATAAAAAAAAGTTAAGAGTTTTGTAACTTAATAATATTGTTTCTTTTTCTATACCTTTACATCCTTAATCGATGTAACTCATAATTAAATAAAAAAAAAACTAAACAACGAAAGTCCTAATTCAATTGAATGATAGGCGATAAAAAACAAGTTTGATCGAATGTTCCTGACATGCATGTGGGGGCAAAACGTGATGAAAGGCCATCTTGTATCAAATACCAGTTCATTTAAAAAAAAAAAAAAATCTGAGGACAAATAACAGTTCATGTTTTTCTAATTATTATTATTTGGGTAAGAGAGTAGAATGTGTAACTCTTTGCAGAGTAGCCCATTGGCCGACTAATTATTATGCTAATATTGTTGTTTTGAGCATTCATTGGCGGCTGCTAGAGCCAAACATCTTGTATGGGATCCTAGTAGTTTTTTAGAGTGAGAGTTGTGCATCCATAGAATCTTAGGTTTCTTCACTAAATATTTGAATTATTTAATCGGTCATCTAACTGTTCATTAAAATTCTTCATGTTGTCAACTTAATTCATCAACTTTCAAAATTATATTGATTTATTCTTAAATTTGTTTCCCTTTAAATTTTAACAAAATTAATTAATGTGTCAAATGGAACAAATGTTTAAGGTTATTACAGAAAATGCAAAGATTTTAAAATCAAGTTAATTTTATTATTAATTCCATCAAAAATTGACATGAAGAGGAAACTAAAGAATCAAAATTATTTAATTTCGAAACTTGAAACACTAAATTGATACAATTTAATAGTTGAGATGCCAAATTAATCTTTATCTAGTAATTATATTATCAAATTAATAATTTAACTTTAAAAAACCACTTCAAGACAATATCTATTCTAGATTCTATGAATACTACACTATAATCCATTAAATTCCTCAAAATTTCCAACAAATACTCATGAATCATGATCCACTTCAAGACAATAGTTATATTAGAATCCAAGAGAATCATTACTATAATCCACTATATTCCTCGAAATTTCCAACAAATATTCAATTGATTATAACAAAGAATAGGATTAGGCATACAGGGTAAAAAGGCTATGGGACCAAATCATTTCGTACTATATATATATATATATATATATATATATATATGCTCCCATTGATTGAGAGGAAATGCCTCAAAAGTCAAAACC
The DNA here is from genome assembly GCA_028216015.1 of Quercus dentata. NCBI lineage: Eukaryota > Viridiplantae > Streptophyta > Magnoliopsida > Fagales > Fagaceae > Quercus > Quercus dentata. The sequence goes on from CP116455.1 coordinate 9,305,928, forward strand.
TTGTAATGGCTCTAGAAATTGAAGAACGACATGTTGAGTCACTCTCCTCCATGGATCACAATTTATGTGTCAAAAATATCATATGGTCCAAGGAAGAATGGCCAGCAATAAATTATGATGAATTTGCAGATGGGGATGACATTCCTATTATAAGCCTCCAGGGAATTTTAGATGAGAAAAAGAAAAAGAGCCAAGATTATGAGATTTTTGTGCCAAGCCATGGTAAATGCTAGCTCCAGCTGGGGATTCTTCAAATTAGTAGATCATGGGGTTGATTTGAAAGTCATAGAGAACGTGAAATTACGTTTGAATGAGCTTTTTGATCTTCCTATGGAGCAGAAGCTAAAGGGTGCAAGATCTGCCAGTTTACCATTGGGCTACAGTGCCACAAATCCTGATTATGGGAAAAATTTACCTTGGGCTGAGATCTTACAACTACTTCAGTCACCCAAACATGTTGTTGCATTTGCAACAAAGGTGTTTGGTGATCAACACCAGCCATTTAGGTAATCTTTCTTTCTCATAAGAGGTAAAAAAAAAGGGGGAGTGGGGGGTGGGGAATAATGGAAGTTATAGAGTGACAAACATGGATTCCAACTTACACTACTGCTTATAGTATGTGTTTGGATTAGTTTTATTCTGATTTGTTGAAAGCGGATAAAGATATTTTTGGATCTTAAAAAAGTGAAATTTAAAAAAATTATGTATAAGCAAATAAATTAATAAGCTTAAAGAGAAAAACTAATCCAAAAAACATCGTGAGCAGCTTAAGTTGTGATTTGATCATGCGTATAGTAGAGCTCTTGAATCCTGATCATAGTTGGAGAATGCAAAAATTATAATTGATGATAACCTGACTAGAGATACCAGTAACTACTATGTCAAAAATAAATAAATAGACTTAGTAACTACTAAACATGTGTTACTGTAAACATATTGACATAGTAGTTATAGCCATTTTTATTTGTGTGTTTAATTATCCATATGGAAAGACTAAAATACACACTTAATCCTTCAAGTTTGAGATTTTTTTCATTTTGGAACTTTATATTTATTTGTTTTCATATTAGCCTTTTATATTTCAAACTTTTCATTTTGACTTTTAATGTTTGATCCAGCTTTACATTTCAAAATTTTTCTTTTTCACCGAAAGGTTAAATGAAAATTTTGAAACATAATAGGCCAATATGAAAATGAAATCAAACATAAAACTTCAAAATAAAAATTTTAAAATATAAAGGGTCAAAATGAATATAATCCTGAATTTTTAAGGACCAAAGACCCAAAACTATAATTTAGTCTATGAAAAAATATATGTGTATATATATATATATATATATATATATATATGCATGAATGCGCCTTCACATGAACACCGATGGAAGAGTGTGTGCACACACATGTTACTAGGTTAGAGTACTCTTGATATTTTGACACCGAAACACAAAAACACACCAGATTTTTTTTAATCACTATTCTTACTCTCTTGTTTACCATATTGGGTGCTGCTTTTACGTTTAGATTAACTTTAGTTTCATAATATTTCAGTGATGCAATGATTGAGTACATGCATGAGTTGGACAAACTAGGAATGAAAATTTTTGAGATGTTGGCATCTGGATTGGGCCTTGAAGATGACTTCTTTACAAAGAGCTTTGAAGAGAAAGAGGCTATACCATGATCAGAATCAACAGATATTCTCCTTGTCCCCTTCCAGAAAAATGTCTAGGACTTGGGAGCCATTCAGACCCCCATGCTCTCACAATATTGTTACAAGACCATGTTGGTGGACTTCAAGTCTTAAAGACTGACCACCAATGGGTTGGAATCCGACCTATCCCCAATTCTTTTGTCATCAACATTGGTGACACCCTTGAGGTAATCCCCCCATTTGTTGAAATGGTTCAAATGACTTTGTAAGAGTCGGCTCGATACAATTTAAGAACTAAGGGTCAAAAGTATATTTTAGTTATCTAAAAAAAGTATTGCGTTAACCTTAGAAGAATAAGTTTAGGAGTAACATAAATGGAAAGAAGAAAAAAAGAAAGCGATTTGATATAAGGGTGCTTGTAGAGAGACTCAAAGAAAGATGCTTGATGGGAAAGCTTAAGGAGAGAGAGATTGATTCCATTTTCAGCTATACATGAACTGCTTCAAAAAAAAATAAAGAAAAAAATCTTAAAAGTTTGCTTCTTTTTAAAATTTTTATTTTACATCGATAATTGAGACTAAGAGGATTTAAAATCTGAATGATGCATATATTAGTATGGTAAATTAAGGGGAAAAAAAAATATTTTAGGTCTTCATTCACTTGGGCCATAGACAATTGTCTAAGTAACCTAATGATAGAGCCAACGTGGACTTCATTATGGATGCTGGGCCTAGATCAAGACCCAAAAGAGAATGACAGAAACTCACTCTCATGACTTGCATGTCGGGTGTTCTGCTTAATTCTATTTTGATCTAGGATTTAAGTTCTACCACTCGTTCTTATTGGCAACAAATACCAAATAGTATTTGGATGTTAGAAAATTTGAATATTTGTTTGTTAAGACTAATAATCTTATTGAGTTTAACAGATAATATTTACAGATATATTAGCCTATTAGCATAGGTGTAAGTCTAATTCTATTTTGTGTGTAAGTTAAGTCTCCTACTTGTACTACAAGTCTATTAGTCTAGGATTTAGTTTACTATATATACCCATGTTATGATTCATTGTAACACATGTTTTGTACTAAACTCTTATATAATAAAGATGTAGCATTTAAGGGTTTCTTTCATGGATGTAGGCCATAAGGTTGAATCACCTAACCCTATTGTTCTTGTGTTCCTATTTTATACTTCACTCTTCCATATCTATTCAAACATATTCAACATGGAATAGATCATAGCTAATATTTAACAAATACTAACAATTTAGTGTATTTATTTCCATCAATTAATGCACACTTAGTCACTACCAACTTTGTAGGCATGGACTAATGGGAGGCTAAAGAGTGTTGTACACAGAGCAGTGGTAAACAAAGAGAAACAGAGGCTATCGGCTGCATATTTTCTCAGCCCATCAAGTTCTGCAATCATAGACTGCCCTCCTCAGCTCATGGTGATGGACCCAAGCACCAACCCAAGAAAGTAGATCCCTTTCACTTGGGAAGATTTCAAGAAGGAACTTCTGGTTCAAAAGAGGGTAGTAGGTAAAACTGCCCTCAATAGATACCTCATTTCTAATTGAAAAGCCAATATAGTCAAGGTTATTTACTTTTCTTATAAAATGGAGGTCTTGAATCCATGGAGGCTGGTCCTCCATCGTGTAACCTACATTTAGTGAAAAAGAAAAAAATTTCATGAAATATATGTAATCATTATTATGCAGTGGAAAGCATTCTAGATTTAGAATTTAACACTCAACTAATAACGCGTCCCAGATTATATAGTGGGAACATACATAGAGATCAAAACAGTTAGACTAGTATTATGTCAACTATAAGCTAGTTGTCAAGCATTATATGCTTTGACTTTTTGAATTTGTAATCTTCAAAATGCATAACTGTCAACTAACTAATAAACTCGACATTCAATATAATTGAATCAATAAATTTAGACTCGAGACTAAGACACATTCAAAGAGCTAGAAAATCTATCACAGTCTCGATCTGAAATCTGTACTTTTGGGTACTCGATCAATAAATCTGTCTAATTCAATTACACGTGAGGCAGACACGACTAATCTTCTTGTTGTCGATTCAACCTAAAAATAGAATGGGAACTGGGAAGTAATATGGTTCATTGGTTATAAACTTATAATTAAATATAAACATACAAGCTAGCATAATGTATTAATTAATGTCTGTAACAATTGTAGGGAATATATAACAAGAAAAAAGCCACACGTAATTCGTGTCTTCTCTAAATGAAACATTATATATTTCAAACTCGGAAGAATCCTAGAACTTGCTTCACCCTTAACCAAAATAATGGGCCAAGTTGAAGTTTATGTAACACTTCTTTTTTCAACGACAAAACCCCCCACCAAGTCCTTTTCTTTTTTTGTTCAATTAATACCGACTCCAACCAAACCGATTGAAATGTGGAAGTGACCCTCAAGCATTTGGACAATGGCAAATATAAACTTTGAATTTCCAATTACGTTTGCTGGACCTTATCCATTGGATTTCTTTGATTGCTAGCTAATTGCATACTAATTTGGTACTTAAATTAGTCACCGCGGACTTAGTTTGGCCCACCATTGCTTGATTTGTTTGGAATAAATTTGAATAATTCACATCTACTTATTTAATAGAGATGATTTTGTATACTTGCTTTGTACCACCCCACGTAATAGTCTTATGGGTAAGTTTAAAGATTTGGAATCTAAAATATCCATAAAATAGTTAGAGGGTATTTTATGAGAAAGTCTCATAAAACCATCCTCCACAATATGTGATACCCACACGTGTAAAACCTATATATATTATGAGAGAATAGTCTCATAATCAAGAACGCCTCGTAAGATACTTTTTCCTTCCATATGGTTAAATAGTGTCTCTACATCCCAAAACTTACTCTCAAATTCATCCCTAGTTGATGTAGACCAAAGTATCTTAAAATAAGTGAATACTTCAAACTTTCCAAAAAAAAAAAAAAAAAAAAAAAATCACAAATTTTCTACATAAAAAATAAAAATTCTTTAAAAAGCAAATAAAAAATATCTGTGGGCTTCTCGAAGCAATGTCTATAAATTCTTATATAATATTAATTATATTGTTAATGTTCTAATGACAATAAATAAACTACTTATTATTATATAATTTCACAAATCTCATATATTGCAAAATATGTTTTAAAATTTAAAATTTAAAATTTCAGAACTTTTACTTTTAAATAAGTTTTAGTAACAATTTATATGAATTTATGTTAGGCCATGAATTGAATTGCTTTAAATGGTTCTCAATATTAGTTTTTTGTAAAATAGTTTGTATCTTTAGCATTATTCTTTTAATATTTAGGATTGAATTTGAAACTAATAATGAAAATTCTTTTGAATTTCTAAAAACACTTGGTAGTAGAATTTTAATTGGAGTTATATTATATATATATATATATATTTAAACTTTTTTCAAAATTTTGGAAATGGAGTTGTAGGGTCACGTTCCGATACGAACCACAACGGTTGTTGGGTCCACCCGTGAATGGGCCCAGACAATATCATTTGTAGAGAGTGGGTTCTAAAGGCTAGGTCGAGATGACTCGGCGGTCGTTTTGTTAAGTTCTTCATATATGGTTCGGTTGCTCATGCATGGCTTAGAGATGTTCATCCCTTCCGCCCCTTTCTTAGGTTACATATTTTTTCCTTTTATACCAGCATGTATTCAATTTCCTTCGTCCACGTGTAAGGTCGACCTTTCCAAGACTGATACTTGTCCTATCAATCCCGGACCTAAGTCGTTGAGAGTTGTCGATAAAGTTAATGGATAAGGCTCTGTTAGGCGCAGAGATATGCATGGGGAAGGTGGCAAAGTAAGCCTTTCTTAGATATTTTAGGTTTCCCTTCAAACACGTCCCTTTACCTTTCTCGCCCTTGTTCTTGGGTCACCGAGGACTACACTTGTCCTCGGTTGCTTCTCCGGCCAATTGGGCCATACTATTCTTGAACTACGGTTATGACTTTTTTTCGGCTTAGGCCTTTGGACCCTTCATCAGCAAATGGGCCCGGCCCGTCAATTCTTGGACCCCACAGGAGTTTTACTCACATCAAATATGTTAATTATTTTTAATGTATAATAAAAAATGAGAGGTCGTGTACTTGACGCTACCACAACGTGTAGAACACAACTTTTATTATATAGTAATTATATGGTGTAATGATATGAACTTATAATGAAAATTCTTTTAAAATTCTAAAAACTTTTGAAAGTAGAATTTTAATTGAAGTATTTAAAAAAAAAACTTTTTTTGTTTGAAATTTTGGCAATGAAGTTTCAATTAGAACATCTTTGTTAGTTATTTTTTAATGTAAAAAAAAAAAAAGGAGAGGAAACTTACTTGGCACAACCTGACAATCATAGTGTGTAGGAGTAACTAATTGACAGATAGTGTATCAAAAGTTTTATAATATATTACATGAAATGGTTTTTTTTTTTTTTTTTGTGTGTTTGGTAAGTTTTAGTCATAGCTTAATTACATGAAATTCTATTATATTTAGGTAACAATGACTCGTTGAGGGCATAAATTGAAAAGATTTAAGAAGTTCATTATTTTAATTAAAACGCTTCAAATTTTAGGGCTTTATTTAAAACCACTGCAAATTATTGAAGAATTAAAAATTTTACTAAAGCCTTTAATGAAGGATAACCTTTTGGTCTAAGGAGAGTGAAGTCACTTGGAAAATTATTAAGTATTTTCAACTCTCAAGTATAATAACTTTTTTTTGAGAAAGCTCAAGAATAATAACTTGGTACTTCATCTTTTCACATGAATGTTATTAAATTTCACCATATATATTTAATTGATGATCACATGAATATTAGAATTCATTGTGAATTTAATTAGCAGAACATATTATTATGTGAATATTATTATGTGAGGATAATCACTCCATCAAATTTTTTTTTTAAGTCAGTTACTTTTTTTTTTTTTTTTTTTTTTTTGCTGGGTAATTGTTTATTCGGGGGATTGAACCCCCGAGTTTGAGGTTACTTGAGGAACCGGGTACCACTTGGGCAACTAGGCCTGGTGGTTTTTAAGTCAATTACTTAACCACTTAACACAACAACTTCTAATATCAAACTTTTATTTGTAGTCCACATATATACATTCCATTGGATTAATCAAAGGGTTCAGACATCTGCATCGCTATGTTTGCATAGGACTAGGCACCAAAGTCAATGTTATCTAGATTCCCACTAAGACTAGTTTATTACCGAAAGTTGTACTGAGAATGAAGATTCCGCGACATGACTTGCATCGAACTCCATATAAATTATAGACATCAAAATTTTCAAACTACATTCTCACAGGCCGACAAATTAACACTTAATTTTTTAGGTTTTGTCTCTAACTTTATATTGATGTTTAAACAAAATCAAAATTTTCATTCAAGCAATATATATATATACGTCTAAAGTCATTATGTTCAAAAAAGAGAAGCATATCAGTGGCTTGCTCCGCAAGTTCTCTGACATGATAGGGCTTACCTGAGCTGATGACCCAAGCACCGACGTAAAAAAAGGAGATTGTACGTACAAGGAAATATCAATTCAATAATATATAATAGTTGTTGTAAACTTGTAAAAGGATAATTTTATAGTAGTTTGGTTGTATTACTGAAAGTAGACCATAAATTCATTTTAATATGATTCTATTTCAATCACCTCTCTAGAAATATTCTTTCTTTAAAAAAAATTATATTTACACTTTTTTGTAGGTCTCTAAACCAACATCCTGTTACATCTTTTTAGCTCTTGGATGGTTTATTTGGTTTTTGAAAAATAGTAGAATCAAAAAATAAAAATAAAAAGTATCTCTATGCCGCGTAGATGTTTGGATTGTAATGGATGATGTAAAAAAGGTTCAACCTTTCTTTGTTTTAATATGATTTCTTGCCAATTATATATAGATATGACTGGTTGTTGAGAAATAAGAACTTGTAGAATCTTATGTACGAAGGGTTTGAAATGGATATTTTATGATTCATATATATCATTTTCTCCTTTTTCTAATTTGACTTGTGTGAAGATAATTAAGGACATGGTAGGTTTGTTGATTTTTTATTTATAAGATAGAAAGTATACTCTAGCCTAATCTAAGTTTATATGTATGTGAAACTCCTTTCTACAGACTTGAATCTCGGTCCTTGTTCTCCCACACTCTACAAGTACTTATATTTGTAGAGTGATCATCGCATCAAAGGTGTGCGGTAGTTCGTTGATTCTTGATTGCTAAGAAATTTAAAAAGATAAAAATAGTCCATTAATAATTCAACCCATGTTTGATAAGTATGATAATTGGTTTTCTCTAGTTTTTGTTTACTATTTTAAAGAAAGTATATACAACTCGTTTGAGAGTTTATTTTTTTATATTGATTGGGCTTAAAAAAACAAGGTGGGTAAAGTAAAGTTGTATACTTGTATCTGGCAAAAGTAAAGTTTTAAAAATAAACCTTATTTTATTTTCAGTTTCAGCCACCATTAACTTAATTATTGGATATTTTGAGATTATTACACTAGGAGGAGGTTTAAGTTAATACAGGACATTTTTTATACTTGATAAAGTGTCATCTAATTAAGATATAAATTTTACAGGAAAAAACTTAGGTGCTCTAGGAGCAATACTCCCTTCTTTCACATGAGGAGTGGGCCTCACGTGTGGGTCCCACCATGGGACCCACTGCTCATGTGAGAGAAAGGAGCATTGCTTATGGAGCATGTAAGAATTACCCAATTTTATAACCTAGTGAGAGATTGTTGTATTTGTAGATATATAGAAATGTAGGCTGTAATATATATATGTCATATCATACTTAATTTAATAAGTAAAAGAATGAAGGGGAATTAAATATGAAAAACTAAATTTTAGTTGCTTGCTTGAGCAAGTCACAGTGGCAACACAAGTGCCGAATGAGAAACAAAGTTCCCAGCTGATTGGTAAACAGAGGAATGATAACAATATTTTGTCAAGCCCGCTCAAGCAAGACTCGAGCGAGTATGGGCGAAAAGGCAAGTGAGTACATGGGAGCTTGAGCGGAGTCTCGAAAAGGCTTGATTAAGCAAAGACGGTTGCCGAAATAGGATTCTATGAAAGAATTTCTTAGAAAACTACGGAAATGAGATTTTATTTATTTATTTTTTATTCTCTAATGGCTAGTAACAGTTAAGCGGCTTTTTTAAAAGGAAACTCTTCATATATATATATATATATATAAAAAAAAGCCTTTCTTTGGCACCATAATTTTCCACGTCAAAGACAATATTAAAAAATAAAAAAAAAATAAAAATTATAACTCCTTAAAACCCTAGCAACCTTACTCCTCTCTCAAGTTAGGAAATATAAAGCCACGGTTTTCGCAAACTCTCTCTCTCTCCAGACGTAGGAAGCCCTAAAGCATTCAAGATCTACAAAACTCTAGCAACCTTACCCCTCTCTCAAGTTAAGAAATATAAAGCCATGGTTTCGCAAACTCTCTCTCTCCGGACGTAGGAAGCCCTAAAGCATTCAAGATCTACAATGCACGGTATAGATTTTAGCTTATAAAGTTGACTTTTGTAAGGTTTGTTTTGTCGCTATCATAAAATATTATTATTAGTATGAATTTTATGGAGTTGTGGTGTTCAAGAATTAAACCAAAATTCTTTTAAATTTTAAATTTTATCTCCGAAAATTTTATCTCTTTGATTTTAGTATATTGTGTTTCTTAAGTTATAGAGAGATTTTCTTTGGTTTTTGCAAAGAGATGTAGGAAGCCTTAAACGCACGGTATAGCATTCAAGATCTACAACTCATGGTATAGATTTTAGCTTATAAAGTTCAGCTTTTGTAAGGTTAGTTTGTTTATATATTTAGTCTTTACGTTTAGGTTTAGTTTAGTTTAGGTTTAGGTTTTAAGAGATTTATATATTACTACTATGTGGCTGAATTTTCTGTGACATCAGTTTTATGTTTTTAACCAAATACATCGGGAAAGCAAGAGAAGGCGCATAAAAATTTAGTCCTTACGTTTAGGTTTAGGTTTTAAGAGATTTATATATTACTACTATGTATTTGAATTTCCCGTGACATTAGTTTTATTTTTTTTTTTTTTTTAATTTGTTTTATGTAAAGTTAATTTGTTTATATCAGTTCTTTATCTCAAAGATAAGGCTTTTATTTCTACTGCAAGAACTATTTAGGTATGTATCCCTTACAAGCACACATGAACTTAAATTGTCTTTTAATATATGCATGTTTTATTATTTTCTAATAGTTTTCCCGTGCATCGCACGGGTTAGCGACTAGTTATTTATAATTAGGCTTCTATATTGAGTTTTTAATAGATTTTAACACCATTAGAGTTTTCCAAGTTTGCTACTTAAATAATTCCAACTTAGTTGTATCTTGGAACCCTTTAACAAACTCTTTAAGTGGGGAAAATTATGTTATGTATATTAAAATTGAAGCACAATTAGAATCCAATTTAGTTTTTAATTATTGTTTAATTTTGCGCAATGTGTCCAATTAAATTTTCTTAATTTTTTTTTCTCAAGTGGTCTATTCATAATTTTCAACATGAAAATTAAGATGATCATCTCACTGGCCTAGGTAAGAGTAAGACCACTTCATCCTCACTATTGTTGAATGCTTTACAATCTAGTATTTCCTCAGAGACAACAATATAATCATGCTAAGCTTTTAGCCTTTTTTTTTTTGCCCAATAGCCTCATTGTTGAACTCAATTTGGCACCTCTTAGTATTTCTAACGAAAACATCTATAGTTCAAATCCCTTCACCCCAGGGACGGAACTATGTTGAAGAAGAGGGGGTCTGTGGCCCCCTCCCAAAATTTTTTAAAATATTAAATAATAGGTATATATTTAAGATTCTAAAAAATAAGTCCATGAAAAATTATATTTGTCCCTCTCAAAAAAATTATATTTGTCCCCCTCGATTTCAAATCCTAGTTTCATTTCTGCTTCACCCCAACTATCCATGTATAAAAAGAAAAAAAAAAAAGGCTTTAATTTTTATAGTGTACTTTTCAATGTTTTTCACATTTTCCCCAACATCTACAAAAGTACCTACATTTCAAATTTTCAATTATGCGACGGTAATATTTGGAAAGATCAGTCCAACAAAAGCAGAGGCATGCTAGACTGGACTGTACTAATTAGCTAAAAACTACAAAATTGATTACAGAAAGAACAAAATTCAAAGTACAACAGCGTGGGGACCCGGGGGGAAAGGTATGCCGCATGCCTAGACTTTAGGGGAAAAGATCGAACATCTGTTTACATTTAATTTGCCTAGACTTTAGTGGAAAAGATCGAACATCTGTTTACATTTAATTTGCCTAGACTTTAGTGGAAAAGATCGAACATCTGTTTACATTTAATTTTGCTTGAATCTTCTCCATTTTGAAATGTCTTGGGCTCCAGTCTTCATCTTAGCAACAACATATATAAAAGAAGTATACTATTGACCAACAGGTTTTTTTGCTTAGAAATTAATAATGGTCAACAGTTACACAGTTTACAAATTATTTTTATAGTTTATAGTCACCTTTATACAATATAAATGCGAAGAAAAAATTGGTGTCCTTAATGTTAATAGCTAGTGGGAAGGATTGAGATCTTCTAAAGTTCCTAGGGTACTCTACTGTATAAAGTTCTATTAATTTTAACCATTCATACATAATAAAATGTCCAGATTTTTCCATATCATTAATCCACTAACAAATCCCCTAAAATAATGGTTTAAAAATAACTACTCATAAATGATAATTATTGTCTTACCTCTTTTACCTATATCAAGTCTCTAAGAAAACATGAAGTCTTTCTCAAAAAAAAAAAGAAAACATGAAGTCATCTTTTCCTTTCCCTCTTCATTTTTCAATTTGTTCCATAAATTGTTTTGGTTGTTAATTTCAAAGCATAGGTTCAACTAAAATGGGACATAGAAAAATCATATTTTATGATCCTAAGTGCCAATCATATACTTGAAAAAAAAAAAAAAAAAAAAAAAAAACATGTATATGCTTAATTTTAATAAAATTAATAGAAGACTAAAAAAATTGGAATGAAAACCCAGGTGTCTCTACCATTCATATACCATATATATATATATATATATATATGCTTCTTGGTCTATGTGCATAATAATCAATTTTATAAATAAGCAAATTTCTTTTGCATTTAATGCTGCAATGTCATAGCCACCATTTGCATTTAAGGTAATAACTATCATTTATGAGCAGTTATTTTTTAAAATCATTATTTTTGTAGATTTGTAGTGGATTAATGATATGGCAAAATCTAGACCATTTATTATAAATGAAAGGTTCAGATTAAAAGAATTCTACATGGTAGAGTACCCTATGAACTCTAGAGGATCTCAATCCTAGTGGGAAATGGATAGTTAACATTTGAAAAATGGATAATTAATTTTAGGCTTTTGTTAACAAAGTTGTAACTTGTAAGTAAGAGCAGTGATTAAGATGTATTTACTGTTTTATTAAATAATATTTTTAATATATATTTTTTAATAAAATAAAGTCAAATTGTATAGCTTTCCTTGTTTGGAATCCTTATTTTTTTTGTTCAAAAATAACCATGTATCCCTATGTTTAAGTAGAGACAAAACTAGGGCTCCGCTTGGGAGGAGAGAATGGAATGGAAATGAATGAAAAAAATCATTTTATAATATTTTTCCCTTCCCTTGTTTGGAAGTTTTAATGGAGGGAATGGAAAGTTCATTCCCTTATTTTGGAGTTTAAGTAGGAGGAAATAGAATGGTAGGAGGAAACACTCATTCCTCTCTATTCCCTTAAAACCTCAAATTTTCATTCTCCTCGAAATTGGGAGAAATGAGATGGAATAAAATTAGATTTAATAATTTTTTTACTAAAACTCCCAAAATACCCATGTATACTCAATTCTTTATTTTAAAATAGGGGTCTAATAGTAATATTGTCATAAAATAATTCAATTCCATTTCTTCCATGTTGCTCCTAAACAAAATTGCTTACATTCTATTCATTTTCATTTATTTCCATTCTTTTATTTTAAAACATCCAATCAAGGTTACTTAATTCAATTCCATTCTATTCTTTTCCATTCATTTCCCTTACTTAAATACATTCCATTCCATTCTCTTATGATCATTCCATTCCATTCCATTCTCTCCCTTTATGAACTCCCAAGCGGACCCTAAAGGATAATCCGGTGAAAATACAACTCTAACTCCTACTAAAACATTGCCTAAAAATAGGAATACTCTCCGATTGATTTTTAAATTTCTTTACCACTTATAAATTAAATTATCAAAATAAAAATTATATATATAAAATAAAAACACAAGTTTTATTAACTACAAAATAAGACCACTAAACCCAATGTTTTCACTTTTTTTTTTTTTTTTTTTTTCTTTTATCAAGACTGTGGGGACCGGCCCAAAATAACAGTGGGCCCTAGGGGCCTCGAGGAGGCCCGTCCGAGGAGCCAGTGTGACTCAAGCAATCCTTATTCGGACTCCACCGGGGCAAAGGAAACATGTTCGAGGAGTAATTTCTCCTCGGATACCGCAAAATCCGAGTAAAGGTACATCCAAGTCACTATAGCCCATCTTCTAAATACGTAAAAAGGAAGGAAACCCGAAATATCTTAACAAAAGCTGCCACCACCACATTAAATGCATTACAACTACTCTCCTGGCCGCATTAATGTGGAGAAGACCCCTGAACAATGCTACCTTAGCTACCGCAACTCACAAAGAAGCGAGAGAGGTGTCTCGATGAGACAAATGCTCAAGTGGGGGTTTGGATGATCAACAAGTGTAAAACCCACATGATTGGAAATGGCCTATATAATATTTAGAAATCCCCCAAGAGAGGGGGACGAGAGAAAAGGAGAGAATACTGTAGCATTAAGAGGAAATCCTATTACGTTGATCTGTATCCATTAATCAATTTTTTAGCCCTATCATTCCTGGGGATCTTTCGACACAGTGGCATTTGCTCTTGCTCGTGTATTTTCTTAACCCATGCAACAAACCGTTTAAACTTACTTAAACCGAGTTCTTTAGTCCATATTCTACAAGAACTCATTGTGTTGGACTTTTTGGATCAAGACTTGAACAACAAAGACTGGGTCACCAAATTGTTCCCCTACAAAGACTTAAACGTTTCTTTCTCTTTTTTTTTTTTTTAACTAAGCTTCCCAAAAATAAGGTATATAAGTAAACTTCTAATTTAAATTTATTAGAAATTGATAAAAATTCTGCCAACAAGAGAGAATTGTGGAAATCATTCAAATGCATTCCATTTTTGTATAAATCTATCAGTTTAATTTTCAAACTCTAAGAATAAAAAAACCTATCTTTATCAACAAAAAAAAAAATTATCAAAAAAAAAACTGTAGAAAAAAATATTATATGTTGCTTTCAACGTTTTCTTTTAAAAAAAAGAACAAGAAAAACCAATGCACAAATTCAAAATTTCATACTTCCCTAATAATTTCTTTTGTTAAAAACTTCTTCTTTTTTGGGGAGAAATGTTAAAAACTTTTTTCTTTTATTATCAAACAATTGCCTTATAAATCAGGTAAACTATGCATCCAAAATCAGGGAAACTATGCAAGTTTAAAATTCCCTCTAACCCTATCTAATAAATTTAAAATTTCCATTTTTTTTTTTTTTTTTAAATCTTTCATCCTTCACCTCATTCAATGGCCACTACAACAGATCTTTTTTTTTTTTTTTTTTTTTTAAATATTAATTTTATAGTTTAATACATGAGTTTTTGTTGGGCATACACGTAACACCCAATAGTGTTTTTTTTTCTTCGTACTCATATTCACACTACCAAAAAAAAAAAAAATCAGTTTTTACAGGCACTTCAATAACGCACTATAGATCATTTGATGTTCAATACACTGAGTATGCTATTGTTTTGGGTGGTGATGATGATTGTTTTGCTGTTCTGTTCTCATGACTTCCTTATTGGAATTTGAAATGTTAGATTTTTTTTTTTTTTTTTTTCTAAAAAAAAGTGAATAAATCCATTACATTAAGACCTTTAATTTTAGTTTCACTTTGTTTCTTTTTTGGATTAATAATCTTAAGAAAGTCTTTATGAGATTCTCAAAAAAAAAAAATGAAAAAGAAAGTCTTATATGAAGACAAATTTCTTTTTTAAAAAACTTAAAAAAATTATATAGATGAATCGTTTTCTATTTTATTTTGTACATTTTTCTATGTATTCTAAGCAATTGGAACATTTTTCTACCTTTGCTCCCAAAGATGATACCTTTGATGTTAAAAACATATATAAAAAAACTAGCCTCATCAGTCATTGCACGCACAAATGAGGCCTTTTTTTTTTAATGTCATAATTTTTCATTTATTAAATTTGAGGTTTGCACATTTTCTCATTAATATTATGTATTTAAAACTACTAATACAACTAAGAGTGTCATAAGGCTAGCTTCAAAAAATGAACAAATATGATTTTTTAGAGTTCATTTTTTGGAGTTAGTCTCATAACACTCTTGATTGTATTAGTAGTTCTAAATGTGTAATATTAATGAGAAAATGTGTAAATCTCAAATTGGAATAAATGAAAAATTATGACACTAAAAAAAAAAAGCCTCATCGCACACATGAAGCGCGTGTGATGAGGCTAGTATGTCTTAAAAAAATACACAATTAAAATAAATTTATGCATATAATTCAATAAATTATTAACAAGTGTATTTTCTTCTTTTGAATAATTGCATTGCACTTGTGCCTTTGAGTCATGTGTTAACAATACCTAAATTTTATGGGAATGAACTTTCTTAATTTCAAGTCAAAAGAAGATACCTCCGCACTCTTAGCATGATTGTCAATTCAAATACAAATGTTTGTTTGGTGGGAATGCAAGGATCGAGAGTTTAAGTTTTTAGGAGGAAATCTCACACACATACACTTAGATTATGTGGATTTCTATCTTAGATAAAAATAACAAAAAAACTAAAACTAAAAGTCAAAAGAAGATATGTTCAACATTTTCCCCCTCTTAAAGGAGGGACTTTGTCCTCAGTGGATTTCATCTCCGAACTCACCCAGAAAGAAGCCAAGCATGCCCAATAAAATCAAACTAAAGGTTGTTATTGTGATGGATACAATTTTCTTTGGTTGCTTCGAAAGAATAAAGACCTCCAAATTGATAAATTGAGTATTTTAAGGAGACTAGCTACAGTTTATAACTTAGAAATTTATGACTCTTCTTTATTAAATATTAAAATTTAAATTTATATAAGACAGACTACCAACTAGATAAAGACAAATATTAACTTCCTATAATCAATATATACATATATACATACATATATATATATATAACCGAAACCTCTGAAACTCCCACAATTTTTTACGTCATCACTATTGTATTTTTCTTTTTATTTTAGATTATTTCTATTTTAGGTTTTATATCTTATATATTTATTATTTCTCTTCAACGTGTAATTATCTTATCAAGTGTTACAATAGTTTAATTTAAGTAAAACTCTATTAGATATATGTTATTATCAAGTGTTACAATTGTTTGTTTTAGCAATGATGTTTTCTAGAAAATGAGTCATTTTCCAAGAAGCATATTCTATAAAACGATCTCATTTTCTAATGTTTGGTAGCAACTTTAAATAAGTTGAAAAACAACCTTCTAACTTTCCTAATTTAGCTTGCTTTGAGATAGAATTGTTTTCCAAAAAAAAAATAATGGAAAACAATCTTTAAAAATAAGTCATACTTTTTATGTTGACCAAAGATAGTTTTCCTTTGACTCATCTTTTTTTATGTTACCAAACAATGGAAAACACGGAAAACTATCTTTACACAAGGTTTTCCATCGAAACAAACGGAGCATAAGTAAAACTCTATTAGATATATGTTTTGCAAAGACCATTTAATACAGTCTCATCTTGTTTCATGATAAGTAGAAGAATTTCATTGAGCATGAAGCGGAAAAAGTAATTATTAGGTTGGGGATGTTCATAGCTAGAGACAATGGTACAATCTCCGCCCTTCTTCCAATTGCAATGTACTGATGGCACACGTTAATCCTTTTGGTTTATGTTTCATAATATATGTTCAACAAATTTACACCTCATTAATATTTTTTGTTAAGTTTTATTTTTAAAAAACTTTTAGGGTTTCTTCCTTTCTTGCATAAGAACCTTGTATGGCACCAACACAAACATAAACCTTGATTTTTTTTTTCTTTCTCACATACAAACCTCCCTTTATAGCACCAACACAAATATTAAACCTCATTAGTATCTTTTCGTCCCACTCCTCGGTGAAGGTTGATTTTCCACTCCCTATTTGTTTCTTGGAATTATTTGTTTAGTATTTCTTGGAATTGATATATAGATTGCTTTTCTTTTCTTTTCTTTTTTGATGAGAATTGCATATGCAAGAGTGTTCCTATATAGGGGTCTTTTTGTGGTTTTTAGATTAGTGGCAATCAGCAAAGAGAGAGAGCAAACTAAGTTAAAGAGCAGCATTGTGACTACTCAGATTCAATAGTTGGGAACATTTTATCTAGCAAAGCCTAAACATCAAGTCTAGTACGTTGATTTATTGTATTTTATCCAATACAAATTTCGTACCAGATCTTTTTATTGTAGAACTTTATAATTTAAAATTTAAAAACAAGAAGCATAAAGCAAGAAGATGAACTTCCTAAATTTGGTGGTGAGTCACTACTTACATTTATGAAATTAATCTTTTGTGTTCATTATGCTGTAGGCAATCATGATTAAAAGTGAACACGTTTAGCATTTGAATTTAAAATATTTTATTCCATTTTGTAGAATTCAATAGGTGTGTTTGAAAGATTGAATTAATCTTAATTAAGTTTTCAATATCTTTTCATTATCCTCTCCTTATATCAATTTCAAATTCTAATCATGTTTTGACAAATCAAGGAGGTGACACTAAATTCCAATATTGTCACCATATTTATAATCAACTTATTGGTGTTTGCTTTTATGAATAATCATTGAATCAGTAATTATTCATACTATATTGGATGTTTTAAACTAATACTAATTATTTCTACTAGACATTATATTAAATTATATATTTTTAGAATGATTGAATTATCTTGATTGTCTTTTGTTTTGATATTTGGGTCTCTTTATTTCCTTTCAATTTATATTTTTGTTGGTTCTAACATCTAATTGAAATGTTTAATTTAGCCAATGGCCATAACAAATTCCAACCAATTCTTTGTTAGTTTAAAAGTTTCACCTAATTAGTGGCTAATCAACAAAGAATGAGAAAAACATTGTAAGGAGGTACAAAAACAGCACAAGACTACAAAAGAGCTTGGTGAGCTTCAACTTCTAGAGTTTCTGCCTCTCTATCGAGGTAAATTGATGTTATTTAGGAATGAAATATCATTTGAGTTATTGAGAGAATAATAATTTTATTTTTTACTTTGACATTGAAATCAATATAAATTTTACACATTTATGTTAAATAATACCGTGCATTGCATGGGTTAGCAACTAGTCTATCAATAAAACTAATTCTAATTCAAACTAATCAAACTAATCCGAATCTAAATAATTTATTTAAATAAACAAAACATGTAGTTACCATTATTTATATATTACTAATTAAAGTAAATCAGGCATATAAAATTCCTCCCTTCTAGAAAAATGGATTTCTTTCTTCTTCTTCCTCTGCCACGAAGTATTCTCATTTTCTTTTGATATTGACAATTTAAATTTGATCTACTTTCCTTTTCCTCATTCTTCAAGCTTTTTTGTTTTGAAATGACATGCATATAGCTTTCCTAGGTGAACGGCAATGTGGTAAAAAGGCTGGAACTTTTTTATTGTTTTATTATTGTACTTGTCTATATCCTTTGAGATATTTTTACCACTTTTTACTGTGCGAACTTGCAATCCTTGCTAATATTTTTTGAGCCACCATTGCCATTGAAACACAAAAACTTAAATTTGCTATCTTTGGAATGATAACCACAACTTAAACTTGTTAGTCCATGGTTGGACCTTCTTGTCTCACCTTGTTTTGTTTGAGCTTTTTGCATGATTGCGGCTTTGGTTATCCATAATTTGGTCAAGGCAGGCAAGCATTACAGCGAGCATCTTTACATCTCTTTGATCATTTGCCGATATTTTTAAGTTAAGGAAATCATGTTATTGATCTCTACTATCTTTCCATGCAATATTTCTCCATAACCAACTTTGATACCAATTGTTATTGATGCAATTTTTATTGGTTGCTTTGAGGGAATCAATGCCTCCAAATTAATAAATAGATTACTTCGAAGGATACCTACACATTATAGCCAACAATTTGTAACTTAGAAACTCAGAATTCATGACCCTTCTTTATTTATTTTCAACATATGAATTCAAACATGACAAACTTACACAAGGATTGAGGCTAAAATAGGGATATACCCATTTCGGTGAAACTTTCCAACAAAATGTCTAATGTCTAAAATTAACTATTTAGGGATATGTACCTTGTTTTAAACTCGATTTTCTAAAAATCGAGTTTCAATGATAAACTCAATTTGGTGAAAATCGAGTTATAGGCAATCAAACTTAAAAATAAAAAAAAAAAAAAATCCTGCATGGAACTCAAGTTACATGCAGGATTTTTCAAACAACTCGATTTTCGACAAATCGAGTTTCAAAACATGAATATATTTCTAAATAGTTTTAGACAAAGGGCATTTTTCTGGAAAGTTTAGTGAAATAGGTACTTTGCCATTTTGGCCCAAGGATTGATGAAAATAAATATTAAATTTCTATAATCTATTAGTAAAGCTAATCCTAATTCAAAATAATCTAACAGTCGTTGGCCTAGTGTTATCAAACATAAAATAAAAACTTGAATGCACTTTCATTCAATTTATACTTCACACGTCAGCCCTAAAATTGCACCTAACACAATAACATGGTGGAGAAAACAATTATGATGGTTTTCAACTAATTGATGAAGATCCATGTAATCGATCTAATAAATTGAGTTGACAATATTTTTTTTCTAGAAAAGTAGACTTGAAGTAGTTCTGGATCGACCTAACATTGGCCTGTCAAAAGTCTAGATTTTGTGCAATAAAAACAGTGCCCCATAAGCCATTTTATTCAAACTTTATTGACTAGTAGCCACGTTTCCCCATTTACCGACTCTTATTTTTTTTTTTAATAACAACTCTTATCCAATATTGGGTTAGGCCTTATTAGTTAGGACGCTTATTCTTGTTAGAGCATCATAGACTTGGGAATTGATTAATGCATCAAAAACCCTAAAGAGGAGACCGAGACACCACATATTTACTTTGTTCTTTCGCATTTCACATTTTAGCTCACATTTGTAGCTCACTCTTCTCCGTCTGACTGTCATGGTTGTTAGCTCTCTTTCTCTCTCATAGTAAGCTTCATGCTTTCATGCATTACACGAGGCTGTTTTTAATGATAAATTTCAACGCAATTCATTTATTGCTGCTAGTTCCCACCAATGAATAAACTAGCTTTTTGATAAGCAAGTCCACTTTGGCCCTAGATTTCACTTTCAACTCGGTTCTTGTTGAGGCGTGTCCGGGCCCCGGGGTCGTAGGTTCTAGGATATAGAGGACGTACGACACATATTTCTTTCTGCCTTCAAACTATAAAATTGTCTATGATGATGGGTCGGTGGTCGAAGTCCAAAGGGTATTTTCATAGTCTATTCTTTTTTATATATATATTATTCCTTTTGCATTTCATAATCCATATATACATGACGTTTACTAACCAGCTCAGTCTGTTGTACGTAACTTGTAAAAGAACAAGGCAAACCTTAATAAAAGTCTTTGCACGTTACTTGCGCGTCAAGAACCGTGTCCCACGCGTTGCTCATCCTCCGATCCTTTGTTTTTTTTAAGGAGAGCATACTGAGACAAACATATGATGAATTAAAGTAATTTAAGTTTTCTATAGACAATTATAAACATTTACTTGGTTCTGTCCCTATATTATCCACTATTAATTAAGGCTATACACAGTCATAGTACAAAAGGCAAAGATTAGGTAGGGCCACTGCAAATGCCAGAACATTTTCACTGACACGCTTGTGTTTTTTTTTTTTTTTAGTTGTGACGAGTTGTAATATTCTATCATTTTATTTTGACTTATACATAGTAGGTGATAGCATGGACGGAGCCATATATAGTAGGTAATAGCATGGACAGAGCAAGAGTTTTGGGTTAGGTGGGTGGTTTTATTAATGGTTATATGTGACTATTTAAATTTTTGATTTTACTATTATTTAATTGTTGAGATTTTTTTTTTTTTTTGGGACAAAAACAAAATTAGTTTTGTTTATAATTTTTTAAAGGAGGATTGTTTATTTTGGATAAAATTGATTAATATTTTAGTTTTATTATTGGTAATATTTGTTGTTGAGCTATTTTTTTTGGATTGCATATTTTGTTTTAGATTTTAAATTTATAAATTTTTTTATGGTCACTAAAATGAGGAAAATGCTAAAGCCACAAGGTTTTTTTTTTTTTTTTTTTTTTTTTTATTTATATATATATAAATTATTGATATGATAAGTGGTTTCTGGTAAATAAAAAAATGATGTGAGTAGTGAGCTCATAATGCGAACCACTAAGAATTTGCTATCAAAACAATTTGTAAAATGTTGTAAAAAAATTTGTGAGTATAGCATTACGCTTAAAAGAATCAATGATATTGTTTAAAGGAAACAAAATGCAATTTTATAGAACAAAATTACTAAAATTAGTTCAAATATATATAATATTATTATTTTTATAAAAAAAATTAGGGGAGGCATTGCCCCTTAGTCCAATGATAGCTCCATCCTTGGGTAATACCTTAACTACTGAAAAATGTTGTTGCATTTTGTTGTGCCCAAAGAACAACTCTAGAATAAATTAAGTGTGTGTTTGGATACAATTTATAATTAAGCTAGCCTATTACTTTTTAGCTTTTATATATAGCTTTTTAAAACTTTTTTTTTACCTTACTTTTTTTCACTTTTTCAAAATACGAGTAAATTTTAGCACAATTTTAGTAAAAAATTAAATAAATTATTTCCAAACAGACACTAATACATCTTTAATTGGCTTAAAAAGTGGTAGACTTTTTAGTTTGGAGCATGACACACATTTGGAGGTTCCAAATTTAATTCATCACACTACAAATCCAAGAAGTTTTTAGGGTGTTTCATGGGAAACCAGTGAAATAATTGTCAAAGATTAGGAGCTGGGATACCAACTTTCTTTTAGAGACTCGACTGAATCTCCGCATGAATAAACGGAGTGTTCGAGAATCAGGAGTTACAGGGGCAACGTGTGAGGTGCATGTCTTCCCATGTGTCTCAACTCTCGAGTCTAACTAAGATGTTCGTGAAAAAGACTATGGAACGAGAGCTGTACGTGTGTGCACTGTGCAGTGCACTGCACAAATGCTTGTGTAGGTAGAAACACGAGCTTTGAAATCTTTTTAGCTTACTTTGCCTACTTTTCATGTTAAAGTTTCTTCCAGGTTACTTCGGAGAAAGTAGAGAGAAAAACAGAAAATAGTATTAACAAAATGTGGGTTCAAGTTACACCTAATGTAACTTTAAACAATGTTATACCATATAATATTTTTTTAATTTGATACAAATTTTGACAAATCTACTACAAAATTACATTATTTTCGTATATTATATATGCTTACAAAATTTCAAGGTGATTAAAGATTAATAGTAATATTATCAAACAATTTTTTAAATCCAAGTTTTTGTAGTTTATAATAATGCATAAAATGTGAATTTATGGATTAAATGATAAATAACATCCAATTGACATGAAAATTAGTATGATTGTTAAGAATATATAGAATATATAGAACATATAATTCAACGGTGAGATTTTCAAAATATGAATTTTATAACAAGTTATTGTGTGGTGTAACATTATTTAAGAGTTACATCGGATGTAATTTGAACCTAACTCTATATGTATATATATATATATATATATATATATATTTACCAATATGGTGGATTGTTCTGTGTAGTTTTACTAGTCATTATTAAAACATATTACTATTTTGATCCCGAGTTTAATTTTGTTTTTAAATTATCAATTGTATTTATTTAGGTTTAAAAAATGATTAATGTCATCCTTATATTAATTATTAACTTGTTTTTATTAGATGAATAATTTTTCATGAAATTTTCTTTTAAGCCTACTGATTTGACATATATACTTGTAATGTTTCATGTTTGTTTATGGAACAGTTAACTTTAACTTTCAACTGAACATGTTTTAAGAAGTAACATTAGTCAAAAAAATGTTGTTTAAAATTTTAGTCTAAAAAAAAGTCCAACTTTAAACCACTCTAACAAGAAAAAAAAATTAATTTTAATTCTAGGTAACGAGCAAAGAGTCTGAAAGACGTGTAATTTTTACATTTTCAATAATTCGATATATTAGAATAAAGGCAATATTAAATCATTTAAAAAAATTAATTTGATACCATCCATGGTTTATAAGAATTAAAGAACGAGAATTCAACGCAAACGTGTGGTTCAAACTTCAAACTTCAAAAATCGTCTAATTTTATAAATCACATCAGTGATAAGTGCAAACATCAAAATGGTGAAATAGTAGTTTTGGCTTCAATTAGTGGACAAACACAATCTTACATTAGTAGATACTTTAATCATTCTCAAAAAAACAAAAAACAAAAAACAAAAACAAAAAATCAGTGCAGATCGCATTCATTGCTTGCCGCGGTGGGGTGTAACTATCATGGTGTCATGATGCGTTGGAAAAAGATGAAAAGCAAAAAGCAGAGAATTATTTTAGTATATAGTTTTAATCATATGCAACAATAACCATGCATATATATATATATATATATATATATAAAAATAATATATTGCAATATTAATTGTAATATCATTTCATACTTTAAAGTTTTCAAGCCAAAAATATATGGGTGGAAATAGATCTTGTTGCTACGCGTGGCTGCTTTAGGCTTTGTCTGACCCATATATCAGCACTCATTATTAAAAGCACTTTCATCGTCGGCCTAACCAAAGCAATATCAGCCTCTATGTCATTCGATACATTTATTAAGCACTATTACTCAATGTGCCGAATAAAAAAAAAAAAAAAAAAAAAACTTGAGAAGAAAGAAAATAATATTAAAATAGAATAATGTGGCTTATGAAACAAAAGTTGGGTTTTTTTAGACCAAATTTGGCTACTATCTTCTGAAGAAAATTAATTTGCCTCCTCTCCTATCATCATAAGAGGTCGGTGGTCGATCATTCTCGTAGTGCAGTGGAGAATTTTGTTACTCGTTTGGTCCATAAAGTAGAGAGTGAGAAAAAGAGAGATGGGGACATGCCAAACACATAAGTTTACCAAAAAAGTTTAGAGAAAAGGTTCTATTGAGTGATTTTTTGTGTTTTACATGTTTTTGACATGTGGGATATTTCCACAGAGACGGGCAACAGTGGAACTTTATATTAATTTTTATAATAATCTACACTACAGAACCTATCATGTGATAAAGAATCTATCATGTGATGGTGGCAAAAAAAAAAAAAAAAAAAAAAGAATCTATCATGTGATAAAACAGGGCATTGTACTTATCCAAAAAAAAAAACAGGGCATTGTAATATAGACTATTTTATTTTATGTAAACATTTACAAAGAAACATATTGTCCCCACAATACATGTGGGAATTCGGCAGCGTGTCATAGAAAAGAAAAACAGAAAGATGGAAATTTAATTTTCAAATGTGTTTTTTTTAATGAATATTTTCAATGTGTTTCTTTATAATATACTTAGAGAAAGATATAAAAATATAAAAATAACCTTAGTTTTCCTTATAAATTTAAACACATAATTACGAATTTAATTGTTTTTGCAAAAGATTAAATTGTTTGTACTTCATAAATTATGTTAGAATTTAATGTAATGCATGTAAGAAATTATCTCTAAATTTTGTTTATTTGAAAGGAAACTGTGGTATTTTATAATTTACCCTTTGATAAAGCACTTTTTTTTTTATGAGTTATTCTTAATTGTATCATTAAGGGACAAAGAAATGAAAGTAGAAAGTAGGCCAAGTGGCAAACTATATTTTTTTTAAGTGAAGGTTTTTTTTTTTTTTTTTTTTAAGTGAAGTTGTTTTACATTTACACAACATGCATATATTGGACAAAACGAGATAGAGTTGCATTATATCTGACAAGGGTTTTTTTTATGAATCTCGTGTTTTTAATTGGACAAATTAAGAGATGAAAAGCAATACTTTAGTGCCTTGACTTTTGATAATACTTATTATCTCCACTAGATACATGTGAAATTTTTAGACCTCATTAACTGGAAACACTCATTATTAAACTTTTCAAAATTCCATATTTTCTGCCTTTTTAAGCTTTGCACTCATGGGGTCTTCGCGCGTCTGCACACCCCACTTTTACTTTTTAAGAGAAAAATGGGAATATATCAACGTGCTGTGTGCTACTGCTATGTGTGGGAAACGTGAAATCTAGCTCAAGAGTCAAGACTATGAGATAAAAACAAAGATACAAACAGGGAAAAAAAAATATATCAAAGTATACATATATATGATAAGAACACTACGTGATTCATCCAAATTTTAACTAAGAGGTTGTTTATCAGCAGCCAATCCAGAAATTTTTTCTAAGGTATTTGTTAAGAAACTTAAATTATACAAAATTTAATTAAAAGATGATTTAAATATATTGGCATCACACACAAAAAAAAAAAAAAAAAAAAAAAAAAGTAAATACATGAAATTTTACAATTTTCTTCTACTAACAAAATGAAAAGGCAAAAATTAATGGATTGATGAGAGATAAAATGAAAACTGAGAATTATGATATGAGAGTACTAAAATGAAATAGAGTATGAAATGATGATAGAAAAAGAAAAATAGAGAGAGAGAGAGAGAGAGAGAGAGCAATGGATGATATATACCTAGTTATCGAGTTATCGAGGAGAGTAGAGCAACCAACATTGCAAAAAAGAAATTATGGTTACAATATCTTTCTTGGTACCATTTTTTTAAGAAAAATAAAATTAGAGATTATTTTGATGGAATTAGTTGAATGAGTTACGAATTTGAATGATTATAGGTTTTTATTTTTTATTTTTGAATGGGCTTTCTGTTGAATATTTTGTTCTTTTGTTGTTGTTTAGCCTAATCATGTTGTTATTTGTGCTATTTTTACCAATATTTGGGCTAATTTTTATTGTTGTTATATATTTTTTTATTTTTTAGTTTTAGAGGTTAATGATTATGTTTGGGGGACCAAGATTATTTTTGTTAAGCTCAAATTCTTGGATTCTCAAGTCAAGATGTTCAATATTATTTTTAGGACAAAAAAAATGTTAGTTTAAAAGTATAAATGTACATAATTTTTTTTGCAAGTATAATATATACATTTTAAGTTAGGCATAAGAACACTCTAACTTGCATGTAAAGCCATCCCTGGTTGTTGTGATTTTTACTATATTGCCCATAAAAAGGTGGCATAGGAATACAATATATATATATATATATATATATATATGAATCTATGAATTCTATTCTATGGTTATTGATCTTTATCATTAGGCTATGATATAAATTAATTTTTTTTATGGATAATTACAGAAACCCCCACGTGGTTAGGCCCATTTTCACTTTGCCTACCTGTGGTTTAAAACTTTACACTTTGTCCACCTAAACTTCAATCCGTTACCTATCTCACCCTCGGACGTTAGAAAAACACATTTTTAGGAAAAAACAAACATAACAAAAATAAAAAAGTTAGGGTTTTAATTGCTTAAGAACTTCTATAAGAACAAAGTGGGTTGTAACCGCAACAACGACATCAAAAAAAAAAAACAAATCAAAGTGATACTCCTGGATGGGTGTTCCAGTAACAACCCACATCCCCTGGGCTTGCAAATTAGTGATGACTTTATGTGTTCCACTCATACTCTTCAATTCATGCACCTCATCATAAATGACCCACCACCACACAACCCTGTCCACGGCAAAACACTTCCGTTTTTTATGGTCGTCGTCGAGAAGAGTAGAATATGTCGTTAACACTATATCGTTATTGTGAAGAACTTCAAAATCATCGCTTCTATCCTTTCCATTATATTGATACACCTTGAAACTTCCTAGAAAACAATGTTCTTCTATCTATGTTAACCAATCCGAACACACGTAATCCTCGACACACGATTAGAGTTGTCTTTTCGATAAAATCACTACAAGGGTTCTCATTAACATTACCATCCTCCTCATTCACCACCTTATCAGAACCAATTAAAGATAAGAGACTCAACGTCTTACCCAAATCTGATTCATTTGCGAAAATTCCTCCCCGCAAAACTGGATGAATTTTTGAAACCGAATCATTCAAACTATTTGAGAAAGACCCATCATTCTCCTCCTTCCAAAATAGAAGTAAATCTTCTGATCTCTCCCTTTCAACCAACCAAAAAAGAGCTTCTTTCTGATGTAGATAAAGTTGAGCTTTTATGACATGTTTGGGGGCTTCCAGAGCTTCCAACTTTCTTAGGCTATGGCCAAACAACATGTCCAAAATTCCACTCTTGGCATCATCATCATCAATTGGAAACAACTTCAACCCATTATCAGAAAAATACGACTTCAGGGTCTAAATGGGTGTTCCAATAATCGAGGGTTGTTATTGGAACACCCATTCAAGAGTATCACTTTGATTTGTTTACTTTGTTCTTACTGAAGTTCTTAAGCAATCAAAACTCTAGCTTTATTATTTTTGTTATGTTTGTTTTTCCTTAAAAATGTGTTTTTTTAATGTTTGAGGGTGAGGTGGGTAACGGATTGAAGTTCAGATGGATAAAGTGTAAAGTTTTAAATCACGGATAGGCAAAGTGAAAACAGGCCTAACCATAGGTGGGTTTATTGTAATTATCCTTTTTTTTTTTTTTTTTTTTTTTTTTTTTTTTTTTTTTATGTTGGAGTAATTCAACGCATGTTCCTCATTCAAGTGTATAATAAGATTTTATCAAATAAGCTAATTGGAATTCACCAACATTCAACTATTATTAAAAGCCCTTTCTAAAAAAAAAAAAAATATATATATATATATATATATATATATTAAAAGTCAAAACTAGATTTATCAACATATTTTAGAGAAGCGCAATATTCACAATATTTTCACAACAAAATCATAAGTAGTAAGTTATTATTGATTTTAATTTAAATTCCCAACATATATTACTTTTTTTCCCCACTCGTAACAATTAATAACAACTTGTCACTTAAAATTCGTTGTGAAAATGTTGTAAATATAACATTTCTCTATATTTTATCTATATAATTGGAATAGAGCTCCTTATTTTTAAAAGTAAATTGAATAATTTAAATCACTTAAAAAAAAACATATTTTTGTTTTTAGTGTTCACTTTTTTATACAAAAAATGCTACGCTTACAATGGTGGCTCTGCATGAAAGTCGGGGTGGTTACAAGACCATTTCGACTTGTAAAAAAATGTATATATACACTTGTCCAACAAAATATTATATGCTAAACTAACCTATTGTGACTACTCTAATAAAAATTTTGAACATCTATACTTGAGAATTACAAAAATTTGGGTTCAACAAAAATAAGAGTAGTACTACATTCACAACATTTTTACAATAATTTTATAACAAATCTAATGTAGTAAGTCATTCTTGATTCTAATTTGGGCCAAATACTAATATTATTTTTTTATCCACCAATAATAGCTCTTTGCATAAGATTTATTGTAAAAATGTTATGGACATAGCATTACTCCAAAATTAATTCTACCTCCAAACATAATTCTTAATCCCTGTTTTTTCTAAAGCTTAAATAACAACAATAAATATTAGATCAAATAACAACAAACATAAACCAAACAAAAACAAGACAAGACCAAACAACAACAAGTGAAAAAATTATTCAATAGAAAGCCTATTATAAAACAAAAGGATAAAATTTATAGTTTGTTCAACCTATTCAATAAAAATAATTTCTAATTTCATTTTTTTTTAAATTGTACTAATAAAAATATTGTGGTAATTTAAATTTCTTAGCGACCACCTTGAAAAAATTCCTAGAGCCGCCACCGTACGTTTACAACATCTTCACAACAAATATTAGGTGGCAAGTTATTGGCTATTGACAAAAAATTAATTTAAGTGGTAAACTTAAATTAAAAGTAATAACAACTTGCTACATAAAAGTTATTATGAAAATGTTTTGGACGGTAGGTATCATTAACTCTTTTTATACTTCCAAAAATAATCTCATTATCTAACTCGAAAGAGGCTTAATAAAAATTCAAAATAATGAATATATAAAAGTGAATTTGAAAATTTCAAAACACCCAAAACCCAAAACCCACGACACCATCTACTACCCCTTCTTCAAGTTCATTTATCCTAACCTTTAGCCTTTAATTAAAGGGATAAATTACTTTAAGACTATATCATAATGATACTCAACCTTAAAAAATTACTCAACCACTGCCGACTCACAACGAACACAACCTGCCACAATGACCATAATATTATTTTTCTCAAAAAAAGAATGACGATAATATTATGAAACCGGGAAATATATGATACTAGCAGTGTTTTTTTATGTTATATTTTTAATTTTTAATATATAGAATGTTACTAGTATAGTATATATAGTAGTTTACTATGTTGCTTATTAGAACTAAAATTAGAAACGGCTCTGTTTTATTTATTTTATTTATGGCAGTTTGGGAGAGAATGAGAATTACGTAATGGAGTTCGTGGACATTGTACACCTAATAAGGTGTTTAGGTAAAGACAGTTATTTCAGTAAATGTTGAAACATTAGGAACCTGTGAACATCAATTTCTCCTTGAAACATTTTACAGAAGTTATTGACTTGAAATTCTGTTTTTACTTGTTTGTGATTGAAAGAAAACTCATTCAAAATTCAGCCTTTTATTTCATCCACGCAACTGGCAACAAAGTCCCTTATTAGCCTATATTATTCTCTAATGACCCAATTGCTTACGATTTCAAAAAAATTGGAGGTGATGGTGATCATGACATATGGCATTTTGAAATCATCAGCAATACTAAATACAAAAATACTCTAAAAGATTTAAGGTTGAATATCAAGATAAGTTTAAAAGACTGGTTAAAATATATATGTATTTTGGAAATAATCTAGAATGTCTAAAAAATTTGTGATATTAGTGTTGTAATTTCAATATGTTGATTCAATCCCATTCCTGTTCAAACATCAACGTACGAGATGAGATGCACTCTCCACGAGTCATGAAGATTTTTTGAAAAAAAAAAAAAAAAAAAAAAACACCAATTTCCCTAACTAACAAGAAGAGCAATGTCGTTCCTCAATTGTTCAGAAATAGCAAGAGAAACCAGATCCAAAAATTCTATAGAGGAAAAGAATACTTGTTACAAGATCCAAAAAGTCTACCAACGATAACAAATTTAGCAGGGGCATGTGCAACACAATTAGCATCTCTCTTAACCCAACTAGATACACATTGGATAAGACCCCTCTACTAAGTGTGTGTTTGGATTGGGATAGAAAATTAAAATTATTTTACTATTTGGGTAGTTTATTTTTGCTTAGGCATTTTGGCAACATCCTAGGCATTTTTGCAACGTACTATTTATGGGTCCCATTGTATTATTTCAACTAACTTTTCCTTATCTATAATAGGCATGCTTAATAAGTTTTGCGTTTCAACAAAATAAAGTAAAATACTCCCTAAGCTCTATGACAATGAAGATGCAGATAGGAGAGACTAAGAATACACAATTAGCATCTCTACGAACAACCGCAAATTTAGCAAGGGTATGTGCTACACAATTAGCATCTCTACTAACCTAACTAGAAGACACAGATGAGGAGAAGACCTCTCTACTAAACTCTATGACAGTGAAGATGCAGAATATGAGAAGACTATTAAGAATACATTCAATGGTAAAGTCCTTTGTCATTGAATGTGCATCTTAAAATTTGTCCATATCCAAAACCAATTGGTGTCTTGAATTTGACAATTAACTCAATTGATAAAATCTAATCTTTGTCATTAAATAAAGAACTTGGATTCAAATCTTGTCCATATCCAAAACCAATTGGTGTCTTGACTTATGACAATTAACTCAATTGATAAAATCTAATCTTGTCACTAAATAAAGAACTTGGATTCGAATCCTCCCTACACCAAACTCAATTGGTATTGTAGCTTAAGATAATTGATAAAAAGCAATCATCATGAAGTTGACGCAATGAGTTCAAATTCTTTATAAAAAAGATGTATAGCATTAGAACTAAGAAAATGATCAATTCTCCTATTTTTCAACCATATTTAATTTTTAGTTCCAAAAATTTTGGGTTTGGTTATGATACCTTGACAAACTAATTAAGATTGGTCACTTATATACTATTCCATCATAATTTTTATACAAAATTATTTGTCACTTTCTTAAAAATTTGTATATTTTTTCAATTAATACTTAGGCAATTAATCCATCTACTTCTTTATGCCTAATCCATCTAATTTTTAAAAGTGAACAAAAATTTATCTTGGAGGTGAAAAGAGCATCTATTCTTTTTTATTATTATTTATAATGAGTAATGTTATAGCCACAAATCATTTTACAACATTTTTACAAACTATTAATATAGCAAATTCTTTTTAATTATAATATGGGTCAACTACTAACATTACATTTACATTTACCAATAATTATTTGAAAATTATTAAAACAACATCAGCAATTTGTAAAAATATTATAAAATAATTTTGTATGTAACATTACTCATTTATAATTAAGTAGTTAAGAGATTGATGATTTCCAATTGAGCTACGTAACAAGACCAAAAGACCACCCATTCTTATTCCATACCAATTCAATACGAACATAAGTCCTCCTTTCTTTTTTTATTTTTGGCTTAATTAGCAACATAAATATCAGTCTGACCGAGGGAAAACAAAATGTCAATTCTATATTAGTCTGAGTCATCGTTGTAACAACTAATAAAAAAAAATGAAATAAAAATTTGTTTTACTTGTTCACATCACTGTTCATCGGGTGCTTTGGTCACCTTTTTTTTTTTTTTTTTTTTTTTTTTTTTTGGGAGTAAATATATAGTCATATACAAGTATATATTATTAACTTGACGGAAAGTCCTACATCATAAATGAGTTCTTGTCAACCACTTTTATCTGTAGAGTGGATCCCAAGGAAGGGCATATACAGCTGTGGAGGAATGAGAAACGCACAAAATTTCAATATAAGTTGAGTTGACAAAATTTTATTGATTTTTATTTGAGCTCACTGCTAACATCACATTTTTATTTATTATTAACAATTTTTCATGTCAATTGTGTCAATTTTTTGTATAAATAGATTTTTAAATAATGTTATATCAACAATATTTTTAAAATATTTTACAATAAATTCTATAATATAGAATTAATTATTATTAATATCATTTTTTACCTATTAATAATAATTTCACATTAAAAATTTGTTGGGAAAATATTATTAACTTACGATGGAGTTAGCATTATTTCTCATATACCACTCTCATAGTTGCGAAATACTCCCTTTTTTTTTTTTTTTTTTTTTTTCTTTTTATCTAAAAGTTGGGAGTAACTTTGGAATAGTATGAGTCTTTAGGGATATTTGAGTCAAAAGTGATAAAGCAAGGTGGTGGCGTTTCAAGCTTGTGGGCCTTGGCAGACTTTTAAGAATGGCCTTTGCCTTGGACAAAGAACAAGCCTTTGTCGTAGAGAAAAGGTCAATATTGTCTATTATTTCTCATTCCCCTTGCTTCTTCTTTTTTTTTTTTTTTTTTTTTTTTTTTTTTTTTTTTGAGAGCAAGATATATAATATTCATTATATACCTATTTTTTAGAAAAACTCCTTATTATATATTATATTATTATTATTATTATTATTATTTTGTCATGAATTTATATATTATATATTATTATTGACATCATCATTCAAAACTTTTAGTATGGTTGTGATTGTAATAACGAGCAAGTCCAAGACTATTTGGCAGAGGACTCACTCTATAAATACAGCTCTTTGATCCATTCAATCCTAGTTGGTTTAAAGATTCAACCTGCAGCGTCTCTCCTCGCTTCTCTTCTCTTCCCCTTTGTCTCAATATCTCATTGACTCCTCCTCTCTTTGCTCATTCATCTCTCTCTCTCTCTCTCTCTGCCTCCATGTCCATGCAGATCGGTTCTATGCTTCCAGCTCATAACACCAACCTCTTTCAGGCCGGACGTGCCAACTTCCAATGCCAAACCTCTCCACTAAACCCTTTAACAAGAAAACGAAACACATCATCCACCGAGTTAACTAAATTGCACATAGCTAACCTCGATAAGCTACTCCAAAAGCCAATCACACAAAACGACCCACAGCCATTTCTTAATGATTCCAGCAATGGATCAGCCGAAAACAAAGGAAGAGGTGTACTAGAAGGGCTTAACTTGGCTAGACTTTGGCCAGAAATGAAAGCCGCAGAAGAAATGTCACCAAGGCATCTGAACAGGCTTAAAAGACTCCTGTCAATGACAGCTGAATACTCTCCAAGAAACCATCTTGGTAGCAAATGGAGGGAATATCATGGCAGCAATGATTGGAAGGGCCTTCTTGACCCGCTCGACGAGAATCTCCGCCGAGAAGTGGTGAAATACGGTGAGTATATACAAGCGGCTTATCATTCTTTCCACTCAAATCCGGCCATGTCGGCTGAGGAACCTCCTTTGCCCCGTCACGTGGCGTTGCCTGATAGGACTTATAAAGTGACGAAGAGTCTCTACGCCACCTCATCCGTCGGTTTGCCTAAATGGGTGGACGATGTTGCTCCGGATCTTGGCTGGATGACCCAGCGGTCTAGTTGGATCGGGTATGTTGCTGTTTGTGATGACAAGAGGGAGATTCAAAGGATGGGAAGGAGAGACATCATCATCTCCCTCCGAGGCACTGCCACGTGTCTTGAGTGGGTTGAGAATATGAGGGCACAATTGGTCCAAATTCCAGGTGACAATAACGATGATAATGATAACAATAACAATAACAACAACAATAATATCGACCCAAACCACGGACAAGCCAAGGCGGAATGTGGGTTCTTGAGCCTCTACAAGACTCGAGGAGCTCACGTGCCGAGCCTGGCTGAGTCCGTGGTTGAAGAGGTTCGAAGGCTCATGGAATTGTACAAGGGTGAGACCTTAAGCATTACAGTCACAGGTCATAGTCTTGGGGCAGCCCTGGCCTTACTAGTCGCAGATGAAATTAGTACATGTGCCCCAGACGTACCACAAGTTGCAGTTTTTTCTTTTGGTGGACCTCGCGTGGGCAATAAAGCCTTTGCCGATCGCATCAATGCCAAAAACGTGAAAGTGTTACGAATTGTAAACTCCCAAGATGTAATCACCAGGGTCCCCGGGATGTTTGTGAGCGAAGAGCTTGGCCAAAAGCTGAGGAACTCAAAGGTCGCAGGGGTGTTTGACATGCTTGACAAAAACATGCCATTAGCATACTCACACGTCGGGGCAGAGCTACGAGTCGATACAAGAATGTCTCCGTTTTTGAAGCCGAATGCTGACGTGGCGTGTTGCCATGACTTGGAGGCTTACCTACACTTGGTGGACGGGTTCTTGGCATCAAATTGTCCATTTAGAGCAAATGCTAAACGTAGTTTAGTGAGGTTGCTAAAAGATCAGAAATCTAATGTGAAGAAATTATATACTAATAAGGCAGCCTTGAGATTGAATACTGATAGAGAGGCACTGCCAATGTCAATGTCTACTTGCTTGCCTAGTCCATCTTAATAAGTTCTATACATTCCTTAATTTGTAACATGGTACATACTTACAGAAAAAACTTCAAATAAGATGTCAAGTGTTATGATTTTATGGTTGTCTTTCAATTCTCATTCCAAATTAAATTTTTTGCACAATCTCAACATCTAATTCTTTTACAAACGAAGGATGATGATAAGGTCAAACTAGATGCATCATAAATTCATAATTAAAAATACTTCTGAGTGCTTGTCTGATACACTTCCATGTTTGTAGAATAAGAAATATTTGTTGAAATATTCATCTACTAAATTAAAAATGAAGCTTACGTTACCTTAACCAAATCAAAAACGAATACTATGTGACCTTAACTAATATAGTATAAATTTTATTTAGTCAAATTTAATTTGGTAAAATTGATTAGACTCAAACATATATGGTAAGTCATGTTTTATCATCAATCTATGAAGTAGATCTTATTGTCTTAAAGGTAAGCTCCTTGCAATTTCAAGTACTCGGTTCCTCAGTTTAGCAAAAAGAGAAAGTACTCGGTTCCTCGTCTACTCAGTGATTTTGACATGTGTTTAATATGAATACGAGTGGCTTACCAAACACAAAAAAAACATTGGCTTGTTGTCGCTTTCGCCCATATATTAGTTAAATAATTAAGTAATCACTTACCTAAAAGACAAGTAAAAGAAGATTCTGGTCAGGGACCCATGGTGGTATCAACTTCCACAAAGAATAGCAAAACCTTTTTTTGTTGGATATATAAAAAGTAGTAATATATAAGTGGGTGTGGTAATAAAGTTAATAATGTACTGCGAAGTGACAAGACTTCACCCTTTGCCATGGGCGTGATAATAAAGTGCACTGCAAAGTGACTAGACTCTTCACCCTTCGCTAGACACTTCTGCATTTTTTTTAGCACATTTTTTGAGCGCTTCATTAAAACAGTGATTTTATTATTATTATTATTTTAGGAAAGGAAAGTTAGTGATGTTAATTTATAATTTTATATATTATTATATTTTCAATAGTCACATACAATGAAGAGTTGAGGATTTGAATCTTAAACAACAGTTAAAAACAGTAAAATATGTCAATTGAGCTATTAAGCTCTTGGCAAGAGGGTATATAGTTATTGACATATTGCATATAAATAAACAAATCTAAACTATATAAGTCATTATGGAAAATCTTACTTATTCATTACAAAAAATCTTACTTATGATTTGAATGATCCTTTTAAGATGATCATATTTAACTAACCCATCTCATATTGGCTAATGTGACAAATGATATCAGAGTCAAACTAATTAAAAAAATTAGAGTTTCAAATAAAAGGAGAATATTTATCTAACCCGTCTAATGTTGTTTTATATCTTTAGTTTTGATTTTTTATTTCATCAACTAGTTGATATTTGTGGTGGGCCTTTTGTGTTGTTGAGCTTTGGTTTCTCTTATTGCACTGCAACCCATAGATCCGAGGTAAGAAAGTTTGGGTTGGCCTAAATGAAACTCACTTTAGGTCGGTTTGTGCACAAGTCAAGCATCCCAATATGGATGCGTTTTGGTGGAGGTATTGAGTGTACGGCGTGCCCACAGCAAAAACAACTATTACAGATGTTATAGTAGGAATACAAGACGGCAGAATAACTAAAGTACTAAACAAATAGCATTAATACTTAAATAAGGGAAAATGCCTTGATAAAGTTACGACGAAATAATAACACTACAGCCAGTAGTTTAACTCACTTGGATTAAAGTTTCAAATCCATTTGTATTGCTATTCCTAGGAGCCTATTGGAATCATAATTATTGTCTTGGTAACGTTTGTTTTATTTAAAAAAAAAAAAAAAAACCCTTATGTGAAGATAGTTTTTGGTATTTTTGTATATTTTTTAGTATTAGAAAAAATGTGATGCGGGAGACGCAAGAAGATTTTTATTTAGTATTATTTATGTTTGCAAGTCAATTGTATTTTTTTTATATTTGAGGTCCTAGTAGTTTATTAGGCTATTAATATTTTAATTTGGAAGTAAGGTTATTTTTGTAATAAGGCAATTAGGGTTTCCTAGCCAATTAGAACTAGGGTTTAGTAATCCTTTATAAGCAACCTATTGTACTCCTTGAGGAGATAGTTGATATTTTGATGAATGAAAACAATGGCCGTTTGGTCTTTCTTTGGTCAGTGTCGACTCTAGGTCTACCCTAGGTCGACTCTAGTGGTTTCCCCGCTTAGTCCGACTCAAGCAAGGCCTAGGTGCTGACTCTAGGTCATATCTTTTATTTTTCCGTTCTTGCAATTTTGTTTCGATTGTCCTGCGTCAATTTTGGTATCAGAGCAAACACCGATCTGTTTGAAGTATCATTGCAGTCAATCCAGAACCAAAAAAAAATCTGTTGAACCACCGTTACAACCCATTAGAAATCCTAATCACCGTTGCTTCTTACCACCACCAGAAGACCCCACAATAAAAAAATCCTACCAGCACCACCACCATATCGCCACCATTGCCAATTTGACACAATCATCCCAATCACTCCAAGACGCCAACCCCACGGCCGTAGATCCTAAGCCCATACTCAAATCACCAAACTAGTTGCAACCACGAAGACAGAGAAGTTCTATCACCGCTGACCCTGGTTCACCGTTTGGTCTTCCTCGCGCTGGAGAACCACTTCCATAGGTTCTCGCTTGCTGCCGTGACTACCGCTGTACACACTCGCAAGCCCCAGTTGCAGCGACTCACCGCCAGCAGCTTCGATCCTCACCATCACCTCTGTTCTGCGCTGCCATGATTTCAGTTTTGCCCATTGTCACGCTGCCGCAATCTCATCAGTCTCCATCAATCCGATCTCATGAGGTAACCCCCTAGCCTTGTCTAAACCCATTCTTCCAAAAAAAAAAAAAAAAAAAAAATCTTTACCTGGCCCAATTTTCCCTTTAAAAGTCCGCCCATCAGCCCCTTTTCCTAACAAATGCAAGCCTGAGCCTATTGTTTGACAACCCAGTACTATACCGAACCATGAAACATTGCCTGACCAAAATAATAAAAAAGGCAGAAAATTAAGTTTTAGTCTTTGTGTATTGTGCCTCTAAGTTGGAGCTGGAAAATGACTTCCTTTGATAGGAAGCTTGAGAAGCAGCTTAAAGATAGAGAATTTGAAAAGCAAATTAAGGAGGCTGGGAATAGACTTCTTAACCCTCCTTCCTCCATTGATGATCTTCTCACTCTTCTTAATAAAGTTGAAAATTTGTTAGCATATGTGGAGCAAGAACCATCCAAATCAATGCGAGATGCACTTTTACCCTCAGTGAAGGCATTGATTACTAATAAACTTTTAAGACATGCTGAAATGGATGTGAAGGTCTCAGTTGTATCTTGCATTATTGAGATTACAAGGATAACAGCACCGGATGCCCCATATAAGGATGAGCAAATGAAAGAAATATTTCAGTTTATTGTGGCAGTATTTGAAAATATGCCTCATGTGTCTACTCGCTCTTATAAGAAGGTGGTTTCAATTCTTGATACCATTGCAAAGGTCAAGTTATGCTTGGTGATGCTGGATCTTGAGTGTGATGCATTGGTTGTTGAAATGTTTCAAAGTTTCTTGAAGATAATTAGGTCCAACCATCCACCTTCTGTACTTTCAGCTATAGAGACAATTATGAATCTGGTCATAGATGAAAGTGAAGACATTTCCTTGGATCTTCTCAGTTCACTTTTTGCTATTGTAAGAAAGGCAAATCATAATGTTTCACCTATTTCGTGGACATTGGGGGAGCAAATAATCACTAGGATTAATGCCCAGTTAGAAAAGATGATGGCACCCACTCAAAAACTACCTAGCAAGCTTGAGGGTGCACATGATGTGAAAGTTGAAATTGTTAAACGTGCTTCCGATCAACCCTCCACAATCTTTGAAGATCTACATCTTGGTGAAGTCGAAGAGGTTAAAACCACAGTGCTTCCTATGGTTCATAAGGTTCAAGACAAGATTATACTAATTCCACACATTGATTTTGTTATTCCAAATGAGTTTGATGTGGTGGAATTCAAGGTTTTTCTTTTCCCTATGCTCCCTAAGGTGATTCCGGACTTGAAGCAAGTGTTACTTGTCAGCATCCTAATCCTTCAATGCTTTAAAACTCGAGGTCGAGTTTTCTCCAACCAGGGGAGAATGATGCGGGAGACGCAAGAAGATTTTTATTTAGTATTATTTATGCTTGCAAGTCAATTGTATTTTTTTTATATTTGAGGTCCTAGTAGTTTATTAGGCTATTAATATTTTAATTTGGAAGTAAGGTTATTTTCGTAATAAGGCAATTAGGGTTTCCTAGCCAATTAGAACTAGGGTTTAGTAATCCTTTATAAGCAACCTATTGTACTCCTTGAGGAGATAGTTGATATTTTGATGAATGAAAACAATGGCCGTTTGGTCTTTCTTTGGTCCAGTGTCGACTCTAGGTCTACCCTAGGTGCGACTCCTAGTGGTTTCCCGCAGTGCCGACTCCAAGCAAGGCCTAGGTCTTGACTCCTAGGTCATATCTTTTATTTTTCCGTTCTTGCAATTTTGTTCTGATTGTCCTGCGTCAAAATGGGTTAAAAAAAAACTAT
This sequence comes from Quercus dentata, assembly GCA_028216015.1. Lineage (NCBI taxonomy): Eukaryota > Viridiplantae > Streptophyta > Magnoliopsida > Fagales > Fagaceae > Quercus > Quercus dentata. The sequence continues at coordinate 9,345,169 of CP116455.1, forward strand.
CTCTTAACTTCTCTTACTTAGCTTAACACGAGATAGAGTTGTTTTACGCTAAATTTTTTTAGAAAACAACTCTATCTCATATGAAGCTAAAATAAATAAATAAAAAAAAAAAAAAAAATCTCAGGCGAAACTATATAAGAGAAATCAAGAGATAGTTTTCTAACTCATTTTAAAGTTGTTATCAAATATAGAAAAATAAAATAATTTTAAAAAAAATGTTCTTTGGAAAATAATTTATTTTCCATAAAATGTTAATGTCGAAAAAATCAACCCTAGTGATCTTGGCGGTGATGCTTGTGTCTTTGTGCTAATTGATAGGGATCAATCTTTGCTGGATGAATGAAAAAATTGTCAACACTTTCTTGCCACACAAAGCGGCTATGATCTAATTAATTTCACTCAGCCTTAGGGATTGTGAGGATTACATTTTTTGGCCGCACACTCCGGACGGTGCATACTCTGTCAAGTCTGGGTATAGAAGGCTTATGGAGGAAGTGTTGAATGGGGAACCTTCAACCTCGGATTTGTCACCGACTAAGAGCCTTTGGAAGGGAGTATGGAGACTACAAGTCCCTAACAGGGTCAAAATAGTTTTATGGAGAGCCGGATGATTCACGGCCCCTTACAAGCTAATCTTAAAAAAAGGAAAATTGTTAATGATGACCTCTACTCGGGGTGTAATCTCAAGAGTGAGTCCACGTTCCACGCTCTTTGGTCGTACACCGAGCTTTCTCTAGTTTGGGATGTCAAATTTGCTTGGCTCAAGAAGAAAACTAGAAATTGCGAGTCGATGTTGGAAGTCATTCAATGCCGCCATGATCACGGTGACCACTTGGATCTGTTGGCCATGATTGTGTCATTTGCTTTAGGTTCGCAGGAACAAGCTCCATGTAGGTGAGAGAGTGGACCCTTTGGCTAAAATCAATGCCTTGGCCATGGAGACCTTCAGGAGTATCAAAGGGCAATTGCGCATCCCCAACCAACCACGAAGCCAGCAATTACAACCTGTTGGTCTCCTCCTCCAATGGGTTGGGTGAAAGTCAATTTTGACGAGGCAACATTCAAAGAAAAGAATTTAGCCAGTTTGGGAGGTATTATTCGTAACAATAGAGGTCTTGTCATGGCTACTTTTACACAAACTATTCCACCGCCTATATCGGTAGAGATGGTGGAAGTGTTGGCGGCGCGTAGTGCCATTGGTCTTGCGCAAGAACTTAGTCCGAATTAGGTGCAAGTTGAGGGTGATTCGACAATCATTATCAAGGCTCTATCTAAGGGTGGTATAGGCTCCTCAAGTTTCGGGCATATCATCAAGGACATCATCTCACTTTCCTCTACCTTTCGGTGTGTATCTTTTTGTCATACCCGTAGGCAAGGGAATAGGGTAGCGCATAGTTTAGCAGGTCGACTTGTAAGTTTTCCTCTTTCTAGGTCTGGATGGAGGAGACTCCTCATGAGATTGATTCTGTGTTCTCGTCTGAAATTTCTTAATGAAATATCTCTTCCCCCCTCTTTTTGAGGTGGTTTCTCAAAAAAAAAAAAAAAAAAATTTGAGACGATATCAAGTACGAGTGATCAATCCTTCATTTTTAAGTTTTGATATGACCTCCTATGAATCCGAGATGAAAAAGGCCTAAATTTTTGTGCTTTCCCCTTGCTCTATAGTTATTAGGATACAAGCTCCCTTAGTGAGGGATTTTTTCTAAGTTGTGGCAAGTCCATGGAGGCTTTCAAGAAGTTCTTGCACCTTAGCCCATTTGGATATACCTTATACTTCAACCCTTAGGAGATTGGAACATAAAGCTGTCCTTTTTTGTTAAACCTATCCAAGCCATTTTTGCCAAAAAGGGCACAAGACTTCCAAATTTTGTTAAGATTTTGGTGTGATTGGGCAGCTAAGCTGATATCTAACTCTTGCGCAACATTTCCAACATCCTACCCCATTACTTACTAAGTTTGCTCTGCCAACCACACTGCCTATTTTGAGAAGATTTTCTTTGGTTTGTTAGTCTATCTATGAGAATTCCACTTGTTGAAGGTTAGATGATCAACATTGTATTGCTTTAAAAAATAAAAAAAAAAAAAAAAAAAAAAAAGAGAAAGGAATGCCAAAGGAAGGAGGAGACAAAGTCAATAGGGACTTGGAAAATTACCTCACCTAAAAAACTATAATCAATTCACCTTATAGCAAACCCCCAAAGTTAAGACTTGAGCATTTCCAATACCTCCATGACCCACCCATGTTGTTATTGTTTTAGTTGCGGCTCCATGGTTACTATAGCCATATAAGAGGTGTAATAACTATATACCCTTTAAACATTGATGTATCGTGATTAAAATCCTTTAGGATAGCTTTATTGTAGAGTTTCTAGAATCTTATCTAGCCATTTTGAAATGAGTGAATTAGATTGTGCCATGTTATTAACAATTTTTTTTTTTTTTTTTTTGATATCTTATTAACCATTTAAATAGATACCAAAATTGTGATAGTTGATGTTTATTTAATGTTGATGATATAGCAAAATCTATTCAACTCATTTCAAAATTGATGAATAGGATTTTAGTAACATCATGCTAGAGTTACCCTAGAATTTTTGGAGGACCCTAATCTAATGTATCAATTCCAATCTATGACCAATTTAATTGTTTGGAGTGGTACACTGGTACTTTGATTGAGCCAAGGATGCAATGGCCAATTTAACCTCTCTCTCTCTCTCTGATCATGAGAGTAGAATACCGTATTTTAAAATAACACGTGTAAAATACAACCAATCTAGGGACATGTTTATAGAAATTGAAACTTCGGGTCTGTTTGGATAGAACTTATTTTGTTGAAATTGAAAACTGAAAACTGAAAACACTGTAGCAAAATAATTTTTAAATGTGTGAATAGTATCGTGGGACCCATTTTTAATGAAAAAGTTCTTTGAAAAAGTGTAATTTGTGAGTCCGTAAACATTGCACGTATACACATTCCTTTGTGGAAAGTCAACATTTGTGGTTATTGTTCAATGAGCGAGTACATGAATAATAACCGCATTACTCCAAAATGCGTGAAAAAAAAAAAAAAGAACGAAAACGCAACTTCACAAATGCAAACGCAGCGACTTCAGTGGGATCCAAACGGACACTTCAATTAAAAAGTTGAAGGAGAAAATTTTCTTTTCATCCCTCAAATACATTCTAGGTTCTATTTTTGTCCCTAGAAATTTAAAATTTTATACTTTTATTATTTCGTCCACTCTTTTTAAGTTTCAGCGATTTTTTTTTTTTTTTTTTTTTTTGATGGAATGACGAAATGAGTAACACTTTATATTTCCAATTACAAAAATATAACTTTTTAAATTGAAGGGATTGAAACAGAACATTTACTATATTTTAATTTTCAAGAACAAAAAAATATTCTTGCCAAAATTGAATTTGATTTTAGAAAAATAACAAGAGGAAATTTGCATATTTTCAATAATTAATGGGACATTACAACTCTTGTTTAAGCTTGGGGACTCAACTTGTAATTAGCTAATTTTTTTAAAGTTGACTAACAGCTAATTGATTGGTCTTTTTTTTTTTTTTTTTGAGGGAAAGGATTTTGTCTAATAAAGTAAATATAAAAAATGAAGTAAATGTAAAAAATAAAAAAATAGCATAGGAATTTGAAATAAAACCGGAAAAAAATAAATAAAAGGAGCCATTCGGTCTATTTCAACTTATAGACTTATAGGTCTATAATTGAACAAAGAATACATTTTGAAAAAAAATTGAAATTTCTATTAAAAAGTTGAAGGTTGAAATTTTCTTTTCATTTCAAATAAAATTCTAGGTTCTATTTTATTGTCTATAAATATATATTATATAATATCAAGCCATAACAAATTTCAATGAAAGTCAATGGAATAATAGGAGTCATTGTCTTCTAGTACTAAGAGAGAGGAGTGGTTTGAGCAATAGTCTGAATAAGATCCATATAGTACATGTGGTATTATTTATTGTCGTCATATGACATGGAGATGATGAACTTACACTGGAGATCCCATTTTAGCAACAAAGAAAGAAGAAGAGAAAAGTCAATAAAATAGCAAAATGAGTAAAAACATGAAAAAATTAACGGGACTCAACTTGAATTTGATTAATGGGACTCAACAACAAAAAAAAAAAAAAGAAGAGAAAAGTAAATAGAATAGAATAGAATAGACTATATTTCAATTTTCAAGAATGAAAAAAAAAAAAAAAAATCTTTGCCGAATTTGAATTTGATTAAAAGCATAACAACAATAGGCAATTTGCATATTTTCAATAATTAATGGGACTCAGCTTGTAATTAAAATTTAAAAAACAAAAGTTGACTAAAAGTAACGGCTATTTGGTTCTTTTTTTTTTTTTTTTTTTTTTGGGTTAGGGAACGACTTTTCTGTTAAATGTTTATTGGGGAATATTTTTTCTTACTAAAATTATGTTAAAGTATATTTGTATTTTAAAAAGTAAGAAAAATTAAAATTTTAAAAAACAGTACATAAAAACTAAATTAAAAGCTGAACTGTTTATATGATGATGCCAAATAGACATTAACTTAAAAAAAAAAAAAACATAGGAGTAAAAGTTTGATAAAAAAAAAAAAAAAACTGAAAACAATTGGAAGGATAAGAAATTAAAGGGAATAAAAAAAGAAAAGCTAAAAAAAAAAAAAAAAAAAAAAAAAAAAAAAAAACGTTTCGGTTCGTTTTAAACTTATAGACTTGTAGGTCAGCTTTTTCTCGTTAGGTGACCTAAAGTTAACGGCTTGCTCTCAGTCTCCGGTTCGACAGTCCTCAGAACCGAAACAGCCAAATCCTCCGGTGGATATCCGACCCGGTAAGCCTCTTCATCATATATATAATTTAATTGAATTTGCTCTTTCAGTGTGAATTATGGCTCTAATTATGTTTCTGATAATAATAAATACTGATACAGTTCTGACATGCCTAACACAAGATAGGAATTTAGGAATTCTAACTATGCGAATTCAGGTTTTATCGATAAATCTGGTAAAAACAAACATTGGAATTTGAAAATTTTCGGATGTGGGAGGTTGTTGCTCTATTTTTTGTTTGTTGAAATTTGATTACTACTAAATTTCTGTTAGAGTTGAGGTTTATTTGATGCAAACGAGGTTTTTATAGCTGTCTGGGTGTTTGAGGTCGGCTAGGCAAATTTGTTTTCGCAATTCAGTTATTTTTAGGGCTTTGCCGTGGGTAATGCTGATGTTGCAGTCCTAGATGCCAACATTTTGTGTTAAATTTTTTTTAGCTCTTGCTTTTAGTGTAATTTGTGTTTACTAGGGTTTCGTCGCCTAGTGCGCTTTTGTAATGGAGCTTTTTTTTTTTTTTTTTTTTTTTTTATGAACGGAAATCATAATATATGAAACATGAGACTGAAGGTCTGCATTAGTACAAAACAGATTACAACTTAGCTAAGAATAGAAACATGAACTCCTCAAAGTCGACACAACATTATGTTTTGCAGGGAATCCTTAAAACTTCCCCCACCCCGGGACCCTTCTAAATCTCTCATAATTCCTTGTAGAATTCAAGATACTGTCTTTAGAGAGGATTTTACAGCCACGGACATTGAGCATTTCTTTGAGGGTAGTCTCAAACAATTGCTACTGTAGAAGGTAATTGGATAAATTGTTTATTGAGAGGAATATTTCATTAGCTTTAATGCACATGTATTATTTATAGGTTAATCCCACTATACAAAATGACCCAATTGCACTCACAACTTAAACAATATTGGTCATGTGTTCGTAGTAAGGAGAGATGGTTGGCATCTCCCCTGACAGGGACGGGAACTGCCTTTGGGCGTACCTGTTACCTCACCAAGTGGATCTAATAAACCTATTTTTTAACTTATAAAACAATATATTAGTAAGTGTGTTTGGGTGAGAGTAGTACTAGGATGGGTGATCTCTTGGGAAGCCCTCATGTTTGCACCTCTTTTTAGATTTATAAAAAAAAAAAAAAAAAAGTCATAACACTCACTAAATTATTAATGACAAGTCTTAATGAGTCCTGCGCAACAACTTGAGCCCTTGTGGAGACATATGGAGTAGGAATCAGACCACTGTCCTCTCTTCCTTGAACATGATGACAATCTACCTCTATATGTTTGGTCCACTCATAGAACACTAGGTTGAAAGTGATGTGAATTGTTGCTTGTTGGTCACAGTACATAGTCATGGACAATTGTACTATAAAACTCAATTTGTCTAGATGATTCTTGATCCACATAAGCTCGCATGATGTGTGAGTCATGGCTCTATATTTAGTCTATGCACTAGAATGGGACACAACAATATGTTTCTTACTTTTCTAGGTGATTAAGTTTTCTCGTATCTGATGGTGATCATATTTGATCTAAATTTATAAAAAGCCTCTACACGCAAACGACTATTGGTTCTATATAATCCATGACCAGAATGAGCCTTAATATATCTCACAACATGAATAACAATGAGTGCATGTTTTTATTTATTTTTTTATCAGTAAGTTGAATGATATTGTCCTAGTGTGGAAAATGAGGTGCTGTCATAAACTGACGATATCTTACTTATCAAAAAAAAAAAAAAAAAAAACTGACGATATCTCCTTGTATTAGATAGTTTCTCTCCTTGATCTGTATATTATTTGACATTAGGATCCACAAGTCTCTACATGTTTTGAACCTAATAAGCCAGTCACTTCCAAAATATCACATGTTTAATTCCTTTCTTGAAAAGTGCTAACCTCAATACCCAAGAAGCAATGAAATTTTCCTAGATCCTTAGTTTGGAATGAGGATTGAAAGAACACGTTTGATTCGGTGACCAGTTATGATGATGTCACCAACATAAACTATCAATAAAATTTTTCCTCTTTTTGAAGCACAAGAGAAAATGGAGTGGTCAGATTGACAAAGATGCATTTCAAATTTGACAATTGATTTACTAAACTTGCCAAACCAGGCTTTGGGAGATTGCTTAATGTTGTACAAAGCTTTGACTCCATTGTTTTGGGTGTAACTGTTGGCAACAAGATGAGTCTTCAAGCGCTCAATGGACCCATAAGGTAAGTAATTCATAGTATACACCCAACAACAGCCAATAGTGGAAATTCAAGAGGGAATAGGTATTAATCCCATGTGTTATTCTGATACAGTGCTGTTGACATCTTGGCTTCCATGGCTATTTTCCAGCCAGGAATGGACAAGGCTTCCTGGACAGACTTAGGAACAATCATAGAGAATACATCAATGTTATAATCATTTTTTAAAGATAAATTGTTAAATAATAAATAATATTTAAACTTATCTAGGAACATCTGAATGTACGAGCATTGTTGCAAAAAATGATGATGATTGTCCTAGAATCTTAGCTCCCAGATCACTATTGGGTGACGTAAAAGTAAATGACATTCTTTCTTTGGACAACAGCTTTGAGGAGAATTCTAACTATGGATAATCTAAGGAAACACTGTCTTATTATTGTGGATTAGTGCTGCATGTGTTAGTCAAGCATTATCTCGTGTGGTGCATTTGGAGAGATAGAAACCCTTGGTTCTTTGAAGGATGTGAATTCTCAATCTTAGATCTAAAACACTCATTTCTCAAATTTTTATTTGAGTGGATGAATGCTTTAAGGCAATTTTCCTTTTGTCAGTTTTCTTGACATGCTAGATTTTTGTGATTTTTGCTCTTAATTAATGGGATATATCTTGTATTATGTATACATCCCCCTTGTACATTGGTTGTGTCCTTTTAGTTCCTTTTAACGAACTATTTTATTTATAAAAAAGAAATTGATATTCATTGATTTATTATATGGAGCTTACATATGCAGAAGTATGTCATGTTCGTAGAGAATTACAAATAAATTTAGCATTATTGTGTCTCTAGAAGATATCCTGATTGTATGATTACTTACTGGCAAGCATTGTGTATGATATAATAATTAAATTATGGATGCCAATTTTGACACTCATCTCCTGTCACAGAACAGGAATTCTGATAGCTGTTGCATCCATTGGGGAATGTGGATAAGATGTGCCATCAAAATTCTTGTGTTCATTCGTCTGTAGAAGAGGCAACTGCAGCTGAAGAGACTCTCCTGATATATTGCAAGCCCGTTGAACTATACAACATTCTCCGTCACCGTGCTATAGACAATGTACTATCTTCATTTCCTTGCAGAATATGTGTTTAACTCATTTATGTTCTTTTAGCACGACTATTTTGGAACCTTAAATTCACTCAGCATCAAAATTTTCTTCTTCAGTTCTTCTTGTGTACAATGAATACTAAACCACTATAGGATATGGCCCTTCTAGGAAATTTGAGGGTATTATTGCATGATTTTATTGTATTATAGGCTTGATCATTTTGATACTGATGTTGGTCAACCTTGTTTATTACATGTTGGGTTCTGATCTCTATCCTTCACATGTTGCCATGTTGGTACCTTATCATGACTTATTTTGGGTGCTTACTTCTAGGTCTCCCCTTTTGAAAAATAAATTCACTCTTTCATTCTACTTAATAATAAAGCACTTTCTATGTTGTAGCCTTCATTTCTTCCAAGATGTTTGCATTACAAAATACAAGCAAGGCGTAAAAGGAGGTAAGATTTCTGTCTTAACATGTTTTCTTATTGAGTATTGAAAGTATAACCTCATTGATGGGTTTTTTTTTATTATAAAAAAAGTCATTTTTTGCAAATTTTTAGTCTGCTGGAATATATATCTATATATATATATATATATATATATTTTTTTTTTTGCATCAATGCTCATCTTCCTATAGCGAAACTTTTTTGTCAGTGTCAAACTTATGTTTGTTGTATGATGTATGCATAGGTGTGTATATATTTGATATATTTGTTAAAACAGTAGGATCATTGGCTAATAGTATAATAACCAGCACCATTAATCAAATTGAGTTGATCTAATGGGTTTTTTTTCCTTGATAAGTTGGATGATTCATTACTACAAAACCAAGTACAGACAAAGCCTTGACAGGAATCCAAAGAGGATTCACAAGGCAACAAAGCAGAGTAACAAAATCAATTCAACTAAAACTATGTCCGGCAAAGCCTAAACAGCCCCAAAAGAGATACAATGGGGAGGGGAGGGTCTTAAGCTCTCTACATCAATACAACTCAGAAAACACAGTGGCCCTACTGACCTTTTTATCAACATCAAACACTTTCAGAAAACACCGTAATTAGAGAGTAAAACCTTGCTGCTATTGAAATTCTTTATCTGGGACTTCGCTTCCGTTTTTGCTTCAACATCTCATTTGCAGCATCTGCTGGTCTTTAATGAAGACGAGAGAAGGGGACGTCTTTGTTATGGGTGCACGGAACCAGTAGTTGGTCCTAGCTACAGTTGTAAAGAATGCAGAGATTACCTTCATCATAAATCATGTGCAGAACTACCCATTGGGTTGCACCATCCCTCACACCCAAAACATCCTCTTATTATCTTCGGCATATATACATATGATGACAACGAAGAAGAATATAACAGATATAGGTTCATTATGCATTTCCAGACCCTTTTGTTAGAGGAGCATTATAAGAAAAAATGATTATGCATTCAATTACTCTTCTGCAATCCCCATTGCATCTGCCTTGCCTTTGTTGAGAAGCCTGTGCTTGGGGATGGCAGTAGAAAATCAGATCAATCTCCACCATGGGACTTCATTCTTCTTGCATATTATCTGATTCCTTGTGGCAGCAACTTCATATTTTCCTGAGGAAGAAGCAGTCCAGGCCGCCTTGTTTTTTCTGTTTTAGGTTAATTAGGTGCAGCTTACTTTGGATTTTAACTACGTCATCAGCTCTTGCAGCCTCCAAATGTGTTCCTTATCTATCAGGATACTGTGCAATTTGGCATCAATATCATTTTTTTGGGATAAGTAGAGCTAGCTGCATCATATACAATTCTAGGACCATAAACTTGATACAATATGCCATCAGGGTACCAGTTATCTAGCCATAGGAAGATACTCTTCCCATCACCTACTTCATAGCTTAGAAACTTCCTTGCCTTAATTCTAAGCTTCACCAGATTTCTCCATCCCCATGAGCTGTCCTGAGGGATTTTCACAGCCCAGAAACTTCTTCCTTCAAGAAAAACTTCATGCATCCAAGTTACCCAGATTGAGCCAACCTGAAAAGGTTCCAGATTTGCTTCAGGGTTGTTGCTTTGTTCCAATCTTCCATCTTTTTCAGGCCCAAGCACCCTTCTCTTTTAGGAGAGCAGGCCTGATCCTAAGAAACCTTAAAACTACCTCTGGTTTTCATCTGACCCCTTCTGCAAAAAGTGATTTAATCTCTGTTCTGTAGCTTTGATAGCTTTTTTAGGAAGAATGAGAATACTTAACCAATACATTGATGCTGCATAGGATTGACTGAATCAAGAATAGTTTACCTGAGAATGAAAGCTTTCTTGCTGTCCATGAACTTGGTCTAGCAGGGATCCTTTCAATCAGAGGATTGTAAATCCTTAAAACTGAGCTTACCAGTGATAAGGGGTCATCCAAGATATCTGACTCACAATGTCCCATGCTTGAATTGCAGGGATAATAGGATTTGTTGCTGGTGGTCATCTTTGACAGCAGTACCAAAAATTTCACTTTTGCTTTGGTTAACTGAGAGACCAGAGAGGGAAAAGCCTCTTTTATAAAATGGATTGAGGGCAAATCAGCTGCAGCAAAGATGAATAAATCATTTGCAAAGCTCAAGTGAGTAATCCCCAAACTAGCACAGTTAGGGTGGTACTTCAATTGCTGGAGATTAGCTACTTTAGATCTTATAATCCTTGTAAATTCTTCCATTGCAAGGACAAAAAGATAAGGTAAGACAAGATCTCCTTGCCCATTTTTGCTGTGGGGGCACCTGGCTAGTGCTATGTTCAAAAAAAAGGAATTTATGGAACCAAAAAGGTACTGAGCTTGAGGAAAACATAGGGGCAGAACCTGGACCTGATTAAAGGATTTGGGGTCTTAATCAGTGGTTTCAGCAGAAAGTTTTCCAAGGACAACAATATTTATATGGCTGACAGGTTGCTAAAGTTTTGAAACGAAAATATTAGATCTGTTGCCCCATTATGTAATAAAAGGAGAGTCATATAGCAGCTAAATACATTGATATCTTTCTAACAATGTGGTTGTGTGAGGACTGAAGAGTACCAAAAAGGATTTTAGACCTTTTTTCACTCCATTAACCTGAATAAAAAATCACTCCTTTCTCTAGTACATTAATTGATCTCTGCTTGACTTTTTTTATGAAAAATAAAATTGTTAATGTGGAGTTTTTAGAGATGTTAATGATGAATATTCAAAAGGAGGAGTTGAAATTCTTAGATATCCAGCCCTCAGTCCATGCATTACTTATATATGAAGATTTGGTTACAATTGATGTAGAATATTCTAATGTTGACAGCTGGTAGGGACACCTTACCAAGGACAACTCATCACCAGAATATTCTAGACTCTTCCAGAAGAGTACTGCCCACGCAACACAATACAATATTATTTCTCTAACTTCTAACACTCTCCCTCAAGCTGGAGCATATATGTCATATAAGCCTAGCTTGGAACAAATAGACTCTAGATAATTCCTACATAATGCCTTTATAAAGATATCAGCAAGTTGGCCTTTAGACTTCACAAACAGTGTAGCAATGGTTCCATTTTGTCTCTCACAAAATGACAATTTACTTCAATGTTCCTGGTCCGTTCAAGGAAAACAGGATTGGATGCAATGTGGATAGCATCTTGATTATCATTAGATAGTGGGATGGGAGAAGCTACAGTGGGGCTTAACTCTTGAAGAAAGGTCTGTCACCGTGTTCAGCTCACTAGTGCTGTGTGCCATTGCTCTATATTCTACTTCTGCACTAGACCAAGCAACTACATTTTGCTTCTTGTTTCTCCATGCTACAAGATTTCCTCCTAGGAATATGCAATATCCCGTTGTGGACCTTCTCTCTGAAGTGATCTTGCTCAATTTGCATGAGAGAAGCCTTCCACCCTAAGATGACCATTCCTTTTTAAAAATATTTCTTGACCTAGGACTCTCTTTAGATATCTAACAATCTGAATAGAAGCATTCCAATGTGAGAGTCTTGGGGCTTCTAGGAGTTGACATGCCACACTGACCGGCATGAGATGTTTGGCCTCGTAATGGTGAGAAAGTTAAGCTTCCTAACCAACCGATGATCTTGACTAGCATCTAAAAAATGGATCTCCTTTATCCCTCAAGAGTTTTTGATTTGGATCCATAGGAGTTTCAACAAGACAAGAACCCAACAATCCTGTATCTTTGATGATATCCAGTACATACTTCCTTAGATATAAATTGATGCCTTGTTTTTTTGTGTAACTTCAATCCCTTAAAAGTATCGCAGTTTTCTGGGATCTTTGGTGTGAAAGTGTAGTTGCAAGAATTGTTTCAATTTGGTGACGCCTTTAGAATGATCTTTAGTAATTACTATATCATCCACGTTGTTAGAAGTATGTAGTTAAATGATTAAATTTATCATATCTCGATAATTTAAGCTTTTGGGACAATCTGTAATTTAACATAGTATTAGAATAAGAGGTTTTGAATTCGATCCCTGTTTCCTCCACTCTACCTCCCATTTAAAATTCCACTTGTTGGGCCTCACCTATGAAAAGAAAGTTTATGCCCACATGTGAGGGGGAGTATTAGAAATATGTGGTTAAATAATTAAATTTACCATATCTCAATAGCTGAAACTTTTGGAAGAATCAGTAATTTAACACACATAAACCGTAAGAAGTATGTATCTAGCATCAGTGTGTAGGTGGATTACTGAACGATCTGTTTGACAATGGTGGAGACCAAAATTGGTGAACATTTCGGGAAATTTCCCAAGCCATGCTCATGGTGACTGCTTGAGACCATATAATGCTTTCCACAACATGCAGACATTGTCCTTGAGAAACAAACCCAAGGCCCCTGCTCCATTACAAGTTTATACTAGATGTCCCTAGGCCTCCACTTCCAGTGAGTAGTGACCCCTCTATCATCATTCCCGCCTGTGGATCATTCATCATCCACTAACCTAGACATACTTCTCCTTGCTCTTCGGGAATATACACGTTTATCTACTACTAAGTATTCTATTAGTAATTTTGTTTCTTGTCAGTCGTTCTCTCCTTCCTTCTCTTGCTTTATTTACATACACCAAGTGTTTCCATTCCTAAAACTATTCAGGATGCACTCTCTAAGCTGATTACCGATTGTCATGATAGCCTAAGCTGTTAAGAAAGGTGAATTTAATCATTTGACCATAATTCTAACACTCCCTCTCACTTGTGGGTCTAGGCTCCTCTTTAATAAATGGGGCACAACATGCAGGATTTTCAACTTTCTAAATGGGAGGTAGAGTGACGACAAGGTTTGAACTTATAACCATCTGCTTTGATACCATGTTAATGTGGAGTATTTAGAGATGATAATGAAGAATATTCAAAAGTAGAAGCTGAAATTCTTAGATGTTCAGCCATTAGTTCGTTCATTACTTATATATATGAAGAGTTGGTTACAATATGGAGAATTTTTTAATGGTGACAACTGGTGGAGACATCTCACCAATGACATCTTGTCACATGAACATTCTAGACTCTTCTAAAAGAATACCACCTACACAGCACAAGGGTATAACACAATACAATATGATTTCTTTAACACCTTAACAAAAATTAAAGACCAATTAATGTCTTTATAATCAATTTTCTAATCTAACTTGTATGTGGTTTCTTTGTTTGCTGTATTAGTTCGTTAATATCTTTGGCTGTATGTTCTTGTCTAGGTTGAAGGCTGGAATTGTAATATTCAACTATAGGGACTACAACAACATGTTACGAAAGACTGAAGGTGTTATTAAGCTATTTTATTTTTATTTTTATTTTTTGGGTACCTGTATTTACAGAGAAGGTATCATGAGACGGTCTCTTGAGTCTTCAACATGTGGGATCCACACATGGTGTGAGAAAGATGTCTCATCACATCGTCTCATAAGATAATTTTCATATTTAAGACTTATTTACTACAGTTAATGTTATGTGACCAAACTAAGCTTCTTTTCTTTCTAAACATTTCTTTTATATACTTCTTTTTCCCCTTTCACCTCAATGGTTTTATTGCAGTTGCAAATGTCTATTAATTTTTTATCTAATATTTTTTGTATGTTCATCAGTTCTATTGTATCGTATTTATCATTTGTCATATATTAACTGCTGGAAACACTAGGAGGTTTGGACTGGTGGGGTGGTTGGTCTGTTAATGATGTAGAATGATAGATTTAAATTAATTGAGAATGGTACAATTGATCAATTTTAAGTTAATAATAGTTGTAATTCTGTTCCGCTTGTCCTTATCTACATGATGTTTAACTTATTCTTTTTCTTCTCATTTACAGTACTCATTGTACCCCTTACACCCTGGGTCTGTTAACTTAGTGTAATAGTAGATGAAGCAGTTGAATAGTGAAAAATCAAGTTGAAAATCTTGAACTGGTAGATAGGTGTCAAAGTTCTCTTGATGTCACCATCTGGCACTGATACGCAAGATTTTCTCTGGCTGTGATAGCATTTTTATGGGGAGTTTCAGTTGTCTACTTTATACGCTTTATTTATCCAGTGTTATCACCTTGAGTCAATTCACTAAGATATCAATCATGTCTCCAAGCAAGTTTGGACTTTGGATTCGATTAGGTTGGTGTTACAGCCAAATATGTTGCATCCATCATATGCCCTATGGGAATTATAGAATTCATAGGTCAAGTTCATTTCTATGCTGAAAAAATTAGTCCATTTATGTGACAAGTGAGAACTGTATTAGAATAATATCATGCTTGGACTGCAGTGGAGTCTCCAAGCTTTCCACCACACATCTTTCTCTAGATTGTGTGGTGGCGTAGGAGTTGTGATCTTTGGTTTTCTATTTCTTTGGAGTCACCTAGTAATGCCTTCTTTTGTCTTGGAAATGTTGTTGTGTTGGAAGAAATGTTTTGGGGGAAATAAAAAGCAATGGGGAGATATGGAAAACTATTCCTTTGTGTCTAACATGGTGTCTTTGGAGAGAAAGAAATTCCCATTGCTTTGAGGGGAAAGAGCTAAACTTGGCAAACCTGAAGTTCTTATTTGAGAAGAATTTGTATGATTGGACTTTGATTTCATTCTTTCTCTATCACGAACATTCTAGATTTCCTGGACACTTTGAACTTTTGTTCATTTTTTTTGTACCTTTATTTTTGCCTCCTCTCTTTTTTTTTTTTTTTTTTTTTTTTTGGGATTTCCTTTGTATGCTCCTTGTGTATTGGGGTTGTGCCATTGCTTACTAAAATATTGATGACAAAGCCTAAAATGCCCTTTGTTTATGTACGGGCATCGGGAATGGGCCCAACCCATTAACCTCTATATGCCTAAGAATTATGGGCCCAATGGCGGATTGAGGCCCATATCAATCTGGGGATCAATACTAGGTCGGGGCCACATGCAACGGTAACGGTAGTGCCTTGGGGGAAATCGCCTGTCGAACACCATTTGGCGACGGGTGCAACTTTGAGATAGTCACATCTGTCGCAAGAAATGGGTCCCATTTGGTCAGAAATATATCCTAGAAGGGCCCCGCCCAACATAAAAAGCCCCTCCCATCATCATGACAACCCCATTGAGGGAAGTCTATAAATAGGGACTGAAGGAGTGAGAGTGTGGGGGGTTTTGAAAAATTGGGGAAGGGAGAGAGATACACGAGAGAAAAAGAGAGAGAGAGAAACAACTAAGGAGGAGCTCAGTTCTTAACTTGAGCCTCCTCGGGAAGTATTTACAAAAGAAGAGAGTCCATATTGAGTCCAAGATTCTATCACTTGGGCTGTTAGGCTGGCCTAAAAAGGTTTTCCCCATTGTAGGAAACTCTTTTCCCACCTTAAACAAGTAAATTGGGAGCCAGTCCTTGAAGTCCTTCAAGCATTTTTAGGTCTGGTTGCCACAGTTTATATTTGAGGTGGCATGAATTTTAATAAGAATCTTGGTTTAAAAAAATGGTAATATAGGAAATTGATCTACTTTAGGAAAGTTTCTTTTATTTTGAGAGTCCAAAAATAAAAGCATATAACTTATTGTAGGATGGAGAGTATTATTTATCAAACAAGGAGGATGGGGACAAGTTGACAAAGTGGTGAAGCATTTTGGAAAGTTTCATTTATTTTTCCTTGCATATAAGAGAGTTACACTAGCTTTGCTGCTTTTGTTTACAAGGTGATGAAGCTCATTGGACTAGTGGGGAGACCATGAATTTCCTGGGGAATCATCATGTGAGAGTTATAGGATTATTACGTATTGCCACCTTTTGCTTCAAAACCTAGTGCTCTATCATGTTCTTGTCATGTGTAGACGTTTGCATCATGTGAGAGTTATAGGATAATTACGTATTTAGAAGAAGGACTCTAGGCATTCATGACTTAGATACACCAAAACACTCGATTTTCCACTAGGCAAAATCTTTCCTTTGAGTGTGATTAATCATATTATATAGATTTTATACTTTTAAATTTTAATCATTCTTCGAAGTTTTGGACACTTTGGAGTTGTAATTTGGACATTAAATGATACAACTCATAGACTAACTTAAAACTCAAGTAAACACTCCCTAGACACTTTGAAGCTCCGAGAGAACTGGACCGAATTTTATGTTAGTCTTGTTTGAGTTAAAAGTGGCATGCTGGCCCAACAAAACAACATTCATTGTTGTCTAAACTGAAAGCTACTCATGAAAGACCATCAAAAAGCTTTTCTTATGATTACATCAAGTACTCAAATGGAAATGATTTCAATGAGATCAGAAATTTGAGAAACATTTTGAGTGAGGAGTTTGAGGCCAAAGATCTAGTGAAAATATGGCATCTAAGGTCCTAGAAGGGAATGTTTGTTTCTAGAAATTTTTTGTTTTGTTTTTTTAAATGGTTTTGCTTGGGTGCATACTCATAGACACTCGTCACTACAAATAAAGATACTTCGGCTCTTCTATTATTTATAAGCTTGTTTCAGAGTCTAAACTGAATTTCACCTTTTTTATTGGGTAAAATTCAAAAAGACCCCCTGGGGTTTGGGTCTTTGGGCTATCAATATTGTATTATTGTCCCCTCCATATCAATTCCGTTATCTATAATCCATAGAAAATGATATGCGTCATGGATGTATAATTTTCAATTTTTTTTATAGTTAAGTAGTCATGTGCACCCCATTTGACCATTTTTTGTCAATTATAGTTAACAGAAAATTAAGATGGAGGGGGTAATTTGGACAATTCCTTAAAATTCAGAGTCAATAAATCAAAATTGATAGCACAAAGGGGTCAGTTTGCAGCTAACCCAAACCCCAAGGGGGTCTTTTTGCGTTTTGTCCTTTTTTATTTTATCACAGCAACCCTGGATACATAAACAAATGAAAAGAAACTGATATTAAAATGACTAGTAAATCTGTGTTCTCAAGGAAGATCACAAATTAATAAATTATTATTTTTTAATTTCTCATGTGTGTATACATCATATTTACTGACAATCAACCTGTTGAACTTAAATTAATTTCCAGTCACATGCTAACTATTTTGTGTTTCTTTTCAACATGCAGTAATTGAGGACTTTGCTTGTCCATTTTGCTTGATGCAATGTGCAAGCTTTAAGGTAGATGTCCATCTAGGTTTCTTCTCTTTGTTATTGGCTCATTATCTCTAAAGGTTTAACAGAAAGTATGAAATATGCAGTTTTGCTAGAGGTTGAGGGAAAAGAATCCCTTAATTGAGGGCTATTGACTGTTCACTAGAAAAAAAAATTTCTTATATATTTTACTCCTCGAATAAAGTTGTATGAGTATGGGAAGGAGATGAACTGCTATCTACTGTTTTAAATCAATTCATGCTAAGAAATATTGATTTTCATTTGATTCATTTATGCTCATACTCAAGCTTATTTTCTCCCATGAGTTCCGCTATTCTAAATTAATCACAGTCAGGAATTATTTGTATTACCTATGAAATTATAATTTACAGTTAGAATCTGACTTGTTCATGATACAATATGATACTTTACTTATGTTGGGGAACTGTCGTATTAGAATTGTGTGCTGATGTTTTTGCCAAATTAGTGCCATTTATTCTTCCCATCATTATATCAAAGGCAAGCATTTCATTTACATCAAGCGAGTTCTTTCAAGAAATTATTGTCTTTTGCTTTGGTTTCTTAAAGTATAGATTTATTAAAATCTTTTTCTATTAAAAAATTGGTAATTTTCTTTGACTATTAAGATGAATATCTTTATTTATTTTGCAGGGTCTGCGGTATCATTTGTGCTCTTCTCATGACCTATTCAACTTTGAGTTCTGGGTTGGTAATTTGGAAATATAAAGTCACTTGCTGCTTATTGTGCCCTTCTGGAAAGGCTTGTAATAAACATATATTTTGTAGGTAACTGAAGAGTATCAGGCAGTGAATGTCTCTGTGAACATTGAGATATTGAGATCTGAGGTAAGAATTTTATTTTTATCCCAGAAAAATTCTTGACATTTATCAAGGTAGAATAATTGTGTGTTACCTTAACATGCTGGACAGGTAGAGTGCTTGTAATATTTAAAGAGAACTTTTGTACAACATTCTGTGCATTTAGGAACTCTCCTTTTAATATAACTCTTAAATGAAAAATTGTTGGAGACAAGAAACTTATAAGGAACTAAGCAGCTGACCTGGTTCTGACTTACAATCTTCATGAAAGGATTTTTCTTCCTGAGGGACTCATTTGAAAGTGTGGTTAGATAACTGAGCATTGGAGATGCCATATTCTCTAGGATATGTTCTGCCCATCATGTTATGTCATTCTTGGCCTTTTGGATAAGTGCATGTGCTGCTCTTCATGTTAATATATTTATTTATGAATTTGTATAATTACATTATGCCTCATGCATTTTACTGGATGAAAATTATACTTCCTTCAAGTCATGTGTGAATTGTCACTATGTGGAGTGCCTTATGTCAGTATTTAAGTTCAATTCATATTTGACAGAACCCTTTATTCAATGAAAAAGTATTAAGTTTTTTTCCAACTATTTTATTATGTCAAAATAATTTGTACACAGACAGTAGCTGCCGCAGTGGACCCACATCCGCAAACATTCTTGTTCTGGTCTGTTTTTATATCTCTGGGCTTACAGCTTCTTGTTGAACCCTTTTTGTTTGTTTCTGAGAGGTGTGACGGTGAATCAAATTGTATGTACAGCTCAAGGCCACGAAGGCGTAGGCGAACGGACCCTGATCAAAATGAAAAGCGTGGTAATGTACAGTTCCTGGAGTTGGACTCACCTAGACTAGCCGGGGAAGGCTTACACAAGGGGTTTTTGGAGAAGGATGATGGTATAATTATTTATTTATGTTGTTTTTGGATTGGTAAGGATGGTGATAAAAGTTAGTTCTGATGTCTGCTATAAAAAAAAAAAAAAAAAAAAAAAAGTAATAATTATTACTTAGTCTTCACATTACAACTGGTACACACCACCAGTTACCACAGTTTATGCAGGTAAGTGGAGAATATATGAAATATGAATATAAACTAGCCTTTGTAAAGTACTTGCAACCTCTGAGAATGTTGTAGACCTCATAAATTTTCCTTCCAATTTTTGAAATTTTTGGGTGGAAAAGGAAGTTTCATAATATTCTTTCCGTACTTTTAAATGGAATACATCTGGGATGGATGTATTGGAACTTTTAAATCTATCATAACATTGAAATAGTTTATCATGTCCTAAATCCTATTGATTTATTTAGAGCACTTTACTTTGAAAGTTTCTAATATCCACTAGTGCTGCAGTCCTTAGGACCTGCATTGGCGTATCTGGTTGGTAAAACTGTCAATGGCAGATCATGAGCAGTCTTTTTGGGCCTTGAATTTTTACTGATGAATTTAGAATGACTGATGATCTGCCATCAATATATGTACCATTAGCTGATCATAATCATAACTATTCCAAAATTATTGAATTTCATTCTTTCATTTAGTTGTTCACCGTGTGCAAGAATACTCAATTTTATATGTTTGATTATGGCTAATGCTGCGTAGTCAAATAATAGCTTAAAGTTAATAGTGAAAATAATCCTTTACATTTTGATTTGAATCTGGAATTTGGTTTATTTAGGTCCAGACCCATGCTGGGTTTAGTGTATTGACAGACTTACTTTGGGAGAAGTTTTGATTCAGGGAGCACAAACCAAAACTATTTTAGACATTTTCCAATATCATTTTTGAATTTTGAATTTGGGCTTTAATGTTGTTGAGGATTTCATGGGATGGCTTTAGGGGTTTGTGATTGAGGCTTGATATATTCTAGAAGCCCTATGAAAAATAGGCTCCAGGAAGTGTTTTAGAGCCTACAATTTCAAACAAATTCTAGATGATGAAGCCTAGGATTTGTCATGGTCTTTTTTCCTCTCTATTATTTCAATTTTCTACCCTTTTTGTTCTGCATTAACTTACTATCAAAGTGTATTGATCCCTCTGTCCCTTCCCTAACATCATGAAAGCCACCACAGAATCCTCCGCTGTTACCTGAACCCAACATTCAGTCAATCCAATCAACTCACCTCTACTTGAGAGCAACTATCCCATCACAAACCCCATCTAATCTATTGAACTCCTTGCCACCAACAAGCTTAGAGAAACATTTTTAATCAAAAATTATATTCAAATTGCACAACTTCAAACCCAGCCCAGGTTAGCAAACCCAACTTCTTGTTACATTATTAGTTGAAATTTCATTGTTGTGAATTATAGTAATATTAGAGGCACCATCAACAAGGCACCTACATTTGATGGTTATCAAGGCTCATGGATGTTCACCATTTGGTTACATGAGATGGACCAATTTTTTGAATGAACACGTTTATCAAATGATAACAATGTTAGGTTTTCCAAGTTGAAACTGACAAGTAGAGCTAGGGACTATTGATACAATATTGAGAACCTTTGCCATGGAAGGTACAAGCCTGCCATAACCAATTGGGAAGAGATGAAAGAAAATCTCAGAGAGAAATATGTTTCCTAGTCCATCAAAGGAATAGACCTGCTATTGGCTATGTGGCACAATTTGGAAAAGAAAAGATGCGTGTTTGCAGTGTCTAGTTCTATACCTACTCCAATATCAATGGAAGCCATATTAAAAGCCATCCAAGACTTGTCTATGAAGATCAATTCAATGGCTCCATCCTTTGAAAGATAATTGGTAGCAATAAAACCACAGTTTCATACACAGGAGACAATAGTGTTGTTAATGAAGCCTTAGCGATGGAGGGGCCTCAAGTACCACCAGAACCTAGTACTTAAAAGGAAATGCAAGTGCTGACAAATGTAGACTTACTACAGCCTAACACATATGTGGTAGACTAAATACAGCATGTTAGAGAATCATTAATTTAAGAAGAAAAATTTCAACAAGAGAGCCACAAAATAGAGGGTGTACCTGTGAAAATTGAGTTTGATCATTGATGCACCTGTTACTTATCAATCCTCTATGGTGCAGGAAATGAAAAGGCTTGAGACGATGGTGTTTCTTGGGGGTCAAGGCTGCAACATTTATAAAACTGATTAAACCCATTGATTTATCATTCCATACTAAGTGTGCGTTTGCAAAACATTTATCATTCCATACTAAGTGTGCGTTTGGGAAGCGCGTTTTGCGCTTCCCAAACGCATGTTTGTGTTTCAGCAGGCCTTTTGCGCTTCCCAAACGCACATTTGTGTTTCAGCAAGCATGGTTTTTTTTTTTCAGCGCTTATGAACATTAACAAGTACTGTTCATGCACTGTTCAGGAGACAAATTTTACTGTTTATATACTGTTCATGGGACCCACAACCACTTTATTAAAAAAAAAATTATTAAAAATAGGTCTCACGGTACTATTCACACATTTAAAAATTATTTTGTTACAGTGTTTTTCAGTTTTCAACTGTATCCAAACGGACCCTAATTTGATATGGTGGAACAAAAAGCTTCTTTGTTCTTAGTGTAGCCAAAAGTTCCTCAAGAGTTGGTACAAGTGTTAAGTGCCAAAGTTATTTTCTTGAGACATTTCAAAACTTCGCGATCGAGTTTTCTCCAACTAGCGGAAAATGATCTAAGAAGCACAATCAAAATTATTTTATTTTTTTTTTTCCCAAATTTCATTTTTGAAAATTTTGAATTTTGACTATAATGTTGTTGTTCTGGATTTCATAGGAAGATTTTAGGGGATGTAATTGTGGCTTCGTGGTTCCTGGAAGCCTTATAAGAAAGGCTCCCGGAAGTCTTTTAGGCAGAGTATTTGGAATGATAATTTTCTTATGGGAAATTATCTCTTCTGCCTAGTGATGATTCCAAGCACCCTTAGGTGGTAAAGCCTAGGATTTTCATGTTCTTTCATCTCCATGTTTCTATTTTCTACCATTTCCCTTCTGATACAAGCTTTAGATTAAAATAATAGGACTCATTTTGTAATTCTTTTAAAATTTTGATGTGTAGCACAGTCGTAATATATGTGTGGAAAAATATTACCTTTTGGTTCCATCTTCATATTCCTTTTGTGTGGAAGACTGAAACTTTACTTAATGGATCAGATGTTCAATCCTGTAAAGGTGAGAAGATTTCCAAGTCATTCCCCAGTGATGAAGACATGCAGAATGGAAGGGTTGGAGGAGGAAACTATGGTCCTGATTATCCCAGTGCTATTGGGTGCATAGAGCGAGTTGCATCCAGTTCTAATGTTCCCGGTGTTTCAATTGCCACGGCTCAATCTTCTGTGGACCCTGAATTTGTAAAATCACTATCTGTAAGTGATCCTGCAGTCCCTGCTAAAGCAAGGAAATTAAACGTGGAACGGTCAGATTCTAGAAGGTATGTCACCAAGGTTATTTATGCCTAGATTTCTTATTTTTAATAGCATTCCAAAGACATCTTCTGTATTATTTCTTCTATTTTGGTTTTGAAAGGCCTTTATTCACTTTATAATGAAGACACTGCAAGCATGTGTGTATTTGTTTATGTATCTGTGTGATAGAAACCTGCCACTTAAAGTTTATAGAAGAAACAAGAAACTTCAAATTTATCAACCCCAAGCTTTGATTTGGTGGGATAATTGTGGTGTGGACCCACTGCTATAACTTCTGTCTGAGTGAGATAAATATTTACGACTTATATAAGCAAGAAAATTTATGACTTTTATTACAATTGATAGTTAATAAATTTTTGTGATGTGGTGGTAAGAACTTATGTTTATTATAAAAAAAATGGTTTATCAGAAATTCCAGCAACTAACGAGATTAAAGTAAAGAAAAAGATAATAGAATTGAAGTTGGAACAACCAAATATCAATTTCCTGGCCCAAAGAACTCAAGAAATATTCAACATTGAAATTTCGTAAGGTAAATGAGAAAAGTTGCCTACAACGATTCAAAAGAGGCTATTTGTAATAGATTCTAGGAACATTACAAATTCTAGGAACCCTAGAATTCTATCCCTTTATCTTACATATAACAATTAAATCCTAACCATCTAACATCAATAAAAGTCACATGATCTTTAAAAATATTAAAGACATAATAAAAGATTAAACATAACATAGAGAAATTCAAAACAATGGACTAGTGAACCTATTATTTATTTTATTTTATTTGGGCTTAAATTATTCTACATCATAACAATATAGGCCCGGACTCTAGAGTTCAATAATTATGTTAATCTTGTAGGGATGAGGTAAGAATCTCCAAATATATATTTTTTATAGGTAAGAAAAGACTACTTCATTAAAAAAATGAAGTAGAGAGAAAAAGTATGTACAAACAGCAGAAAATAAAAATTATGTACAAGAAGAAAGGAAATCTGAAAACAGTGGAATGGATTCTCTAGAAGTAACCCCACGCACAAACAAGGTCCCTGCAAATGAAGTTAGGTGCTGATCCCTGGTAAGCTACAAATCTTCAAAAATACGACCAAAAAAAAAAAAAAAAAAAATCTCTTAATTGGAAGTTCGGTCAAAATGTATAGAATTTTATGATCTATAACAATATTTAGTATGTCATGAAGAGTGGGGGAAGCTTAAAGCAACCTGTATTGTTCAAAGAGCAAAGCCTTATGATCTAAACACTTTGTTTGCCCAAAGGGAGCCTCATTTAATGAGGTGCGCCTTTTTGGTGCTTTTTGAAGAAGCACACCTAGGCTTTTTGTTTTTAAATTTCTAAAAAGTATATAAATCATTAAAATTGACATCTCAATCTTGGAGGAAATGACATGGGCCTTTGATTTATTATACAAACACTATTCTTAAGGTGGTGTACTACACAAACAATTTTTTGTTTATATATCAAAATACATGAACAAGTATAATTTACTGTTGTGTGATTTTTGGTCATTGCCTTTTGGATATATATTGATTGAATCATATACTTCATTTTGATTAAGTATTTTATAAACCACACAAGAATTATATCAAATGCTATGTTTAAACTTTATATGACTAGATTATTATCATATTGTGTATTGATAATTTCTTCCAAATATATTATAAACAAATTTTAAGAGATTGAAGTAACTTTTGGAAAATTTGAACATTCAAATTTTGTTTAATTTTATTATTGATTTGAGTTAATAGACAAAACATTTTTGATAGATAAAGAAAAATTTTATAAATAAAAAATAGCCAACCCAAGTACATTGGGGATGTACTATGGGGGCAAAAATCAAGAACCAAAATTACAATGATCAAGCAAAACAGGAAGGGAAAAACAAGAAAAATGCGACCAAGCTGCACTCCAATCAAGGAGAGTATGTAAGAAAAAGGACTTAATTTCTAGCAAAGACCATTCACATCTCTCAAAACATCTAGCATTCCTTTCACTCCAAATACACTACATCAAACAATGTGGCACAAGTCTCCAAAAATCTATATTGCGATGTCGCACGAATTTACCTTGCCAAGATTCAAACCAATTACCTTAAGAGGCATAACCCACAGAAGTCCAAACAAACACAACACCAAGGACCACATCTCAAAAGATATGGGGCAATGAAACAGAAGATATTCCACCGACTCCCAACACCTCTTATACATGTAACACCAATCAAGAATAATAATACACCTTTTGAGAAGGTTATCGGTCGTAAGAATCTTACCTAAAGAAGCTGACCATGAAAAAAAAGCCACCCTTGGAGGAACCTTTGATTGCCACACCAACCTCTAAGGGAAAGAGCAAGTAGTAGGGTAGAAAGAAAGAAAAACCTCTACTCCTTGCTGGGTTCCAACAAACCTTATCAAGGCCAACCCTCCGCACTTTGGAAGAGTAAATAGTATCCATAAACCAATCAAAAGATCCTTCCTCCCAATCCTGTGATGGACAACGAAAGTAAAAATTCCAATGAATCCTCCCACCAGACCAACACATAACCTCTGCCACAGAAGAGTCCCTTGCCCTACTAGGACAATAAAGTTCTGGAAAAGCCTCTTTGAGATAACAATCCCCACACCGCACATGCTTCCAAAACTTCACTCTAGTAGCATCACCCACATCATATTGTAGGAGTTTAGAGAAGTTCAACCAGCCACTTCTAATAAACCTCTAGAGACTAACACTATAAGCACTCGTCACCTTTTTAGTACACCAAACACCCTAAACATTCCTATATTTTGCCTCTGTAACACTTTTGTCTCAAAACCATACCTCCACAACCACTTGCCAAACAAAACATATTACTTTTTTTTTTTGATAATTCATTTGTTACAAGTGATAAGGGGAAATTTGAACCCCAGTTCTCCTTGTAAAGGAGACTTATAAAGGACACTTGGAAATGCTATTGAGCTACAAGGTCTTGGCTAATAGGCAAAATATATTACTATAAAGCTTTTTTTTTTTTTTTTTTTTTAAATTTTTTCTATTAGAGGTTATTTTTCATTATATTTGAAAAAGTATGCGCTTACAAGTGCACGATTGCGCTTTGTACCTAGGCTCTAGGGCCTGGCCTATGCGCTTAAGCACGCTTGAGACTTTCACCCATACTTAGTACATGACAAAGAATGTGAGTATGGATAGGATAGAATGTAGAACAATGATACATGTGGCATTAATCTAAAAAAGATTTACAAAGCCATTCCCAATTTAATTGGGATTGAGGCTTAGTTAAGTTGAGTTGAGCAAGCTTGCTGTAAAAAGTCCTTTGCACTCAACAAAAGTTTGATTTTGATTTTGATTTCTTTTGCTACCATCATCATTGCCTTTTGTGAGATTTGAACCTAGCATTTAACCCCAATTGCCAACCCTTCACCACTTTACAAAGATAGTATAAAAGTTTGGATCTTTGTCTGGTTTACGTAAAGTTGGAAGTTTTGAACAATTGTTAATTTCAACCCATTGCTTGTTTGTCTTATGGTCATTACTTGAAATAGACTTCCACTTGTAATAATGATATGCTTAATTTTTAGATGTGCTTTTACATCATGAAAGGCACTACTAACTCTGTATCCTTCACAAATACTAGGGTTATCGAGAGATTTTTGTCCTTCTTAAAAAAAGCATAATTCTTTGGCATGCTGTTTTATTTATGTACTTTTCACAATTTTGTTTTTCCAGCCGTGTCCTCCTGCAGAAACGACAGTTCTTTCACTCTCATAGAGTTCAGGTGATCAGTGATTTTTAGATTTTTTTTTTTTTTTTTTTTTTTTTTTTTTTTAGAATTTTGCTTCTTCATCTATCTGCTTTGTTATTTGTCTGAGTTATAGGATATTGGATGCATACTCACTTGTAATCTTAATTTAGAATCTTAAATAGAATTATTAACACTAGTAGCTTTATTATAATAATTACAGCTCATAGTTGTATTTTTTTGATAAGTACAGTCCACACTAATAGCTTTGTGTGGACTGCAACCCTAGAAAGTTCCTGACTATTGATAATCTTCGCAAGAGGCATCTATTGATAATAGATTGGTAATGTATGTGTAAAAGAAGCGGGGAATCTATTGACCATGTATTTCTACTCCTTAGCATAAGATATTTAGTCTTTCGTCTTTACATTGTTTGGAATAGTTTGGGTGATGCCAAAATCTGTGTATGACCTCTTGGAATGTCAGTGAGGGCACCTTCATTGCCATAGCAGTGCTAAGGGTTGGCATGCTGTGCCGTTATGCATTATGAGAGAATCTTTGGTTTTAAAGAAACAAGAGGGTCTTTGATGGAGTTGAATGTTCTAGTTTTGTAATCAAGGAATCTATCTTTGTGATTCTTGTATGATTGAATGCAAGCCATTGGGGGCATCTCGTCGATATCTTTCGTTGATTTTATAGATTATATATCTTTAGAATTTGTAATCTTTGGAAAGGTTTGGCACTTATTCTGTGTCTTTCCTTTTCTTTTTTCAATGAAGTTATTATTTAAAAAAGAAATTGAGTTTTCTAATTGAATCTTTCTTGGGAAATTATTTTTTGGTTATTGTGCACTTGAAAGTGCTAGTTATTACAAGAAATATCTGATTTCAATTTCGGTGAATATCTTTCTTGAGAGGCATGATTTGCTTTTTCTTGTGGCTACTTGGAGTTTTACTATGTTATCAATCTACATCAATGATATGTTAAGATTGATGACTAGTTTAATTTCTAATGAAATCTCATTTTTGTACTCAGCCTATGGCATTAGATGAAGTACTTTCGGATCAGGATAGTGAAGATGAAGTTGATGACGATGTTGCAGACCTTGAAGATCGAAGGGTATGCTTGATGATTATATGGATTTGTATTACTTCTTTTTCTAAATTGTGATTCTTGTTACAGTAGTAGAGCCTGCCTTTCCTGCTTGACACATTTTGTAGAAATTTTAAAATGTTAAAAGAGCTTATGTACTTTGCCCCAAGGAGTCTTCATTTAAGTGATTTAATTCTCCAGTTGTACAAGTTGTGTTAGTGGTGAAAAAATGGGGTTAACATGGCCTAGCTATGAGTTGATTGACTGTGACTTATTTGGCCTTTTGACTAATTAATAGGAAAGTAAATATGTTATTTTGAAAACATCTGTCAATAGATTTCTGCCTACTTGATAATTCAAGTGGCAGTGGGATTGAAATCTGTTATTTAGGATGGAGGTTGTAGGATTCTAACTATGTATAGGGTTTAGACAATAGCAACATTGATATTTGACATATTTGAGTCAAATCAAGGGTTTCTTACCACTTTTTCTGTTCATTGGCTTGCTTATGCTGTATTGGTACTCTCCTTATTTATTTAATTTTCATAATTTAATATCTCTATCATATTTAACATCCGGAGGAGTTGGCTTGGTAAAGGACTTTCTTGACTTTGGTTTGGTTTTGTACATCTGGTTTGTTTGGATGAACCTTGCCCAAATTAGTTGTTATCCTTATCCACTTTTGGGATTCAGAATTTAAGAGCAAACCATTCTGTTGCAGATGCTTGATGATTTTGTGGATGTTACCAAAGATGAAAAGAAGCTTATGCATCTTTGGAACTCATTTGTAAGAAAGCAAAGGTAGTTATTATGCCTTGTCTGGTAAAGCATTCTGATGTTTCTCAATTTTTTTCTTCTTTTCTCTGATTACTTATTCCCTTTTGCTTTAGTGTATAATGGAAATTCAAATGCAAAATGATAGTTTCTTGTAAGGAACTTTTAAAAAAAGAAGAAAAAAAAATTATTATTAAAAAAAAAATTCTACTTTTATTCTGGCAGGGTACTGGCAGATGGTCATGTTCCCTGGGCATGCGAGGCATTCTCGAAGCTTCATAAACAAGAGCTGGTCTCATCCCCAGCACTCTTTTGGTACTTTTCTCATAATTTTTCCCTAATGATTTGAGCAGCTTTGAAGTTCTTTGACTTAATGTTCATTCGTTGACCCTGCTAAATACATACAACCAGAAATTTATCTACTATTCATATGCTAATCTTTTTTAGTTGTGAGCTCTTTTATCTATCAGATATCATTTTTATGGGTGATAGGTATCCAAGATATTTGGTGGAATTGCATCCGAGTTGTGAAACATTAAGTCAATGTGATAGAATTATATTGTACAAACTGGAATATGAAAATTTGGGTGCAAATTTATTGTATATTACCTGTGTCCTTGGTCTTTGTTAGAGGTTATTCCTATTCATCAATAGAATTCTGTACTTTTACTATTGCTAAATAATAGAATTCTTTCTCTTTTAATGAAAAATGTAATTTCTTGAAAGAGTGGGAGTAAAATTACTGACTTGTTTGTATGGGAACTTTTTTTTCTAAATCATGTTTTAGATGTAGGGGTTCTTTCTGTAGGTCATTTGAAATTCTTTTATTGATAATTTACACATGTACCTAGTGAGTATTGAACCAATGACATCACCGTCCCCCATAAGTGGCATCATTTGAGTTAGAGCTCATTGGTGTATAGGTCATTGGAAAGTTTCTAGACTCGAAACTCATAGTGATGATGTTCAAATAAGATGGCTTTCTTGCATTTACTTGAAAGAAATTTAATGACCTAAAGGGGATGGCAGTCTATTGAATGACATTTCAAATTCTTCTTGAATAAATATGCTTTCATTGATAGCCATCACATTCTCTTGGAACAATTTACTGCTCATGCCTTTTTATTAAAGACTGATGACATCTCCAAACCTGTTTTGTACTGAGTTGCACTGTGCATTGCAGATCAAGTACCCGTAGAACACCTAGCTTCTTGAATTGATAGATGTTGCATTTATATAATAACTTTATAAATATCTGAAATTTGCATATATATGCTTATGGGCTCAGGTGTTGGAGGCTATTCATGATCAAACTTTGGAATCATGGTCTTCTTGATGCCTGCACAATGAACAACTGTAGTTTAATTCTTGAAAAATGCCGAGATGAGGGACCAGATGTTATGAAAAGCTAAAGAGGAGATGATTAACTTCTTCGGCCTTAAAGAGAACGAAGATTTCTTTTACATTAATTTTTTTCCTCCAACTATTCTTGCCTATTTGTCAATCATAATTAGACCAGAAATGTAATTCATATTCTTTTGCATACAAAGAAGTGCATCGAGGGCTGTCCCTTGGTGCTGTATTCTTATTTAAACGGGCCTCATTTTTTATCTGTGGAGAAAAGAATTCAAATAAGTTTAGTTGGCCTTTTCAACCCATGGGTGGGATAACCGACACCCTAATCCTAATCTTGTCATTTCTTTCTTATAGAATTGATTGTAAAATATGTAATAGATCAGTTCCTGTTTTCCTTTCTTCTTCTTCTTCTTCTTCTTCTTCTCTCTCTCTCTGGTGGGGAGGGGTTGATCTATGGTAGACCTAATCTTTTATTTGTTTATTTATTTTAAGATGTGAAGTCAGTCATACACCATTGTTATCACGTTACGAGGGCACCCCTTCATACTTCTATGTTATCATCAAGTGCAATTGATTATGACTTTTTTCCATTTTGTTCCCTTGGAGGTTGCGACTAGTTTTTCTGTTTTGTGTCAACTGTTTGTAGTACCTTTCGCTTCTCCTAGCTTCATTTAACAGCATGGGAAAGCTTTTCTACAATCGTAAGCAGTAGAGTTTCTTTCTGATGTGGTTTCTCAATAAGAGCACTGAATCTTGACTACTAAAAAATTATTAAAAAAAGAAAAAGAAAAAAAAAAAAAAAAGAGCATTGAATATTTGCTGGTCAAAAGTTGGCTGTAGAATATCTACCCAAAATTAGATAAATGTCGTTTGAGGCTAGGATGAATTACATGCCAATCTTATTCTGAGCACCTAGTTGCAGATCAAACTTTGGTTGATATCAACTTTTATTATACCCAGTATATGATATTAACTAGTTGCAGATCATGATCCACATCCTCTGGACTTAGTTGCAGTTAAATCTTGGCTCTTGTGGCAAAGGAGAAATAACATCCGTATTAAACATGAACACTTGGGTATCAAAGACATTAATGAACTACCGCTTTTTTCTTGGACCAAGACCATAAATCGCCCATGAACGAGGTTGGAGACACCACATGAGCATTGATTTAAGGCTAACTTTGACGGCTCTCTTTTTCCAGTATTGTAGGCAGCTGGGGTTGAAGTTGTGATTAGGAACAGTAGTGACGAGGTGATGGCGTTGGCATCTTTGACCCATCTTTGACCCAATGCATACCACATTTTCACTCTGTGGAAGCTGTTGAGGCAATGGCAGCCAGGCACAATGTCATGTTTGAAGGCGACTCCTCTCTCATTATTTCAACTGTCTTCACCTGCACTCAATTAGTCTAAGCTAAGGTGATGTTATCTTGGAAACACAGATATTAGCATCAGCTCCAAGTTGGCCTTCCACCTCCCACGTTAAACTTCAGGGTAATGGCTCTCGCACATGCTCTGGTGGAAAGCTCTTGAAGCAGATGACTATTGTATGAATGGATGATAACCCTCCTGATTTGAATTCTGTTTTGTGACACGATCTGTTGTGATTTGTTTTGTTGTCCTAATAAAATTTACATTATCTTTTCTCTGAAAATAGATTTAAGTTCGTTAAAGATGCTTATTTAAGCTCATTTGTCAATTAAACTAAACTAAACTTAAGCTCAAATTTGGAGCGCGATTATCTATCAAACCAAGTTTGAATAAATCCAATTCAAACTTTGGTTGATATCATCCTAAAAGTCCTGGTTGTGCTAAGTGATGATCTTCCCTCTGAGACAATTTTCTATGCTCTTTTTAATTATTGATATTTTTTATTATCTTATGTTAAATTCCAATACCAATAGTGTACTCTATGTAGAACTCTAGCTCAATTTCAAGAAATTTAAAATTTTACCTCAACTAAAATTTTATTAGGAAAAGTTTCAAGTAATCTATATATATATATATATAATATATATATATATATATATATATATTTGTGGGCGTAAAAAACTAACCAATCTGGGATTCCGCGTGGATCCACGAGATAATGATTGACACAATCTATTTATAAAAGGGGAATAGGGAATAAACACTCCACAATGGGAAACTCAAACAATTGATTTCATTAACACCATATATTTTGGATGAAGCTAAAGTATTACAATAGGAGAATATCTCTTTCCCGTGGTGTTACGCACTCTCTCTCTCTCTCTTAGATAGATAGTTTTTCTTCCTTCTTACACTTTTTTCACTATTTTTCCAACCTCCTTCTATTTGCCTGTCTTCCCCCTTATATAGGTACATTCATTGTTCTTATCTCTATAGCTATCCTGTCGCTTGCCAAGTTTTCGGGGATATTTTCCTCTCCTTTATCGGTTTCCTCCCTTCCCTTATCATGAAATTTTGACTTTTTGGGGTGTTTGTCTTGTTTAGGTTGTCTCATATGCATTCAATGCGGCAAGGGTTAGGTGAAAATCTCCTCATTAATGTGGAGGTGAAAATTTTCAACCTTCTTGTGTGTTCTAGAAGACTCCTTGAGGTTCTAGGTACCTTTTGGAAGTAAGACATAAATTTTCCATGCACCTCACCTCGGATAAGGCTTGGCTCCATTTAACTTGCAACCTTTTTCACGGGAACAATCTACAAAGATTCCTACCTTCTTCGGGTTGTTCGGGATGGCCCCATACTCTTCCTTCAGTCGTTATAATTTATTGGGCCTTTCCATGAGCATGTGTATGGCCCAATTCATTCCATGGGGCCCAATTGTCATTTGGGCTTTAGGCCCGAAGGGGGGACACTTCCACTCCCCACAATGTTAACAGACAAAGTAGAGAGAAAATCTAATTAAATTTTAAATTAAAGTCTAATTTTGTGCCATGTGTCTCATCTAATTTTTAAATTTGTGTCAAATGAATTATTAGGTGCGAAAATCAGAGTCTATATTCAATTAGACTTTAAATTAAATTTTAATTAGAGTTCAATTTTGTCCCATCAATTTTTTTTTATAACTTTTGTTGTAAATGAATTATTGGGTGCAAAAACTCTAATTCCTAAATCAATATGTTTTTTTTTAATTTTGATTGTTTTTAAATGTACTCATACATAGGCACATGGTTACGTATTAGTTTACAAAAACTAAAAAGTTATCAAAAATAAGTTTCAAGTTTAGAATTTAAATCAATAAAATATGTGTTTGTAATTTAAAATGTTAAATATTTATTTTAATTTTTTTATTATTTTTAAATGTGGGGCTCATACCTGCTCATGGGAATAGCCCGAGCGAAGAAGGCCATGGCCCAAGCTCCAAAATAAGAAGCACAAAAGGACCGGAGATAGTTTATCCAAAATCTCATTGATGAAAGTGGCATATGAGCAAACTTTAAAGACCAAAAAATATCTCGTGGAAATTGCCCTTAGTACCCTTCAGCGATATGTAAAACTTTGTTATCAAAAATACCAATAGTTTACCTAAGTTTAAAAGAAAGGAATTTAATAAGGGACCCCATTTTACTTCAACTAAAATCACGAAAAATTCGGATAACCTAGGATAAAAAAGTTTCAATGTAATTTAAAATCCAAAGTTAAATATTTATTTTAGCCTTTTTTTTTTATTATATACAGCCCAACATCGTTTTTATATATATATATATATATATATATATATATATATATATATATATATTAATTTCATGTTTTAATATGGTAAAATTTACACTTCACTCCTTGTGCTTGTACCAAGTGCCTCAATATATGTATGTATTACACTTTTATTTTTATTTTTATTTTTTGGTCATCTGACTCATTTAAATAGTTAATTTATTGTAGTTAAAAATTTATTAAAGTTTCAAGTGGCTCAATAATTATTAGTTTATAAAAATTTCAAAAAGAAAAGTGTTACTCAATAATTATTATTATATAATTTTGATATATTTATATATAATTTTTCATTAAACCTTACATTGGCACGGGCATAATACTAGTATTCATAAACACTAAATATTTTCTGTTACTATTATGTTGCAACTTTAGAAAAATGTCAAAATGTTACCATTTTTTTTATCAAAGTACTAATGAATTATTAGTATATGTTTATAGTATAGTTTGATGGCTCACGTGAATTAACTTTTTTTTTTGGATAGAAGAGGCTTGCAATATGATTAAACTAGAGAGGTGAGGCAGAGCCTCTCAAAACACATGCCAATGGAGTCATATTTCAATAACATAGAAAGACCCGCAAAGGGATCATCAAAAATCCTAAAATCCTAAAATCTTGATCTTGCAGGGCTCCCTTCTTTGTCAGCTTGTCTGCACATTGGTTGGTTTCCCTAAAGCATACATGCCCAATACAGTCATATTACAATAACATAGAAAGATCCGCAAGGGGATCATCAAAAATCCTAAAATCTTGATCATCAAAAATCCTTAGTACTTTCCTTGCAGTCAGCAAGTAAAAACTAGATAATAAAGACTTGCATGTTAACCCTATGGTAAGAGGATGTTTGCTTGATTGAGTTCAGTTACTCTTTCCTGAAGCATAACGAGGTGATACTCTCTCTTATCATATGAATGATGGATCATATCATAAATTTAAATAGCAAGACCCACCATAAAATGAGAGGAGAGAATATTATAAAGCAATACTCCCGGAGTACTAAATAATTACTCTTTATTCCATGGGTACTAGTGGCTCTTCTTCAGGAGGTTCATCATTTAAGTCAGGAAGTAGCAGCTTTGTTTGGTTCTGGCTCATGTTTGTTCCATCCTGCAACGCCATATTGTCATTGTTCTTGACTTCATCAACCTCCGTTGCATTCTGCTCCATATGATTTGTCTGGTTTTGTTTTGCATCCTCTCCATTCTGATTGCCATTGTTCCCAACTCCATCAACTTCCATAGCTGCAAAGAGAGGAGGATAAAAAGGAAACCAAAGAAGTGATGAGGATGGAAATAGTACACACAAGAGAGAAGAGAAAGAGAGAGAGAGAGATTCAGAGTCTCCACCTTCTGATTTTACGGCAGGTTTGTGCATGGATTTCTGTAATCTGACTGCCCTTGTAAACATCAATGTGTTGAAGCACTTCAGTTCATTCATCACGGAATCCTCGACTTTTGAAAAACCATATTTCTGTGTCCACATTGGAACGAGATCTTCAATTGATGGAACGATCAATTTCTCGACTTTAAGAAAGTTAAGGACCTGAAAATTAGATCAGCATGAGAGCTTGTTCTCAGAAGGACCAATGGACCACGCCGGATCGTTAAGTAAAAGTAGAGGGCTCAAGGGACTGAAAAATATTTATTCAACTTTGCTCCAGAGAAAACAGATAGAGGTGTGTTTTTGTGTGTAGCCTAAATATTATGATTGCAAATAGACGACTTCTCAATGTGGGGAAATATATCAATGAGCTGTTTCTAAATATTTTCATGGTGGATAAGCAATCTACTCAGCCTTAAAATCTAGGATCTTCAATGCAACCAGTGGCAACACTTTTTGCAGAATATCAATTGTAAGACAGCAAATATTGGTACACTATCATCTATTTCAACTGTAACCTACTGACCTGTTATAAGTAGTTCTTGCTATGCTACTTACAACTAAAAGCATGGAGACTCAAACTACTTTAAAAATTTTCCAAACAGTATTTGTTATAACACATGATAGATGAGTCAATCAGCTTGTTCAAGCACAATTTGTCATAATATTGGGTTTTATCGGAAATTCCAGAAAAAGTTTCGAACTAAAGCAGAATCTAAGTTGGGTGACACACCCTTTTGTTGCTGTGTATTTAAAAACAATTGCTTAGTTTCTTCTATTTATTATATTCATATTTGGGATATATTTACATGCACTAGAGAACCTTATTCAACAACTTACAGATTCAATCGCTATCAAAAGCTTTTGCCACATCCCTTGATTCCTATACTTCTCATTGGTTGCAACGAAGGGCATCTCTGCAATCTTTGTCCCATGTATTCTGTAGAACCACGAGGGCAATCATTTTAGTTTAAAGGGTTATTTTCTAAAGCTCTATGTATACAAGCTTTCCAGCACACACAGAAAAATACCTCATATTATGGACATACCTCAGAGATGCTGCAGAGATTATTTCGTCATTTTTCTCAAGAATAGCAGTATAAAAACGTTGAAAGTTTATGCGAGTCAAATTTGATCTGAAAATGAAGGATTTTTGAGCTATCAGATTTTTTTTTTTTTTTTTTTTTTTTCATTGAACTTAAAACTATAGACTATGAGAATAAAGAAAGGGTGAACAGATAATGTTTTTCAAAAACTAAATGCCAAACATGTTGATAAAAAACAGCAATATTAGACTGAATAAGATGTAGAACAAGTTATAGCTATCTAAGAAAGAATTTATAGGGCTGCTTACTCTCGATTGTATACGACACCATGAATCACATTAGTGTTTGTGTGGCGATCTATGATTGGATCAAACGACTCATTCATCATATCCCACACAACTGCTATCTTGCAGTTACATTCCACAATCTGCTGAAAATGATCAATATTTGTAGCCTCTGTAGCTAAATGTAGATCTGTTTGGCGGATAAGAGTCCAAGAGAGTCCTCCGCCTAGCTCATTTTTAACTCTGAGTTCTCTATCCAAGTGCTCCAAAATCTTTGGCAGAACTTATGTCAGAATCCTTTCAACAATACTCAAAAGAATTAGACATTCTCAAATAAAAATGTGTAGAGAACATTAGCATACCTCCTTGCAGCTCAGCTGACAAAATGATTTCATGTTAGGCGACCTGTCTGGAGTCAATGGGCGATTAATATCTACTTCAACTTCAAGATGACATGACCAGTGATCTACAAGAAGCACAAATTAGGATTTGTCACTTTAGAATTTAAAAAATAAAAAGAACTTCAAAAAAGCTAAGATTCCAAATAAAAGGTATGGAGCATATACATTTCTTCTGACATTGAAAGCATTGGAATAATTCATCATTTGCATAGCCACCATCGCCACAATATTTGCAAACACAATAAGGACACCGCCAATCATCTTGAGGAATTCTCTAAAGTTCAAAGTCCAATTACACACAAAATTTTAGAAACCAAACAACAATTCATAAGAAAAAAAAGTAAATTTTCCTAGAAGGCATTATAATAACTGTGAAAGAAACTACAGACCTTCAAATTTGTGCAATCTATATGAATTGTGGAAGGACAATTATCACAACATATCAAGTCCCCTCCATCTGCACAGATGACACAAGCATCATCATATTTGTCTACATCAGTCTCTCTAGGCTCAATTAGGTTAAATCCACAATGCCTTGATTTCCTGATCCCATCCAAGACATGAAGTTGGCATCTCAGGAGGGAAACATTTCTCCTCAATAGGAAAATGTTCGCATAAGGTCTTTTCAGATTACTGTGAGCATGAGCTTCAAATCCCCGCACTGTTACCTCCGTATTACAACAATTACATAATATCCCAGCCCTTGTAATCATTCCCTTAAGCAATATGTTTTGTTCACAAGGATCATCCATGTATCCTACTTCTTCTTTTTCCTCGATCGTCTTCAAGTCTATCAACCATGACAAGATTGTTCTTTTTGACTCAGTTGGTCCAGACTTATTTGCACATCTTGAGCGTTTCATAAGCGAATAAGGAGCTCGTCTTCTTCTCCTTGAACTTTCTCCAACTTCAAAACTTTTCTTTCCTTCTTCATCTACTCTCTTGTTAGTAGGACGACCCCTTCTTGGCCTCACACTTGAACATGCAGCCCCCACTTCCACCATTCTAACATCTGTGGACAGTTTTTTATTGCACTTATTAGTGTTGTTTTGTTGTGCTTGTCTTCGAGGTCTAATCCTTGTGTAGTCAGGATCAGAATAACCTGAGTCACTGTCTGATGAACCGCTTGAACACACATAGATTTTCTTATTTTTCCTGCTTCTCAATGAATAGGCCATGATTTTGATTCAAAAAATACTAAACTTTCCGCTGAGAAATGCAAATTTTATATAAACAAATCCCTGCAACAAAGAAAGTAGAGCTTAAAATAGAAACCGTGAAGGCAAAGCTGGGTTTAATACAAAAAAAAAAAAAAAAAGAAGGTATAGGGACAATGATTTGGATAATGGAGAGGATCATTTTGATTTTTTACCAATCTTATTTTGTTGCTTTTGTTTTCATCTTAATTGAGATTTATAGTGTTATGCACAAATTTGGAAGACTAATTAAAGTATAAGAGGAAGAAAACAGCTAGCTCTGTGTATCTGAGTGACTGTGGAACTTGAAGTAAGGAATTGGACCTTGAAAGCCCCTATTTATGGTATTAAAATTGTTTATCTTTTATTGTGGGTTCTTCATTAATGTAAGTATATCATGAAAGATTGCAATACAAATTTTAGTGACAAATATATTGTCATTTCGTATACGATTTTTTTATTAAAAAAATGAGCTAATTATTAATTTGTATTGAATTTTCCTGCATACAAGAAAAGAGAGTACAAAATTTTTGTCCCAGATAATGAACTAATTAAGGAGAGATTAAAGATATTCTAAGAACTTGTCCAAAATACAAAATGATATGATGATAAGTTTTTTTTTTTTTTTTATAATTTAATAGTTAGAACAATAGGAAAAAGGAGGCCCTAAACTCTAGTTCTTCTCATAAAGGAAAGCCACAATACCACTTAACTACAAGATTTTTGGTGATAATAAGTTATTTATACCAAATATAATGGGACATATATACTCACACTGATAATAGAATTTTTAACATCATTTAGTATTGAGATTCTAAAAATGTTCTAATAAGAAACACAACACTGATAAGAAGAAAGATATGTCATCTAATTTTTATGCTTTCAAATGAACATAAGAACAAAATTGCTTAAGAACTTCATGACCTGCTCCTGATTTTTAATTTTTTTTCATTCCCATTAATACAAAATTTTATTTGTCATACATATAAATTATTTAAAATTTTCTAAACTTATTCACAGCGCAAAAAATTATTTAAAATTTTCTAACTTAGTCCTACCACAAAAATAATAAAAATAAATAAATAAAGCTGATTCCATGAAAAAAAATAAATAAATAAAAAATTGATCCACTGGGATTATCTCTTTGCTTCTTATTTCTAAATACAATTTTCTATTATTAAAATAACAAGAAAGGAATAAAGCAAAGTAGAAATATATTGCCAAAAGTGTTTTGATATTCTCTGAAAACGTTACTAGTTTTCGATTTAGAAGTAATAAAACTACACACACCAAGAGCATCATACTTATAAGTTTGCCTTCTGTTTTTTGAAAAATAAATAAATAGCCAAACAAAACCTTAACTTATTGTATATTTTTCTTTAGAGTATGTATTGTATATTTTTCAATAAAGAAAAAAATCACACTCCATTTGCTTCACTTTAAAATGTTTTACCATATTTGTTTAGGTTGGTTAAAGCTGAAAATGTTTTTAGTTAACCATAAAATGCAAAAGAAAAATGTATAAAATATTT
This sequence comes from Quercus dentata, assembly GCA_028216015.1. Lineage (NCBI taxonomy): Eukaryota > Viridiplantae > Streptophyta > Magnoliopsida > Fagales > Fagaceae > Quercus > Quercus dentata. Next base: position 9,384,619 of record CP116455.1, read on the forward strand.
TGTACTTGTGGGGTGTGGGAGGCAAGAGCCGAGATTCAAGTCTCCAAGAGGAGTAAGCTTCACACACATATACACTTAGATTAGGTTAGAGTAGAAATTCTATTTTGTATAAAAAAAAAAAACTGTAAAAAAAATACCTTAACTTATTGTATATTTTTCTTTAGAGTATGTATTGTATATTTTTCAATAAAGAAAAAAATCACACTCCATGTGCTTCGCTTTAAAATGTTTTACCATATTTGTTTAGGTTGGTTAAAGCTGAAAATGTTTTTAGTTAACCATAAAATGCAAAAGAAAAATGTATAATATTTTGTACTTGTGGGGTGTCAAGAGCCGAGATTCTCACACATAATATTAGGTTATAGAAATTCTATTTTGTATAAAAAAAAAAAAATATAAAACATTTCGGAATAATGAAATTATTTTCATCTCTCTAATAATATATATATATATATATATATTACTCTCCTCTTAGTTATATTAATTAACTCTTAATTAGCACATTTCCACTTGATTAACAATTTTAGGATTAGAGTAAAATTAACCACTGTCAATACCATTGTCTATTAATTTTATCATCATCATCATTGATTTTACATTTTTAGATTATCTAACTTTATCACCAAAAAAAAAAAAAAAATAGATTGGACTTAGCTTGAGTTTGCTTATGTGCACTAGACACAATCTTTGCCCTTTTAAACTATTCCAAATCATAACCACTCCTTTTGCCCCTTTGAGATAATAACTTAATATTTTTTTATATCAATTATAATAATGAAAATAATAAAATGATTTGCCGCAAAAAAAAGATTATTTTTCAAATTTTAATTATCATTATTATAATATAATATTTTTGTGTAATTAATTAAGTTCGTGAGTCAACAGTCAACCAATGATTTCTTGAGTTGTGGCACACAAATTTGGTTTGACTTCTAATAAAATTTCAGGACATTTTCTTTGCGATTGTTGGATGCTTCTTAAAATTTTCCCTTTAAAAAAAATGCTATTATATAAAATACTAAAAAACCCAATAGATTTTTTAGAATGCCGCTATACCATTAGCCTATAAAGATCAAATTGAAAACCATACAAAATTTTTGGGGGTGGGGGTCCGGGAATCATGTGTAGATTTTACCAAACAATTAAAGGTGGTAAAAGGAAATCATGTAACTAGAATTTCACAAATAGTAAAAATTAAGGGGCAAATTTTTATAATTCAAAAATTATAAAATGTACCAAAATAATTCTTATAAAAATACTCTTCAAGATCATCTATCATGTACATATTACCAAAAATCAATTTTCATTTACTCAAAAAAACAAATTGCGTGATTGACACACTAATTTGAAAATATATCTTACTCAAAGACCAATCAGCTGATTAAGAAAATGAACCATCATGGTTTCTAGCATAATTGTGTATGCTAAAAAGTAATCGAGAAGAAAAAATTACCTAAAATTTCTTGAAGAACGCTGTCACTCTAGATCCTTGACATGCAAGTTCCAGTGGGCTTTCTTCAACCATCAAGTACTGGCGTTGGCAATAAATAATTGAAGAATACTTAAAATGCCTGCAAAATTGATAATAGATGAACAAAAGAAAATGGATGGTTTGTTTGGCAAATAAGAGATTAAGAGAGGGAGATATGGTGCCTAGCTAAGGAGCCTGAGTAATGGCTTTATATCATTTAATTGCATAGGAAAAAGTGACAATGTTTTTTGTCATGAACGAGCGAGACATTGGGCAATAAGTTAAAAACTGCATGCAAGTTTGACATGCGAAGTGTCTCGATATGTGAAATGAGTAAGTAAAAGTGAATGCTTATATCACCTCTCTTTATAAGGGGCTCACAATAACATAGATGAGATTACTTTTATAAATGAGGATTCTTTGTTGAAAATAATGCTTTTTCAAAGAATGGAGCAACTTAAATTTAAGGAATTGTTGACATTGGTCGCTCGTTGGAATAACATATAACTCATTAGAGATAATATATCCAGGCTGAATTTTTATTACATTTTTTTATAAACAAAATTTTGGAGTGAAGTTAATGCAGGAAAAGTTTTAATTCCATGGGAATTCACTCAAATTGGCCAAACTTTTCTACACACTTATGCCCATAACAACTATCTTGGCAATAAAATCTTGCCTAGACTTATAATGAGGCATTTTATTAGCCAGTTGGAAATTTTCCAATTTCCATATGTAGATATATGTCAATAAATTATGAATTTTAATACAATTTCTCAATTATGGAGAGAAAACATAGTTGCGTATTTTTCGCCGTGTACTTATGCATTTAGTAAAGTTACTTGTTTATCTTCTTGTTTGAATGTCTATCTTACTAGAAGGATAAGTTCCAGCAATTTTAGGTATGCAACTCCATATGATTTCTTATGTAATAATGAAATAGGGCCCTCATAACATATAAATTTCATGAATAGAATGACTAGTTACATTTCAAGATGTAAAGTTGTTCTTACAATTTTAAGCAATATAGGATTTTAACTATTAATTAAAAAAAAAAAAAAAAACAAATCAAATGTTATCTTGTTCTGCACTAATTTATTTGAGGGATTAAAAAAAAATTGTCTTAAACAAATTGTGAGGGTGATTTCCTATGTTTAAAATAATTAGAAAATGCCACTTGATTCCTTAAAAGATAAAAATAAAAGGGCTATTGATTGAGTTTAATGATTTATAATTTATATAAGATTATTAATATTAGTAATGAAATATTATAATATTAGTGCTCTTATATATATCCTAATGCCACTTTCCACTACCCCTCCCCTTTTATGAATTATATTGCTGAAAATATGTAATTTATTTAGTTGTATAGTCTTTTCCGAAACTCGATTTTGCCAAAATTCAATTCCAAGTGAAACTTAATTTTGCCAAACTCTAGTTCCATCCATGCAGGTGCCATATGATTTAAGGTCAAGTTAAAATCAAGTTAAAAATAAAATTTACACAAAACTCGTTTGGTAAATCAAGTTTCACTTAAAACTCAATTTTGAAAAAATCGAGTTTAAAAAGAGACTACATAATAACTAAATAACTTAAAAATACTTTTTAGTAATATAATTTGCAAAAAAGTTAATATTTGGCACACCAAAAAAAAGAAAAAGAAAACCAAAATAGGGCAACTCACTTTTTGATGTCACCCGTACACGGCCTTAACTTCCCTTGCGCTTATCTTTTTCCAACTTTCTAATTTTTTTTATTAAAATAAAAAAAAAAAACAAAAGGCGCCAAATATCCCCGCGAAATTTGAATAAAAATAAAAACAAATAATTAATTAAAACACAACCATTTTCTCAAAAAAAAAAAAAAAAAAACAACAACAACCATTTTAGCCGCTTACGTTTTTTTTACACACACAGAGACATAGACAGAGAGATTTAATGGACAATTCAGACCCAGAGGTTCAAGTTGTATCTAATTCTCAGGTTAATCCAAATGTTTATTTTTCTTTAATTACTTGCACTTTTTTTTTTTTTGGGTTTGGTTCCTGAGATTGTATAGTACAAGAAAATGAAGTGCTTTGGAGCCTTTGTAAGTTGTAACAAGTAAAGGGTTGGAGTGGTTTTTTGTAACATTTTAAGATTTCTTGTCTTGTCCCACAATTTCTCTGCAACCAAGGCTCTAACTTTTTCATTTTTTGGGTGTTAGGTACAGGGTTCTTCTTGCTCACTCTCACTTCCATCTGGTATGTATTACTTTGCTTTATCTAGATTCTGCAATTCTTAGTTACTGTCTGGTTGCTAAGAAAATAGATATAAAGAAAGAAATGAGACATGGGCATCTCTTATTTCCAGGTTTCCTTTCTATTTTTGTTGTGTTTACTCGGCAGCTAGACAGAAAGTGTGAAAGTCTTATCCAATTTGTGGTGAAAGATTGTGACTTTTTGATTTGTTTCTGTGTTGGTCTTTTTGTGGGTTGTATCAGAGCCTCCTGATATTAGAAACTGGTTTTCAAGCTATGAATATGAGTCTCCTGTGCTGGACTTGAATCACAATTTTGTCGATTCTGTTTCTAAAGAAAGTGAATTTGTGAAAAATGAATTGGTTATCAATGAGAATGGAGGAGGAAAAGAAGTAAATCCTGGTGGAACTGGGAAAAGAGATCAAGAGTCTGTGAAATGTAGCAGCTTTTTTGGAAATGATAAGCACGAAAGCCAGTCTTTTAGTAAGGTAACCCTTCCCTGATCCCTTTTAAAAATGAAATTCGCATTATTTTCTATACTGAGTGTAGTTATGATCTGGTTTTAGACTTAAGAGAGTTTAATCTGGTAGCACAATCATGATTTTGGTATTTAGCTGTGTTGTATTGTACCACTGCAACTATGTTCCATAACACTGAAAACTGTATCACATCTAGAATTTGGAACAAGATTATGGATATTTGTCTTATTTCAACACCCCCCCACCCTCCTCCTCTCACATTGGGCAGGCCTTGTAGAGTAGGGCATAAATGATCTAACAGGCTAGGGCCATCATATGCAAATTTATTATTTGGGCAGCTGTTTACCACCTCAAGGTGCAGAGCAATGATCGAATACATGGGGGTGCTTTATTAACTGAGGAAAAGCTAATTAAAGGAATAAAGAAAGATGATAGAACAAGTGTGGAATTTGCAGGTCACAGATAATGGCTTCAGCCTAAATAAGATCATGTGCTCCAATTGGGGTCTCTATCTTTCTTTCTTTGTGTCAGTCAATAGCTAAGGCCTTGTTGGAGGATTAAACCATCGTAATAAGTAATTGAGTCCATTTCAGGCGTCTCTGTTTTCCTTCTTATGGTTTCACTGTAATGCTAGGCAGCTTTAGCTTTTAATGTCTTGTATTGTATTGTGATCCTGGCCTGGTTGTGATACAGCATAGTTTTGTATTCTTCTGTACTTTTTAATAAAAGCTCATCTGATTCACAAAACAAAAATTTTCTTTTTGCAGTTTGCAGATTCATTGCACTCAACTTCACTTCTTTCTGGTGTGTACTGTTTCTCCCACAAATTATACTATATGAAACATTATCTTAATATCTTTGTATGCTTTTCTTGTGTTAAGGTTACAGTACTTTATGCCTTTTTCGAATGGAATGATTACTTATATATATATATATATATATATTAGAATTGAAATCCTGTAAAATGCTTCGCTGTTGGAGGAGTCTTAGGAACGTAATGAAAACTTGAAATACACTCATTCTCTTGCACAGTGATTTATAAGTAGTTAAATTTAAGTAGAAAAATCCAATTCAAGTATGAAATAATTGGTTGATTTGTTTTTGGTTCTTGATCTGTTAGAGCCCCCTGACATCAGAAACTGGTTTTCAAGCTATGTGTACAATTCTCCTGTACTGGGTACAAATGATTTTGGAGATTCCCTTTCTAAAGAAATTGAACGTGAGAATGATGAGTTTGATATTGAAGAGACCGACTTGGAAAAAGAGGAGACATTGGGGGAATACAGCAAAAGTAAAAATAGAGGTGAAGTGATTATTGGTGAGAAGATGCACTCAAATGGCTTTGTAAAATCTAACAGTTGTTTTATGAACAATGAAAAGAAAGAGCGGTCTTCAAGAGAGGTACTTTTTATCCATCTCTATATCCTTCTAGTTTTTCATCCCTCCCCTTAAGTTTCATCTAATTACAAAAATTTATAGTCACAATAACTCTGATTAATAAAGATGTCTATTATGGCTTTTGGCTTTTAAGACTATGACTTAGTGGCACAATTGTGACTAGACTATGTTGTATTGTACCATTGCAACTACGTTCCATAACACTGAAAACTGCATCACATCTAGGATTTGGAAGAAGATCATGGATCTTTGTCTTATTTCAACCCCCCCTCTCCCCCTCCTCTCACATTGGGTAGGCCTTGTGGAGTGGGGCATAAATGATATAACAGGTTAGGACCATCGTATGCAAATTTATTATTTGGGCAGTTGTTTAGAACCTCAAGGTGCAGAAGAATGCTCGAATAAATGGGGGTGCTTTATTAACTGAGGAGAAGCTAATTAAAGGAATAAAGAAAGATGATAAAACAAGGGTGGAATTTGCTAGTCACAGACAATGGCCTCAGCCTAAATAAGATCACGTGCTCCAATTGGGGTCTCTATCTTTCTGTTATTTGAGTCAGCCAATAGCTAAGGCCTTGTTGGAGGATTAAATCATCGTAATAAGTAGTTGAGTCCATTTCAAGCGTCTCTGTTTTCCTTCATATGGTTTCACTGTAATGCTGGGCAGCTCTAGCTTTTAATGTCTGTGTTGTATTGTGATCCTGGCCTGGTTGTGATACAGGACAGTTTTGTATTCTTCTGTAATTTTCAATAAAAGCTCATCTGATTCACCAAACAAAAAATTTCTTGTTGCAGGTTGCAGATTCATTGCACTCAACTTCACTCCTTTCTGGTGTGTATTGCTTCTCCCACAAGTTATACTATATGAAATATTATCTTAGAATCTTTGTATACTTTCCTTGCGTTAAGGTTACAGCCCTTCTTGCCATTTTTTTTTAATGGAATGATTACGCACACACACACATATATATCTCCTGTAAAATGCTTGGCTGATGAGTGGTTGATTTGTTTTTGTTTCTTGATCTGTTAGAGCCCCCTGACATCAGAAACTGGTTTTCAAGCTATGTGTATGATTCTCCTGCACTGGGTACAAATGATTTTGGAGATTCCCTTTCTAAAGAAATTGAATGTGAGAATGATGAGTTTGATATTGAAGAGACCGACTTGGAAAAAGAGGAGACATTGGGGGACTACAGCAAAAGTAAAAATAGAGGTGAAGTGAATATCGGTGAGAAGTTGCACTCAAATGGCTTTGTAAAATCTAACAGTTGTTTTATGAATAATGAACAGAAAGAGCAGTCTTCAAGGGAGGTACTCTTTATCCATCTCTATACCCTTCTAGTTGTTCATCCCTTCCCTTATGTTTCATCTAATTACAAAAATTTATAGTTCACATTAGCTCTGATTAATAAAGATGTCTATTATGGCTTTTAAGACTATGACATAGTGGCACAATTGTTACTAGAGTTACCATATCTTTTATTATTCTGCTGTATCTTAAATCAAAAGTACTTGAAGAAACAAAGTCTAATTATCAGATGATAGTTTCTTTTCTGAAGCGTTCCTGCTCCACCCTTCCCCCTCTTAAAATTAGATGGAATTTTAATATTTATAAAAGGTAGGAGTGTTTATTGGCTTTGTTATCTCATTCCATGCTTTCATGTTTGCAATTTATAGGGTGACAATAGGCTTAGAGGGAATGAAAATGCATCTTCTCAAAAGAATTCGTCTTTTGAACAAAGCTTGAACTTTAAAATAAAGCAAAACCATGGAGTTGGTCCAACCAAAGATGTATCAAGCTTGAATGATGAAGATTCTCAAAGTAAGAATGAGCAACCCCAAAAAATTCATTGTATGCCACTGGATATCAGAACTTCAGGCAGTGGTGATAGAAAATCTCCAAAACGCTTGATTCATAGTAGGGGTGCCATACAGGAGTGCTCTGAAGTGAAGGTCAAAACAGAAGATGTGGAGTGTGTATCCCCTGAAAGCAAGTCAAAGTTAAATCTAGTCAATGGAATTGCAATGAAAAAATCAACTCATGGACGCAGTGGCAAGGAAAATGCAGAAAATATTTCAGAAAATGGTTTTGTTGCAACAAGGAAGATGAGCTTAACAAGGACAAACAATGAGAATTCCTTGAAAAGCACAAAAGGGATAAATAAAGGGACAGTTCCTTCAGTGGGCGGAAATGTTGGTGTCGTAAAAAGAAAGGTCTTAACAGAAACAACCAATTTCCAACACTCTGATGCAATGGCGGTTACTGGGAAATGGCGGTGTCCTCAAAAGAGTAAGCCAAACCTAGGACCTCCTTTGAAGCAACTTCGACTAGAGCAATGGGTTCGCAGGGTGTGAAAGCTTCATATGAAGAAATCTTGGATACTTAGGGAGACTTCAATCCTCTCTCAGCAAATCCTTGGTCAGTCAGCAGGTGAAATTATTTGATACTACACATGGCTGCTTGTCACCTCATTGATTTGCTTGATCCTTACATATGAGCAAAGGATAAATAAGGATATTCGCATGTAGGTTGCTACTTGCTAATAATCATCTGAATAACACAAATTTGTGTCATGTCATGTGCCTTTAATGGTGGAGATCAATATTATTAATATCTAATATCAAGCAAGGGTTGTTTCAGTGTACATTTCTATAGAATTTGTTCTACATACTTCGAACTTCAGAGGGCACCATTGTTGCCAGGAAATTTGTGTACTGAAATTCTTTTTGTTACACAATAAACAATAAAAACCAGAAAAAGAAAAAGACCGAAAGATAGAAAAATTGAGATGCAAGGTATCAATCCTCATTCATTTAACTAATAATGTAAATGTTTATACATTGGATAAAATGCATTAATAAGACAATTAGAACTCTTATGTTGATGCAATAATAAGATCACCCCCCCTCCCTTTGTTTGGCCAGTTAGTACATAAATTTTGATACTGTGCCAAATAGACACTTCTGTTCTGTTTGTAGTTCCGTCAATACTCAATAGACTCAAGGGGGGAAAAAAATCTTTTTTAAGTTTTAACCACTCATCTAACCCCTGGAGGTTGACGGGGATGAAGTCCTATATATCCATAGTCGTCCCCCTCCATCAATTTGCTCCCTATGGAGGAGTCCTTATACCTCTCTTCAACGTCTGAGCAGAGATTGTACAAGGTGGTCATGGATTTTTTTTTTTTTTTTTTTTCCTTTTATTTTTACGGCAATTTGGGTCTTTTGAGTGCAAGGGGAAGAGGTTTGTGGGTTTTGCCGGTTGTTTATTTGTTTATTTTTTAAATTTTATTTGGTTTTTGAAAATTATTTGGTTATCTATCTTCTATACTATTATTTAAGGGGCTTCTCCTGTTTGGATTCCTCATTTTTTAGTTCAAAAATACTCCTACACCCTTATGTTTAAGTAGAGACAAAACTGAAGGACAATCCGGTAAAAATGCAACACTAACTCCCACTATAATATTGCCTAAAAAATATGACTACTTTCCTATTAATTTTCGATTTATTCACTTATAAATTAAAATTTTAAAATAAAAATTATATATATAAAATTTTAAAAAACACTATCTTTTTTACAAAATAGGACCACTAACAAAAAAAAAAAAAAAAAAAAAAAAAGATTCATCACGCACTTGAAGCGCTGTGTGTGACGAGGCTAGTAATTCATATGTAGTTTTTTTTTTTTTTTTTTAACTTGATTTTCTAAAAGTTGAGTTTCAATGTGGAACTCTATTTTACCAAAGTCGAGTTCTATGCAATCACTAAATTGCATAGAACTCAACTTTAGTGAAATTGAGTTATAATTTGAACTTAATTTTGAGAAATTTAAGTATAAAAAAAGGCTACATAATTAAGTAACCAAAAAAAAAATGCAAATATCCAATTAATAAAATCATCCACAAAAAAGACTGAAGTTGAAAGAAAAAAAAAATGGAAATGTGAGGTTCTAATTTTTAATCATTAAAGTCGAAATTAAATTATAATTGTATGACGAAGACTCAAAAAATTTACTTGTATTAGTGAATTTTGGCTACCAAATTTTACCAGTAGATAACAAAAAATTATTTACCAAATATGTAATTATTAAAAATAAACTAAAACAAGAAAAAGAAAAAAATTAAAAGAAAAAAACAACATAAAGAAAAAACCTCAAAAGTAAAAAACTAAAAATTATTTATCAAAAATCTAATTATGATTTCAAATGTGTTTCCACACCATGACTATTTCTCTCTTCTTTGACTCTAACCTCATTTTCTTCCTCCCGTCACCTCCTTTGTCTCTCTTCCTCTCCTTTTTCACCTATTAGATTGCTTCTTCCCTATGTCTTTGTCACTCACCACCTTAAGATTGTGCTTTGGTTCTTTGATGTTCCTAAGAGCACCATGATAAATATGCAATGGAAGAATAAGATTTAGCCTTATGGTAAGAGTTTGAACAATGAGAGTTTGCTTCTCTTGCCCATTTTGCAAAATTTCTTTCCAAGTTGATCAAAATTTACAATCTGATTAACCCAAAAATTTACAGTTTGACAATTGTTGTTGTGGCAACAAAGCTAGCAAGTTATTTCTCAAAAGTAGACCAAGTTTGGATGAATCAAACTAAGATTTCAGTTTAGTTTGCCTTAATTTATATTGATTTGGTAATATTTTATTCAATTTATATCATACGGGTGTTTGGTATCTAAGAAAATGTATAAAAGTAATGGAAGGTTAGAACTTTGAAATTTTTATTGTTGTGGAGTGGAGGAAAGTGGATCAAACAATTGAGATTTAAGTTTGGGTAGGTGGGAGAAATTAAAAAAAAAAATTTAAATAGATTTTTTTATTATTAAAAATGTTTTATTTTATTTTTAGTTTAATTAAATAGAAAAAAAAAATCTTTAAATGCCGCAAACTTTAAACGACGTCGTTTTCAGGGTGTAAACTGTAAACTGAAACATCTCCAACAATGGATAGAAGTAACAGAGTGGCAGCGTTATCAAAGATGATCTCTCTCCCACACTGCTCTCACAATATTCTCCACACGCTGAAACTCTGAGTCTCAACAAAATTCTCGTTGAAATTTTCCAATCCAGAAAAAATGGTTGTAGTTTTCAGGGTCTTAGCGAGGTCTGTAACCCATAATTGTTTGAAAAAATCGAAACCCAATCAACAATCGCTAAGTTTGACAACAAGTTTCACTTCCAATCCCCACACATGGCGGTTTCAGAGTCTCAGAACTCTCATTTTGGAGTCCACAACTTCCGAATCGGTCAAACTGAACAGACTCTCCGACCCAGATTCTGGTAACTTACTCATAAAACTTTAAAACTCGACAAGCTTACGTTTTGGCTTTTGAAACTACAAACCCAGTTGAGTTTGTGTGTGTATCTGTGTTTTTAAGAATACCCATTTGAGATTTTTGTATGTATTAGGAATTGTGGAGGTCAAGTTGGAGAGACCAGGAGCTAAGAATGCCATTGGGAGGGACATGCTAAGAGGGTTACAGCAGACCTTTGATGCAATTGAAAAGGACCACTCTGCTAATGTTGTCATGATTTGCAGTTCAGTTCCAAAGGTGTTCTGTGCAGGGGCTGATTTGAAGGTAATATTAATGAAGTTATCAACTTGGGTTTTTTGGGAATGGAACTTAAGTATGAAATAGTCAATTGTAATGTAATTGGACTACTGTTGCAGGAAAGTCTTTTTGTTTGTTTGTTTGGAATTTTAAGAGGAAGAAGGATAAAGGGTCATTTTAAGGATGATATAAATTGTATTTTATTGTAATTGTAATTATAATTATCATATGGGTTCAATCGTGTATGGGTACAGGAGTTGTGTTTATCTACAATGAAAGAATAATTATTATATAGGCAATGTGTTCCAAGGCAGTATACTGGTAGATCGGTATCTTTGCTATTGTGAACAGCTTTGAAAATTGGTTGGAAAGTGAAAAATCTCCGATCATAAGTTTAGATAAAAGGTTATTGTTATTATTATTATTATTATTATTATTATAAAGATTTAGGTAACTAAAAATAAAGTACTACATGTTTAGCTGACAAAACCATGATCTGTAGACATTTTCATGTTGAATGGGGTTTTTAATAATAACTCAGTTTACTAGGTCCAATCAGATAAAGGCTTATAGTTATAGATGTTTTGCTGCTTTTCATGAGAAAATAGTGACTCGTAGAAGTACCATGGTATGAAATAGATTCTAAAAAACAAGGGTGTTGTTGGGGGAGGAGGGAGATAGTTCTGGATGGGAAGAGTTTATGAGGACTGAGACGTTTTGCCAACTGCTAGCAAGGTCTTTAAAAAATGTACTTTTCTTAGATGGTCACTTTTTTAGTCTTTTCAGGATTTTTAGCCCTTTTTTCTTCCTAAGGCTATGCTTGAAACCTGTGCAGTGGCAGGGAGATTAACTAGCAAAGAACATTAATATGGTACCTTTGAAAAACCATATAGATGTTCTTTCCTCATAAATTCTGAGGTTCCCTTTAACTCCTATGCTGTACATTATTTGAGGCTTTTTTATATCTTAAATCCTGTTAAATCTGTTGACTGAAATTTATGATACAAAGTGGTTTTAATGCTATTTTCAGCTAGTAAGCTGTTGAAGTTTCTGTTGTAAATGATTAAGGTGTTAGTGCAAATCATGAATACCACAAGAACCATCACTATATCTTATTATGTAACTAACCTGTTTCGGTTTTATGTCTTGGCATCAAGTGTTTGATCTCATGCTTCTAATTATGCTTGTGTTATTATTATTAATTTTTCCATCGCTAAGACCGTATTCACACACTGGTATCATACACGTGCTTGACAGTCCTGCTGTTAATTGGGTTGGCAGGAGCGCAGGACAATGGATCCCTCAGAGGCTCATTTTTTTGTCAAATCACTTCGCTTGACGTTCTCATTTTTAGAGGTTAGTCCTTATCCTAGTTCCGTTGCTATCAAATTTGGCACTGTAACAAATGGCACACGAAATGTCTCTAACACTTGACTCCAATCACTTCCAATGATCGGGATTTCGTTTAAGGCTGGGTCATGTTTGAGCCTCAGATTCCCTTCAATTAAGCATCAAGACTGGATTTGTGCTCTAATCCGCTTACCAGAGAGTTCCAACTGCCGAAATTCTGGTTATATTCCTTTTGGAATTCTGAAGTATCTTATGTAGTCATTCTTGTGCCATAAGTTTACAATATTAACTGACATTTATAAACCCATGTTTTTGCACGAATATTCTGTCTACATTTTGGACTTAAACAGTTGACTAAATTACAATTTACAACATTAGTTTGGGGTAGTTTTGGTTTTTCTCCTTAAAGTTTCAAAATTTGGATACATTCCCCCTAACATTACATATTTTTTGGATGTAAGTCTTCCATTCATCTGCTGTGATGAGGTGTTCATTAGGTGCCAATTTAACTCAAAACAACGTAGTTTTATAGATCCAAATTTTGAAATTTCCAGTGGTAAAATCAAAATTACTCCAAATGTTAAGGGTGTAAATTGCAATTTAGTCAAAATAATATCTGACATGACTTTAATAATGTTCTAAACGACATTGTTTTGAGCTTAGTTGGCACTTAATAGACACCCCATCACTGCACATTAATGGAAGAACTTGAATCCAAACGATACTTAAAGTTAAGGGGATGGATCCAAAATTTCAAACTTTAGGAAGGAAAAATCAAAATTACCCCAAGTTTTAAGGGTGCAAATTACAATTTAGTCTAAAAAGTGTTTTCCAAATTGATTTTATCATGCTGTAGGTTTCACTCTTGCTCTCACTGTATGTTATGTTACTTGCACTTATATTCCGACTTGCATACTTTATGCCATTTCTCCATATATATGTTAGCTCCTTGTAAGATGTGATATGGTGTCTTTCATAACCACTTCTTTCTTTTCCATGAATACTCAAACGAGTTTCTTTACCTTGAACACTGACATTTTTTACTTGAATATGTTTTATCCAGGCACTTCATGTGCCTTCTATCGCTGTTATTGAAGGAGCAGCATTGGGTGGTGGACTAGAAATGGCTCTATCATGTGATCTTCGGATATGTGGTAGTTCTAGATTTATAAACATTTGAATTAATTCTAATATGTCCACTGAGATTCTTGCTGCTTGCATGTCCTGATCGTTTCCCATCTTGGATGGCTCAGGAGAAGATGCAGTTTTAGGCTTGCCAGAAACGGGACTTGCTATAATCCCTGGGTGTGTAGAATGTTTAATAAATCTCATTTGTATCTAATCAGATTGATAATTAAATTTAGGGAATGACATCATTAATTTAGTTTGACTATTTTGGAGAGGCTACTTTCTGTATTAATATTATTTAGTGACATCTCATCCCTCACAAACCCTGGCTTTCCACAGGGCTGGTGGGACGCAACGGCTTCCTAGATTGGTTGGAAAAGCAGTAGCAAAGGAGCTTATATACACTGGTCGTAAGATTTGTGGCAGAGATGCAATGTCCATGGGTATGTATGATTGGGTGCTGCTTTGTTTTTGTCCCATATTTACTTACAGAAGTGTGTGCTATGCTGCAGGTCTTGTTAATTACTGTGTTCCTGCTGGTGAAGCTCATATAAAGGCACTTGAAATTGCTCGGGATATAAATCAGAAGGTAAAAGTTTCTCTATCCTAATCTAATATGTAATAATAGTTGTCTCCTGTATAACAACAATGCAGTTGTGTGAAATTACTTATAAAAAAAAAAAAAAAAAAAAAAAAAAAAAAACAACAATGCAGTTGTGTGAAATTAGTTTTAAGCAACCATATCATGAATTCGCTGACAGGACTTTTTTGTTGTTGTGATTTAATTAAATGTCCATGTGTAGATCATTATGATCATTGAAGAAATGAATCATTGATACAATGCTCAGGATTTGTGGTTAACGAGAATTTAGCTAATTCAGAGATGTACTGAATTACTTACCATTATTGTTAATTGTCCAAGAAGCAACATTTGTAATTCTTGTTCATGCTTGGCACTTGGCACATATTACTATTTTGATAATCCATTTCTATGGTAGTTACAACTTTTTAAGCATTTTTAAATTTAGGCATGGATGAAAATTCCATGAATTCCAATCTTTAGCTAATCTCAAATGTATATTGGCCAAAAAAAAAACAAAGCTAATCTCAAATGTAAGGTTACAAATATGTTTTTCATGATAGGCACTGCACTAATGGAGCTGCATCAATGTTCCTCTATTTTTTCACCCTTCTACCTGGAAAAATATTCAATACTCCAAGATTAATGCTCCCTCCTATCACATAAATGGTAGGTCCCACTATGAATTTGATTAGTAGAAATTATTATGTGAGAGAAGGGAGCATTACTCCCGGAGTACTGAATAAAATTTTTTTTTTTCAAAAAGCAAGAGCTTCTATATTGTATGCTTTAGGACTAATAAAACTCCTTTATGATTTGTACTGATGATAGAAAATGTATAACATGTTCGAAATTAGTACTTGAGCCCAAAAACTACGCAATTAATTTTGTTGGACCAAGACAGAATTGTGCATGATTCTTTAACAATCAAATTGACACGTAATATTCTCAACAGGGTCCAATAGCAATAAGAATGGCAAAAAGAGCCATTAACGAGGGACTTGAGATTGATATGGCATCAGCCTTAACATTGGAAGAAGAGTGCTACGAGCAGCTACTGAACACAAAAGATCGCCTGGAAGGCTTGGCAGCATTTGCTGAGAAGCGGAAGCCAAGGTATAATGGTGAATAAAAAGAAATGAATTCTGGTAATGACCTACATCTGAACAAGTTAGTGTCTTTGGTTTAATGTTCTCATCAAGTTATTTTTTTGGCCCTATGAGAGAAACCCTTAAGTTAGAGACTTAGATTTCTGTAAAATAAAAGCCAGCATTCACCTTGTATGTCCCACTCATTTGAAGATAATTGGAAATTTTCAGTGGCCAAGAGCCTTGTAGCTCAATGGCATTGTTTGGTTATCTCCATGGAGAGAACTTTGGTTGAAAAACCACCACCCCACCCCTTGTTTTCGGGGAAAAAAATAAGGAAAATTTCAAGTGGGACATTGGTTCAGAAGCTGTGTACATTTGAGATGGCCTACTTTTTATCAACAGTGACACAATAAAATTAGCCCCTCAGGTTTAGACCTGAATGTAAATTTACCATGCATAATCCAACTCGTTAAAGTCACTCTTTCTTTTGCCGTAACTGCCAATTTTTATTTTTAGGAAGCACAAATTCTCCACTTTTGTACTTATTAAAAAAAAAAGAATTCTCCACTTTTGCCCATGTATCCATATTTAATACGTATTCATACTGGATACCTTTGATATACTTCTGCATGTGTGTCCCAACTTTATTTTTTGGGGGGAAAAAAATGTTGATATGTCTGGGATGTGATTGGGATGTGGCCTTGATACGTTCGTAACCAACTCGTCAATGGCGAGAAATAGCTCAAACTCTTTTTTTTAGATATTGGTTTCAATGTTAAACACTTAGAGCATTCCCATTAAGGATGCTAAAAATGCTAAAAGCTAAAATTTACCACCAACACACAAAAATACCCGATACATCAAAGATTTCAAATGCCTAAATTTTACCACCAACACATTTATGCTACAGTGAGCTGTTATCAAACAGCTCACTGTAGCATAAATGTTAAACTAAATATATATATATATATATATATATATATTTTATTCCCAACGGTCACTTTTCTCTTCTTTCTTCTCTCCCCTCTCTCACTTTCCTCTTCTTTCTTTCCCGTAGCTTCTGTTTCTTTCTATTTTACGGTTTGAGCTCCTCCCCTCCAAGGTTCGTCGGTCTGGAACTTCAAAAAAGCCCAAATGCCATTGGACACGAAATCCACTTCGCCTTCAGAGTGTTGCCGCTGATATGGAGGTAGAGCTTGACGGCGGGGTGATTTGATTTTGTGGGTGCAGGTTCATGGGTCTCTGACCGGCGTGGGTCTCTGATTAGCGTGATGGTCGTTGGAATTGTGGTGGTTGGTGGCTGGCCACCTCACTTGACTCCGACTAAGCCAATTCACTTGCTGCCTCACTCGCAGGTATGGATTAGGCCATAAGCAATGGCATTGATGTGCTTTTGCTCTCTCTCGGTGGTTGTTTTTCTTTTTAACTTTTTTGATTGTTGGTGGTGATGAGGTTGTGGGTTTGTGATTTGGTTATGATTTTGGTAGATGGTGGTCATGGTTGTGGGTGGTGGTGAGAGTGGTAGTTGTTGTAGCTATGGTGGCACAAGGTTGGTTTTAATTTTTTTTGTTTTCGATGGTGGTGGCGGGCAGTGGCTAGCTGTGGGTGTGGGTTTGCAAAGAAAGTGGTGGGTTTTCAGAGAAAGGGAGAGACACAAATAAGAAGAGAGAGAAAGAAACAAACAGAGAATAAAAAAATAATATTTAAATGAAGTAAAAAAAAAATGGAATCTTTGATGTATGATGTATTATAAGGTGAGGTGTTAAAAGCTAAAAAGTAGTGTTTTGAGATGGTAAATGCTAAAAATTTTGACTCCCATGATGGGAATGCTCTTATCTAGTTTTTATTTATTTATTTATTTTTGGAGAAAAAGTTATCTTTTATTTACCCTTTTGGATTTTGGTTTGTATTCTAAACATTATTAAAAGGCTATGGGTTAACTTTATTATCCATTATTGTTCTGAAGTTGATACATGCTTAGCAATGATGTAATTATTCAGTATTCCGAGAGCATAATAGTGGGTCCTATAAAATGTTTGACAATATATAATAAATAATTAATACATGGATCCCACCATGTATCCCACTGTATTGTATCCAAGTTTTTGAGGAATTATCCATTCTATACCCACAACCCACGTTGTCGCAAGTCTTCAGTCTTCTTATTTTTCGCTTTATCGGTCTTCTTATTCTTTGCTTTGTTTGCTCCTTTTGTTGTTGCTTCTCCCTACACCTCAGGTTCTCCACCCTTTACTTTTTTCACTCTTTCTTTCTTTTTCTTTTTTTTTTTTTTTTAAATATTTTTTTAATGTGTGATTTCTTAATTTAGGTGCCAATTTTTGATATTTGAAAAGTTAAAAAATGTTGAATATTTCAACTTTTAAACTGTAGGGGTCGAAATTGAGTTGGCCCAGCCTAACTTGATCGAGAATGGGTTGGGTTTAAGGCCCAATACAACTAATTTATAGAGGTGGATGGCTAAGATCAACCTTCAATGCCTTTGGTAGTCTTGGTTTAGTAATTTAAAGAAAGAAAGTTGGCAAGAATGATAGTATAATTTAAGAGCTAAGTCAAGGAAGAAAGAAGGATTCTTATATAAGTTTCTTCCTCGAGGTAGTCGAGGAGCAACAATTTTATTGATTTATACTTCTTAGTTTTACAGTGATTACTTTCTCTCTCTATTGCTCTTATTACTCTCTCCCAACCTTTTTTGATCCCCCTTCTTGGAGGATCTTCCTTCCTTTATATAGCTACGTAGATTGCATCCTAGCCCTCCACTTGGACAGCCGTTGATCCTTACTTGGATACTTGTCCCATCATTGTCTTGCTGGTGGTGGTAAATTAGGCTGCAGGCGATGGGGGCTTTGTTTAAGGGGTTATTCTGCCATTAATGCGGTAGGTTGAGTTGGTGCGGTGCATTAAATGTAAAGGTGATGAGTATTTTATCTGGAAGCTTTCTCCTTCCCTTGCTTGCATGTCTCTACTACTTTCTTCGGCCTTCAACCCTATGGCCTTGGTGGTCCATCCCCAGTTTCCTGAGGAGCATTTGCTCCTTGGGTGAGTCATTTTCCTTGGGTGAGTCATTTTGCTTGGTTTCTCTGAATGAATGGGTTATCCTAACTGGACTGGGCCTAATATGATGAATAGTTGGGTTCCATTGTCCCTCGAGCAGATTCTACCCAATGATCATCTTTCTTCGGGCTTCCCCTTCCCACATAAACCTTTTTGTCTGTTTGTGTGCTTCTTTGGACTTGAGGTTGGCATATCATATAAGGCATGGGCTTAAAATTGAAATACTCGTAACAAATTATATAGCTTTAAAAAATAATATATATGATAACCCAATATATTGGTATTAACTAATACCGAAATATTTCTAAAAAAAAAAAAAAACTAATACCGAAATATCATGTTTCCTTGAACAAACCAAAATGGCTTCTAGTGTGGTATTAACAACTTTGGTCAGGACAGCTTGACATGGCTGAACAACTTACAAAACAACAAAACCTTTTGATCAAGGCAATATAGGAGAGAGCTACCCTGAATGTCAGTTTCCAACCTCTTCTTCGTCAAAAGGAGCAGTGTCCACAGAAAGATATACCTTCTCTCATCCATCTTTAATTATGGCTCACATACCGTCATTTGCATTTAATACAACACAATAGGAACTTCATCAACTATGGGAAAACACCTTAGGATTATGACCCCACAACTGATCTAAGAGGGTGGCATGCTGTCAGGCTCTTTGCCTGATTGCAAGGGGAAACTCCACCCAACCTTACTAAGCCAACTTGACTCTATAGATACCCCACAAGCCACAAGTGAAGGTATGCGTAGAAATCACTACTAATACTCTATTAATTTGGTGAATGGTAGTTCGAGGGGTTTTTTCTAGAGCTCTAAAGCACTGAGACAAGAAGATCTGCTATCTCTATTATTATTTATATTATTTATCGCTAGTTGATGTTCTGCACAATATGTGACTACATTCCTAAGAATGATTTTGTAGCATTCGCCTTTGAAATCTTGCTTTATTATTACAACTCTCCATATCACGAATAATTACTGCGTCATTAGATTTTTTTTTTTTTTTTTTTTTTTTTTTTTTTACTTCTACGATCAAATTTCATTGAGGAATCCATGTATATAGGATACATCTTCTTGACTCTCTTTTTTCTTTGCAAATGATTATATGCCTTCTTTGCCATGCAAGCTGATAAATTCAGATTTCTATCTCAACAATCTAATTGGGTAAGAATTGAAATCAGAAAATATGAATTAAATTGTTGAATTTTTAGGTTAGAACATGACTAAGTGTTTTAACCATAACTTTCTGCTCACAAATCGGATTGAGATGAAACCAATGTTATTTGAAAGATAATACAAAATGTAATCATTTTCACACATTCACTATACCAAAATTGCCACCCAATGTGAATCGGAATTTAAAAAAAAAAAAAAAAAATTCACGATTTTAACAAATTTTGATAAAATTTTGAGTTCCATTCAAGTTTTGGACCAAAATTTAGCCAATTTGAATCAGTTAAGGGTAATGAATATTTAGGAATTAATGTATTTTAATTATATAGTTATCCTTAAGAGATTTAATTTAGAAACTAAATTATTTATGCATTAAAACTAAATGATCCTATGTCTGATGGTGCATTCTTGTCTAAAGCCTAAACCAATGGGATTATCAACTATGACACGTCATTGATCATAAGTAATCCATTAAAGTACCAATCATAATTAATCAACCATAATAACATATGTCTAGTCCTAATTTTAGGGATGCATATTAACATTTAAAACTTGATTCAGTGTAACTTTTAATCCAATGGTCGAATTGAAGAACATGATATGTCATTTTGATCATTAGAACTTCTAGATTTATTTTAAATGAAGAATTGGAAATCTAATGGTCAAAATATGATTTGTCCTTTTAGGTCCCAAATTGACATATTTGCTTCTAGTGAGGTTAAATGAAGGTTCAAAAATGAGGTGTCCATATGAACATGATGAACATACCACTAGGATTAGGGTTTCAATTACATGTTGAATTTTCGTTTCTTGTTGCTCTGACATGTTTGAATGCTATATCATGAATTTTTGCATGACATGAATCTATGACCACTATGTTCTAGAAGACTGATTACATTGGGAGAGTGGAAACACCTTCCCACTTCGCAACTTAGCACTTGATGTTAGATCAATAGTTCTAGACTAGTTCTTATCCTATTATTTTCATATTTTTATAATGTAGCAAAACTGTGTCATATTTTTTTAATAATAAATTGTATTTAGAAACAAGACTATTATTGTGATGTTATACTCTATATTTTAAATGAAATAAAATGGAAATATTTCATTTTAATGGTTTTCTAATTCTTTTTCTTTTTAAAATAAAATAAGTAATGAATCCAAGGTAAAAATCTCTACCTAAGAAGTATAGTATCATTAGTTACCACAATTTTGTGAGACATTAATACAAGACCTAACCTTTTCACGTGGATGATTCCTAAGGTCACATGCTCTTGTAGTTCCCATTTGTCCATCTTTAGACCATCAAACCTTTTTGTCTTTTGGGCCTGTTTGGATTGAGGGAGGAAAGAGGGAGAGTGGAGGGGAGTAGAATAGAATTGATTGAAAATAGGCTAATTTTGAGTCAATTTTACTCTATTCTATTCTACTCTTCTTCCCTCTCCCTCAATCCAAACGGACCATTAGTGTAAAAATTGGTACTAGACTTGTTCTTTGGTACCAAAATGGAGTTGACCTTCATTTTTCCAAGATCCCACATGACTAGCATTTTCACATACCACTTTTATTTTTTTGCTAAATAAATAAGGGTCAGTGTAGACTCATCGACTTCATGCCACGTGACAGTAAAGATAATATCATATATACCACTAAGACTTTGATGGTCTATTGTGAAGTTGGGCAATTTTTTGGCATAAACCATTTTGTGTAAGTATGAGCCTTTGTTGGGAAGTCCATCATGGAGACATGAAAAGGATGAAGCGGGCCTTTGACCCTTGATTTATTGAGGAGAAAGGACCTTTTATTTAATACCAATCTGTATTTTGACAGAGATATAAGCCATGAGCCTATTGATGAAGTAACAAGATTCGGACTTTAAAGGTATGTTTGTTTGGAGAGATTTTAGGGAGGATGGAAAATTGAGAGAAAAGTGAAGATAACTTTTTAATGGGTGTTTGGTTGGAAGGGGGAGAGGAAAAAAATATGGTTAGGTCTAGGTGTTTTTTGTCTGGATCCACCAAAATATTTTCTCTCCAAAATGGAGAGAAAACTTAGTGCATAAAAAAAGATGGAATACCCATGTGCAAGTGCACATGGGTTTTCGTTTCTATCGCTTTTTTTTTTCCTCTGATTTTTATCCCAGTCCGTTGTACAATCATAGTACTGCTATCTTTTTTTTTTTTTTTTTTTTGGTTATCAAAAAATATCTTCCTCTTTGTTTAATTTTGCGATTTTTTTTATTCTTTTTTTTTTTTGGTCTTTTCCTGTACTTCTCTTTTTTTTTTTAGTGCTCATCTTCCTTTAGCTTGTACTCCTTTTAAAAAAAATTTGAAGTGTTCATACTTCATACACAATTTTTAAATAAAAAAATGTGTTACTTTTTTGTTTTATTTAATAGAGACATAATTGTAAATTTATACTTACTTCATTTTTCATCCTCTCATTTTTCCTCTCAACCAAACAAAAGAGTTTTTCATCCTTCCACTTTCCATCTCTCCAACTAAACACACATGAGGGAAAATTAAATATTTTCTATCTTTCCATAATTTTCTATCATTTCACTTTTCCACCCTTCCAACCAAACGGTAAAGCCAATTCTGTGAAGTGAGGAAGGAAGAATAGTAGGTTGTGTCCAACTTTTTTTTTTTTTTGATGGTAAGGTTGTGTCCAACTTATAATATAAAGAAAATAAAGACTTTATGTCAATCCGAGAAAATATGTGGATCCTTGGTAAATAATCAAACCCGTGTAGTTGGATGAAATATATATATATATATATATATATATATATATATATTGAGAAAGAAGTTGGATGAAAATTGGCCCTTTAAAGAAATTTAACTCATGACTTGTTATTTTTTACTTGCACAAAATAATGTTGATGTGTCATGAGTTGTAGATAAAATTGTGTCATGTGGGATGAGGAAAAAAAGTTACGTTGAACAAGCTTCACTAAGAAAATGAATAAAACATAGGAAGTCACTAAAACTCTAGTTGTACAATTATTTACCAATTATGTCATTTAAGCAATTCTTAACTTTTATTCCAACTTATGAAAAACCTTGATATTTTTTTTCAGGGTTGAGATTGTGTCCAGTGTATTAGTGCACTGGACACGTTAGGATGTATATACGTGTCTGCATCTCAACTTGTCCAGTGCACTAATACATTGGACACAAACCGTATCTTTTTTGTAACTAACACATAAATTCTAGTCATGAAAAGTTTAAGCCAATCCAAGTGACAATTTGTAATGATGGGTAAACCATAATGAGAGTGATAGGCCATTCTAAGTTCATCATTATGAATTTTATAGCCCAGCCTGTCTGTGTAAAACCAATTGTATATTATTTTGGTAGCCTTTTCTAACTATTTTTATTCGTTGAGGGAATAATTTATATGGTAAGCCAGATAAACTCAGGTAAATGACTCTACTGCAAAAATTTAGATTTTCTCTTCTGTTTTCATTAGTGATAGAGGTTCAAATTTGGAAACTCACAAAAAAACCTACCAAAAAATGAATGTCCTTGGATGATGTCAAAACAAAAACATGAATTTGATTCCCATAAAAAAAAAAAAAAACATGAATTTAACTATAGTTGAAAGCTTTGAGGATACACTGTGGGAAACCAAAAAAACTATGCATAAATGACTTGAACCTTCTAGTTTTGTCATTATAATTTAAAATTGCCATAACCAATTCTCCTGTGTGTTGTATTATATATGGCAAAGGTTCCAACTTATACATGGACAAGAGCCTAATGTAAAACTTGACATTCTTGGTTTCTACTCCTTTTCTTTGTTATTCCTTACTGTCATTTTCTCAAAAAGAAATCTTTCTCTTCACAAGTTTATGGAGGTGGAATTGTCTTCAAAATCAAGAATAGACATGGTGGTGGAGACTCCACACTTGGATGATAATCCGAAAAATAAGAATCCGAGTAGTTTTAGTGGAGGCTCCTCCTCTAGATTCAAAGGAGTAATGCCTCTGAGCAGTGGTAAATGGGGTGCACGGATCTCCCATAAGTACAAGCCATATTGGCTTGGAGCACATCAGAAAGAGGAACAGGCAGCCAGGGCTTATGATAGAGCATCCATCAAGCTTCAAAGGCGTGATGCCCCCCTCAACTTCCCTTGGACTAATTACTCTGATCAAGAGAGCATATTCCAAAGCCAGTACTCAAATGAGGAAATTCTGAACATGATCAGGGATCAAACTTACTCATCCAAGTTCAAAAAGTTCCGATCAAATCATTCTTCGGTTAAGGGAAATCCAACATGTAACTTACTGAATGATCAAGGAATCTCATACCAGTTACTCTTTCAGAAGGAATTGACCCACAACGATGTTGCCAACAAGAATTTGCTCATCCCAAAGGAATTTGCATTGAAATACTTCCCACCACTTGCCATCATCGATTCAGTCAAAAATGAAGAGAGGAGAGAGTCCATCAAATTAACCTTCTATGATAAACATTGTCGTTCATGGACTTTTCAATATTCATTTTGGAAGAGTTCCAAGAGCTATGTTTTCACAAATGGCTGGAGTCACTTTCTCAAGATGAATAACTTGAACCGTAAAGACATTGTCTTTTTCTACAGATGTGAGAATGAAGAGAACAGTGTGTTTTACATGATAGATGCACAGCCAAAAAATGTGGAAAATTCTGTCTCTGGTGGGAATATGGAGCAGGAAATGGGTATAAAAGGAATCATCAACAATGGCCTAGATGCTGCTAGCATGAGACAAGAGGAGGCAAATAAAGTGCTCAAACTATTTGGTGTGCAGATTGGTTACTTAAACCACCAAGCTTCCCATCAACTCGTTTGAAATGTTGAACGGAAAACAAAAAGGTCTTGTAATAGCATTCAACTTCATGATCCTTCTCCTTCCTCACAATGGTGAAGTGTTCAATGCATAGACGAACAATTTTCATTGACGTTAACATTTGTCCCTCTATTCTATGTCATCTGGTTTAGTCTTGCTCACTTAAGTAGGAGTGACTAGTAATTTTCTCATTCATTTTGGGTGCAAGTTGTATTTAGATCAGTTTCTTGATTAAAAAAAAATAGTATGTTATCATTTTTAAAATTTATTATTATTATTTATTTATAATTCAATATCATTGACACATTAAAAGGTATTAACCAGTTAAATTACAAGGCTCTTGACAATATGTTATCATATTATGCAAACACAAATTAATATCTAGTGCATTTATATTGTATTTTTAAATGTAAACTTGCTGAATATTCTTTGTTTTTTCATAATGGTTAAAAAATTTGGTAGGGGGATTGAAGCAAGATTCATCGTGCCAAGAAGCAACTAAATAACTTGACTGTTGATGTATATAAATTACGAGGTAGAGGAAGAAAAAAAAAAAAAAAAAACCCTTACAGTTTGATAATCAACTACGTACACATTTTATTAGACCCCCCACCCCCACCAAAAAAAAAAAAACAACAACAACAACAATGCTATGAAATGAATTTGGTTAATGGCAATTGATTGGAGATCCTCGGATTTTTCCAACAAGGG
Source organism: Quercus dentata (assembly GCA_028216015.1). Taxonomy (NCBI): domain Eukaryota; kingdom Viridiplantae; phylum Streptophyta; class Magnoliopsida; order Fagales; family Fagaceae; genus Quercus; species Quercus dentata. The sequence goes on from CP116455.1 coordinate 9,409,712, forward strand.
TGAGACCCAAAATTGATGGCCTAACACGCCCTCGAATGTTTTAGCCTGTTTATGAATAAAATAATATTTCGATAGTGAAATGAAAGGCAAGTCATTGTAATAGAGATGCTTCTTTTTTTTAATACATACGATAATATTTCAAATATATGACATTCATTTTATAATGATTATTTTTTATTATCATATCAAAATATCAATTTGTAGGGTCTCGTTTTTCAGCCCAATACCATACGGTGGGTGGGATCTTAGACCAACGGGCCCAATACAATGAATTTGTAGAAAGTGGGCTAAAAGGTTGGGCCTTGGTGAACGGACAGTCATTAGTCATGGTGTTCATGATGATCGCACAGAAGTGAACTAAGCTTATCCAAGAAGACTTTCTCCTTGGCACGGCTTGGGTGGCTCCAATTCTTGGACCTGGTCCCAATCCCCTTTCGGATCGCTTCTTCCTCCTTTTATACTAGCTTTTTCCCTCCCTCCAACGTCCACGTGTAGGTTCAGCTTTATAGGGCTGGTATTTGTTCCATCAACCCATACCCAAAGTGGTTGGGGGTGGTTGTAAAAGCTGAAAAGCATGGCTCTGTTAGGTGTAGAGTACTTAATTGCAGGAAGGGCAGTCTTTCCCTTGTTCTTTGTCGTTTTAGAACTTTTTCTGTTCGGCAAAATGACCCGGAATGTCATCACCAGGACCGAGTTGCTCCTTTTGCTCTTAGCTACATTTATGGCCGAGGAAGGTCCTTCCCATGGCCGAGGAGGATCCTTCCCATGGCCAAGAGGTGGGCCTTCCTTGGATCGGGCCTTGGGCCCAGCACAGACATTGACATGGGCTTCCCGGTTTTATACCCCCCCACAATAGCCTATCAAAATCCTGCTGTCCGGCTCCTTGGACGGAGAGGAGGGTTTTGGTGTCGTCGGGCCTATGTCATGGCTTGCCAAGTCTTGTCCTTCATCAATGCCGGAGCCTTTTCATTTGTCAGGGGCATGTTCCTGGTTGTGAGACATTCTTTTAGTTTACCCATGCCGTGTTCCCGACGTTTCGGTACACGAGGCGCGCCTTCATTAGGGTCCCTTTACGAGGCGACGCAAATCCAACGGCTGGCGCTTCAGGAATTGAGCGGGACTTATCTCGTTTGTAGTTTTTCTTGGAGATTTGTACAGATTAAATGCCACCAAGCTTACCCCCCCATATAAGAAGCATGATGGGAGGTCATTCCTTTTATTTGCAGACCCTTTAAGCTTTTCAAATTCCTAGCCCTCCAATTGTGCCCAAAGTCCCCATTACCAGTGTGATCGAGACTTAGGAGGTGACATGGTCGAGGCAAGAATGAGGGTGAAGGGGCCACACCCTCTTCAGAAGCCTTAGGTATCTTCGAGATTCAAAATGGCCCGGTCGGGGCAAGGGAGACAAAGACTCAAGACATTTCTTCTCCACGATAAGGCAAGAATGGAGCCTCTTCTTCCTTCAACCAAAATCCGAAGCAAGTGGAAGTCGCATTAGATTTTTGGTGTGACAGCACTGAGATTTCCCATCGTCGGTACCATCCGTTCTCGCTCGATTGCGGTTAAAGTTGGTATGGGGATTTGGCATCCCCACTTCTTCCTCTCTTCCATTACTGGTGCCATCCAGACTTGCTTAGTCACTGCTAGAGCAAGGTTGTGGACCAGGTGCCTCCGCTTCTTCTTCTCTTCCATCACTGGTGTCATTCAAACTTGCTTAGTCGTTGCTAGAGCAAAATCGAAGGATCTATTATTCTGTGTATGTATTTTTTTTTTTTTTTTTTTTTTGTAGTTAGCTTTCGGTATAGGCTTGTCTAAGCCCCTTTTTTGTATGTTGCACTACATCTTTGTCTAATAAAGGATGACTTTATCCCATCTTGCGTGTTCTTTCTTTTAGGCAATAATTATTTTGTGAATAGAAGTACTGGTGTCCTTTTCTTTTGAAAAGATTACTTAGAGCCGATGCCCTTGTTAGCAAAGAGTTATCACTTTGAACTTATCAAAACCGACGTGCACAACAATGCCGACTTCAAGTAGGTTAACCATATGAGACTAATCGGGATAATGACTAAATATTCTGTATTCCGTATGGGGTGATCACCCGAGGACATGTAACCTAAAATGAACTGTCCGAGGGGGTCGCTGGGCACTAGGGTGCTTTGCCACGTTTGAGATGATATTCATAGCCTTAACTTGTTTTGGGCATCCGGTTCGAGGACCGAGGCATGCATGTCATCGGGTCTAAACACTTGGTTGTGTTAGTTTCCTTAAAGCCGGGGGTCCGAGGACCGCGTGGGATTTACATTCTGTCTAGGACTTAAGCCTTTCTTGAAGTAGTTGGTTTTCCCATAGGTTTGAGTCCGAGGACCATGCAGGACCTTGGTTCTGTCCAACACTTATATTTTCTAGTGACTAGTTTTTCCATAGGTTTGAGTCCAAGGACGATGCAAGACCTTAGTTCCGTCTAACACTTTCTTCTTGAAGTAGCTGGTTTTCCCATAGGTTTGAGTCCGAGGACCATGCGGGACCTTGGTTCTGTCCAACACTTATATTTTCTAGTGACTAGTTTCCCCAAAGGTTTGAGTCCGAGGACCATGCAAGACCTTGGTTCCGTCTAGCATTTTCTTCTTGAAGTAGCTGGTTTCCCCATAGGTTTGAGTCCGAGGACTATGCAAGACCTTGGTTCTGTCCAACACTTATATTTTCTAGTGACTAGTTTTCCTATAGGTTTGAGTCCGAGGACCATGCAAGACCTTGGTTCTGTCTAGCACTTTCTTCTTGAAGTAGCTGGTTTCCCCATAGGTTTGAGTCCGAGGACCATGCAAGACTTTGGTTCTGTCCAACACTTATATTTTCTAGTGACTAGTTTCCCCATAGGTTTGAGTTCGAGGACCATGCAAGACCTTGGTTCTGTCTAGCACTTTCTTCTTGAAATAGCTGGCTTCCCCATAGGTTTGAGTCCGAGGATCATGCAAGACCTTGGTTTTGTCCAACACTTATATTTTCTAGTGATTAGTTTCCCCATAGGTTTGAGTCCGAGGACCATACAAGACCTTGGTTCTGTCCAACACTTATATTTTCTAGTGACTAGTTTCCCCATAGGTTTGAATCCGAGGACCATGCAAGACCTTAGTTCTGTCCAACACTTATATTTTCTAGTGACTAGTTTCCCCATAGGTTTAAGTCCGAGGACCATGCAAGACCTTGGTTCCGTCTAGCACTTTCTTCTTGAAGTAACTGGTTTCCCCATAGGTTTGAGTTCAAGGATCATGCGGGACCTTGGTTCTGTCCAACTCTTATATTTTCTAGTGACTAGTTTCCCCATAGGTTTGAGTCCGAGAACTATGTAAGTCCTTGGTTCCGTCTAGCACTTTCTTCTTGAAGTAGCTAGTTTCCCCATAGGTTTGAGTCCAAGGACCATGTAAGACCTTGGTTCTGTCCAACACTTATATTTTCTAGTGACTAGTTTCCCCATAGGTTTGAGTCCGAGGACCATGTAAGACCTTGGTTCCGTCTAACATTTTCTTCTTGAAGTAGCTGGTTTCCCTATAGATTTAAGTCCGAGGACCATGCAAGACCTTGGTTCTGTCCAACACTTATATTTTCTAGTGATTAGTTTCCCCATAGGTTTGAGTCCGAGGACCATGCAAGACCTTGGTTCTGTCTAGCACGTTCTTCTTGAAGTAGCTGGTTTCCCCATAGGTTTGAGTCTGAGGACCATGCAAGACCTTGGTTCTGTCCAACACTTATATTTTCTAGTGACTAGTTTCCCCATAGGTTTGAGTCTGAGGACCATGCAAGACCTTGGTTCCATCTAACACTTTCTTCTTGAAGTAGCTGGTTTCCCCATAGGTTTGAGTCCGAGGACCATGCAAGACTTTAATTCTGTCCAACACTTATATTTTCTAGTAACTAGTTTCCTCATAGGTTTGAGTCCGCGGACCATGCAAGACATTGGTTCTGTCTAGCACTTTCTTCTTGAAGTAGCTGGTTTCCCCATAGGTTTGAGTCCGAATACCATGCAAGACCTTGATTCCGTCTAACACTTTCTTCTTGAAGTAGCTGGTTTCCCTATAGGTTTGAGTCCGAGGATCACGCAAGACCTTGGTTCTGTCCAACACTTATGGCAATTCGGTGAATCGGACTACTGGACCCACGAGGATTAGCCCCTTGGCAATTGTGTGGGGCATAGACTTAATGTTAGAAGCCCCTAGAATCGCCCGTGCCACTAGCACTTCAAAGTGTAGCCCCGAGTGGGAGGCGAGTTAGGGCAACAAACCGTCGTCTTCTTTGGAAATGATGGAGAGGCTTTCGCATAGCTTGCACCACCGCCAAAATTATTTCTTTCGAGGGACCCTTGTTGACAGGGGCATGATCTTACCATGACTAATCGCGCCTACGCCAACGCACAAGGCTTTCCACAGACGGCACCAATTGTAGGGTCTCGTTTTTCAGCCCAATACCACACGGTGGGTGGGATATTGGACCAGCGAGCCTAATACAATGAATTTATAGAGAGTGGGCTAAAAGGTCGAGCCTTGGTGAACGGACAATCGTTAGTCATGGTGTTCATGATGATCGCACAGAGGTGAACTGAGTTTATCCAAGAAGACTTTCTCTTCGGCACGACCTGGGTGGCTCCGGTTCTTGGACCTAGTCCCAGTCCCTTTCTGGATTGCTTCTTCCTCCTTTTATACTAGCTTTTTCCCTCCCCCCAACGTCCACGTGTAGGTTCGACTTTATAGGGCTGGTACTTGTCCCATCAGCCCATACCTAAAGTGGTTGGAGGTGGTTGTAAAAGCTGAAAAGCATGGCTCTGTCAGGTGTAGAGTACTTAATTGCAGTAAGGGCAGCCTTTCCCTTGTTCTTTGTCGTTTTAGTACTTTTCCTGTTCAGCGAAATGACCCGGAATGTCATCACCAGGACCGAGTTGCTCCTTTTGCCCTCGACTACATTTATGGCCGAGGAGGATCCTTCCTATGGCCAAGGGGTAGGCCTTCCTTGGATCGGGCCTTGGGCCCAGCACAAACATTGACATGGGCTTCCCGGTTTTATACCCCCTCCAAACAATTGGTTTTTAAATTTTGTATATGCTGAAATTAAATCACATATATCTTATTCAACAACCAAAAAAAAAAAAAAAAAAAACTTTAATTGTTGAACTAATGAGAACTCACGTTAGCAATTGCTTCTTATCAAGGTTAATAATGACCTTTTTGTCTTCAAAAAATAGTATTATTATAAACGAGACATGGTATTATTAGTACACTAATATCCTCCTAACCATTTTGTGTTTAGTTTCCTTAACCACATAGATAGTATTCGTATAATATGTGTACAAATTATTTGTATCATTTTTTATATTCTACCTTATATTCTACAAATTACAACTTGTCATGTAATCTTTTTTACTTTCCTTATATAATAACTAAAGTTTAATATAGGAAACAAAAATCATGCACATGGTATACCACAATTTATGGAGTCTAAAGTGGAACACAAAAATGATACAAATGATACATATTCAATAAGGAAGTTACATCAAGAGGAAAATTGTTTGTTGTGTGAACTTGTATACCTAAAATTATGGTTTTAAAAGACAACCGAGAATTGTGCTTCGATCCCTAAGCACTTTGTGTAAGGGAATGTGTCAATTCAATAGGAAGGCCTTTGACTAGTCAAATAATACATTTCTAATATTTATGTATAAAAACCTTTATAATCCTTATGTGAAATTGCTTTCAGCTGTTATCTTAAATTTGATTTTCATAGAATTCTCAAAAAAAAAAAAAAAAAAAAAAAATGATTTTCATAGTGATTGAATTATTATGTACGGATTATACACATGCATCTCATGTGTGCACCGCTAGTATACTTTGATTGTGTGAAAGAAGGATTATAAAAAACATAGTGTGAAAGAAGGAAGTCGAAATATATAGTAAAGACAAAACAAATAATTAAAAAAAGCAATTTTTGTAAATGAAAAGAACCTCATAATTCTGCCTTATTTTATTATTTAAAGAGTACAATAATCGCATGAGATAGTTATAAAAAAATGTAGGAGTATTAGAGTGTTCATATTAGCCTCCTCAAAATTTTAGCTAAACTATTAATAAGATTATTCGATAATTCTACTAGAGGTTTCAAACCAATGATCATTGATAATTAATTCATACCATTGTTAGATTTTTTTTATTTATTTAAATTATAGAGTTTTAACTTTTAATCTAAGGTGTTTGCTTTTAATGATAGTTCTTTTTATTATTAAACCAAGACATCAATCGATTTTTTGTGTAAGTAGAGATTGAATCACAAATCTTTTATTCATACCATCATTAAATTGAATGAGTCAATTTGGCTTTTCTAGCATAATACAATCTAGTAAAATATTTTATAAAAGAAGCATTACCACATAATACTTTTATTTATTTATTTAAATTGAGTTTGATATTACACCATTTGTTTTTTAATTGCATTTGATATTATACGGTTCATACCATATTCATTAGGTAACCTAAGATTAGATTGCTTTTGTTATATTAGACAATATAACCATGTGATTAAAATTTATAATTAAACATTTTTTTTTTTACAATTTCCGATAACAAAAAAAATTGCATTACTTTATTTTTAATTGAAATTAGCTTAAAACCCTATATATGCAAAGGTGCAATACACACACATACAAAGTCATGTGTATATAAATTGTCTGTCATGTTTTATCTTTTTGTATAACATTTCCTTTTATAACATTTCCACCTAATAAGTAGTAAATTGTACACATAGTAGTATTATATAGGAGCAAATGGAGTCTTTTTGTATTTTCTAAATTTAGATACATGAATATAGTAGACACACTAATGTATAATTGTAATGATACCATGGTTTTAAAAACCGAAACGGTCAAAGAACTAGAAAAGTGTCTGATTTCCAGTTTTTACCGGTTGAACCAAAGGTTTTTACAGATCGATCGAGGGTCCAGTTCCCTGTTGAATTGCCTGCTCCAATCTGGTTTTTAAAACCATAAATGACACTTGTCATGAAATTGGAGTGCATTTAAAATCTAAAAAAACTTGACATCAAATAATATGGCAATTAGAATTTAGAATGACACTTTGCACAAATTTGGAGTGCATTTTTTTTTTTTTGGTATAATTCAATAATTACAACAAGGGGACAGGGGATTTGACTCTGGATTTCTTTTTTAGAAATGGATCTTAATGGTTTACTCAAATAGTTCTATTGTGTCAACCAATTTCTAAAAAATCTACTCGCTGTTGACTTAAAAAATTTCTACAAAATATTTATATTTTTCTTTATAATTTCTCTACCAAATTCCACAATTTTTACAATTCAATGCACACAAAATTTATACAAAAATACAAGAAATTGTATAAACCCATCCCAAAATCACATCAATTGATCTTCCCACACACCTTCTACTACCACAAATACAACTTTTGTTTTTTCATTCATTCTCATTTTTTATCCTCCCACTTTTCTATCTCTCCAAATGTTTGAACCTTTAGACACCAAATGGAGCCTTAAATGGTTTATGCTTCAAAACAAAACTAAAACGGGGTGGGTTTACCTTTTAATGGGCTCCTAAATAGTGGACATTATGGGCTTGTCTCATATCAACAAAGAGGCCCATAAAAGAACAAAAGAAGGCAGAGATATAAAGCCCACCCAAAACCTATATATAAAAATCAAGAGTTTAGAGCCGATCCCATTTCTCAAATTTCCAGAAAGCAAAAGTAGAGTTGAGTTCTACTAGCTGCAGGAGAATATATATCTATTACATTTTTCAGAATCCGAGAGAAAAAGCAAAAGCGAAATATGGCTGCTTTAGACGAAACTCCTTCAGCGAAGAGGTGGCTTCCTCTTGAAGCTAACCCTGAGGTTATGAACCAGGTATTTCTATTTCTTTTTTTTTTTTTTTTTTTTTTTTAATTAAGCTCTGTTTGGCTGGCAAGAAATGGATCGGAAAGGATAAGAAAATATTAGCATTACAGTTGATTAGATTATATGGGCATGCGAAATTAATTTGATTGAGCTGTTTTTTTTTTTTTTTTCGGGGGTTAACCAGAAGCCTAAGGTTTGTTATTTTGATTTGATTTTCCCTGAGATGACAAATGGAGAGTTAGGGTTTGATGTGGAAAATTGAATGTTTATGGTTTTAAGCTTTGGATGCTATTTGTAAAAGTTTCTGATTGGGAATGGGTTTTTGGGTGTGTGGGAATATTAGTTTTTTTTTTTTTTTTTTTGGAGTTTGAGATGAAGGTATAAAATAACAATTGCAAGTGATTTGTGGGATTAAAAAGAAAATTAACATATCAAAAAATAAAATAAAAGGAAGTTTTACGTACAAATTTACATGATTTTGAGTTAGGTTTATATTTTTCTTAGGGGGGAAGAATAAGAAAACGTTAAAAAATTTCTTTCTCGCAACCAAATTGAAGGTTACTAATTATTAGACAAATGGGGTTACTAATTATTACGGTTTTAAGCATTGGAGACTATTTAAGAAATTAGTAATTATATTTTTAGGTATAACGGATAACAAACAAACAAATACTACTTTTGACATTATTTGACAATCAATGGTAACTTGACAATAGTTTTCAACCCTATGGAGGAGCTCAATTGGCTAGGGACCATGCCTTGTAAGACGGATCTCATTGCTTTAATTCTCACCCTTCCTCTCCTCTTGGGATCACTCAACAAAGTCCGTACCCAGTGCACAAAGACTTCCTTTTGTGGGGTCTAGGTGAGGTGGTTGGTAGGCAATCTTGCCTCTCTTTATTTTTTGTTGATAAATTATGAAACTTTATTGAAACCAAAAAAAGTCACCCAATTATACAAATGGGGACAGTACAATCAATCACTTAAAATTACAATGTTCAATCAAATCACCAACTAAATATACAGAAAAAAAACTCCCAACTAACATCCAATCCAACAGAGTTCTGAAGAAGAAGTAGGCAATCTTACCCCATTAGTTTTCTCACCTTTCATAAAGGAGATCTTTGTGAGGACTATCGTCTTAAAAGGATGTATCTTAGTTTGCAGGGTTCTCTTTTTGATAAAAGTATTAATCGGATGCATGTGAAAGACATTTAGATCTTATTCTTTTGTTAAATCATTTTGCAGTTCCTTTGGGGCCTTGGCCTCCCAGAGGATGAGGCAGAGTGCTATGATGTTTTTGGCTTGGACCTAGAACTTTTGGAAATGGTTCCAAAGCCTGTACTAGCTGTGGTGTTTCTTTATCCCTTAACTGCACAGGTATTTTTCTAAATGGTTTGTTTCTTTCAAGCTTTGGTCCATTTTTAAACTTAAAGTCCTTGGTATCCATAAGGAGCATGTATTTGTCTACTGATGTTTTAATTCTTCTCAGAGTGAAGAAGAGAGAATTCAACAGGAAAATGAAAAGAAGGTGAGTGCAGTGGCAGTTTTATTATAATCTGTATGTAAATTACTTTCATTGTTGAACATATTTTTATTGTAATTATCTTTTCTAGGTATGCTTTCCTAGATTCCTGTGATCAAGGCTATGGCTTGTAAATAATTTGCAATTTAAGGGTTTGTTTAAAACTTAATATCACATTCCGCATCCATGGTCATAACAATAGAAACTGATTAGAGAATGTCATTATTCATTAAATGACGATAACTTGATTGGAAGTTTGTAATGTTAAATTAATGTTTGTAATGCTTCGTATATCACAATTTTTATACTCTTTTTTTTTTTTTGTTTAATTAGAAATGATTTGTACTATTTGGTTGCAGGAAGCTAGCAGTAGTGTTTATTTTATGAAACAAACTGTTGGCAATGCTTGTGGAACAATTGGACTACTTCATGCTATTGGGAATCTCACTTCAGAGATCAAGCTTGGTAAGCTTGGAAAATTTTCTTTTCAACTATGTGTCCTGATGTGGACATTAACATGTTTTCTCTGTCCTGGGGTGTTACATATTGTATGAAAAATTATTTATCTCAATTTGAAGAGACCATAATATGTAAAATTATTGCAAATTTATCAAAAAGAACCATGCTATCTTTCTTCCTTTTTTTTCACACTCTTTCTTTTCTGCTGTTTTTGTCACTTTGCTTGAGAAAAAAATCTCTAAAATCTTTAAGAGGAAAAAGAAAGCACACCTTAGTGTATAATGCAATACTCATTTATTTTATTAGTGTAATGCTCATGCATTTTAACATCTTCTTAAAAGTTTAAAGATGGAAAACAAAGAACATGAGGAAAAAGATGTCAGATGTGTGACTTTTTTATTATCTAAATCTTTGAAAATGAAAAAGAAGAGTGGTGAACTGTTTGCACCTAGGTGTCTGCCTTCTTAGGCCACCTAGGTGACCACTTGTGATAATACCAACAGTATAGCAAGAGAAATAGGTTTCTACTGCATAGTCTTGAAACTTGGTAGTCCTGTCTGGTTATGCTCAGATTATCTCGGATAAATTATTCTGTAAAAGCCGAGAATTTGATTCAGACACTTTCTGTCTCTTAATGATTACTTTCTATTTTATTGAAACCATCATTATATAAACTTAATTTCCCCTTCCATTTTGGGCTGTTGTTATTTTCAGTTGAGGGATCATTCTTGGATAGGTTTTTTAAAACTACTGCTACAATGGATCCATCAGAGGGTCTCTCTCTCTCTCCCCAATTGGATGATCTGATGATGTACCTAAATGGTTTTGCCTCTTTTCTTTTTTTTTTTAATATTCTTTCCACATACTTGGTGTAGCGCGCAACATATCTTGAGAAAGACACAGAAATGGAAGTTGCTCATTCAGTAGCGGCTACTGCTGGTGAAACAGAAGTAAGTTGTTATAAACAGTTTGCAGCTTTTAAGTGAATAATGATGTATTATTCTTTTTTTTAATAAATAACAACAGTCAATTATTCTAATTTTCTTCAAAGATTTAATGTGGATGTGGTATTTGTATAGCTAGCCATTACATCTTGAAATGCTAGAGGAACGAGGTGCTGTTTAGTTTTGAGATTAAATTCTATAAGGATGTGGTGTAAAACTCAAGTTTTACCTCTCCAATCCCAACATGTCACATCATCATATTACATATTAAAGAATAGGCACAACCACACTTAATCAATTCTAATACCCATTTGAAAATCCAACTTAACTGTGGGTTTATTGAGATGTTATTATGTATGGTATGATGTATTGAGTTTTAAGTAAAAAACCGATGTGATAATCTCTTATTGAATGGTGTAAAACATGGGTTTTACATTCCATCCTTACCAAATTTAAACTCTTTATTTTTTATTATAAATTTGGCTCATTCAGTTAGTTCCCCATGTTTTTGTCCCTAATGAAATGGCTTATAATTCATAAATACGTAAAGTTTAGTGGTAACACGTCCCATTAAAATTATCTTTTTTAGACAATGGGGAATTCTAGGTTTTGGATACTAGAGTAACATGTTGAATGAAAACTGGGACGTAGATTGTGTAAATTGACCTGCACATGTCATTGTTCTGTAACTAGAGAGATGTGAAATATGGTATTTTCCCTATTTGGGGTTTATTGGGTTATGTCAAGAGGTGTTGGGGAGCTTCTAGCTAGCTAGCTAGCTAGCTGAACAAGTTTTGCAGACATAGTAATGTGGTGATTTGGAACATGATCCCTCATTGCCTTATGTGGGGTATTTGGCAGGAGAGGAATGCTCAGATTTTTGAAGGGAGTGAAAGATTGATTAATGACCTAAAGCTTTCCTTCTTCCTGACTTTACTTGAATGGACAAATGCATCGGGTGTTTTCACTTTTATTTCTTTGACTGATTTGCTTGATAGGTGTTTGTTTCATGCGTCATAGTTTTGTTGTTTTCATGTTTCCTCAGTACACTGCCTGTGTGCTTTGGGTCATTGTATTCTGTTATTTTTTTTCTAATGAATTTAATTATTTATAAAAATAAATAAAATTAATTAACCCATGCTTTGAAAAGAGATATGAATACTTGATCACCTATTGCAGTGAAGGAAATAAATTTTATGCAAAATGCTTTTTGATTTCTAGGATGTCCAATTTATAAGAAAATAAAAAATGGTATGATTATCATGCCAGGGCTGTAGGTTAAAAATTAATTAGCAACCTTGTGGCAGAGCCCAGTTTATGACTGGAGGGTTAATGTGAATAATGGAGGGTTGGTGCAGCTTACGCTGACAGGCACTAAGGCGAGATCAGATGAAGTCTTGGAGTAGGTTCACTGCAAAATAGATGTTTGTATTTAGAAATGTGTGGATCGCACATGTGAGATAGCAACACCAAGTTCCTAGAAAGGCTCTAAAGATTCAAGACTGAAGCATAGGGCTTTCAGTAAGAAACGGCTATGTTCCCCCCCATTTTTTTACTTTTGCATTTAGCTGAAAATCCATGATTATGGGAGTAGTAATGTGCTTATCTTCTAATTACTATTATATTTTCAGTTAAGACACATTGTGCTTCTCCTGTCTTACCAAATTTTCATGGCAGGCTTCAGATAATGTGGACACTCATTTCATCTGTTTCTCATGTGTGGATGGTACTTTCTTAGATAACTGACTCTCTCTCTCTCTCTCTCTCTCTCTCTCTCTCTCTCCATTTTCTGAAACCAAGGGAAACCTAAAATTATAATGCCCACACACACACACACACACACACACACACACACACACACATATATATGCTTTGTATATTTAGATGCTTTTGAAAAATTTTAAATCCAAATTTATATCTGGATTTTTATCTGATTGTCTATGTTTTAAATGAAAAATGAAGGGGAACTTTATGAGCTTGATGGAAGAAAGACAGGACCAATATCTCATGGTCCATCCTCACCAAGCAGCATATTGCAGGTAAATATTGCCTCATGAAACTATTGTAATCATATGCCGTGTAAAGTCTTATTTCCTAATCATATATAGTTAACAAGGAAAGAGTGGAATAAGAATATTTTAGCTTGAAAATGAAATGAAAACGGGAGAAGGCATTGATATGGTGTGTGTGTTTCAAAGCTGTAAAACTTCTAACAGTAAGGAAATCTCCTGTGTTAGTTTAAAAAGGCTTTAAAAAAAGCCATCAAGTGGAAGACAAATTTTTAATTAATTAAAAATGAAAAAACGTTCCAAAAGGGAGTGCTTCTGATTTTTAGTGGAAGAAAAAGCATTAGCCACCCTTATGTCTTGTTTCAACTTGAGTAAAATGCCTCAGGAAAGCAGAAGGATAAGCTGAACCCCTGCCTGGATTAGATGGCGGAACAGGGATTGGGTCTGGTTTGACTGAATCTTATGAGTTCACCTTTAGCTAGTTAATATAATTTTGGGCTCCAAACATTACAACCTAGGGTTGGGGCTTCGGTATCCTCTAATTTGAGTTACTGGGTTCAGTTTGCTGCCCGTGATCTGAAATGTATTTGTATCTTTAGCCTGAGAACTTTTTTTTTTTTTTTTTTTTTTTTTTTTTGGTTTTAAGTTTTAGCTTCTGATAGTATATACTTTGATTTATAACAGGATGCAGCTAAAGTCATACAGGGCATGATCGAGAAGAATCCCAACTCCCTCAACTTCAATGTTATTGCCATTTCAAAGAAATCTGAGGGTGCATCTTAAGGTTGCTGTTTAGCTCGATTAATTCATCAATGGTTCAAGTGTTAATGATGTAGTTGGTAGGCATCTTTAAACCCCCACTGACTTTTTCAGTTTGTAAGCATGTCAACAAGCATCTTGGCATAAGCTCATGGTTCTGTTTCCATAGAGCAGATACATTGATCCTGTGGATGACTGTAGGGTAGACTGTTTAGTGTCTCCTAAACTATGCTATATATTGGCAGCCTGTCTGATTTATGCTTATAGGGCTCCAGCATAATTTGAACTTATTTTGATTTTGATGCTAATGATTTTGGGCTACTAAAGAATGAATGTGATGGGAATCTATATGCCTTGGACTGTTTGTGACAAGCCTTGTTATTCAATTGACATTTCTTGGTATTTCCAATGAAGACATTAGGTTCAAAACCTCTCTCCCCTAATGAAACTATCGAATTATCAAAAAAAAAAAAGAAATGGATATATTAAATACTTAATTGTCCAAAATATTCTTCAGGGCGGGTTCTGAATTTTGTGTGTGCCTGCTGCCTGATTGCACCTCTAGTGGATTTAGAAATTAAATTAGGCTTGGGGGGAAATATCTTATTTGGAAATTAATCTGGGATTGATTGAATAAAAAAAAAGATTTTTTTTTTTTTAATTTATTTGTCTCAATCAATTTGGAACAAAGAGAGAGAGATGAGAAGAGGAGAGGGGAAGGGAGTCAAAATATACTAAAATTGTACATATATTTTGGAGGAAGCTTCAACCTATCATATGGTTACTAATAAAACTATGTGTACTTATTATTAATAAGTCAGGTCATGTCACGAAAAGTACAGGTAAATAGTTTTTCAATTTTTGCATAATGGAGTGGATGAATTTTCCTCCAAATTAATTTGGAGATAAACATTTTCTTATATTTAGGATCCGTTTGAGATCCGTTTATTTTATTGAAACTGAAATTTTTTTTTTTTTTTTTGAAAGTACTGTAGATAAAGATAAATGTTAGCTGAAATAGTACAAGAGGACCAATAAATAGTACCAAAAAGTGTAATGGGGTTATAAATAGTAACAAAAATAAGTTGAATAGTAAAATAAGTTGGCAAATTTTATCATGCCAAATGCACACATTTACTACATTTTAGTCAACTTTTATTCTTCTCTCCTCTTTCCTCACCTTCATCTATCTAGACGGGGAAGTGATTTACAACATAGATAGAGCTGAAAAATTATTTTTAAAGAAAATTTATTCTTAAAATATCTCTAATGGTAGAGAAAATTTAAGTCTAGCAATGTTTTCACAAAAATACACATTTAATTAACATTCTTTTGGCAAAGAAAATTTTAAGTCTAGCTTTAGAGTTTCTCTCAAGTCTCAACAGAAAATACAAATTAGTAACTTTTATAGTTTCTCTCAACAATGTAAAAAAAAAAAAAAAAACACTTTATGAAGGTCTTACAAGATATTATAGCCTCCATCAAATGGAAGATCTAAATATTTTACTTCTTTATTGGGTTCCAATTAATTGATAATTTCATCTATGCATAAAAAAATAGTAAAAAAAAAAAAAAATTAAGGGTGTCTTTACTTAATGGTAAAAAGTAATCATGGTGAAAGAGAAACCGTAACGCCTAAATCTCAATTGCTCTCTCTTATTGGGTTTGGGTCCTCAATTTATTTGTTTTACTTAGGGGATGCTTTTAGCCCACAATGGGAGGTCCCTAGAGTAGTTGTTGGTTATGCTTGTTTGGGCCCCCAAGGTGATTCGCCAAATCTATTTGTGAGCTTTGGTCAAGGATAAGAGCTTTGAGCCGAGCTCCCCCTTTGGTTCCCAATAGTATTCCTCTCACTTCTCTTATGTTTTCACTCCCAACACCATCCAACCCCAATCTCTCCCCCTCCTTTCCCTTTTATACTCTTTCATTAATGGGTCCTTCATCATGACAAAATCTTTTACACATGTGTGGGCCCCTACCAAATCAAAGGTCCAAGTGACTCCTTGAGTTTATGGCACTATTCCTCTATTAAATTCGGAATCTACAATGTCTCCTATTAGTTTTATTATGTTAGACCACTTCGTAACTTGTGCCCAATACCAATTAGGGTCCTCAGTAGTGCATAGGCACTTGGTTAGGAATTAAGGGTTCTAGGCATTGGGCCTTCCACAGCATGTCAATCTTCTAGTCGAATTCACCCCTCTAACGTGGATGGTCCAATGTTCTCAGCCCACCTCCAAGACTAGCCAAACGCAGCCCACTTCTAAAATGGGCCGAACACATCTTTTTCCCCCTACAAAAACAATAAAGTAAAATCTTGTGTGCATACAAACTCTTTCAAGTTCAAAAAAAAGGCAGCAAGCACTAGTTTTAATTTTAACTAAATTGCAAATTGTATCATTTAAGTTTAGGATTATTTTGATTTTTCCTTTAAATTTTAAAAGTTTACATTTTTACTCTTGACATTATATGTCACTTTGATTTAAGTCATTCCATTTATATCCATTACTAAAGTAGTTAAAGTCATCTCAACTGGAAATGACATTTTTATAAATAATTACAAGAAACTTTAGTTACAACTTTAATAGACTTTTTAGGTATAATGGCAGATATAACTAGCGTATTGGTTTAAGTTATATCAAAACAACTCTAGATTTGGTTTCTATCCAAAAAGAAAAGAAAAAAAAGAAAAAGAAAACTCTAGATTTGGTTTAATTTGTAATTGAGTTTTTATTAACTAAATATAAAAGACATTATACAGTAGGAAGTAACAACAGAACAAGACCCACGCCGTGCACGTTAGCAATACCAAAACTCATATCGTAAGTAACACAAACATATATATATACGACCACGCTCAGCTCTCCCTCCCTCCCTCACAACCCTATTTCCTTGGTAAAACCAAAAAGCTCTCTCCTTTTCTATTTTTGGTTCATCAAACATACAATATCTTTGTTACTTGTTTTTGTTTTTTGTGTTTTGTGTTTTAGCAATGGAGTTAGAGGAAAATCAAGCCCACCTCATCGACCACTTCGTGAAGCAAGTCTCCAGTGGTACTGATCACACACCCTCCTCTCTCGCCAACCTCATCGTCGAAGCCACCTCCCACTCTTCTCTCTTCGCTTTCTCTGAGATTCTCGCCCTCCCCAATCTCCTTCAGGTCACTCTTCTTTTCCCTATAACATTATTTTCTATTGCTTTTTTCTTTTTTAAGGTACTTATTGTTGGTTGAAATCATGTGAGTTTGACTAATATTTATGACACCCAATACAAAAAGTTCTTCAGATTCAATGTATACCGCCTTCTAATTTTTTTCTGCGTGTCAATTAGATTTCGCTTTTTTATTTTTTTTTATTTATTTTTATTGGGTTTTCAGTCTTGATTTCTAAAGTATTGCTTATTCTACTATACGATTAGGATTTGGGCCAAGAGCCTGTGTTTTCAACATCTTGGGACCTCCTCTCCATTCCTCCATGCTAGAGCATGAGCTCCACAATTTTCCCAACTAAAAAAAAAAAAAATATGATAAATAAATAATATTTTAATGAAATGTCGTATAAAATAGATACACAAATGTGTTTTTGGAAAGAAGTTAGGTAAAATAGAAAAAATAGGTTCTTAGTTAATGCCAATATTCTAACTATCATATATTGTCAAAAATATATATATATATATATATATATATCAAATGTCAATACCAAAATAAAAGATATTGGAATATTTACTATAACACCTTTTGATAGATGGACAAAACTTAAGAATAGTTAATTGTCCTTGGGGCAAAATGTCACTTTTTGTGTCAATACAATCATATGGTTGAATTTAATTTGAAAACCTAAGCTATAACATTACAACACCTAAAGAATTATACCTAAATTTTTCCTTAATGGTTTATGTGCATCATTCAGATTTGTTTCTCTTTTTATTTTTTTCATTTTCTTTTACTTATAAATTGGCAAATAAGATGTAGGATATTCTCAAGAATTAGCTTCAAGTTAGACTAGGTGTGAGTTTGATAAAACTTACACCACTCTATAGATTTTTATTAGGCTCATATTTTTTTCAATCCTATCATTAGATCACATGTAACTTTGAGCAGTTTATAGATGAGATGATTCTTATTAGGCTCATATCTTAATGTCTGAGTTTGACGAATTGCTTAGCCAATAAAAAGGAGTTACATGATATTCAACTTAATGTTTGCACAAATAGTTTTTTTCTTTCTTTTTATTTTGGGTTCGTTTCATGTATTGATCATAACCTATTTGTGTCCTTGATTAGTTGTAAACCAGGGGCATTATTACCCACAAAAAAACCCAAAACAAAGCATCATTGCGTTTGGAAAATTTTCTTTTCTTTGCCAAGACTCCATTTACTTCGATTAGAAAAATGGTTTTTGAAGGACTTCTTATGAATAAATTTGAATGTTCCATTCATCTCAATCGTCATGATTTTTGGTGTATGACTTGATTTTGGTTCAAAGAAATATAAAGCTCTTTTTACTATTTGAAACTTTTTTCCTTTCCCTCTGAAGCTTATTCTAATTTTTGAAAGGATTCTTATGGATAAAATCATTCTTTGTTTTATCTCAGTTGACATGATTATTGGGGGCAATATAATGTGATTGATTTTCTTTTGAAAAAATTAAAATGTCTTTTCACAATTTGAAATCTTGAAACTTTTTCCTATAAATCTTTATTGTTGAAATGACCAGATCCTAAATAGCTAAATTGTCAACTATATAAGAATGTCAAAACAGACGTTGATTGTTCCTGTGCTTACGTACTTAATATGCGTGTCGCATCATATTGCCATGTCTTTCCCCTATAATATTTCAGCCATAGCCATCAGCTTGTGCATACTGAATTGAATTTTATTGAAACTGCAAAATGAAGAAAAGTGAGTGTGCATCCCTTCTCCCTTTTCCCCTCTTGCCGATTCTAGTTCTATCAACACCTCCTTAATTCTTCTGATCAATTACTTACCTTTGAGTTGTCTAGCTGCCATAAGTAATTACATTATATTTGTACTAATAATACAACTTTATTACAGCTTCAGGGAACTGAATATTCTGGATACATTGATGTGCTTTGACTATTTGCTCATGGTAGATGGAGAGACTACAAGAGTAAGAAACTTTCCTTACAAACTCTTTCTTTTGTTGATGTTGTTTTCTCTTTTTTAATTTCCTTTTGAAGGGGAGCAGGTATGGCTCTATTTTTTAATCAGTGACTCATATTTCTTATATCTATGACCACTTTTTGTTTCATACTTCACCATGGATATCTTAACCATTAATAGTGTTGTCTATAATGTCTAGATTATCAGCGATTATCTTCTTCTTCTTCTTCTTTTTTTTTTTTTTTGGAATTAATGTAATTACAATGGGACAATCTCAGTGGAAGAATAGTGGTAATATTTTACAGTGACTAAATTTAAAAAGTCAGCCTTTTTTTTTTTTTTTTTTTTTTTGAGATTTAAACAGATAATCATCTCTGTTTAAATCCAGTACATCTTTCATTGGGCTTCCTGCTTCCCCTTTTATGTTCACAATATATAATTTTCCTGTGATAATCCCTATTATAAAGAGCATACATCAACAAAAGTACCAAACCTGTGTTTAATGAATTTTTTTTTTTGTCTGGAATGTCTTGCATTCAACTAAAGTTAAGCATCATCTTATTTCATATGTAATTTTGGGGCCTTTCATATCTTTGCTGTTAAATTTTATTTATATTTTCATTATCATAATTTTCAAATTACTTTTTTTTTAGGAGAGAAGCTATATATCTTTTTTTTTTTTTAACAAAAACCAAAACCTTCTTTTCATAACACAATTAATTTTTTTTACGTTTTTCTTGTCAATCCTACAAGTGATAATGGTAACAGTTGCCACAGAGATTAAAGTATAGGTCTATTGTTATTTCAACCAAAGCCAACTATGATCACTTATATATGTTCATATGCTAGGATAAATGTGAAAAACAAAAGAAAATCAGAAACCATTAGGAATACATGAAAACTTATATATATGATCCAATTTAATACTTTTTTCATGAGTTATGTTTAGAATATGACTAAGAAAACCCCTAAAAAATAAACAGGCACAATAGCGACTTGCAGGGGGCATGAAATTTCTGTGAATTCTATTGTATTTAGCCCTTGATGTGTTTTTTCATCTCTCTCTCTCGAGAGAGAGAGTGGAATAACGGAAAAATACACCCAAAAAATATGGTAATAGAGAATTGTAATAATTTCTTCATAATCCTTTTAAGGAAATTATCAATGCTTGAAGTTTCTTGGTCAAATGCATTCTAAACAATGACACTCCATGACGAGGTAGTATTAGGTATCACGGTGATATATCTATTCTCTCTCACAAGGGTGGGACCCACTCCTTTGTGAGAGAGATTTGATACATCACCTTGATACAAAATATAAATTGCTCCATGAATCTATGATGGCTTTAGATATAATTCTGTTTCTCTTGCAGAATAATTATTATATCCACCAATTGATGGTCAGTGGGCAATGGCATTAGTCCTATGTAAGATATTGCAGTCTGTAACTGTAATATCATTGATAAACTACTCTTGTCCCAAAACCTTAAAACAATAGGAAAGCATGACTATAATCACTTTAGTATTATTCCAACACTTCCCCTCATGTTTAGGCCCAAACTTGACCCCAATAAGTGAGGCCCCACATGTGAAATTTTAACTTCCGACATAGGACCACATACTTTGAGAACATGATAAACCACTACATTTCCCAAAAGCTTAAATTGATAGGAAACAGTGAATTAAATCACTTCACCACTATTCTCATAAAATGGCTGTTAAAAGAAGGCACTCAAATCCATTATTGCTGCTGTCACTTCAGAAGATTATATCAAAATATTTATATATATATATATACGTACGTATTTTATGAGGGCTCTATCATGAACAGTAAGGTCTTGGACCAGTCCATTTTCAGTTGTTTATAGGTTGTCATTGCCAGTGGCACAATTCCTTATTTTCTTTTATGTCTTGGCCTTTTAATGTACCTCATACACTAACATGAATTGAGGGGTTCTAATGATTTGAATGTGTACAAGGTAATGCTGGCCTTCTTCCATTGCTAGTACCTGATCAAATCCTCAAGTTAAAACAGCTTAGTGTACTTACTCTTGCTGAGACAAACAAGGTATACAAATTTACAGTTTTTGATACCCATATATATATATATATATATATATCTTAGTCATTTCTTTTTATTGCAATCAATTTTTTATCTGCCTTGAACTTCTAAGTTAATTGTGTAAATGGTTATAGAATTTGATTGCAGTTGCAAATATCTTCTTGAGAGTTGAAATCTTCTGTTTTCCCTTTTCTTGATGTGGTACTTGGGTCTCTTTAAACACTTAATTAATTCCAAGGCAATTTAGTCCCATGTAATTAACATACCAGAAAATTACTATGCCAAGTTCCTGGGGCTGGCCACCAGAAGGGCTGTGGTAGGATTCAGACATGGGCTAATATGCTTCTGCAGGTATGCTGAACTCAAGTCAAAGATTTACTCAGCTAAGCCGTGGGGTTGAGATGTATTATGGTTATCCCTTTAAGTATGGCTACAAAGGCGAGAAGCCATAATGCAACTTAGCTAACTTAAATCAATTTACACATCTATTATGCCCAAAGATCAACTGTTTTGGTCAGGCATATTATACATAGGCCTTGGGAGTTGTGATTGAGAGTCTCACATCTCAACATCATTAAAAGATTTTTCCATGCTGCTTGCCCAGGTAGCAAAGATGATAAAAATTTGAATTTTGGAAACTAATTCGGTTTGGAATGTTCTGTTATTATCTTAGGGTCCTGAATGTTCTGTTATTTTCTTTAATTCATCAGTAACGATAAAGAATAAAAGAGAATGATTTTCAATCATATATGTAAAGAACTACTTTTCCAATTTTACATATTAATATTTTTCAAAAGTGAAGCTATGATATTGCAATGGTTTTCCGCAGTCAGTTTATGGTGGTCAGGTAATCTGAGTTGAACTCAGAAGCCTTGATGTACAGATTGCTTGCATTGATTGTCTCTTGTATTTGTGGAGAAATATAATTAGATATGTTTTTAATTGTTTATTTCTTTGGACTCCTATGGTTTTAATTAATGATTGAACTCTCTCACAGGTTCTTGCCTATGATCAACTTCTTGAGGAACTTGATATTTCTAACGTACGAGAACTTGAAGACTTTCTTATCAATGAGTGCATCTATGCCGTAGGTCCCTTATTCCTATAAATTATACTTGTACCAGAAATTTTCCTTGTCAATGTAGGGTGAAAGTAATGCAATATCTTTGATTATATTTTAACCAGTAGCATAAGATTTAAAATCTGAGACATTCACATTTTAATATCTGAAAAAAGATTTCTGATAATGATCTTATATATCTGTGTAGGGCATAGTCAAAGGGAAGTTGGATCAGAAGCAAAGACGTTTTGAGGTTTGATTTTTTTTTTTTTTTTTTTTTTTTTTTTTTTTTTGGTTTTTGGGTACATGTTACAAAACTCAATGCTTAATCTTGAGATTATGCTTTTGTGTAGGTACAATTTGCAGCAGGGAGGGATTTGAGACCTGGACAGCTTGATAATATGATACAGACCTTAGGAAACTGGTGAGTCTTGGTTCAAATATCATAGCATACCTTATGTCCAAAACACTAGCTGCAGATCCATGTTAAAGGCCATTTAACAGAGTTAATTTCTATGTACCTCATACTGACCCTCCAGTTTAAGTAATTTTCTATGATGACACCTTGACTTTACATAATACATCGTGTTATTTTGATATTAATGTCAGACAGTCTGTTCAGTTAAAATCAGTCTCCCCTTCACAATCTGTTTGGGTTCCCATGCCACATCAGATATAATTGTAACAATGGTATCCTGTATATTTTGTGTCTAAATCCCCAGCCCAATGTGGATTGAATATCTTAGATTTATGGGCTACCAGAAGTCACCTTCTTTGATTTGTGTAGTATAGTTTTAGATCAAACCTCACCAATGCCTACCTCTCCACTTGGATTGGCTACTTAAAACCATGTTTATTGCTGTGGTTTGTCAGATATGATCCAAGTCCGCTGAACTTAACAATGTTTTGTTAGTTTTACAATGATGTCAAAACATTTTTTTTTAATTTTTTATAAAGGGCGCAACTCATGTTCATTGGATGCATTTAGTAGACATATGACTGTATAACTTCATCCCTCCAGTTACATCCTTTAGAATTGGAATGATACTTCATAACTTAAACATTTCTTTTCTTATTCTGCAAGTAATGTTCCTTGTATTTTCTGTGTCATTGGTTGCTCTAAAAATTCTTTGGAGGACATTTTAAAGTTGCTATTCATGATATTAGGTTAGAAAATTCAGACAATGTACTTCTCACAATTCAAGAGAAGATTAAATGGGCTGAAACAAAGTCTGTGTCAGATACGAAACACCAGGAGGAAGTTAAGGAAAGGGTGGAAGAAGTCAAGAAATCTCTCAGTCACAAGGTCTGTTGATTACACCTTTCTTGCTTTTATGAATTTGGTGTATATAACTAAATAATTTTTATACGTAACTGAGATTAATTGGTAACAAGATGTGGAAATGCACATTTAACTTGCAGAATTAGTAATGATATTCCCAAACTTTGCCCATTATGATTGGCTCACAATGCTTGCTCTCTCTAATCCTAATCTTTTGCTCCAATATTTTCTTTATGATCTTTTTTGCTTTCACCTTCCCCAACCACCCCCCCCCCCCATTTTATGTCTGAACAATTAACGAAGAATTCTATGTTAAACAAATCTACATCTCAGAGGTCCAAGCAATATTCATATATCAACAGAAGTGTTAGGAAGAAAATGATGTTTCTTAATCCTAATGTTCATCCTTCCTAAGTTTGTTATACAAATCCATTTCAAAAGCTTAACATTTAAAATTTTTAATTTTAATTTTTTGTTTTGTTTTTGTGTGTGTGTGTGTGAAAGAGATTAGTTTTTGGACAGTCCTTCCTAATTACATGGCAGAATTTACTGTAAGCAGGGTTACAATGGGAACCGACCACTTGGCAAGATGATGTGCTCAGAAAGTGATGAAGAAATGGAATTTTATGAGCACGATCGAATCCAAGCCAAAAGGTATTACAATTGAAATTTTTCACACCCCAAGCCTTATGTTCTGAATTTTCCCTTGCATTGTTTGAAACCTTCATTATATCTAATTAGTCAACGTCTCTATGCCAAGACTACCCGTGTGGTATTTGTAATGGGTCATCATGCGTTCAGATCATGAGAATTTAATCTCCTTTAGGATGACATGCTGTGCTAATACTTCTAATCCAGTATGAGCCATAGTTTGACCCAATTTGATCCAAGTTGTTGACCAATTTGAATCATTTGTAGATAAAAATTAAAAAACCCCCATTTTGGAAATAGTACTCGATCTGTTAGGCTGGTTTTACTTCATACTGATACCAAATGTGAGCTGGAATTGAGATGACCTAACATATGGTTTCATTATTTACAAGGTCTCTTTAGTAACTGATTGAATATATAAATGGACAAAGAGAAACCCTTTAAACTCCTTCTATATCTTTTTATTGAATTTGAATTTTGAAAATTAAACCGTTAGATTTTATGTTTTTAATATGCATGTAAAATTTCATTCAAATCGGATGTTATTTACCATTCAATCAATAAACTTATTTTTTATTCATAATTTTAGACCACAAAAACTTGAAATTTAAACATTTGATTGATGACATAAATATTGATCTTTAATCTTCTTGAAATTCTACAAACATGGATGATATAATAAGAATATTCAATTTAATGGTTAAATTTTCAAAATTCACATTCAATAAAAAGATAGAGGCGGAGTTTGAAGAGTTTTTCTCCAAATTAGTTTAGAGAAAATCGTTTTCCTATAGTTTGATCTCTATTCATGTTTGGTCTTTATAACCCAATTACCTTCGAACTAATGCCCCACTTGAGATAGGCAACAAACAGAGGAGATTATGGACAGTTTTACTCTATGATCCAGGCTAATATGTGTTACATTCCACATATCAACCATTCAATCTCATTAAATTCAAAATTGCAGGAGAAGACCACCGAGACATTTCTATGGGCTAAAACCATAGATCCTTTGGCGTGTTCCAGAGCCTCGCCAGATTATCTTTGTTCATGGTGTTTTGCAATATTATAAAGGGAGCATGAGTTCCATCTTGTCATTGTATTTCATTTAAATTTATGGAGAACAAATCGAGCTTTCTGGTGAAACCAAAAACTTTACTAGATGTAATGCAATATGGCCTGCTCAGTAATATAGATTAGTGGTTGCTCATTTACCCTTAAATTAGGCTATGAACACATCAAGGAACGGATTAGAAGGAAAGATGAATCCATGTATGAGAATGGCCATCTTAATTTTCTTTCTTTGGTTTTTTCTAGTATTTACTTTGAAATTTTTTTTTTTTTTTTGTATGTATAGTATGTACATGTAAAATGTCATGTTATGTGTAGATAATTTGCCTCACCTTTTCTTAAAAGTTACTATGACTTTTGAGTAGAGTTGTGGTATGCATTTGTATTAGAATCTTTTTTTTTTTTTTTCTCCCTTGTGTGTGTATTTGTTTCTCTAAAATAAAAGAAAATAAAAACAACTTAAGCAAAAGTGTCATCTTTCAAATCAATTTTGGAGGAGCAAACCTGCTAACGGACCAGTTGTTGCTAGATTTTGAGGGTGGGGACTCGTCGCCAATTGTCAAGTAGTCGTTTAGGTGGCAAGTTGGTCGGATGTGTTTGGGTGTGGCGGGTCTTCAACGGGGTTGTAAACGAGCCAAGCTCAAACATGCACTACTCGGTAAAGTTCGTACTTAGTAAAGCTCGAGTTTTATCGAGTAGTGTATGTTTAAGCTTGGTTTGAGCTTGAATGAAGCCTAAAATTAGTCTTCAAGCTTGAACTCGTTAGAAAGGCTAAAAGTTTTAGCTCAACTTTGATCGGCTTAATTCATTAGTCAAGCCTAGCTCAAGCTCACACTCGAGCTCAAAAACATGAAGCTCAATATAAGCTTTTGAGCTCAAGATCCAAAACTATGTTCCTTATCAAAGTTTTAAGGTTCAACTTATTGAAAAAAAAAAAAAAAAACTTTTAAAAAAATCAACTTAATGAAAAATAAAAAGGATAATGCACTAATTATAAAATAATTCTTCTTCCATCTGTGACATTTTTTTCCCATCAAAAATGAAACTTCATTGAAAAGAAAACATAACAATACTACCACTATACAACCATTTACAAGGTTGTACTTTGAGTTAAGTAATGTGTTATAAGCTTAGTGAAAGAGTAATTAAAGTGTATGTGTTTAGCAGTTAGTTAGTTTATTTATTTTTATTTTTAAAAAAAAAAAATCTTCTTAGTAGCTTGTTCCATTTTCAAAAGAAAATGACCTTCACCACTACCCTCTATGTTTCCAAAGAGGTTCTAAACATAAAAGAAAAATTTCAAGAAAATAAAACCCATAAATAAATCATTAACAGAACACACACATAAATTTTACCTTATGTAACAGCCTTGAAATGAGATGAAAGGCTTGTAGGTGGGGAAGAAAGAGAGATAGAAAGAGAACTCAATTATGTTTGAACAAGGGAATTAAGAGAAATAAGTTGCTGGGTGAGAAGAACCAAAACATCTTGAATAAGCCTTGGTGAAGTTCTCGAGGTAGAAAGAGATAGACAGGTGTAGAAAGATTTAAAACGAAATTTGAATTAAAATGGGAAGTGTAAAAACTAAAATGGGAAGACAAAAGACAAAAACAAGAGTAAGGCGGAAATGACGTGGGGTGGGGTAAGCATAGGGAATGGAAATGGATACGACATGCATACGGCAAAGGGGATTGCAGTGATTTTTTTGGGTACAATATACAAAGCTCTTATCAAGCTTTACACGGGCTTTAAGATTGATAAGGAGCTTCAATGTTCATAAGTTTATTCAGGAATAATTTTTTTTGCTTGAGCTCTACTCGTTTATCAAATATGCTTAAAAATGAGATTTAAGTTTTGTTTGTTTAGAAATAAACAAATATGAACAAATTTTTTCTTAAGCTAAGTTCAAGCTATTCATAAATGACTTGGTTTATTTACAGTTATAATCTTTGGTTGATTTGAACATTTCTAACTTATGAAGTGACTATCACATAAAAGATATGCAATTTTAGAAGATCAGATATTAATGTTTTTTTTCGCCCTCAAACTTCTACCATTAGTAGGTCTTTCTTTTTTTCTTTTCTTTTCTCTCCAAATTTGACTTCTTTCAATAATAGCAGGTTTATCACATCTTTTCCTTTTTTTTTTTTTTTTTCCTCCCTGCTGAGGTGGGTTTAATATGTCTATTCTTACGTATTGATAGTAGGAAAATATAGGTTTTGATTAGTTCAATTGGTAAAATTTCTGATAGTTGAATAAGAGATTTGGGATTTAATCATCACCTATACCAAAAATTAATTGATGTCTTGATCTGATGATAAAGAGTTATCATCTTGAATACTATAAGTTATAAAACTCTCTAAAAATATAATAATAATAATAATAATAATAATAATAATAATAATAGGGAAATGACGTTGAACTAATAAGCTAAAACTTTTTTTTTTTTTTTTTTTTTTTTTTTGAGAATGTAATAAGCTAAAACTTGAACAAGGTAAAAATCGGCTCATTTGGTCTTTGCAAGCGTACACCAGCATGATATGGTCCCAAGATTGGTGGAGGGTAGGGTGTAAAAGATAGTTTTTTTTTTTTTTTTTTTTTTTTTTTGAGAAACGGGTGTAAAAGATAGTTAAATAGGAAATCAATTCAATCATTATCAAATATTTTTAATACTCCATTTTTTTTTGGCCAAGTATATATTATAAAGAGAGACAAACATGAATAATTAAAATTTATATACTCATATCCTAATGTAAATGAGTTATCAGTCCAGTTCTATTGTTTCGAGTCCCTTCCCAATGGTGGGAACTGTACATTTTTTTAAATTTAATACTAGTTCCGTAGCAAAATGGACCACTGGCAATGGATATTGTAAACTATTATATTGAGATATTTATTCGCTTTCCCATTTCATTTCAATATAGAAACATGCGTAGACGACTAAATTAAACGTGGCTCGTCGACAATTCTCACCACGTTGTGGCGAAAGATTACCGATAATTATTTTCTTCCTTAAGGACTTACCAGATAAAATAAAAAGGATAATACATTAATTATAAAATAATTTCTTCTTCCATCTGTGACCTTTTTTTCCCATCAAAAAATGAAACTTCACTGAAAAGAAAACATAACAATACTACCACTATACAACCATTTAGAAGGTGGTACTTTGGGTTAAGTAATATGTTATAAGCTTAGTGAGAGAGTAATTAAAGTGTATATGCTTAGCAGTTAGTTTATTTTAAAAAAATAAAAATAAAAATAATCTTCTCAGTAGCTTGTTCCATTTTCAAAAGAAAATGACCTTCACCAATACCCTCTAGATTTCCAAGAAGTTCTAAACATAAAAGAGAAATTTCAAGAAAATAAAACCCATAAATAAATCATTAATAGAACACACACATAAATTTTACCTTATGTAACAGCCTTGAAATGAGATGAAAGGCTTGTAGGTGAGGAAGAAAGAGAGATAGAAAGAGAACTCAATTATGTTTGAACAAAGGGAAGAGGGGTTTTTTTTAAAATAACTATAAAACCCAAACTATATTATTAGTTAGGCAACATTTGAAACTAATTTGGTTTTTAACAATTCGAGTCCAAAGGACTCGATTTTGGGGAGCCGAGATGTCCACGTAGGCCTGGAAATCGAGTTCATTGGACTCGGTTTCTATACATGGAAATCGAGTCTAATGGACTTGGTTTTCATTCATGGAAATCGAGCCCAAAGTACTCGGTTTTCGTTCATGGAACTCGAGTCTACTGGACTCGATTTACTAGTCTCATCCCACCGCAAAGACTTGACGTTCCTCCTTTGGCCTTTGAATGGTTGAGTCTACCCAAAGAGTTGTTCAAGGTGATCTAGGGGAGTGAGTGTTCGTGAGGGCGGAGAGAGTTGTCCGGGCATGGGATTCATGTTTGGTGAAGAGAGTCCCCCATTGGTGAGAGTGATAGTTGGTGTTGTGTAGTTTGGTCCGATGAGGGGGCCATGCTTGTGATTCGGTATGCTTTGTTTTGTGGAGAGTAAAACAGAGCATGTGAGTGTTGTGGCCTCTCTTCCTTGGTGATTTCATGCATGCTATCCAAACTAGTAGTATTGTATTCTATAATCTAAAGCTAAACTAAAGCTCTACTCTCATCTCTTTTGATATTGCCATGGATTTGATGCTATGCTCATGGAAACGCACACGGAGGAGGATCAAAGAGTTACCATGTTCTCTTCCTAGCAAACAAAGGTCCATTCTATCACGAAAACGCAGAAGAACTATGAGCGATTTTCATGATCGAGGTATTGGTAGAAATCTTACTTCGACTGCCTTTAACATCTGTGTTTCAATGCAAGTCCGTATCGAAGCGTTGGTTGTCTTTAATCTCTACTTCTTATTTTGCTTAACCACTTTGTTAGCCACCACTCTTCTTATTTTCTTAATCTCTACTCACATGCTTTGTTTTGTGAAGAGTAAAACAGAGCATGTGAACATGTGAGTGTTCTCTTCATTGGTGATTTTATGTCCGTGTGCTGAACGAAGAAATCCGAGTACTTTGAGCTCGATTTCCATAAACGAAAACCGAGTCCATTAGACTCGATTTTCATGTACAAAAACCGAGTCTATTAGACTCGATTTTCAGGCCTACGTGTACATCTCGGCTCCCCAAAATCGAGTTTTCTAGACTCGAATTATTAGAAACCAAATTAGTTTCAAACGTTACCTAACTAATACTCCCTCCGTCCCACTTTGTTTGTCCTGTTTGAAAAGTCAAACTTTTTATGGGAACATCATTTATTGTCTTGTCTACCTTTTAAAAATGTATAAGTTTCCAAAACTACCCTCAAATAAATTTATCAAAAAATTAAATTAGTAAATTAATAGGGGTATAATAAGAATATTAGTAAATTAATGACTTATTTTTTTAGAAACAGGATAATATTTTGAACATCCCAAAATGAAATAGAGGACAAAAAAAAATGGGACGGAGGGGAGTAATATAGTTTGAGTTTTATAGTTATTTTTTTAAAAAAACCTAGGGAAGAGAGATAAGTTGCTAGGTAAGAAGAACCAAACATCTTGAGTAAGCCTTGGTGAAGTTCTCGAGGTAGAAAGAGATAGACAGGTGTAGTAAAATGAAATTTGAATTAAAATGTGAAGTGTAAAAACTAAAAAGACAAAAACAAGAGTAAGGCGGAAATGACGTGGGGTGGGGTAAGCATAGGAAATGGAAATGGATACGACATGGGGCAGGGGCAGCATACGGCAAGGGGATGGCAGTGATTTTTTTTGGGTATAATATACAAGCTCTTATCAAGCTTTACACGAGCTTTAAGATTGCTTGTTTAATATGGAGCTTCAATGTTTATAAGTTTGTGAACGAATAATTTTTTTTGCTTGAGCTCTACTCATTTATCAAATATGCTTAAAAATAAGGTTTAGTTTGTTTGTTTAGAAATAAACAAATATAAACAATTTTTTTCTCAGGCTAAACTTAAGTTGTTCATGAATTTCTGATTGACTTAAACACTCTTAACTTGTGAAGTGACTATCACATTATCACGTTAAAGATATGCAATTTTAGAAGATTAGATGCTAATGTTTTTTTCGCCCTCAAACTTCTACCATTAGTTGGTCTTCCTTTTTTTATTTTCTCTTTTCTCCAAATTTGACTTCTTTCAATAATAGTGGGTTTATCACGTCTTTTATTTTTTTGGCTGAGGTGGGTTTAATATGTCTATTCTTACATATTGATAGGTGAAAAATGTGGATTTCAATTAGCTTAATTGGTAAAATTTTTGATAGTTGAATAAGAGATCATGGGTTCAATCTCCATCTATACCAAAAATTAATTGGTGTCTTGGTCTGATGATAAATAGCTATCATCAAGAGCGAATGTTATAAGTTATAAAACTCTCTAATATATATATATATATATATATATATATAAAATAATAGGGAAATGACGTTTGACTAATAAGCTAAAACTTGAACAAGGTAAAAATCGGCTCATTTGGTCTTTGCAAGCGTACACCAGCATGATATGGTTGCAAGATAGGTGGAGGTAGAGTGTAAAAATATAGTTAAATAGGAAATCAATTCAATCATTATCAAATATTTTTTAATATTCCATTTTTTTTTTTTTTTGGCCAAGTATATATTATAAAGAGAGACAAACATGAATAATTAAAATTTATATACTCATATCCTAATGTAAATGAGTTATCAGTCCAGTTCCATTGTTTCGAGTCCCTTCCCTATGGTGGGAACTGTACTTTTAAGAAAAGAAAATTTAATACTAGTTCCGTAGCAAAATGGACCACTGGCAATGGATATTGTGAACTATTATATTGAGATATTTATTCGCCTTCCCATTTCATTTCAATATAGAAACATGCGTAAACGACTAAATTAAACGTGGCTCGTCGACAATTCTCACCACGTTGCGGCGAAAGATTACCGATAATTGTTTTCTTCCTTAAGGACTTACCAGATAAAATATTAGAAATTTCCATAATGTGAACACTCTGTCTGACTAGTATTACTCGTTGAAATTAAAACGTTTGCTTAGGAAGCACATAACCATGTGAGAGACTAATAGTCTATATATCATTTTTCGATAATCAATAGTCTATATATTTATATACCATCTCCCCCATTAATGGCTGCCCATTAATGTAGAAGAGTCATTCTTACTCCCTTTGAAAAATTTGGTGCAATGTCAAACTCAGAAAACTTGTACTGTTTTGTTAGTTTGAGAAAGTCAAGGGTCAAGGTTTTAAAGTCAAAAGTTTGGATAAGTTATATGGTTTGGCGTGGATTTTCAACCGTACGATTGTCTTTTAAGTGTCTACGTGCATTGTGTTTGTGTTCTCGAGGTTTACGTCATATGACGTTTCTTGCGTTGTCCGCTTTTTTTTTGGGGACATCTTTGAAGAATCATTAATTTAAGAAGAAGGTTAGGCAACCAAATTTTTTGATTACCTTTTACCCAACTTTTTTTAAATGGTAAATTTTGAATGAAACAATATCATTTCTTTAAAGTTGATTACAAAATTTGACTATAACTTGAATAAATTTAAAACTTTAGAGAACCTATTTGAATGAAAATAAAATTAGAAGACTAAAATATATCGTATAAATTTTAATCAAATTTAGAATATACAATTTATATTTACTCAAAAAAATTTATCTTACCTGTAATTTTTTATTTTATATTAATCAATTACGATTTGCTCTATGTTTGACTTAAAAAGAAAGACATGTAATTTGGTTATTTTACTAAAACAAGAGAGATATGTGATTTTTTTTTTTTTTTTTTTTTGAGAAACAATATGTGATAGTTAATGAAACATAAAGTGAAAGACCCACCTCAAAAAGTTAAAATAAGATTTTTTTTTATTATTGACACTACTTTATTATGTATCATTCATAGCAAGTTACATCAGGATTTGGGAATATAAGAAAGTAAGAAGAATATATTGTTTCTTATGTCATTGAGAAATCAGAATTTTTTATTCTCCTACAGCTTTAAACAGATTTAACCAATAAATGAAGCATGTTAATGTGTTTTTTAATTGAAAAAAAAAAGAAAAAAAAAAGAGAGAGTTAAAGAAAATTAATTGAAATTTTAAAGTAATTAGGGAATTTTTTATTATATGTTTTGAGAAGGTAGTCACTAGTGGACAAAAATTTCGTACTCCGTATTTATAGAATGGGATACAAAACTAATTAATGTATAATAATTTTAAAACGTGTTGTGTCTATGTCACATTTTAGTAATGTGTAACTAGAAGCAAGCCAAATCCATCACTAGTGTATACCTTATACTTGAAGAATTATGCTTATCTAGACAGGATCCCGGAAGGATTCAAGAAATTGGGTATCCAGCCATAGATGTCAATGTCAAAACCAAAGTGTAGATGTAAACTTGTGGAAATAACATGACCCTTTGTTTTTCCTCTCTCATCATTTTTTTTTTAATATTTATTTATCAATACAGTGACACTTGGAAAGTAAGCTCTAATAGGTTATTTAGAAATTTCATAGCTTTTTCCTTTAAATTAATATCATCAAATGTTTATTCCCTTCCCTCTCCTCTAATAAAGCCAAAATGGAATTTGGTTAGGGGGTAACATTTTATCTTCTACTGTTTTCTCATGCATGAATCTGGAGGATAGTAGACTCGTTTTACATAAAGCTTGTTTCTCTTTTTCCAAGTTTAGAAAGTTACTGTTACAATAATGTCTAAATGTAGTGGTAGTAAATAGATATGATTTGAACACAGGTAACATATAGGTCCCATCCCATACATAAATCGTGTTTAGTATGAAACAAACTTATCATGCATATTGATATAGTGCATGTGTCTATTGACTACAATTATATATTGTAGATGAATGATTACCCCACACTGTTCAATAATCAATTCTACGGTCAATTCTCAAGTCTTCTCTGTTTTTTTGGCAGAAATATTCTTTTCATCTTTAAAATATAATTTTATTTTCTCTGTAAAACTTAACAAGAGTGGAAATACAATATTTTTAAATGGATTTTGCTCATGTGTGTCCTAAAGACATATAATAATTTTCAATTTTAGAAATTTTTTTTTGAAAATTGAAAAAATATTGACAACTTTTTCAATTTCCGAAAAAATATTTCCAAAAATAAATAGCTTAATGTGTGTCCTAAATTTTAGGACACACATTAACTAGACCCTTCTTAAATTTTAAGCATGAAAATAAAACATCTGCCAAATATTTAGGGACAAAATGAACATTATCGCCTTGTTGTTTTGTGTTGCCAAAATTGTTGGGTGAGAAAAAAAAGGCAAGTAAAAGCAAAAGATGAAAAATAACCAATAAAGATGATATCAACTTTTACAAAAAAAAAAAAATTGCAGGCAATTGCTGACACCCAAAAGAGCCAATAATACATATCTACCTTATCAACATGTTGCTTGCAATGAATACAAATATTTTCCATTTCTGATAAAGCTCACCAAAACACTAACAACAAAATCTTTGTATTCACAAAACACAAACAACCCCTTATATCTCATTCTTACTTATTATATTTCCTTTCGAATATTTTCATCTTTTTCCCCTAACATTTATCAAAAATATGGGACCACCCCCAAAAATGAAATTGCAATTTGCAATTGCAAGACATCCAAGGAATTTCTAATATCACAGAAGCTCATATAATAATTACAAGGTCCCTCAATAATAATTCAAGTAAAGTAGAGTACTTCTTCCCCGTTCAGAATGAGCTAACCAATACTTGTTCACCACGTGTACATGGTGCCACTTGTTGTGCCACTTGCAAGTTCTCAACTCCACTTCCCATTCTCAATCCAGCTTGAGCTTGAGCTTGAGCTTGAGCTTGAGCCTGATCCGCCTTCTGAGCCACCGTGTAATCAGCCTTCCTCCGCCGCTTCGGCGACACGCTATCGACCGATGAAATCGAGGAAGTGGGTTCGGGCGATGACCGCTTTGATGTCACCCTCACCGGGTCGGGCTCGCCCGAGTTGACCCGGAGTGGGAAATTGAGCAAGGCGCGTGAGCCACGCATCCTGTAAGCGGCTCGGTCGTAAGCCAGGGCGGCGTCTTCAGCTGTTTCGAAGGTTCCGAGCCAAACCCGGGCGCCGTTCTTAGCCGGGTCACGAATCTCAGCCGCGAACTTCCCCCAAGGTCTTTGCCTCACACCCCTATAATGCTTCCCCTTCGACGGAACCACCGCAGGCTCCGCCTTATGCGGCGGCGCAACCGCCGGAACCGCGTTAGTTTCCGGTAAGATATCGGGCTCGGATTTCACCGAGACGAACATATCGGGTTCCGATTTTATTACCTGGGACCCGAAATTGAAAGACTCAGTGGGTACAGGAGCGAGAGAAGGGAATGGAACCCAGCCAACATTGACGGCGTCACGGAGAACACCGTAGAGCACCATGTCCTCCGAATCGTCTTCTTTGAGTGGCAACTCGCCCCAGTTTTCGGTGAGACAAGGATACAAGCTACCGAAACTGGAGCTCCGACCGAAAATCGGACCGTTTCCCGAATAACCCACTTCAGTCTCGCCTAGTAGATGCCGGCGAATCGACTCAAGAAGAGCCAAATCGGACTCTGTAGAGCTCTGTCCATACATTTTTGGATCCGATATTCTTGAACTCTGAATCGGAAATTGCTAAAGTTGAAGGTTTTGGAGTGTTCAAAGAAACTAAGAGAGATAGAGAGAGAGGTTGGGAGATTTCAGGCTTGTGTTGAAGAAATGAATATTTATGAAGAATTAATAAGAGATGGGTATTTATAGCAAAAGAGGTTCATGAACTTAGGTGGATAAATTTAAAAAAAGTGGTTTTTAATTTCCAAATAAGTTTTTGTTTTTCTATGAAAGTGTGGGAATAAAAAAAAAAAAAAAAAGTAATATATTTAAAAAATTGTAATAATAATTTGGTGGTGGTGATTTTCTATGTGGGTACTGAGTTTCTTTGAAGGTTCATTCATTCAGATTCAGATAGACAGATAGCAAAGTGGTGGAAAAAGCATTAATCACGTGGTTCATTTCTAATTCGTGTAGTTTTATTACTATTTGAGTGATTTGGACATTCAATGACGTCATGGGCTTACAATTGCAAATTGCAAGTTGCAAGTTGCAAGTTGCAAGCAGCAAAATGTTAGTTGTCGTTTTGTGTGCCGACTCTGCGACTGTGCGTGCGTGTGTGTGCGCTTGTGTTCTTTTTTCCTCGATTCGTAACCCACGGACACAGCTAATCGCCGAGTTAGAGAGAGAATGAGATATTATAAAAGTTAAAATAGTTAATAACATGATGAAACAAAAAATTCTTTGATATAATAATTTGTGCTTTTCACGCTCTCTCGGATGTCGGTTCCATTTATATTAAAAATTAATTAGAGTCTATTTGGATTCTACTTATTTTGTTAAAATTGAAAATTTATTATTAAAAATAAAGGTAAAAGTTAGTTAAAATAGTACAATAAGGCTCATGAATAATATCAAAAAGTGTAATGAGATTCATAAATAATAGCAAAAATAAGCTAAATAGTAAAATAATTTATAATTTTCATCGAAATCCAAACGCACACTTAATAAACTAATCATAAGGAATAATTATTATTAAATGGACAATAAATTAAAATTTTATTATATTTATTATATGAAAAATGTTGTCTACTTGTTTCCACAATTTCAGCTTGCCTTAGTTACACATAGGCTTAAGTTTAAATGAAGTTTAATTATAGGCGGAAATACCATTTTTGTTTCTATATTTTCATTCCATTCCTTTTTTGGTCCCTACTTTTTAACTTTAAGGCATTTAGTCCCTAAAATAAAAAAGCAATCTCGTTTTGGTTTTTACCATCATTTCACTAACGGAAATAATTTATATGGTAAATGGAGTGCACCGTTGGCACATTAAATGCTAACATTAGCATTAAATTAATAATAAAATTTTTTATTTAGCATTTTTAAAATGCCACATCTTCTAGCTTTATCTTGAGGAAGAACAGACAATAACACAAATCTAGAAAATTAAAAACACAAAAAATTTGTCAGTTATCTTTAAAAAAAAAAAATAACTTCAGATCCACACCAACACAAAATTAAACACAAATAAATCCAAAATAAAACCCCTCACATGACACCAAAACATCACAATCGATAAAATTTGTTCTAATTTTGAACCACACGGTCGCACTTTTAGCTCAAACTTTTTCACCCTCAACTCAAACTTTATCTCCCTAAGGTCTTGGGATCTTGGTTTGATGTGGGTTAGAAAGAGGGAGGCCGAGATCAATTTGATCTAGGTTAGAGGGAGATGTTGAGATCGGTTGCTGTCATGGCATAGCTAGTGGCGGCATGTGGGTTCAAGATCAACCAAATGGGGAGTGATTTAAGAATTGTGATGGTCGGGTTTTGGGTTTCAATGTGGTCTTGGCAATTGAAGAAGTGTGGGTTTGGTGATGTGGGTTTTGATATATTGAGAGTGGTGGTTTTTGTTCCACTAATCTTGTTGTGGCCAATGTTTAGTGTTAATTTTCTGGGTTTGTATTCTTTGGGTTTTGAAAATTTTAGGTGCTTAGAGTTTAGCTAGAGGGATGGAGAGTAGGTAGAGCAATGTTGTTTCGGTTGCAAAGTTTGTTGTTCAAAAGTGGGTTTGTTCAAAATAGTGAAAATACTGATTTGGTTTTTATTTTCCTGGTCAATATGGGTTTTTTCTCTCATCTTACATTAGATTTTTTTTAAAATCTTTTTTGTAGCCAATATATGGTATTTCTAGGTTTTGGCTAATCATATGTGTGTTTGAGTTTGATATTGCAAGTTGTCTCTTGTGTGTGTTTGAATCTATGTGTTTTAGAATTTAGTTACCTATTTTTTCTTCTTCTTCTTCTTTTCTTACTTTTGTGTTCTTCAATCAGATTAACAAATAATTGCTTAAGATCAAACGATTCTAAAGTCCACCTAGATGTTTTTGGGTTTTGAATTTTTAGGTTTGTGTTCTTGTCTATTCTTCCTCAAGATAAAGCTAGATCTTAATTTTTATGATTTTTGGTTTTTATTTCAGTTTTTTCCTTTTTTTCATTTAGTTAAAATTGATAAATTAATTTTTTATATTAAAAGATGACGTGACATTTTTAAAATTCTAAATAAAAAATTTTATTATTATTTTAGTATTGATGTCAGCATTTAGTGTGCCAACAGTGCACTTTGTTTGCCATGTAGACTATTTTTGTTAGTGAGATGATGGTAGGGACCAAAATGAAATCGCTTTTTGATTTTAGAGACTAAATGCAGTAAAGTTAAAAAGTAGGAACCAAAGTGGGAATTGGGTGAATATGTAGGGACGAAAATAGTATTTTTGCCTTAATTATAAGATATAAACTATAAAGATTAATTTGTTAGTAATTGAAACAAATTTCAATTGAATTGTTTAGATCGTCAAGTTTATGTGCCGTAAGAGGGATTGATTCTAGATTGTCAAGTTTATTAGATGTAAATTTTGATAAATCCATTATTGAACTACATTTTCTTCTTATATTCTCCATATTGCCAAAATTTTCAAAAGATCAATAATGTAGAGACCCAAAAATGAAGCTTACAATTCATAGAATCTCACATTGCCTAGGGAAGCACATGAGAATGTGCTTATAAGGAGTGACCTTCCTTTAATCCCCTACGGAAGTGTGGGCCCCCTCCCCACACGCATGGACGTGTGTGCCTATAAGGGGGTGGATTGTAGAGACCCAAAAGGGGAGTGGCATTTTCCCCCATTACTTTGTGTTTTGAGGGGGTAGAACAAATAAGTTTAAATTTCAAGTTACAACTTACAAATAGTTACGTTATTAATTAAATGTTTAAATTTTAAGTTTTTGTAGTCTACAATTACCCATAAAAAATAAATTTATGGATTAAATAGTAAATAACATCTAATTGGAATGAAATTCGACACGTGTGTTAATAACATAAAGATTATACAAGGGTACGTGATGGAATGACCACCGCACCAAGGGTACGCGGTGATCTCTTGAGCTTATTTAATTAAATAGTTACTTGTTGATTTTAATAAAGGATGGTCATTAGTGACTAAATATATATATACATATCAGGCTGAATATATAGCAACTTTACTGCAAATTGACTAAAATTTAAAAATACGACTAAATTGATCGCGGGAATATTGTTATGTATATTACATATTATTTTACTTTTATCTGTAGTTTCATGTCAGTTCAGGCTATCAAACTTAGGTTCATAATGTTCAAGCTTGAATAATTTAATAAAGCCTAGGATGATTCTCTGAAAAAAAATAATAATAATAGAGCCTAAGATTGAGACTTGTTTGGTTCATTTATTAAATATAAACAAATCAATTTTCAAACTTCCTATCAAGCCAAGCTTACCAAAATAGTATTATTCTATGATAAAGGAGGGGGAAAAGTTCGTTTTGAAATTTTTTTAGTCCGAATTCTTAAAGAGAAAAGGCTTAGAAAGCGGCTGCCAGAACCAGAGGCTTATGCCACCAAATGTTGGTGAGTCTTCGTCTATTGTTTTGAATTGAATAGGGATCCTAACAAAAAAAAAGAAAAAAAGGAAAAGATGAAACCATAATCTAAGTACGGATTATAGATTTACAAGAAAACAATAAGAGTTTTATGTTAGATAACACAATAGCCTAGCATATAATTTCATTCCAATTTTTGAAGTGTCAAGAACGTTAAGCATGTTTGCTAATTAATGACATAAAGAACTCTCAATTTGTATTTCATAGTATATAAGTTTTATGAACTTATCAGTGCTCTACATCAACAATGGCCAAATTTAGGAGTGGACGATAACAAAAGATATTCTTGAAATGTCATTTTGAAAATAATGCATTGTTTTTAGACAGTTTATAATGTTTAAAATATAAATTAAGAAAAAATCATACAGTTTTGGCTCAACTATAAATTACAAAATCTGGCTTAATTTTTAATTTTTTAATTTTATAAAAAAAAAAAACCTTTATAATTTACATCATCTAAATTTGGTCTTTCATTTGTTTCTCAAAAAAGAAAATTTATATTTGGTCTTTCATTTTGTTAATGTATTCATTTTTTGAATTTGGTCTCTCAACTTTCTTTCTATGTTTGATGTGCTTTCAAATAAATATGAAACAATAAAGAGATAGCCATTGTGTTTTTCAAAAGAAACAATAATGAGGTAGCCATTGTATTTTTCCTCATTATTTTTTATGAAATTGAAAGATATAAAAATGCAATGCTAAGCTGTTTTTTTTGGGACATAATGACAGCTAATTGGCAAAAGTAGACAGAATGACGGATGATTGAATAAAAAATGAAAGTTAAGACATGAAATTGAAAATATTGAAACCTTAAGGATGAAAATAGAAACAAACCAAATTTAAAGGATATAATGTATAATTGAGCTGTAATATTACTAGGTGCTTTTAGAGCAATTGTTTATAAACTACTTTAGGAAATTTTTTTATATCACTTTTATGGAAAATATAAGAAGCAATAAAAAAAAAATTAATTAATTTTTGAACAAAATTTGGCAACAAACTTAATTGTAGTCAGTGGGTTCCAGTTAATTCAATTGGTAAAGTCTCTGATAGTTGTATAAAAGATCTAGGGTTCAATCCCCGCCTACACCAAAAACTGATTGGTGTCTTGGTCCGATGATAAAAAGTTATTATCAGAAACGGACGCTATAGGTTGAAACTCTCTAAAAAAAAAAAAAAAAAAAACTTTGTTGTAGCCTAATTCTAGAAGTCCACTTAATGTCTTTTAATTGGATGTGAATTTTAATAAATCCACCATTGAATTACATTTTCTTTTTATATCCTTATTGTTTGCAAAATTTCCAAAAGATTGAAGATTAATAACTATGTTATCAATCAAATATTTAAATTTCAAGTTTTTATAGTCTAAAATTATGTATAAAAAATAAGTTTATAAATCAAATGGTAATTAAAATCTTATTGATATGAAATTTTACATGTGCTTTAAGAACGTAAAGAACATAAAATCCGATGGTTAAATTTTCAAAATATGTAGCCAAATTTTGTCCTTAATTTATTATTTTCTCGTAAAAAGTTTCTAAAAATATATCTTAAACCAACAGCCATTAAGGCATTCATTAACTTTTCAAAAAAAAAAAAAAAAGCACTTGAAAATCCATCACGGCATTTGCCATGTTAGGTAGCTCGTGAAGTGGGGTTCTTGAATCCTGATAATAACAGGTGCCAAAAGTTAACAAAGAAAAGACTAAAGCGGATAGAAAAAGAGAACAAAATTAGTTGCATTTTTATGTAGAATAAATCCCTCGTTGATCAATTGAGGTAAAATTACCCAAATAAGTTTGAGCCTCCCATATTCGGATTTGTTGATTTGACATCTCTTTTGCATGTTCTACAATTGCAATTTGGATTTGCATTATGTTGACTACAATATTTCTTTGTAAACTCAATCTTTAACCTTGTTGATTTGGATATATATTTTTGGAACACTAAATTTTGTTGAGTCAGGCTAATTAGTTTCTGTTGTATATATAGGTATATATATAGATAGGTTGTAATAATTATATAATGTTGGAGACTTCAAGTTCTAGAATTTTCTTTGTGAAAATTCAAATTTCAAGATTTTCGATCGGTCGAGACTTCTATTCAATCGATCGAAGTGGTGAAGGAAATTATCCTGGAGTCTCTCGCTTGTTTTGATTGGTACTCGATTCCAATTCAAGTCTCCATACGTACCTTTTGAAGGGATATAACCCTATGGGTATAAATAGAGGTTTTGATTTGGATATATATTTTTGCAACACTAAATTTTGTTGAGTCAAGCTAATTAGTTTCTATTGTATATATAGGTATATAAATGGGTAGATTGTAATAATAATATAAAGTTGGAGAGTATTCTTTTGTAAAATGAATAAAGTGGAAATTCTAGTTCTAGAATTTTCTTTGTGAAGAACTCAAGTTCCAAGATTTTCAATCGGTCGAAACTTCTATTCGATCAATCGAAGTGGTGAAGGAAATTATCTTGGAGTCTCTGCCTGTTTCGATTGGTACACGATTCTTGTTCGATCGATCGAAAAGGGCTTTCGATCGATGCTCGATTCCTCTCGATCGATCGAGACTCAAGAAAAGTAAATTTCTACAGAATTTTTCGATAACTGTTCTGAACGTTTGAAAATATTTCAAGTTTTGTGAATGGTTTTATGAAATATTTTAACTCTCCATACGTACCTTTTGAAGGGATATAACCCTATGGGTACAAATAGAGGTTTATGTTCACTTAAAAAATAAATCATCTCTCCAAAATAATAAGTTTAAAGAAATACAAGAAATCCTATGAGTATTTTTCAAAATTGTTATTTGTAGAATTCAATAAACTTGGTTGTATCTTAGGGACAATTTTGTAGAAACCCTTTAGCAACTTGCGTATGGAGACAAATATTAATCTAAGGATAACATTCAATTGTATCTCCAAGTCAATCACTAATTTTTATTTACTTGATGTGTTTATCTTGTTCTTCCATTGTTACTCCTTGATTTATTGAAATCCCAACTAGTTTCCATAAGAGATTCACTAGGCAATCCTTTCTAAATTACTCAAGGATTCCAACACAAAGTTTTGCGAACTAAGTTTCTAGTCTTGCTGAATGCACTCCCACAAACTAATCTTTTTTAACTTTAACAACTTAATACCTAAACATGGAAACCACGGACAAAATGGGCTTCTGCCCTTTTCGGACAAATTAATTAACCTTTTGTCCCATTTTTCTCAAACTAAATAGGGAAGTACCCCTCTTTTGAAAATCGAGTTTTTCAAAATCACATGACAATTGCCTATAACTCGATTTTATGGATATCAAGTTATAAAAAGTCACTATAGGTTCTTAAAATGTCACTATAGGTCCTTAAAAACGTCACTATAGGGTTTCAGAAATTTTTTTTTTTAACTCGATTTTTAAAAGAGGGGCATTTCCCTATTTAGTTTGGAAAGAAGGACAAAAGACTAATTAATTTACCCAAAAAAGACAGAAACCCATTTTGTCTTGGAAACCACTAAATACTTTCCACCATTAATTGCTGAGTATCTCATGCCTGTAATGTCATTTTCACCAAACATCACATCCCATTTCGGTATCAAGCAACCTAGCTAAACAACTAAAAGATAAGTGCACTATTATTTCAACTTTATATCATATTATGAACATTATTATTCATAACTTACTTTTATAAAGCAAAAAAAAAAAAAAAAGATCCTCTGCACTATTCATGTCTTATTTCAAATAATTATTATTCTATTTCATTAACTAAAGAAACATAATGGTAATGGATAACAAATGATTCATTGAAAAAAGTTCAAGACACGACTCCTTAATAACTTTAGGTAAAATCATTGATAAATCAAAGGTAATACATATATCAATAAAATAAGAATAAAAAAATCATCAAAATATTTCAAAAATTTTGTACCTCAATTGGTACTTCCTAATACTTTTAACAAAAACATTAAGAATTCAAATCTCTTAAAACCCATATAATTAGTGTATTGAAAAAATGTTTTACTATCGTATACCCTAAAAGTATACGTTAATAAATCATTTTAGAGAACTTTTTATGAAAAAATGAAAAAGTAATTAACTGCTTTGATAATTTTTTTCATTTTTTCACAAAATATTTCTTAAAATTAATGATTAATGTATATCCTAACCAAACCCTTAAAAAAAAAAAAAAGGGTGCGTACGAAATAACTGATTTAGTTTTTGGTTTTGTTTTTTTTAAAGAATGATTGGATAAAAAGAAATGAAGGTGGCGAGGAATTGGTGACGAGGCGTGAAAGCAGAAACGGTGAGAAGGACACCAACCTAGTCCTCCTAGTCATCGGCATGCGTCATAGATTCATCGGTCCTAGACGATTCTGCAAATGTTTTTCAAATGGATAAGTCTCGCCCATAATTAAAGTCAAGAAACCCATTAAGATGTGTGGGTATGACCCACTTATTTTTACCCAATTTTGTACGCTCCTTCTTTTATGTCCCTTCAAGGAAGGTGGAGTCACTCACATCACAGCCTCACACCCACAAGGTCCCAACTTTGTCACCTTTTGTTTTGCCCACGAGACGAGATTAGCTTCCTGTTGCCTCCATCTTCTATATTCTAATTTGCTCTCTACTTTTTCTTTAATAACTAATAATTGACAGCCACTTCTTCATTAGTGTAAATTAAAAAAAAAAAAAAAACCACTTTACTCATATTTCATTTTCTTGTTATTTTGTTTCGTATTTAAATCTATTACGTAACTTGGAATAGAATTGAATTATAACCGAGCTTTCAAGATTCATCACCTGCCAAAAACATATTGACTATAGTCATTGGATCCATTCGTGACTAATTAGTTTCATTTG
Source organism: Quercus dentata (assembly GCA_028216015.1). Classification (NCBI taxonomy): domain Eukaryota; kingdom Viridiplantae; phylum Streptophyta; class Magnoliopsida; order Fagales; family Fagaceae; genus Quercus; species Quercus dentata. The sequence goes on from CP116455.1 coordinate 9,453,473, forward strand.
TTTTGATTGGTAAACATGTAAACTAGTTCTCGATTGATTCTCTCTCTCTCTCTTTTTTTTTCTTTTTTTTTTTTAATTATTTTTCCTATTCATTCATGCTTTTGATTATTAGACATATAATTATTGCAAATCATGTTTTTTTTTGTTGTTGGACAAATCATGTTCATTGATAGCTCAAGAGAGTTAAACTTAAAATCCCTTTATTTATTTATTTATAGAAACAAATATACATACAAGGGGGAGAGAAATGAGTTCTAATACAAAGGCATACCACTCTCTTTATTTAAGGTAAAGTATTAATCAACTACAATAAAATAGATAGTATTAAACTCTGTACCAAATTTCAATGCATTTTTTTTTTATGTACCATCTGTTTGATTGAATCTTTTGTCTTTCTTGGTTCCAATACATAGGTTAAAACATAATTTTGTATAAAATCAATCAAGCTACTAACCATATAATTTATCAAAATAAAAACCTAAATAGTTTGTCAAAAACATTTAGCTCAAAACCCACTAATTAATGACCGGTAATGCTATTTTCACATATTCAAAAAGATAAAGAAATGTCATAATTTTTTTTTTTTTTTGTTGTTGTTGTTGTTGTTGTTGGCTTCTATAAGGAGAAACAACCTTAATTTAATAAAGAGGGCTTCAAATCATAATTTGTAAATATTAAAAAATATATATATTGGTTCACATTAATGAGTAATGTTTTTTTTTTTTTTTTTTTGAGAAGAATGAGTAATGTTGTTTAAGTGTTTTTGATATACGTATGAAATAAAAAAATTTATAAAAATATATATTATATTATTTAAAATATGAAATTTTGTGTTTGAGAAGAGTTATCAATCAGGCCATAATAATTCGTCATTCTTAAAGAATATAATAATTTTTAAAAATCTTTCCCCTTTTCTTTCGGGCAGTAGGTGGATAAACCAAATCTTCACAGTCTCAGCCTCACTAATAATTTTTTATTAATACAATCTGATCTGATATTGGTCTAATTCATAGCACATCGAACGAGGAATAGCAATAAATGTCAGCAATAAAATTGAAATAAAACAATAAAAAATATGGAACCTTTGAAATTGACCAAAGACCATGTTGGTCGTTTTTGACTTTGACCATAGACAATTCTCCTTTCTATTATTAGCAGTAGAAACCAGTCCACAATTCCCAAACAAACGAGGCAATTTAGCCGCTACGTGCCAACTACCAGCACGTGAGTAGTCAGTGCACCGCAATGTTTGAGTCACCATTTTTAAAAAAACAAAGACAAAAACAAACAAAAAAGACATGGACCCCAATAGAAAAACCCTTTTGAAAAAGCATACTAGAAAAAATAAATCCACACGTGGTTTAATTAGGATGCTGCATGGGACCTTCGTGCTTCTTTATACTTTTCTACGCTGAAAGTCATTGTTGAGTACACTACTGTAAAATATCAACAACTTGATAATAAATAGATTATATTATATAAACTTTATTCAACCTTTTTGTTTTGTTGGTGGAATTCCAAGTTTTCAACCAAACAATTTGCACATGCTCTTTGTTACTATTTGCTTATATATGTTATTTTATTTAGTCAAGTTGTTCATTTTTTTTAATGGTATATAATAGGCCTTCTAATAACACTTTTGCATTCATACTAATTGTATGTATAAGTGACCTATGTGCTTTGTCATGATATATGCTTAATCTAATATTAATTTCTTAGATCACCCTATACTCGATCGGATTAGAGATTTGAAGGGACCATCTTAGCAAATTAATTAATCTCTATTAACTCATAAGCATGCAATGAGAGGTAATGTCGGCCTTTAAATACTACTTAAAGGTTATTTGAAGAGTACTCATCATTATCAAAACTTTGCGGCTTCAAACAGTTGATTTTCAAGTTTGTCATTGATGACAACTTAAGAACTTTAATAATATCAAGAATATGTTGAATTAAATTCAACTTGTTGAGTAATTATTAGTATTAAATATGATTTTTAGCACATGTACTATATATCACAAACTTGCTTATCTACAAGATAAACCTAGATTAAACTAGTTGCAAGTTGCAATTAATGCAGGTTGAGATCAGGCATGAATTCACAAAGGGAAAAAAGAAGTACTTTGATAAATATATGAAAACCTTGACAAACACTACCTCAACACGTACAGTTATGTTGCATGTATATTCCAAAAATTAACTTTATTAAGGAACACATATGAAACGGGTAAACTTTATTATGATTATGTTTTATATATTTTCAGAAACTTTTTATTGGAATAGAAAAAAAAAAGTAATTTTTTTACAACTTTTTATATTTTTCATAAAAGATGTTTCAAAACATTTTAAAAATAGTTTATTAACAATTGACATAAGCACACTCATTAACATGACACATTTGATATTGCAATGAAAAACGAAAATGTTAATGTATGCCCTTAGGGTAATAATTAACAATCTATTTCAAGAAAGTTTTTATTGGAAAAAAAAACAATTAATATTTTGACAGTTTTTTCCATTTTTTATAAAAGTGGTGTTAAAACTTTCCTAAAATGGATTGTTTACCATTGCACTAAGAGTATCCGTTAACATGACCTTTGTATTAATTATACAAATAGCCTAAAGTCTTAAAAATGTATGAGGAAAAAAATACCATGAAATTTGTGAGAATATTGGTTTTAAGTCAAACCTTCTCCTAAAAGAGAAATTATTCATAGCTTTTAAGTCAAAGGACTTGAAATTATGTACGTTTTGATGAAAAATATAATTATGGTTGATGGGTACTGATCGTCCAACTTTACTCATCTATCCACCAGTTTCTCAAAAAAAAAAAAAAAAAAAAAAAAAAAAAAAACTCATCTATCCACCAAGGTCTCTTCTTCCTAATAACCGTTGAATTGTGCTCGTGGACGAAGGTAGAATGATGGAAACCCCTGTATTGAAGACAGAATTTCCAGAATTGAGGGGCATATATGATTCTCACTCCACCACCCCACGATTTATAATTATGAGCATGAACCCCGAGATTCTCGACCTCCATCAATGCACTTGCACCAACTATGCCATGACTCCAATAAGGTTGAGTTTGGATTGCACTGAAAAGGAAAAAAAAATTGCGTTTGTCATTTTTTCTGTGGGTTCCATGCACTATTCATGGGACCCGCAAGCACGGAAAAACGCAAATGTTAAGTTAAAACTGGATCCCATGGTACTATTTACACATTTAAAAATTATTTTGCTACAGTATTTTAAGTTTTCAGTAATAAGCGGTATCCAAATAGACCCTAAATGAAAAAAAAAAAAAAAATCAAGCAAGGGATGGTTAGAAACCACCCCTAGGGTAATTATAAAATACTTTCGAAATATCATAAATGCATACTCCCAGAGTATTCAATAATTTTCCCTCCTATATAATCACCGGATCACACCCGCTCCAAGGTATGAGAGGAAAACCTAGAAAACTTTATTGCTTTATGTAAATTAGGTTTTAATGAGTTATGACTTTAACTATCAAAGGAGTTTAGACCGACATCACACCAATGCCCTTCAATTGAGTGATTTTCTTTTGCAGGCCTTCCAAAATTATTATTTGGATGAGTGACCAAATGAAATTCTTTGCATCATGACTCATGAGGGCTTTTTTTCCTTATAAAAAATGGGGATAGGGTATTTGAATCCAAATTTCCACTATATGATGAATCGAGTAATACCATCAAGTCACAAGATTTTTCACCATGACTAATGAGGTTAACTATGGGTTAGTAGTGTTTTATTTTATTTTTTCTATGCCCACATCCTTTGAGTGTTATTATGAAGTGTGTGTATAAACCAAAACTTATAGCTTCACTTAATACCATACCAAAAAGAGGAAAAATAACTAATAACCTTGTAACCTAATGATAGTTTTACTTTTATTTAGAGAGGGGTTTTAATTAGATTGAACACAATATGGACGAGTTATGAAAATAAGACATAATTCTAGCTTGTTAAAAAAGGGAGAATTAGATACACTTAGGAGAATAATCAGGTGTTCAAAGAGTTCTAAACACTCACATTAACTAGGGGGAAATTATCTATTGGAAGTCCCAAAAAGATGTGTTAAAAACCATTCTCCAAGTTCATTTTTTCCCCATTTTTTTATTATGTGAATTTCCCATTTCATATTGACTGATACTATTGCAAACAAAATGTTATTGTTGGGTTTAACCATCATTAATATTTTTGAATTGATGGTGTCACAAATAATCCCAAGTCCATAATTCGTCCATATGCATCGTCCAACGACAGAAGCAACAACAAGCGTACCAGCGACCCTCGTCCGTATATGGACGAGCTTAATACCTCTAAGATCTACTTGTCATTTATAAACGACAAGCCTTCCAAGATGATCTCGTCCGTCTTTCACTAAAAGTGGAAGACGAGATCATCCTGGAGGTCTCGTCCATCCTTGCTATGGATGGACTAAAAGTGGACGAGCTCCTCATGAAGGACTCGTCCATCCTCACTATGGATGGACGAGTTCATCAGCCCGTCCGACCTAAGTAACTTCCACAGCGGTTACTCCCAGTTCTCCGGACTCCTCGACACTGGGAACGGTTACCAAATAGATAACCGTTCCACACACTATATAAGGCTTCTTCGATGAAGGAAATTGGTATTGAGACATTTTTCGACTTTTAAGAGAATACTTCTTCGTTACAGAGAATTCCAAGTAACTAACTTGATCATCGGAGGATTTTTGGCCGGTCATCACCGGTCCCCTCTGATTCTGTGTCTTTGGTATTACAGGAGATAGCCCGAAGATCAACGTTCAAAGTCTTATCAACCCACCGATAATCAAGGAATCATCGGTTGGCGCCGTCTGTGGGAACGATTGTTTTCTGATTTGTTTCTCCGTGACAAAGGGTTGATGGTTCGGACTAGATCAAGGGCTACTAGCCCAGGCCATCAAGGAAGCGGCAACCCGCTTCGCGATCGCGAGTCTGTGCCGGTCATGCAGTCATCTGCCCAACATGCACAATCTATGGCAGACGCTATGGCGGAGTTGACTCGCCAAAACCAAGAATTACGAATGGAGATTAATATGAGGAGGCAAACACAAGAAGAACGTGAAGGAAGACAAACAGATGGTCATGGTGGAAGAGAGAATACCGAAGTCGGAAGTCGGTTTAGAGGCACCACTTCGCGAACGGTACCATACTTGAAGGAAGAAATGGACCAAATGAAGAGAGTTATGGAGGAGATGAAAGAGAATATGAAAAGAGCGAATCCGATAGAAGACTTGGTTCACAGGACTGATTCTCCCTTTACGGCCTCCATCAACGGTCACCCACTACCATCAAAGTTCAAGTTGCCTTCTCTCGGATTCATATGATGGAACACGTGACCCGTTTGATCACATAGCCACTTTCAAGACCACCATGCATCTTCAAGGAGTGCCTGATGAGATAATGTGTAGAGCCTTCCCAACCACCCTTAAGGGTTCGGCGCGAGTTTGGTTTAGTAAAATACCTCCAAATTCGGTGAGTTCTTTTGAAGAGTTGAGCAAGTTATTTGTTAACAATTTCATTGGAGGACAAAGGCACAAGCGTTCTCGTCCAGTTTGTTGACGATAGAGCAGGGAGAGAACGAGAGCCTTCGGTCATTTATCACCCGTTTTAACAGGAAGCTCTCGGTGTGGACGAAGCGGATGATAAGCTTCTCCGGCAGCCTTCCACAACGGGGTGAATTCAGATCTGTTTATACATAAGCTCTACGAGAAAGAACCCAGTCCATGGCCGAACTCGTCCATTCGGCTCAAAATTTTATGAATGCAGAAGATGCAATCATTGCTAAGAAGAGGAAGAGGTCCGAGAGAATGGACGCAAATCCCGATCGTCAAGACGAGCAGGGTGGTACTCGTCCAAAGAAGGGACGGATGGAGGAAAGGAGAGATCGAGAAAGTAAGAAGCCAGGCCCTCGAAGACGGAACCAGCAGTATACCCCTTTAAACGCCCCACTTGAGCAAGTCCTTATGCAAATCAAGGATGATCCTTCCCTGAAGTGGCCGGAGAAAATGAAGGGTGATCCCAACAAGCGCAACAGGAACAAGTATCGTCGTTTCCATAGGGATCATGGTCATGACACGGACGAGTGTTTTGACTTGAAGCAACAAATTGAAAATCTCATAAGGCAAGGGAAGCCGAGGGGTTTCCTTGGACGAGACCAGAGGGACGAGAAACAGAAGGGAAAGATGGAAGATTCATCGCGACCACCACTCGGGGAGATAAGAGTCATCATTGGGGAAGTACAATCGCGGCGGTCGTCCAAGTCCAAGAAAGCTTACTTGAAAATAGTACAAAGCGTCCAGCTTTCGGGACGGTCACCAATAGCAAGATCCACGGACGAGCGGGCAATTACTTTCACGGACGAGGACGCGGCGTAATTCATCACCCTCATGATGATGCCCTCGTCATCTCCTTACTAATTGCAAACTACACAACCAGAAGAGTGCTTGTGGACAATGGAAGCTCAGCAGACATTTTATATTATCCAGCTTTTCAGCAGATGAGATTAGGACGAGACCAGCTCCGTCCGGTGAACTCCCCTAGTAGGCTTTGGTGGGATGAAGGTGCAACCAGTGGGTACCATTTCCTTATCCGTGATAGTGGGGGCATATCCACGACAGATTACCAAGGATGTGAACTTCCTTGTGGTAGACCGCCCATCCTCTTACAATGCCATCATTGGGAGGCCAACTTTGAATAGTTGGAAAGCTGTTACCTCCACTTACCACTTATCGGTCAAGTTTCCAACAGAACACGGGGTAGGATAGGTACAAGGTGACCAACTGGCAGCAAGAGAGTGTTACTTGGCCATGCTGGCCATGGATGAACAAGTTCAAGCAATGAACATCGAAGAAAAGAGGGTTGTAGCAGAACCTCCATCAAGCATTGGAAGATATTCCCTTGGATGAAAATAACCCTGAAAGGTGTACCAGGGTTGGAGCAGATTTAGAAGAGAAGATTAAGACGGACCTCGTCCAATTTTTGAAGAACAACATCGACGTGTTTGCGTGGAGTCATGATGATATGCCGGGTATAGACCCTAGTGTCATTACTCACCGTTTGAATGTATGTCCTTCCTTCAAGCCTGTGCGGCAAAAGAAGAGGGTCTTTGCCCCAGAAAGAGATAGTGCAATCAAGGACGAGGTCCAAAAGCTGATGGTAGCAAAGTTCATTCGGGAAGTGTACTACCCGGATTGGTTGGCCAATGTAGTAATGGTCAAAAAGCGAATGGAAAGTGGAGAATGTGCGTTGACTTCACCGATTTGAATAAGGCTTGCCCCAAGGACAGCTATCCGTTACGCGCATTGACCAGTTAGTAGACTCAACCGCAGGCCACAAATTGCTTAGCTTCATGGATGCCTTTTCAGGATACAATCAGATAAGAATGGACGAGGCTGATCAAGAGAAGACATCTTTTGTCACCAGTCAAGGCTTATTCTGCTATAAGGTGATGCCGTTTGGTCTAAAGAATGCAGGGGCGACATATCAGAGGTTGGTCAACCACATGTTCCGTCCGCAGATTGGGCGGAATGTGGAAGTCTATGTAGATGACATGCTGGTGAAAAGTCAAGACGAAGGAAGACATCTAGACGACCTGCAGGAGACATTTGAGACATTGAGGCGGTATCACATGAAGTTGAATCCTAGCAAATGTGCTTTTGGAGTATCATCAGGGAAATTCCTTGGCTTTATGGTATCCCACAGGGGAATTGAAGCAAATCCGGATAAAATTCAAGCAACATCTGGACATGAAGCCACCGCAAAATACTAAGGAAATCCAATCCCTCATGGACGAGTCGTTGCGCTTAACAGGTTTGTCTCTAAAGCTCTTGATAAATGTTTGCCATTTTTTAAGGTTCTCAAAAAGCATTCGAATGGACCGACGAGTGTCGAGAGCTTTCAAGATTTGAAGGTATACCTTACTGTGGCACCGCTAAGTCCATCAAAGTGGAAGGAGAGGAACTATATTTGTACCTAGCGGTAACCCCATATCTTTGTGAGCTCGGCATTGATAAGAGAGGAAGATAAAGTCCAAAGACTGTGTATTATACAAGCAAGGCATTGAAAGGAGCGGAAGGACGATATCCACAAATGGAGAAGTTGGCCTTCGATCGATCACGGCTTCAAGGAAGCCGAGGCATTATTTCCAAGCACATGTCATTAATGTTATGACAGATCATCCTCTCAAAAAAGCAATGAATAGACTGGAAGCTGCAGGGACGATTAATCCGGTGGGCTGTGGAGCTAAGTGAGTTCGATATCAGATATCAACCAAGGCATGCCATAAAAGCTCAAGCCCTAGCAGATTTTATCGCAGAGTTTACCCCAAGTCATGATGAGGCAGAGGAGAGCAAGAGATGGATCGTCCATGTGGATGGTTCGTCTACACGGCATGCAGGAGGAATTGGTGTGGTCCTGCAGTCCCCAGAGGGAGACAAACTGAAACATAAAGTCCGTCTACAGTACCAAGCGACAAACAATGAAGTCGAATATGAAGCTCTCCTCAAAGGTCTAGAATTGGCGAAGTCCGTGGAAGCCAAGTCCATATGTGTTATGGGAGATTCCCAACTGATCATGGGGCAAGTGAATGGGATGTATGAAGCGAAGGAAGGACGAATGAAGAAATACCTTAGTAGGGTGATGCGCCTTGTGAAAAGGTTCGAAAAAGCCGACTTCGTTCAAATTCCCAGGGAGGAGAACGTGGAAGGCGATACTATAGCAAAAGAGGCCTCGCAGATGAATCATTAGAGAAGTCGATGAAGTTCAAGTATATGCCGAGTATAGATGCCTGTGAAGTACAGCGGTGGATACGAGAGAAAATTGGATGACTCCCATTATATCATATTTGAAAGACGGACGACTACCGGAAGAAAAGGACGAGGCCAGCCGTAAAGGTGAGGGTGAGATCAGCTAGATACGTCCTTATGAATGAAGTGCTATACAAGAGAGGCTTCTCTCAACCTTACCTTAGGTGCCTTGCTCCGGACGAAGCTTAACTACGTCTTTGAGAGAAGTTCATGAAGGGGCATGTGGCAATCACTCGGGAGCCGATCACTTGTCCACAAGGTCGTCCGTGCAGGATATTACTGGCCGAACATGCAAGCTGATGCAAAAGCATACGTTAAAGTCTGCGACCAGTGCCAGCGATTTAGCAATGTCCCCAGGCAACCGTCGGAATACCTCACCCCAATGGTAGCACCGTGGCCCTTTGCACAATGGGGATTGGACATTTTGGGTCCCTTCCCTTTGGGAGTAAGGCAGATGAAGTTTTTAGTTGTGGGCATCGATTACTTCACCAAATGGGTGGAGGCAGAACCGTTGGCAAATATCACACAAATGAATGTTAAGAACTTCGTGTGGAAGAACATTGTTTGCAGATTTGGAGTGCCGAAGGTATTGTGTGTCGACAACGGACGGCAATTTGACAATGCACTCTTCAAGGACTTTTGCTTACACTTTGGAATTCAGAACCATTACTCCTCGCCCGCACACCCCCAAGCCAACGGCCCGGTGAAGTAGCAAACCGATCCTTGTTGAAAATCATCAAGACTCGGCTTGAGGGGGCAAAGGGAATATGGCCGGATGAATTACCAGGAGTTTTATGGGCATACGGGACCACTTTGTGAGGACCCCTACAGGGGAAACCCTTTTAAGTTGACCTATGGAAGCGATGCGGTCATACTGCGAGAAGTGCATATGGCTAATCACAGGGTGATGACGTATCAAGACAAGGATAATGAGGACCGGCTTAAATCGAACCTCGATCTAATAGACGAGGTAAGGGCAAACAGAACACAGGGCAGCAAAGTATAAGAATCTCATGGCTAAGCAAGATGATGCGATGGTGAAGCCTAGGCGTTTCAATATAGGAGATCTCGTCCTGAGAAAGGTCTCTTTGTCAACCAAGAACCCAGCACATGGGAAGTTGGGCCCAAACCGGGAAGGACCCTATAGAGTAATCAACTGTAAAAGACAAGGATCCTACTACCTGGAGGCCCTGGACGGGAGAAAATTGGAACATCCTTGGAATGTGGAGCACTTGAGGAGGTACTACAAGAGGGAGTGAACCTATGGACGAGACTTGGGTCTTATCTGTCTACTAGCGTACTATTATGAGTGATGCTGTTTGATACTACTATGTTTGGTATTGTTTGTGTGTGAAGTTTGAAACTATGATTTACTTTTTATAGTTGTGGTGTGGTTATGGACGAAGTCATGAAGTATGTATTTATTAAATAAAAAGGCATCAGTGTGCATGTGCCTTGTCTGTAAACAATATTTATGTTATGTACAAAATGTTGTGTGAATTCTCCGTGATATTGTCGTCCAATTCAATCCTCAAGAGGGTTGAAAGATCCAAGACGAACAAAATCTCCGGACGCAGAGATGTAACGTCTAAATTTTCTTGAATAAAAGAAACCACATCCATACTCGTCCAACTCATGGACGAGGTAAAGCCAACTGAAACAATCCAAATTCTGGACGAGACAAAAAGTTGGCAAAATAAGTAGACGGTATGTAAAATTAGTTTGCAAGTCTTAAGACGAATCAAGCTAATTAAAAATACTACTTGCTAAGACGAGTTAGACTACATGAAAAATATGTATTCTCGACATGGACGAGCTAAGAGTAAAATAACTTAGCAGCATCCGTCCATGCAAAGAAAATGAAATCACTCGTCCATTCAAAGAAAATGAAATTATTTATCCATGCAAAGAAAATAAAACTTCATTCAAAGGGTGGACACCCTACGTCCAAAAAACCCTTGATTAGTTTGAAAAACAGAAATAGTATACTTAAAAAACCCGTCCTAAAACCATGGACGAGTATATTGTATTCTTGTTACATAAAGGTCCAAAAACAAAGGACCAAACACAAAAGTTACAAAAAAAAAAAAAAACAAACAAAGCTACAAAGGTTAAAGTCTCGTCCTAAGAAGGGGGAGCATTCACAGCAGGTTCGTCCTGAGGAGGCCGAGCATCTTGGCGTCGTCTTCCACGTTGACGTCATCGAGCCGAGTCCTGAAGGAGAGAGCTTGTGGCAGCAGCAAGGTTAAGCTTGATTGTGCTGAAGTCAACTTCAGGAAAGTTTTCAACAGCATCCATTCTGAAATCTTCAAAACCAGCTGCATAATTGCGATCCAAAGTGTCTGTATACTCTTTGGACGACTTGAACTCAGCCACAGCGTCCTCTCTTGCCTTGGAAAGACGAGCATTCAACTCATTGTTCACCTGTTGTAAGTGATCAATGCGCGTCTCCTTCTCCAATGCATCCGTCCTTAGCTCCTCAATCAACTTCTTATGCTCTGTGACCTCGTCCTTAGCTTTTTCAAAGAAACCCAGCCCATTTCTTACAATCGGCGTTCACCTCCCGAATCCTTGTCTCCAACAAGATTCTCGTCTTGTCCAGCTCCGTTGCCTGTCTAGACGCCGCTATAAACTTCGACATGGCCTGTGAATAGACAGAACAACATAGAATGATTAGATGAGGAAAATTTAATAATCGAACAAGGACGAGGGATACTAGCATACCTTGAAGAGGTCATGGACGCCTGAATGTTCAAATTCCTTCAAGCCCATGTTGTAGCACATGTTTATATCCTCGTCCTTGACGGCTGCCTGGAAACGTTCCCAAGCCGGATCTTCGCTCTCAATTATGTTCGTAGAAGGCTGGGACGAGCCAAGCATAGTAAACTTGGCTAAAGGAGTTCTGGGCGAAGTCTTGGACGGAGTGGATTCACCGGGAGTGGACGAGTCCACGTCGACTATCCGGACGGCGGTGAGTCCGAGGAGGTTTTGACTTAACCACCTTGGACGAGCTCTGCTTAACCCTTTTGTCTCTACGACTCGGGAGCCCTTCCAGGTCAATACTCTTTGGCAAGAATTTTCTTTTATCCCCGGCCGTTGGACGCGTCTGACCCTCGGGACGATCCTGGGCTATACCCTCGGGACGCTTCCCTTCTCCAGCAATTTCCTTCCCTTTGTTCTCTTTCATGGTTGACATCCCTAAGACGAGATGAACAAGTTAAGAAATGTATACAAAAAAAGAAAAGGGAAAGGAAGTTTAGCTAAAAACTTACTTTTTCGCACAGTAACCTCGTGAGCTATAGCTTCGTCTGAAGGCTCGGGACCTAAACCCCACTTGGCTAGACGTCTAAGCGTGACAAGAGAATGAAAGCTCCTATCTGCGTGTGTAGACGAGCCCGTGGACGCGGTCACGGTGAAATTTGCTCAAGGACGGACGTTTGGCGGCTACAACACAATGAACAAATAAAGGTTAGAAATTGTAAATGTACCAAATAGGAGTAAGAATAAGAATAGACGAGGGGAAGGGACGTACCTTCCGGACGAAGGTTCCCTAAGTCCCCAGTGTAAGGAGGAAAGGGATCCCCGCCAACGTCCACGGGGTTCCCCGCCCTTAAGCTTTGAAAGAAAAATGAACTCCGTCTTCCACTTCCTATCAGACGAAGCTAGGGACTTGATCAACCTACAATCATTCCCTCTAGCGATAAACCGATAAAAACCTTCAGGATCGACTTATGGCGGAAGGTTTATAACAATAAAGGAACTCGTCCATCGTGAAGAGGACGGTCCCCACCAAACACTTCCCTCCACAAAATTTGCATGGAGATAATTAACCTCCATGCATTGGGATTGAATTGACAAACACCTAAACCTAACTTGACTAGTAACTCCCCAGCAAAGGCATTTAAAGGAAACCTAAGGCCACCTAAGAAATAAGATTCATAGACGCCTATTCCAAAATGGGGCTCACAACACCACTCTCCACGGACGGGTAGCCTAGGGTTGAACTCGTCTGGGATTTGATACCATGACCTAAGGTTACCTAACCTTTGTTCGTCCATCTTAGAATGGACGCCTACAGCGCAACTAAAGACGGTCTCTACCTCGTCCGTAGGATTGGACGGAGAACCAGCTTGAGAGCCAGAAGCTCTCCTAAAGCTGTTCTTGGACGACTTCAATAGGGAGCCCAGGGGCCCCCGAGAAGAGTAGTTCTCGTCCGTGCTTCCTCCACTCTCATCACTAGCACCGCTAGAGCTAGACCTATCACTAGTATCATCACAATACTCGTCTATAACCTTATTAAGGCTATCTGTAGACAAGGAAACGACAGACATCCCTAACAAGAAACTTATACCTAAAGACGAGAAAAAGAAGAGTACCTGGCTCTAGACGGAAGAAGACTCTAGACGCAGAGAACTCCTAGACGAGGCTCTAGACGATGGATGTCAAGGAAGAAAATTTCTGGAATGAGGAGGGTCAAGGGAGGCATTCCACTATTTATAGGATCTTGACCTGGGTAACCGAAACGACCCAACCAATACAGAAGCAACACGTGGCATCTACCTTGGAAAAATAAATCGACGGAATCAGTCTCTAATAAGAAAAGGACACGTGGCACAGTAATTATTAACCAATTGTGTCCAAGAACGTTCAACCTTTTGGACGATTCACATGGACGAGGGGGCAATCGATGGTGTCACAAATAATCCCAAGTCCATAATTCGTCCATATGCATCGCCCAACGACAGAAGCAACAACAAGCGTACCAGCGACCCTCGTCCGTATATGGACGAGCTTAATACCTCTAAGATCTACTTGTCATTTATAAACGACAAGCCTTCCAAGATGATCTCGTCCGTCTTTCACTAAAAGTGGAAGACGAGATCATCCTCGAGGTCTCGTCCATCCTTGCTATGGATGGACTAAAAGTGGACGAGCTCCTCATGAAGGACTCGTCCATCCTCACTATGGATGGACGAGTTCATCGGCCCGTCCGACCTAAGTAACTTCCACAGCGGTTACTCCCGATTCTCCGGACTCCTTGACTTTGACCGGGAACGGTTACCAAATAGATAACCGTTCCACACACTATATAAGGCTTCTTCGATGAAGGAAATTGGTATTGAGACATTTTCGACTTTTAAGAGAATACTTCTTCGTTCTGAGAGAATTCCAAGTAACTAACTTGATCATCGGAGGATTTTTGGCCGGTCATCACCGGTCCCCTCTGATTCTGTGTCTTTGGTATTACAGGAGATAGCCCGAAGATCAACGTTCAAAGTCTTATCAACCCACCGATAATCAAGGAATCATCATGAATGAATATAGTAATTACTTATAGAGATTAAATTCTATAAGGATGTGGTGTAAAACTCAAGTTTTACCCCTTCAATCTTAACATGTCAAATCATCATATTATATGTTAAAGAATAGACACAACCATACTCAATTAATTCTAATACCCATTTGAAAATCCAATTTAATTGTGAATTTATTGGGATATTATTATATGCAGTAAGATGTATTAAGTTTTAAATAAAAAACTTATATGACTATCTCTTATTAAATAGTGTAAAACAAGGGTTTTATACCCCATTTTTACCAAATTCGGATTCTTATTTATACCACAAAAGAATAAATGATTGAATTATCCAGTGTTAAGATTACTTTTTGGAAATGGACACTCATATAATAATAGAGTAATGCTACAGCCACAAACTATTTTACAATATTTTTACAAACTGTTGATGTGACTAACTTCTTATTGGTTTTCATCTAGGCCTACCATTAACATCATTTTTTCATTTACCAATAATTGCACACCACATTAACAGTTTGTAAATTTTTTGTAAAAAAGTTTATATCTCTCATTACTCATAATAATAACTAAAGCAATTAAAGGGTAATTAAATGGAGATTTAGTAGTTAATTATATAAAATTTTTTAAAAAGAGCCATAATTGAAAAGAGATTTAGCATTTAAAACGTTTGACATATAACATTGATAAAGTGCTGTTGAATTGTTACTTTGGTTAGTAATCTAATTGATAAAAAAGTTTTTAGATATGAGAAATGACAAAAAAGGATATTATAACTGTGTTTTATATTTTCATACTTGAACTTAATTAGTTCAATCGAGGGTCTATATTTATTTCATTATAATAATAATAATAATAATAATAATAATAATAATAATTATTATTATTATTATTATTATTGGCTATCTGTCTCTCCCAAAATGGGTGGAAATTAAGTGTCATTTTAAAAAATAATTATAGATATTTATATCAATTCATTATTTATATTTAATGCTCCAACAGTCCACTAAAGCCTCATAATTCTAGCTTTAGCCTTTAGTTTATGACTGTTTTTTAGCTTTCTAATAAAGATTACCACATGTTTGCCATTTTGCTAAACATGTGCTTTCTTTGACGATCCCTGTTTCCTTTTCCTTCCTTTTACCAAATAATTTTCTCCCCCTCTCTTCAAATCTCTTGTATTCAATGTCTAAAACAAGAGAAACAACATGAGAACATTCAAACACCTAACGAAGCCCAAATTTTACACGGATTAATATGCACAGGTTGAATTCAATTGTGACTTGTGAGACAATTCAATTTTTTAGGGTTGTAAAAGTTGGACAAAAAGAAGCAATTTACCTAACTTGGTCATTTGCCAATACATGGCCTTGGCAATCTCAGCTATAATTGCCAAGCTTCTAAACGCCCAGTAAACTAAAGTGGTGCCTCTCCCATGGATGTGATGTCATGTCACTATAAAATTCCACATTCATTTCCAAATTTCCAAATACTAGTGGTCCCTCTTACAAAAAGGAAAGCTTTACCCATTTTTTTTGTTTTTTATTTTTATTTTTATAGATAATGTACAATTTCAATCTATGATGTCCACTCGATAATTGCTCTTTATCATCAGACTAAAACGTGTTTTAGTTTTTTGATGTAAGCAAGATTTGAAACTCAAATCTCTTGCTTAACAACAGGTGACTTAACTAATTAAGTCAACTGAAACTCGTGAAAACTTTACACTTTTGTAGTCACGGAATTATTGAGTGTAATTTCCTAACATTGGAATTATTGATTGGAAAATTGATGTCTCATTTCTCAATATTGAATCCCTTGATCTTATTCATGTGCTAAAAGAACAATCACAATTTATTCAACACGCAACAATAATGAGACATGTCTTAAAAAAAAAAAGACATTTTCTTATAGAGAAAGTCTATAGACACAACAAAATCTCACAACATTTTTCACAACAAACTTGTTTTGGGTTTTAATGTATTTTTTTTATTTTTATTTTGACTTATAATGGACTAACCTTAGTTTGTTATGAAAATGTTTTGTGATTTTGTTGTTTGTACTAGAGATTAATGAAATATTCGCTTGAACAAACATGCAGGTTAAACAGTTCGGTCATTTTTGTTATAAAAATTAACCGATTAGAATAGGATGACTGATACAAATTAAACAAGCAGGTTTTATATGGAAAATGACAATATAGCCTTAATAAAAAAATCCAGTTTCTTCGTTCTCTACCAATACACACACACACACACAATTGCCTATATATTATTATGCAAATGGCAATGCAACGAATTTGTGAACTATGGTTAAAAATAAAATAAAAAAAGAAAAAAAAAAAAAAAGTCTGTTTCCTCTAGAGCAAAAATATTTGTTCTGATGATACAATAACTTAACTACATAGATAACAAAAACACAATAATTGCAATCTTCTTAGCAGATTCTCCAGCATTCTAATGATACATAAAATCCATGAGCTTTTTCAGTTTTGAATGGAAAGGGTAATAACAGAATTGGTGGCCAAGACAGGCCGAAAGTTATATCATAATCTTACAGTGTAAATTTCACAATCCAAGAAATTATTGATGAATTTTTCAAGTATAAACAGCACTATAGAATGCTTGAATCAGTTCTACTTGTAGCCGTGCATGAGTAGGAACACTGTAAATTCTGCATATAAATAAGAGAGGTAGAAGCTTTTGTGAGAAATGCATTGGAAATTCCTAAGAAGCTTAGTGAGTTAGCACAAGAATGTGAACATGCTGCCTTTAGGTCCTGCAATCATGGTGCAATTTTCTCCTGCCTTTTAAACTCCGATTAGACTCTTGGATATCATAAACAGAATGCTTCTATCCTTGACTTTAAAGAAGGTGAATCATTGTATTTGAGGGTAGAAAAAGACTTTCATTTACAAATTCTCAAGTCTCGTTCTTGATATTATCATCATGTAATTTCAAAAGGAAGTTGTTTTCCCTCAATGATTGACTTTCTATAAAGCCCTATGTCAAAGGTCTTATGAGGTCTTTCTCGTAATGGTTCTAAGAGTCTACCATTAAAATAAGCTCCACAAAAATTGCACCAGTAATTGCAAGGCCTAAGGGCAGCCTTCTAATTTCTCAATGTACTCCTGACAACATTACTGTATGCATCTGGTAATCTCTTAAAACTTACATGCATTAAAGTCATTTTCTTTTGCCTTAGATAAGTAATAGAAATTCAAAGAGGCCAATTTATGAAGCAAGGAAAGCATATTAGATAATGAAGAGGCTGTCGCCAATATATATATATATATATATATATATCCTATAGCACTTTATGATTCACCACAGATTATCTACCACCACTATTTGGTACATTCCACATTAGCTCTTTCCTTATAAGCTTCATATTCTTCTTTCTAAAGTAAATGTTAATCCTCACATCAGCTTCTGGAAATGACCAATAAGTTCCAAATTGCTCTTTTGCTTGTGCCTGCATTTTCTTCTGACTCACGAGAGTTTCTTGTACCTTTATGAAGTCTGCACGTAAGTTTTAGGTATTAACATCTTTCCAACTTTCTAGTCCCAGACATGAAAACAATTCCTTAGCTGTGTAAACGTTTTGTAATCTTCTCCTACTATACCTTGGTAGTTGGTTCTGTTTTTGAGAAGTCCAACAACTACTGCTCAATCTCTCTCAAAATCTATCCATTCTACCACCAACTGCTACTCTGCCTTTTCCATTCCCTCCGACTATCCACTAATCCACAGTTCAAAAGACAATAAAATCCTTTTGCCTGAGCCTTGCCTTGTGGTCAATATATCATCTTTCTGACTTTTTCTTAATAGATCAATGCACAACTTATTCACCTATACAGGATTGAATCCGTAATGTTGCTCTTTAATTTCCTGCTTGAAAAGTCCTCTGTTTCTAACAAATGATCCTAGGAATATGACTCTTCTTACATCATATCTCGACGCTATGTCAACCTACCATAAGCCTCCCTTTCCCACTGGTCAAATGTAGGGAGGCCCATCGACAATTCACATTCCTTCTGAACTCTTCAAACAGCACCCTATTCTCACCCCCATGGTTTTTCCAAAACTCCCCTAGATTCTAAATGAAATATCCCTACACAAAATATTTGACTCAAATAGAAAAAAATATTAAGTAGCCCAAAAAAAATTGGTAGCTTCTCTCCCCAAAGGCTTTTTACTAAAAATTATAACCCCAAAGGTTGAGACATTCCGCGGTCTCAGCAGTTGCATGTTGCATAAAGTAAACAACATTAAACACTTTTTGTAGTTTTGTGTACGTGCATGTGATTAAGAGCCTGTTAGCTACAATAAAATGAGCTTTGAGCTACAAACTAAGAATAAAGTCAAACAAGAAATTGCAGCCAAGAAGTTATACAACCCTGAAAGCCTAGCCAAGCATATCACAGTTCCTTAGTATATATTAGAGGGAAATGAAAATTAAATAAGACTAAATGCGGTTTTATATCCTTTGGTGAGAATTTCAGGTAAGCACCTGTCTTTGGATGATAGTTGCAAAGACCACGGATGTGAACAGATGGAAAACTTCAGTAATATCAGTTGCAGGAATAAAAGGTGGTTAAGCACTTAAGCTGTTGGTCACTGGACAGCAAACAACTGGCTAGACTCAATATATGACAAGGCAAGTATAACAGTCATCAAATTAAGATCTATGATATTGGAATCCAGCAATGGTGCTAAATGAATTGCCCGAAAATATATTATTGCCTAGAATGGCAAAGCTCAAATGCACTGGTTAGTGAACAACAATGGGTATCTGGCTTGGCAGAAAGCAATGAGAAAGTCGAATGCAAATTTCGTAAATGTTGGAAGAAATGTGAAGCAGGACTTATTTACCAAAAGGCATTAATATTTTTCTTCAATAATATCAAATGTACGAAAGGCTTCAATTTTGCAGTATTTTAAGTGTGGAGAACTCCACCTAAATGGAGGGGAAAGTTGTGGTCGGCCAAATAGTCCCCTTAAATGAAGAAGATAAGTTTCAAAGTTACATGTAAACTGGAAAGCTGTCAGCTGTGTATAGTGATATGATGTTCTGTAGCCAGAAATTAAATATATGTATTTGTAAGGACTCCAAGTGCTACACTGAAATTTAACACTTAAATGCTTCAGTTTTCACATGCAGTATGTGTGTTAAGTGTGTGCATGTGTGTGAGAGAGAACACATAGCTATTATTTGATCAATTATATATACAGAATAGGGTATGGCTTTCATGGTTAGGCCAGACAAATAAGAGAAAAAGAAATAAACAATCAAGCATGGAGAAAGTTTAGCTTCAAACCATTTTGAAGCTATCTTCTCCAACCCACTACGTGGTGATTTATAAGATTCTCCATATGTATTATTTAAACAAGTGACACGATTCATTAAAAAAATCATGTGACTAAAATTATACATGGATATCTAGTCTCTTCAATCGCCACACAGTGGATTGGAAGAAGATAACTCCAAACAGGTTTGAAGATAAACTCCAGCAAACATTGTGGATAAGCAGCACCATCTATAAAAATGATAGAACTAAAAATTTACTGAGATGTACATGATTCAGAAGGAGGAATATACAAAAAAATTATTGTATATACAAACTAACATGTACACACTGAATCCACCTATCCAGAAACGAAAAGAATTTTATTTGAATGAGTAAGTTGAATTTTCCCCAAATATCTGTTTTGGTACCTCCAAAAAAAAAAACTTTTTTGGGTTTGTGAAAAATTGAACTTTATAAGGTAGTTCAGATTTATGACTTGTGTGAGAAAAAAATCAGTGTGATTTATGGACTTTTAGACAGAAGATTTGCTGGAAATCACAGCCAAATCAATACCATCTACATCAAATTATGATCATATGTGTTAGAGCATACCTGATTCTACATCTAGTTCTACACAGAAATGGGGCCAAAAATTTGAAGGTTTTGCGGCCCCATATTTTGATGTAAATTGTTCCAAAATTTATCCTCCAAATTTGTTCTGATCAGATACATAATGCGAGTCGATTATCCTGTTACAGGGAAGTATAGAACACAAAATGCAATGAAAAAAGCAGAGAAATCTTCAAATTGTCTTAAAAGTATATGAAAAATTCATTTTTATAAGATACTGAGATCTGAAATTATTGGATATCTTGACTCTTGAGCATAGAAGGAGAACGTTTTCTGTTATTCATTCTTATGTTAACCAAAGAGAAACAAAAGGAACTAGAAAACAACTGCAATCTTACAGAAATGGGTCCATATTATACAGCAATCACTTTGTTCAAATAAATGGCCTGTGACTATCTTTGCACAACTTAATGGTGTTTCTCAACTGATAAGCACTTTTAACATTTCATCACAATGGTATTGTAACTTATGAAAATCTTACTACACAACATCTATATTGGATGGCCTTACTGGTCTCCATTGCCCTCCATGAATTACCAAAAGGACCACAAAGCAAGGATTAAGTTGTTATGACCCAAGCTCTCAATACCTCAATTTCTTATTTTCTTCCTCCTGACTTACTACATTAATTAATGTTTCATGAGTAAGTTTGTAAAGGATAAATGATGCAATAAGCATCATACTACTAATTAGTTTATAACACACTCTAAGAAATCTTATTTTCCTCATAACTTTATTTCTTTTTGCATTAATTCTTTTCTTCTTTTACTTTTCATAGTAAAAATAAAAATGGAGGTCAACTACTACCATCTATCCATTTACTCTATATGTGATGATGTGCGCAAACACAGACCAATCAAGAAATTACGACGCAATTTATGGTATTTAAAGTACTGTAGAGGAATCAAACTGCATTTTTCCTTATCTGATTAGAATTTACTCAATAAATTACAAAGCCAATACAATAAATTGCAATCTGTTTAGCGGATTTTCCGCTTACAAAATATGCAAGAAAATCTATGCTTCTTTAATTTTGATTGGAAAAGGCAAATAACAAAATTGAATGGCATAGATTTTCCATCTCTCAACCAAGATTTTCTTTAGATATCATAACCAAAAAAATAAATCACATTCTTCAAAAGGTGTTAAATGAAGACTATAAAACGCTTGCATCAGTTAAATTTCATACCTGCAGTTGGGTCTACTGTTTTTTCAGACCAAGATGTAGAGCTATCGTGAGATTTGTAGTTGAAATTCTTACAATGTTATTTAAGCAGATAGCCTAGCTTGGTGCTCCTTTTAATGTTAAAACTCACCAACAAGTAGATTGCTCCGTTATCTCTTGGCAATTGAGAATGTGATGCTACAAACCAGGATATACAAAAGCTTTGTCCATGACTTTGTACAGGAATGCAGAATTTGATGCTCTCGGGGTTGTCGAGAAGAAAATGAGAATGCTGACCCAAGCCTTGTAATCTAGGTGCAATTTTCATATAAATGACTGAGCTTCTTTAGAGCTTCAAAGCAATCAATTAATGATGTCCAAGAGCTCACTTGGTCTTAAATTAATCTTATAGAAAATGCACCAATGATTACAAGTCCCAAGGTCAGCATTCCCACTTTCACCTCAATACAACCCCAGGAGCATCAATTTCTACATTCGGTACTCTCTTGAACTTTATATGCACCATGCCTTTGCCTCAGATAAGTAAGAGTGTTTCAACAGCTCCGTATCTAAAATGTAAGGAAGTATGAGGTCCTACTACATGGTATGTTGCATGTAAGCTCTTTTGTAATTCTGTAAATTGCATATTTGTCTCTGCTCTTTGGAGCTTCATGTCCCACTTACCTTGAGGCAGCACTGAATCCAAGGTAAATTTCAAAAATTGACTGTTGGTTCAGATTCCTTTAGCCTGCCCTTCATTCAGAGCTGAACTTGTTCTTGTTCAATATTTTACTAGCACATGCCTTAATTGTTAACATTATATACCAAATGACTTTCAGATGCAGGGAAGTAGAAATGAAACTGAACTTGGTACATGCTAATAGTAATTTTGTCACGCTAAAATGACAATTATATCATGAGCAAGCCATAATTCTATTTCTCATAGCTTTTCAGTTTTGGCATAAGCATGTCTTCCATAAATAAAAAATTGTTGCTCACACTAAAATGACTACTAAAATCGTTCATTTGTATGCAGATATTTTACCCCAATATTTTTTCTTTTGTGGGGAGTGATGGTTAATAAATAACCTTGAGTTCAGATGTCCTAGCAACAGGCTAAAGATATGGTCTATATCATCAAATTTCAGAGGAGTAAGGTACTTCAATTCCAAAACTATCCAGCCTTGCTCTCAAGCTTGGATAAACTTTGATTGTCAGTGGCCAACCCTCAGCATTCCCATAATCCTTAAATAAAATTTTACTATGGATATTTGATAATATTATTATTAATGCCATATTCTATTTAAAAATTTATGAAATTTCTCTATGGTGCAGTCATTTATCATATTAGAATTGATCATACTGCGAAAATTCATGGAGGCAAGGCTTGGTCAGAGGATGAGATCATTTATGCTATTACTTGAGATGTTATGTTAGATATAGATTGTTCTTGTGTAAGAATGTAAGAGATAGTATTAAAAACAGAGTGTTGTGTAGTTTGTGGGGGAGTTCCTTTGTCTTTTTTTTTTTTATTTTTTTCTATTTTATAAAATGTAGTTTTTGTTTTTGCTTTGTTGTCTGGTCTTACTTATTCAACAAAACAAAACAAAACCATAAAAAGAAAGTTCTAGTTGCAGTATGTGGTGGCGCAAACTCAATAAGAGGGACTAATTCTCAGTGACCTGTACTTCCATGTGAGAGTTATTTAGATACATAACATCTAACAGTTAACGATAAGTGCTTAATGGTTCAAAATCTGAAAACACCAATACAATTCGGGACTCCTAATCATTTACCAGGTAAAAGTCTTGTTGGCCATTGGTGCATTAATGCAATATAAAAATACAAGGGATCTGCATAGTTTTAATATATTCTATTACTAATGTGAATGTTAAGGCATCACTATTAAAGATCGGCATGGCAGTGTCTATAATCCATGCATAAGACTTGGTAAACTCCTGGACTTGGTTAAGGCATTTACTTCACTTGCTCCCACTAGAAGAAATTTTCAAAAAACCAAACAATATGTTCTGATAGAATAAAGAATTAAGAGTAGTTGAGACAGTTGATGACTAAAGACACACATTAAGTATATAAAACTACAACCATTGACTATTTCTATTTCCTATTTTTCTCTCTGGGGTACATTCATTGGACCCTGCTTCCTTAAAGATTAGAGCTCAGGTGTGGTTGGGTCAAAAACAGATACAAAATCATTATCCCTTTTGGTCTTATCTGTATTAGTTGTACAAACTACAAACGTAACCTTCACAAAAAGTACTTTGTCTTTCTACTGTTTAAATTAAGTTTATTTTCATTATTCTGGACTAATAATCCTTTATCTGTATAGTTGTACTACAAATTAAGTTCACCTTTTTTTTTTTTTGAGCTGAACATGACATGATTTACATTCATGTTAAGACAATACTGATTTACAGATTAATAATATTTTTTTTTTTGGTTTAGAAATGAATTCCAGAGAACAATACCAATACTGTTGAGGAATTTGGCTGAATAGAACACAGGAACTGCCTTTGAAAA
This sequence comes from Quercus dentata, assembly GCA_028216015.1. Classification (NCBI taxonomy): domain Eukaryota; kingdom Viridiplantae; phylum Streptophyta; class Magnoliopsida; order Fagales; family Fagaceae; genus Quercus; species Quercus dentata. Next base: position 9,477,267 of record CP116455.1, read on the forward strand.
TGGATCCCAAAACATACGTTTTTACTTTGTTCTTTTCTACTTCCATTTCTTTATGTTTGTTTTTTGCGGCCATGGAGATCTATTCAATGCTCCTAAATGACAAAAACTAATTAATTCAGCTAATTATTCAATGCTCCTGACCTTTTCCCTTGGATTAGATATTTAGATCTCTTAAAAGTATTAAAAACGCTTAAAAATTAATGTTTCAAAGACCAAAACAAAGCTAATTCTAATCTCCTTCTTCATGTTCATAATAATATATCAAAAAACCAAACCCAATACGTAGGAACATGAAGATCTTGAAAAAACTGAAACCAAAAGAAAGTATCTTCAATTGCACACATACAGCACCCCACCCCAACAATTATTTCTTATGATCTAGAACATGTGAATCCCCCGGGATCCCTTGCATCTAACATTGACAAAAATAATGAAATATTACCATTACGCAAACTAGAAAAACTCATTTTCACATTGAATAAACAATAAAAATAACAACAAGTCACTGTATTCTAGAAAAAAAAAGAAAGAAGAATACACCATATTTCATATTAGCAATTCCTCAAATCAGTAAAAACCCACGTTCATATTTGTAATATAAAAAAAAACAAAAACAATAATTAACAGCAATTATATAATACGTGACAACAACAACAACAATAACAATGACAAATTTAGTCAATAAGCTTGAACCGCCAATCATTCAACTTTGCTTGCACGTAATAAAGAGCAAGATAGAAGATATAGGGCTTTCTAGAATTACCCACACACACACACAAGAGGTACCTTGATATAAATGATAACCCAAACAAATTAGTCGTGATAGACGAAATCTAAGGCCTTTGTTTTTATTTTTATTTTTATTTTTATTTTTTTTTAATTTTAATTTTTTGTCGCATGCTCCATAATTATTAGTTTATAATTTTAAGCAAAACTCATTTGCGTAATATAACCACTATGTTATTTTTATTTCAATTCCCAACGTGCGCGCGCCTGTTGCGAACCATCGCGGAAAAAACCAAAAAGCTTGAAATGAAAACAAACAGAAAGGAACATTACCTTAAATATGAGCCGTCCGATTCAACTATAAACCAATCCGACGGTGAAAAGGACTTTTTCCTTTTTTGGAGAGAGAGGATGCTTCCTTCGTCCAAGGAGGAAGCTAGCTCGCTGTGAAGCCAAGTCTTCAGTCCACATTTCAAACTCTCTCTTTCTCTATAAATACCTCTCCACTCTTCATTTCCACTCTCAAACTCAAACTCATCCTCACTTCTAAACGCAATTCAAATCCTCTCTCTCTCTCTCTAAGAAAAACTAGTTCCCTCTCATCTCATATCATGGAGGCTGCTTTTGAGTTTTCTTCGGAACTTGATCGCATCAAGCTTCACTTGCTTGGTGAGCTTTCTCCTTTAGGAATGGGAGCCTTTTTCTCTAATGATACAGAGGTTTCCGCTTCTGAATCTCAATCCAACTCTTCTTCTTCTTCCTTGAGTTACCGAACTTCGAGTTTGGACTCCAACGAGCTTTCTTCCGACTCTTCTATGGCTTTTGATGACTTGTTTGGCTCTAACGGCCTTTTTGACTTTACTTTCCCAACTGATTTCCCTCAATTCGAAGTGAAGCCTGAAATCATCGACTTATCTACACCGAAACCCCTCGATTCAACAAACTGTTGCTCCGAATCCGAACTGAAACCGACTGTACCGAAAACCCTAACTGAATCGAACAGGAAGCCATCGCTGAAGATCTCGCTCCCGAGCAAGGGCACAACCGAGTGGATCCGGTTCGGTAACCCGGATCAGCCACAACCGGAACCATCGGTTTCGGCAGTAGTCGTACCCGCAGCACAAAACAATAACAACAGCAATTCGGGCGTGGAAGAGAAGAAAAGGCACTACAGAGGAGTCCGACAAAGGCCATGGGGCAAGTACGCCGCGGAGATCCGAGACCCGAACCGACGTGGCTCTCGGGTCTGGCTCGGGACCTTCGACGCCGCCATCGAAGCAGCTAAGGCTTACGATCGAGCCGCGTTCAAGCTCCGCGGCTCGAAAGCCATACTCAATTTCCCGCTCGAAGCCGGGAAGCCTGAAACGACGGCAGCGACTGTCGTTTCGAGCAATGACAAAAACGACGCCGTGACGAAGAAGAGCAAGTGGTTGAGGAAGTGAAAGTTGTGGTGAAGAAAGAGAGAGTAACGGAGTCTCAAGACGTCATGAGCTATTTGAGGGATATTCCGTTGACGCCGTCAAGTTGGACGGCGGTATGCGATTGGGACACTGACGTTAAAGGGATATTTAACGTTCCTCCGTTGTCGCCGTTATCTCCCCACCCTCAGATGGGTTATCCACAACTCATGGTGGTATGAGAATGAGAGTGCTTTTTAAATTAAAAGTTAAAACATGAACATTTTTAGTGTGTGAGTGGATGAGGCTTACTATACTGGTGGTTTACTAAGCCCACCTCATTCAAATTTGTTGTTACCATTGTATTTATTTTGATTTTCACTAGAATCACAAGTATCCAAATGCAGGATTTTGTATGGGTTTTGTTTTGGGAATTCATGTGTGTACATTCAAATTGGAGAGGTTTTATGTTATTAATTGTGATCTTATTCTTTTATTAACCAAAAAAAAAAAAAAAAAAAAAAAAATTGTTGTCATAACAGTGAGTTAAGTGTTTTGTAATTTAATCAATACTTTCTAATGCCTTTAACAGAAACCTTAAGTATCAAATGGAAGTCAAATAAAATTAGAATACATAACAATATTGAAAAACTATTGAGAAAAAAGTGGATAAAATTATTCAACTTTAGTATTTTCTTTTTTGTATGGCAAATTGACAACATTTCAGTATGTTCTAATCTTATATAAAGGATGTCATAAATCTCAGATATGAGATTTAGCACATAATATTCACTATTATATTTTTCTTAAAAACAAATATTCAATATTATGTGAAACAAGAAATATAATTTTTTTATTTGTAAAAATTTTATTTTTATCTACTAAGAAAAAAAAAATCTCAATCAATGGAGTAAATACTCATTGAGTAAATGATAACTATCATTGAAAGGTTTCAATAGAAGTCTTATCCTTTTGTTATACAGATTCATTCTTTGCTAATTATATTGCTGCAACATGACAATAATCTTCAATTAGTTCAACTAATATTGTTTGGTATTTTTAATGAAGATGTCTAAATTACAATTTCTTTTCTCACCTAAGATGTATAAATAAAAAATATTGCACGCATACGTATGAATTTGCCAAAAATTTAGTTCACCTAAATTTACGGGGCACATCCTCTTTATAGCTTTAGTGTGCGTTTGCGTAGAAATGAAGTTGTGTTTTGCGTTTTTTACTGGGTTTTATGACACTGTTCACGACCCAGTCAAACTACAAAAAATGTAGATTTCTAAGTAAATTCTGGGTCCCACGGCATTATTTATAATTTAAAAATTATTTTACTATAGTGTTTTAGTAATAAGTTTTCAATTTTCAACAAATAAGCGGTACCCAAACAGACTCTTAGAAGCCATCCATTCTACACTAGCATAATGTTGGTTTTCAAGTTAATCTAAGTTGAAGCCTATGGGAATTGTTGGAGATAGCTTTAATATCTTTGTTGGAGATAGCTTTAATATCTTCTATGGCAGGAGAGAACAAGATTTTATTTCAAATCTTGTCAACTTTCTTCCATTTCATAGTTTATAACTTCACATTTTATTTTATGAGATTTAATAGTGTATAGTGAATTTCTTGCTATATCATTTAAAATTTTAAATAACGTAGTAAAATTGAAACATCAATGAAATCAACAAAATGGACAAAATCTTTATATTTGTAACATCTATGAAATGGACGAAATGGACAAAATTTGAAATAAATTAGGAGTTTGGTCAATGTAATGAACTCTTTCAAACATAAATGACTTAGGTGATTTGAACAAAGAAAAAGAAAAACAAAATTTTTTTTTGGTTGAAAATAGCCTTTGTTTTTTTTTTGCTAAGTAAAATTGAAAAAGTTAGAGTTTGTAATTAATATATGTTAGCAAGGTCAAGATAATGCTGATGATTGTAAAGATGATGTGAATGAGTGGGAATTTGCAGCAATCTTGTGGACCTAGTTTTTTGCGTGGAAGTTATAGTGAAGAAAGAAAGAATATTTCCATCAGTACGAACCTAAATATATAATTGGGAATTTGCAGAAATCTTGTGGACCTAGTTTTTTGCGTGAAAGTTGTAGTGAAGCAAGAAAGAATATTTCCATCAATATGAACCTAAATTTATACTTACATTTATTTTTCTTATAGATCTCTGATGCTCTAGGGTTTTTTCTTTCTTTTCCACTTCTTTTTTAATAGGCAAATCAGTTTACACTCAAATGGATAATCAAAGATCATACTCTTCATCACTTTTTATTTTATTTTATTTTTAAAAGAGAAGAATATGTCATTTAGTCTAGATACCATTGTCAATGATCTAAATTAACTTGTTGAGAATTCATCTAGACATTATAGAAATTATTTATTCATCCATGTCAAAAAGGGATATTTATTAGAAACTTCATTTCTTGCCGTGACCTTGAATTCGAATGATGAATAAGCCTTATAAGGTCAATGTTGAAGGTTCCATTTGGTTTGATGGATAAAGTAATCTCTTCAAATCTTTATGTTAAAAAAGTCCTATCGTATTTGTTAAGTCCAGGAACCACCATAGACTAGGAAACTTAGCTTCAAATGTCAATTTGTTTTGAATTGTGATATATGTCAAATGGTTGTATGTGGGATTTCTTAAACAGAACAGAAGTTTCTGTTTGAAAAATAAATATATATACTAAAAAATATAGAAGATAGATATCAGTTACGTCCAAAGATAAGAGAAGAAAGGGTGGGGGGGGGGGGACCAAGGGCAATCACATTATGAATTGTAACTTTAGGGATGACAATGGTCATTTGCATTATTTAGATTTGTCAAATTAGTCGATTTCATGAGACTTTCCTCTCATTTTATGTGTTGAATCTCAATGTCATATATATATATATATATATATATATATATGAGTCCTATATGCAATGTATGAGGATGAATGATTTCATAAAACCGTCTCATAAAATACATTCTCAATCAGACAGAATGATCACATCAATTGTTAACCCACTCGTAATTGCATTCCTATCCCTTATGTCTATGTTGACCCAAGCTTTTAAGGCTTTGTGGGGAACGTACTGTTGACAATGTATCCTTCTTGCTTTGATTTGGTCACCTTAACAGTAACCTGGCATTTAAGACTTAGCCACAAATCAAAGGATGAGGGTGAAAAGGTAAAGAAGAAGAACAAAAGGTTCACATTTTTTAAGTGAAATACTTTCAACAAATGGGGGAAGACGTGGGTCCATTCTAGTTGGGAAAAAAACATATTTTTGCTATATATGTAAAATCAATGATAACCTGTGATCAAAAAGCAAAATTGGTCCGAAAGAATTTGTACGACCAACCTCAGGTCCTCAGCCAATAGTTCTCAAAAAAACATTAAAAAAAACTTCAGCCAATAGTAATAGCTAGGTTATAATAAAAATTAAATTGTTTATGAACTATTCAGACTTAAACTCATATTTCAACTCAACTATTAACCGAATTAAACTCAATATATAATAATATTTTGTGAACAAGTCTAAATATGAGACTTAATTTATATATATATATATATATATATAACATATTATATGTTTATATGGTTTATATATGTGTGTAAAAATATACTTATATAGACTTAATATTTGATTGTATAATTTTGTAAATAAGCTCATAGGATACCAAAATCATTATTTATAATTTATTAATAATACAAATAGTTCATTTATATATAATTTTTAACAACACAAGGCTAATAAATTGAAATTTTTATAAGTTTATAAACAAATATCACTCTATATAATAAATTCAAATGATATAATTTCATTTATAACACTATAATTTAGTTATTTACTATTAGTAAAGATAGTTCGGCGAAGGGATAAAATATTTTAGTTGTGGTATTTAGTAATTATTATATATAAAAAATAATAAGTTAATCAAATAACTCATTCATAAATTTCTACTTATTTGAGCACAAAATAAATAAAGCCTGAGTGTGTAATTTAGCTTGGTTATAAATTCAGTCTGGGCTTCCCATTATTTATATATATTCAAGCTGGGCTTGATTTTGCGAAAAAAATAAGAATAAAAAAACCAATATTATATAAACTTTTAATTTGAGCTTTTTTTCAACTCTAGCTAATTAATACTGGATGATTAAATTTCCCAACAGTTTATGTTCTAATAATTAACATTGTGCCAAAGGTTAATACCACTCGCTTTGCTTTCATCATGATTATCTAAGGATCCAAGCCTTGAGTTAAATACTCTACTATCTGTTTCAGTGAGTAATTATCCAATCAGCTATATATATATATATATCATCTATCTTCTTTCAATTCTCATCCTAAGCTCCTAATTTCGTCACCACCACTATTTTAAATTTTTGTTTCCATTATTCAAACCTTCTATAACACATGATTCGAAGTTGACCGTAAAACTTTTTAATATATAGCATTTACTCACACCAAACATCATTTTAGATGTCTTATAGTGCCAGACCCAGAATGCAAAAACTAGTATTTAGTCAATGAGAAGAACAACGTAAAGTAATGCATGTACGTTCAGTCAGTACACACTACAATTAAGTCGGTGACAATTAAAGAAGATGTTTGGTGGCGGTGGTGGAAAAATGGCGGTGTTGGAGGTCTTGGGAAGTGGTAAAGAGAGAATTATCAATGTGTTGTTTTTTAAGCTTGCGTACAGTTTTCGAAGATTCTTCACAGTTCACACAGTATTTTATAGTGGTTGAATTATACTCGCAACCATAGAAAAATAACGCAAAACTAGCTAGGTGTTATGTATTAGTTATGACCCATGGAAATATATAAATTTTGTGATTGAAAGTGTTGCTGCAAATTGATGGAGATCATCCTTGATTTTTGGTAAAGAAAATAATAAAACACACTGCTAATACAGCAAAAAGTTTGAAAAATACGAAGGACAAGTGGACAACTAGAAAATGTCATGCAGCAACTTTTCTTCGAGTTAGAAGTTTCTAAGATGGCCAGTCAGAGTCCTTGCATTTCTTTAATTATTATATCATAAGTAGAAAGGTCTTCTCTTCGATTTCCAATTCCCTTGCTTTTTTGTTTGGTATATGTTGTATGACCTTGCAAACATGATCTTTGAAGAGATCCTGTCTTTTCAATATAGTAATATATAAAACTGCATCATTTGACTTTTTTGTTAATTTTTTCTTTTGTGGTTATATAAATTTTAGTAAAAAATTTAGATTGTCTCGGTATAATGCTTTGAGCTGTCACATAAGGGATGAGTTTCATGTGTCTGGCCCATCTCTTATTTGTAAGTTTGAAACATTGTTCTGGAAATATTGAAGAATTGCCTTGAACTTTAGTGCGTATTTTGTTAATTTGGGGAATCCACGTTATCTTTGACATCCAGATTTTTCGTAATATAATGTTTGGCAATTTAGATACTTGGGTATATAGTTATTTTTATGTTTAGTTTGATTAGGAATCTAATAAAATTCATGGAAATATGCTTATATTTTTAGTTTATTCCTACAAATTTTATAAGAATTATTTATTTTTTTCAAAATATCTTTTGGTTTGTAAACACAATATCAAGTCTTTTTTTAATCTTCCTCCAAATAAATAGTGAAAAAATATAAATTATAAATTATGACAAATTCAATAAAACTATAGTATAACATTTTTTTTGAATAACATGTATAATACAGAAATAATTATTTAAGTTGTCAATTTATTATTTTTCTTTTTTTATAGAGATTCATTCTTATCTAATTATATTGTGCTAATAACCTTTAAGTCAACTAACATTGTTTGGTATTTTTAATGGTTATATCAGCATGAAACTGCTTTTTTCAGTCAAGACATATAAATAAAAAATACTGCACACGTACCTATGAATTTGCCAAAATTTTAGTTACCATAAATTTACAAGGCACATCGTCTTTATAGTTTTAGAAGCCACCAAATCTACACCAGATAATGTTGATTTTCAATTAATCTGAGTTGAATCCTATCGAGATTGTTGGACATAGCTCTAATATCTTCTATAGCAGAGAGAGAACAAGATTTTCTCCATTTCATATCTTGCCCATTTTATGGTTTAAATTTTATTTTTCAAGATTTAACAGTTTATGGGTATAAACTATTACATCATTTAAAATTTTAATACTGTAGATTGTAGATCTTTAGACTTTTAACGTCTTATCTAGACTATGTAATGGACAAAGTAGACAAATTAAATTTGAAATAGATGAGAGCTTGGTCAATGTAATTAGCTCTTTCAAATGTAAATGACTCGCATGATTTGAGCAAAGAAAAAGAAAAACAGAATATTTTTTAAAATACTTTTACTTTTTCTTTATTGCTTATTAAAATTGAAAAAGTTAGAGTTCGTAATTTAATATTTTAGCATGGTAAAGATAATGCTGATGATTGTAAAGATGATGTGGGTGAGTGGGAATTAGCAAAAATCTTGTAGACCAGGTTTTCCCGTGAAAGTTGTAGCGAAGAACAAGAGAGAATATTTCCATCAGTATGAACCTAAATTTATACTTCCATTTATTTTTCTTATAGATCTCTGAGCTCTAGGGTTTTTTCTTTCTTTTCCACTTTTTTTTTTTTTTATAGGAAAATTCAGTTTACACTCGTATGAATTAAATCAAATGCCATACCTTTCATCACTTTTTTTTTTACATTATTATTTAAATTAGAGAAGAAAATGTCATTCAGTCTAAATACAATTATTAATGCTCTAAATTAACTTGTTGAGAATTCATCTATGACATTATAGAAATTATTTATATATTCATCCATGTCGAAATTAAAGGGATATTTAGAAGCTTCATTTCTTGCCGTGACCTTGAATTCGAATGATGAATAAGCCTTAAAAGTTCAATGTTGAAGGTTCCACTTGGTTTGATATATAAAAGAATCTCTTCATGTCTTTATGTTAAAAAAGTCCTATTGTGTTTGATAAGTCCCGCAACCTCCATAGACTAGGAAAATTAGCTTCAAATGTCAATTTGTTTTGAATTGTGATATATACCAAATGGTTGTATTTGGGATTACTTAAACAGAATAGAAGTTTCTGCCGTGCACAATGATCATTATAAGTTGGAATTGCCAAATGCGTATTTTTGAATTTCATATGTATGAATTCTATATGTCGTGAAAAAATAGATGATTTTGTAAACTGTATCATAAAATACATTCTTGAAAAGAAAATGAATCTTATAATTAAGTTACAAGAGAGAAGGGTCACGTCAATTGTCAACCCACTTGTAATTGCATTACTATTCCTTTTGTCTGTTGACCCAAGCTTTTAAAGCTTGTGGGGATCGTACTGTTGACATTGTATATCCTTCTTGGCTTCTTGCTTTGATTTGGTCACCCTAATTGTAACCTGGCATTTAAGACTCATCCACAAATCAAAGGATGGGGGAACAGGGAACAGTCGAACAGGAATGGAAGAAGAAGAAAATGTTTACATTTGCTGAGCGCATTTTTAATGGAAAAACTTTCAGCCTATGGGTGAAGACGTGGGTCCATTCTATTGGAAGAAACACACACTTTTGCTATACATATTATCAATGACAACCTGTTATAAAAAAACTCGAAAGAATTTGTATGACCAATCTCACCCAATAGTAATAAGAGAGATTAAATATGTTATATCATAATTAAATTGTTTATGAACAAATCCGATTAAGTTTGGGGAAAATTTATTTATTTCGTTTTGTTATACATATTATCAATGACAACCTGTTATAAAAAAACTCGAAAGAATTTGTATGACCAATCTCGGCCAATAGTAATAAGAGAGATTAAATATGTTATATCATAATTAAATTGTTTATGAACAAATCGGATTAAGTTTGGGGGAAATTTTTTTTTATTTTATTTAATGTGAATCAAACTCAAGTTCATATTTAAACTGGACTATTAAACTAATTATACTTAAAATATAATAATATTTTTGTAAACAAGTCTAAATAGGAGACTTATTTTAAGTATGTATACAATATTGTATGTTTATTATATGTGTAAAGTCATACTTATATACACTTAATTTTTTATTGTATAAAATTGTAAAAAAGTTCACAGGTGCGCCTTAATTTTGGCAAATTCATTCATTAAGGTCTTGAAAATAGTGATTTAATTTGCCATTTTTTGTAGTTTTTGTTTTATTAATAAATTTTTGCACAAAAGTCATAATAAGGCCTCGCTTGGGTTTTGAAGGGCAGATCCCCCTATGTTGTCTTTGCCCACTTATGGGCTTTTCTTGTTCTTTAATATCTCATATCTTACTTATAAAAAAAATAATAATAAAAAAAAAGGTCATGCTTGTTTTTGGACAACCCTTAAGATCCATAGTTTATAATTTTACATTTAACTCAATTTTGCCCTTTTTTTGGGTAAAAATAAGTATTTTGTCACCTAATCTTGTGATTAGCACGAATTAGGGTTTTGGACGTTTTCCTAGTCGTCTTAGGGTTTTGTCTTTTTCAGTATTTATATACTATGGAACCTCTAGAGGCAATCATACTATTACTTAGATTAACAAAATTCAGAATTTTTTTTTTCTATTGTTTCTCTGGTAGATTTCAGACCTCTCACCTCGTTGATTCAAGGAACCTTTCGTGAATTTGAGGTTTACTATCTAAAACTAATAATTTAATTTTTGTTTCATCTAAGAGAATATTGTGTGTACTTTCTTTAGGCTAGCTTCCACAATATCAAATAATTCATTCATAAATTTCTACTTATTTGAACATAAAATAAATAAAGATTGTCCTATCAAAAATAAATAAATAAATAAAGATTGAATGTGTAATTTAGCTTGGTTATAAGTTCAAGCTTAAGTTCCCTAATATTTTTTTATGTATAATCAAGCTAGGCTCTTGTGTTTGGGAAAGGAAAAAAAAAAAAGAATAAATGAACTAATATTGAGATTTTAATTTTGATCTTGTTTACAACTCTAGCTAATATTATGTTCTAAAAAGTTACGTGGTGCCAAAGGTTAATACCACCCGCTTTGCTTTCATCATAATAATATATAATCAACATGATGATTATCTAAGGCTCTGATCCTTGAGTTAAATACTCTACCATCAAGGGAAACAGAAAGCAAAAAAAAAAAAAAAATACTCTACGTACCATCTGATTCGGTGAGTAATCTTCTTTCAATTCTCAACCTATTATAAATTTTTGTCTCCATTATTCAAACCTTCTATATACAACATATATGGTTCGAAGTTGCCTGTAGAACTTTTTAATATATAGCATTTGCTCACACCAAACATCATTTTAGATGCCTTATAGTGCAAGACCCAGAATGCAAAAAAATAGTCTTTGTTCAATAAGAAAAACAACGTAAACTAATTAATGCATGTGTTGAGTACACACTATAATTAAGTCGGTGACAATTAAAGAAGATGTTTGGTGGTGGTGGTGGAAGACTGGCAGTGTTGGAGGTCTTGGGTTGTGGTAAACAGTGAGAATTATCAATGTCTTGTTTTTAAAAGATTCTTCACACAGTTTACACAGTATTTTATAGTTGTTGAGTTATACTCGCAATCATAGAAAAATAATGCAAAACTAGTTGTTATGAGTTATGACCCGTGGAAATATATAAATTTTGTGATTGAAAAGTGTTGCTGCAAGTTGATGGAGATCAACCATGATTTTTGGCAAGGAAAATAATAAAACACACTGCTAATACAGCGCAAAGTTTGAAAAATATGAAGGACAAGTGGACAACTAGAAAGTGTCATGCACCAAGTTTTCTTCGAGTTAGAAGTTTCTGAGATAGCCAGTTAAAGTCTTTGCATTTCTCTAATTATTTTATCATAAGTAGAAAGGTCTTTGATTTCCAATTCCTTTAGGATCCGTTTGGTTGGAGGAGTAGAAAAGTGGAAAGATAAAAAATTAGTAAGAGGAAGGAAAAGTGAGAGGATAGAAAAGATTAGTTTTCTCTCATGTGTGTTTGGTTGGAGGGGTGGAAAAGTGGGAGGGTGGAAAACTCTTTTGTTTGGTTGAAAAAAAAAGTGGGAGGATAAAAAATATAGTTTATATAAATTGACTATTATACCTTTGTTACATAATATGTAAGAAATAAATTTATTTTACTCATTAAATAATATAAAATTTACCACATCATACATATAAATTTATATTATTATTTTTATTAATATAATGTAAAAATTACAATAGTGTACATATAAATTTAATGGGCAAAAGATTTTGTAAACAGGGTATTCCTATAACGTGGGCAACAATTAAGCTAAGCAATTCAACCGGGCAAAACTTATAAATCAAAACTTGCACTAACAATTTAATTGGGCAACTGGACAAATCAACTTGCACTGATTTATATAAATCAAAACTTGCACTAATAATTTAATGGGCAAATCAACTTGCACTAAAACTTGTATAAATCAAATCTTACACTACTAATTTAACTGGGCAAATGGGCAACAAAAACGTAGACAACAAATTTACACTCATTAAAAAAGTGAGAGGTATGTGAGATGAATAAAGTGAGGATATTTGTGTAAAGTACATCATTCAGCATTTTTTTCTCCCCATTTTCCTCTCAAATTGGGAGGATAAAAAAAGGTGGGCCCAAAGGGAAAATTTTCCTCCTTATTTTCTGTCTCTCTTGTTTTCTCTCCTGAACCAAACTATGGAAAATGCCATTTTCCACCCTATTTTCACCCCAACTAAACGTACCCTTACTTATTTTGTTTGGTATATTTTGTATGACCTCGTAAACATGATCTTTGAAGAGATCATACCTTTCCAATAGATTTCATGTTTGAAGGGATCATGTCTTTTCAATAGATTTCATGTTTGAAGAGATCATGCCTTTTCAATATAGTTGTGGGGCGCAAGAATTCAGATAAAGTACCTGTGCCACATGTCGCATCCATGGCCGAGAAGCCCATTATTGTGCCAAGGAGGCCACACGCTTGGACAGTAAGGGCGCGTTAGTGGCACGTTGTTAGGGGAGGTCTTGCTGTTGAGAAAAAGCTTTAAGGAGGGGGTTAACCCTGATATGACTGGAGGGATGGTGGCTACCCCCACATTCAATGCATCCCACCAAACCTTCTAGCTGCATTTATGTAGAGAAGACCCTTAACAAAGTCTTTGCCTTAGCCGCCGCAACTTACAAAGGATTTGGGAAGGTGTACGATGGGACAAGCACTCGAGTGGAGGATTGGACAATCAACAAATGGAGAGTCAAGATCGCTTGAAGGGAGCTTTATAATGTGAGAGGCCCTCCAAGGAGCAGTGACACAAAATCAGTAGAGAAAACACTGTAGTATTAAGAAAAGTAACTTTAATCAAAACTAAGAGAAATATATTTAATAACTACTCTTCTCGGACATTGCCGAGGAAGAATTTTTGTGCATCACATCTGTCTATTTATTGCTTTTCATTGCTTTCTTACCATCCTTAGCCTATTAAGGGTGTCGTCCATTTCATTGAAGTCTAGCTTTTTAGCTCACTCTTCACAAATTTATTGTATTAGGCTCTTTGGGCCTTAATCCATTCATCTTTTGGACTGAAGAGCTAAAACCCGCCCCTACAATAGTAATATATAAAACTTTAGCATTTGACTTTTTTTTATTAATTTTTTCTATTGTCGTTATATAAACTTTAAGAAAAAAACTTAAATGGTTTTGGAATGGTGCTATGAACTCTCACATAGGGGTGAGTCATATGTGTGGGGCCCACCTCCTATTTGTGAATTTGAAACAATGTTTTGGGACAACCGAAGAATTAATATTTGTCCTAAACTTCCGAGATTGTTTGGTTTGGGGGATTCACATTACCATCGGCATCTAAATTTTCGTAATGTGATGCTTGGCAATTGAAATACTTGAGAATATAATTATTGTTATGTTTAGTTTGATTAAGAATCTAATAAGATTTCTAGAAATATGAGATGCTAATATTTTTAGTTTATTCCTAGAAATTTTATAAGAATTTTTAATTTTGCTCAAAATATCCTTTGGTTTGTAAATACAATATCAAGTCTTTTTTTTTTTTTAATCTTCCTCCGAATAAATAGTGGAAAACAAAATATAAACTATAAATCATGACAAATTCAACAAAACTATAGTATAACATTTTTTTGAATAACATGTATAATACAAAAATAATTATTTAAATTTTCAATCTATATATATATATATATATATATATATATTTTATAGAGATTCATTCTTGGCTAATTATATTGTGCCAATAACCTTTAAGTCAACTAACATTGTTTGGTATTTAATGGAGATATCCAGATTGAAATTTCTTTTTTCAGTTAAGACATATAAATAAAAAATATTGCACACATACCTATGAATTTGCCAAAATATTAGGTACTTTAAATTTACAAGGCACATCATCTTTATAGCTTTAGAAGCCACCAAATCTACCCCAGGATAATGTTGATTTCCAATTAATCTGGGTTGAAGCATATTGGGATTGTTGGAGATAGCTCTAATATCTTCTATGATATAAAGAAGAGAGCGCGATTTTTACTATTTCATATATAGCCCAAATCTTCCATTTTATGGTTTAAATTTTATTTTCTAAAATTTAACGGAGTATAGATTATCACATCATTTAAAATTTTAAATAATGTTGTACATTATAGATCTTTATATTTGTAACATCTAGTCTGGATTATGAAATGATTCAAAATTTAACATAGATATATAGGAGCTTGGTCGATTTGGAATTGCTGGAGATAACTCTAATATCTTCTATGGCAAGGAAAAAAAATAGATTTTCTCCATTTTAAATCTTTTCCATTTCATAGTTTAGATTTTATTTTCCAAGATTTAATAATTATAAACTACTATATTTTTAAAAAATTTAAATGATGTGGTAGATTGTAGATCTTTAGACTTGTAACATCTAATCTAGACTATAAAATGGGCGATATAGACAAATTAAATTTGAAATAGATGAGAGCTTGTTCAATGTAATTAGCTCTTTCAAATGTAAATGACTCACATGATTTGAGAAAAGGAAAATGAAAACAGAATATTTTTATATAAAAAAATGCTTTTATTTTTCTTTATTGCTAAGTAAAATTGTAAAAATTCGTAATTTAATATCCTAGCATGGTCAAGATAATGCTGATGATTGTAAATATGATGTTGGTGAGTGGGAATTTGCAAAAATCTTGTGCACCGGGTTTTCGCGTGAATTAAAATTGTAGTGAGGAACAAGAGAGAATATTTCCATCAGTATGAAGCTAAATTTATTCTTCCATTTTTTTTTCTTATAGATCTCTCACGCTCAAGGGTTTCTTTCTTTCCCACTTCTTTTTTTAATAGGAAAATCAGTTTACACTTGTATGAATTAAATCAAAGGTCATACCTTTCATCACTCTTTATTTATTTATTTATTCAAATAAAAGAAGAATATGTCATTTAGTCTAAATAAAATTATTAATGCTCTGAATTAACTTGTCGAGAATTCATCTATGACATTATAGAAATTATTTATTCATCCATGTTAAAATTAAAGGGATTTTTAGAAGCTTCATTACTCGCCGTGACGTTGAATTCGAAAGATGAATAAGCCTTAAAAGGTCAATGTTGAAGGTTCCATTTGGTTTACATGGATAAAAGAATCTCTTCATGTCTTTATGTTAAAAAAGTCCTATCGTGTTTAAGTCCCGAAACCTCCATTGACTAGGAAAATTAGCTTCAAATGCCAACTTGTTTTGAATTGTGATATATGTCAAGATAGTTGTGTTTGGGATTACTTGAACAAAAGTTTCAGTTTGAAAGATGAATATATATATACATCCAAAAATATAGAAGAAGACATATGTCCGAAAATAAAAGAAGAAAAAAAGGGAGGAGAATTAGAGGCACAGTCACATGATGAGTTGTTACTTTGACAATAATCATTTGTATTATTTAGATTTGTCAAAGTACATGGATGATTTCATGAGACATTCCTCTCACAATACGTGTTGAATATTATATGTATGAATTCTACATGCCGTGCAAGGATAGATAATTTCGTAAAAACTGTCTCATAAAATATGTTCTCGAAAGAAAAAATGAATCTTTTTAGTTACAAGACAGAAGGGCCATGTCAATTGTCAACCACTTGTAATTGCATCACTATTCCTTTTAATTTGTCTGTGTTGACCCAAGCTTTTAAAGCTTGTGGGGATCATCTTGTTGACATTGTATCCTTCTTGCTTTGATTTGGTCACACTAATCGTAACCCGGCATTTAAGACTCATCCACAAATCAAAGGATGGGGGAACAGGGACCGGTCGAACAGAAAAGGAAGAAGAAGAAAATGTTTACATTTTCTGAGCGTACTTTTAATTGAAAAACTTTCAGCCTATGGGTGAAGACGTGGGTCCATTCTATTGGAAGAAACATACACTTTTGCTATACCCTTTTGGTAACCTGGCATTTAAGACTCATCCACAAATCAAAAGATGGGGAACAGCCGAACAGGTAAGGAAGAAGAAGAAAGAGTTCACATTCTATTGAAGGAAATATACCCTTTTGCTATAGATATTATCAATGACAACTTGTGATAAAAAAGCTCGGAGAGAGTTTGTATGACCAACCTCGGCCAATAGTAATAAGAGAGATTAAATATGTTATAACAGAATTAAATTAATTGTTTATGAACAATTCGGATTAAGCTTGAGGGAAAAATTATTGATTTCGTTTATTCAATCTGAGTTAATTAAACTCAAACCTATATTTAAACTCGACTAATAAACTAATTAAACCCAAAAATATATATTTTTGTGAACAATTATTTAGACTTATTTTAAGTATGTATATAATATTATATGTTTATGTGGTTTATATGTGTATTAATATACTTATATACATTTAATATTTGTTTGTATAAATTTGTAAATGTTGGAATTATACTTAAAAAGTAATAATTCAAGAGAAACAAATATAATACATCTATCAATTAACAATTATATCATGTGCATATGTAATAAAAATCAACAATAAGATGTGAGAAATTTACATACTAGATTATGTTATTCAAGGACCTCACAAGCAATCGGGATGCTCTCCCCACCTGGTCGGGATTAACAAGAGCTTTATTTTCTCTTTCACACTCCCTTACAAGTGTGGCCTTGACAATATTTATAATATTCAGAAAGGACATGACCAGCCATAAAATCCTTCCTATCCTAATAACACTTCATGTAACAGAAATGTTACATTTGTTAATAAACAACTTTATTAATTAGATTCATTAATGAAGAAGTTTATTAATGTGTTATTACTTTTGTAACTCCATGCTAATACATGGATTCATCTATCGTTCATATCCGAACTACTATAATGACAACACCTTTAATAGAAGTTCAAGTTCTTGGTATTGACACGATAGATTTATTAAACCCAACACTCAACGTGCATGAATCTCATTATGGAAGGACTTCCGAGATTATTATGCACTAACCATTGAAAGACTAGCCCTTATTGTCTTCCATAGTCTGAGTAATTTTAACTTGCACCTCTCTTCCATCATGGTCTAACAATATACCTATCAGAATAGGCTACATCATGATGGATATGGTCAAGTCAAGGACTACAATGAATGCATTCATAATCTTAGTCTACTAAATCAAGTAGACCTATTTCAATATATCAATATCTTACATCATAAAAATATTGCATAATTTCACAAGAGACTGAATATTTATTTGTTAATAATAGAGGCATCATACATATTATGTTGGGCCACATTATTCTAATAGTAAATAAGTTCACAAGTGCACTTTAATTTTTGTGAATTTCTCCCTTAAGGTCTTAGAAATAATAATTTTTTCATTTTTAGTAATTTTTATTTTATTAATAACTTTTTACACAAAAGTCATAATAATGTCTTTTTTGTTTTTAGACAACCCTTAAGGTCCATACTTTATGCATTTGCATTTAAATTAATTTTGCCGTTTTTGGTAAAATTCGGTATTTCGTCACCTAATCTAATGATTAGTATGCATTAGGGTTTTGGACATTTTCTTAATCATCTTAGGGTTTTGTTTTTTTCAATATTTATATATATGCTATATATGTAGCCTCCAGAGTCCAGAACTAATTAGACTATTATTTCGATTAATAAAATTAAGAGTTTTTCTCCATTGTTTTGTTGGTAGACTCAAAGAACCTCTCGTGGATTCAAGGTTTACTATCAGAAACTAAAAATTTAGTTTTTGTTTCATCTAAGAAATCATCATATATACTTTCTTCAGGCTTCCAAATTCCTACTTATTTGAACACAATATAAATAAAGTTTGACGTATAATTTAGCTTGGCTATAATTAAGTTCAAGCTGTAGTTCCCTAATATATATATATATATTCAAGCTAGGCTTGTGTGTTGGGAAAAAAAAGAGAGAATAAATGAACTAATAATATTGAGCTAGCTTGTTTACAACTCTAGCTAATACTGGATGATTAAATTTGCCTACCTGTTTAATTATGTTCTGACAAGCAACATTGTGCCAAAGGTTAATACCACCCGCTTTGCTTTCATCATAATAATATATAATCATCATGATGATTATCTAAGGCTCTAAGCCTTGAGTTAAATAATCTACTATCTGTTTCAGCTTTCAGCACTCTCATTAATTTTTTGTCTCCATTATTCAAACCTTCTATACCACATGGTTCGAAGTTGACTGTGAAACTTTTTAATATATATATATATATATATATATATATAGCATTTGCTCACACCAAACATCATTTTAGATGTCTTATAGTGCAAGACCCAGATCGAATGCAAAAAAATAGTCATTACTCATTAGTCAATAAGAACAATAGCGTAAATTAATGCATGTGTTCAGCAGACACTAGCTATAATTAAGTCGGTGACATTAAAGAAGATGTTTGGTGGTGGTGGAAGACTGGCGGTGTTGGAAGTCATGGGTAGTGGTAAACAGTGAGAATTATCAATGTCTTCTTGTTAAAAGATTCTTCACAGTTAACACGGTATTTTATAGTGGTTAAGTTATACTCGCAATCATAGAAAACTGTTGCTGCAAGTTGTTGGAGAACATCAATGATTTTTGCCAAAGAAAATAATAAAACACACTGCTAATACAGAAAAAACGTTTGAAAAATATGAATACACTGACACAAGTGGACAACTAGTAAGTGTAATGCAGCAACTTTTCTTCGAGTTAGAAATTCTGAGATGGTCAGTCAAAGTCTTTGCATTTCTTCGATTATTATATCTTAAGTAGAAAGGTCTTCTCTTCGATTTTCAATTCCTTTACTTTTTTGCTTGATACATTTTGTATGACCTACGCAAACACGATCTTTGAATAGATCATGTCTTTTCCATATAATAATATATAAAAAGGTAGTTTTTTGACTTTTTGTTAATTTTTTCAATCCTCGTTTTATAAACTTTAGAAAAAAGCTTAGAGGACTTTGGAGTAGTGTTTGAGCTCTTCCACAGAGATCGAGTGGGTCCTGTGTGTGGAACTATCCTTTCTGTGTAAGTCTAGAGCACTCTTCCGAGACTATCTAAGAATTGCCTTAAATTTTAGAGATCGTTTGGTTTGAAATATCTTTTAGCATCTAAATTCTTTGTAATGTGATTGATGCTTGGTAATCTGATGTTTGGGAATATAAATATTCTTATGTTTAGCTTTATTTGGAATCTAATAAGATTCTTGGGAATATGAAATGCTTATATTTTTAGTTTATTTCTATTAATTTTATTAAAATTATTTATTTTTCCCAAGATCTCCTTTGGTTGGTAAACAGTAAACACAATACCAAGTCTTTTTTTGGTTTTAATAATCTTCCTCCAAATAAATAGTAAGAAACAAATATAAACTATAAATCATGGTGAAATCAATAAAACTACAATATAACATTTTCTGAATAACATGTATAATACAAAAATAATTATTTAAAATTTCATTTTATAACTATTAATTTTTATTATTATTTTTTTCTATTGGTTAAAGTATATAGAGTAATGGGTAAAATTGCCAAGTGTATCTTCTTCTTTGAAAAATGCGCAATATAGTTCATAATAATTGAGCGTTTGTGAATCTTCAATTGTGTTCTTGTGGAGCTTATTAACAAGAGTTTGGTTTATTTTCAGTACTTTTTTAATTTGAATCTTTTTTTTTTAATGAGAAACTACAACATTATTTACTAACTAAATAAAATGTGAAGATTAAAACTCATTATCACTTATCATTATATATTTAAAACAAATGACATATCCAATTAAAAAAGTACTGAAAATAAGCTAAACCCTATTAACAATATAGTTTTCCCATAAAAAGAAAAATACTAATATATAATAGTTTTCATTTACTATCTCATTGAAAACTTTTTTCCCTCCACTTATACTTGTTCCCTTCTAAGGTCTAAGGGATAAGGATATCTTTAGTTATTGGTTCTCTAGTAATTATAGAACCCTATTTGGTCAAAATACCTAGTTGAAAAGCATTTAATGCTACCTGTCCCATAACGTTTTGAGAAGACGTTTTGAGAAGCTGTCCCATAACGTTTGATCTGGTACTTTGACTTCTATTTTGAACTTATCAAAATTCCAAAAATGAAAATAGTGAAGTCTGTGATGGGTTGACTGTTCTGTATGGCGGCCTTAACGAGCCATTTCTTGTTATTGAAGACTCTCAATAATTGACAGTGTAAAATTGTCACATGACCACGTGAATTTGACTTGCTGCTCGGTTTGTCATTATGTAAAGAAAAATCAAATTAAACAAGCTTAATATTCTTCCTTTGCGGCTTTAATTGCGTAATTTAAATGATTATTTCATTTTAACTTTATAAATTAGACTTTTCGTCGTTTTCGATACAGTTTTTTTACTCCAATAAACGAAATTGATAAAGCAAGAATTGAGATCACGATGTCTCTGAATTTGCAAAGAACTTTAAAAGTTACAATTTTAAATCACAACTATTCATTAAAAAATATATATATATATATATATATTATTTTAGTTTTTATATTTCAAAGTTACGGTCAATATAACCCTTACATTTTAATAACAATAAATTTGATTATTGTTATTTTCAACTTACAATTAATTTGGTTTATATTATTTACTTCTTAACGAAAAATGCCTACGTGGTAAATGGTATACACAATTAGCAAACTTCATACCTAGGTGTCTTATAAAATAATAATAAATTTTTTTAATTAACCTAAAAAAATTGCCACATCAACGTAAAAAAACAAGAAAGAATTAATTCCTCAAATTTTTAAATTAAAAGTCTTAAGAGTTAATTTAATTGACTTAATTCTCCCTTTTTTTTTTAAATCACTTTCTTGGCAATCAATCTCTAATTCATTTTTCTCACGTTTATCTTCAAAAAAATTTCATTTTTTTTCCTTTTCTTTCTTCCACTTTCTAGGTAACCAAACACAACATCCGCCTTGAAAACTCCACAAGCAACCCAAAAAATCACGTCTAGATGTGTGAATTGAAATTCAGAACAAAACCCATCACTAATAGTAGCCACAACCCATCTCCAACCAAAATAAAACTCATAACCGGTGTTGAGGTCCAAAATATCACAATATTGTACCAAAGCTCAAAACAACACAAAAAGATTGAAATCCAAGAACCACTTGGGCTTTCAATGAAAAGGTAAGGCCTAAATCCATTAAAAGTCAATAGGAAGGGGCTCAAGCCTATGAATGGGCAAACATTGGACCTTACGAAACAAGGAAAAAAAGAGTTCAACCTAGCCCTTAAGGGAGAAAATCATTGGGGAGCCTAGAGAGAAAACTGAACCAGGATACTTGGGGATTTCCAAAAGCCTAGGGTCCTCGAGATGTGTAGCAAGGCCAGGTTGGAATTGAGACAACTCAAGGAAGCATGCCTAGAAGCACAAAGAACGAGAGCAGATGTGTCTCATCAACCACCCAATGATGTAGAAAAGGGGCGGAAGACTTGGGAAACCAGCAATTCATAAATAAGATTTTGGTACCTCAGGGAACCTAGAATGATGGACCATGAAGGAAGGTGACTAGGGATCTTTCAGCCTAATGGAAGGGAATTTGCCCATCTAGGAAAAATGACAAAAGGAAGCAATCAAAAGGTAGGTATAAAAAGGTGGTATCTAGAAACTTTGGAAAAAGAAAGATCAAAGATCAGCCTTTTAGGACCCCCAGAACAGGAAAGTTAGCTACGGGCTTTTGAAGAGGAAATCTCAAAAGAGGGAAATAGTGAGAAAATAAAAAAGGGGCCAACCACCATTGTTATTGACACAACATTGGTTTTGGTATCCAGAGCGACAAATGGAAGGAATCAATGGTACACCAGAAACCCCAGGATGACACTATAAAAGGAGAGACAACCAACAGTGAAGGGCATTTAGCAATAGGGAATCAGAGGAAAAGATCCTTGACAAAAGTCTGTTAGAATTCAAAAAAGAGAAAAGAGAGGGAAAACACCGTCGGGGACCCCGAAACAACCACTAAAGAATACACTTGGGTTCAAAGGGATTCAAACTTTGCAAGTCTTAGAGGCACGAGGAGTCATCTAGGTCTGTGATTTTTGAACTTATTTGGACCTTGTAACATATCCTAGTGAGCGTAATGTATTAAAAACTTAAGAAAATAATGAAACATTTCATCCTAAGGATCTCTAATGCTTATTTCATTTTTTTCTTTTATATTACTTCTTTCTTTGTTCCTTCTTTGTACAATATGTATATGTCTTTTTCGTGTGTTAGTATGTATGTATTGTAGAATCCGTGCTTTGTGTACAACTTGCTTCGAAATCAACCCAACTTAGTTGTGGTGAACCAAGTCCAGTCCCTTAAACATAAAGCATTGGGCCCAGGATCCTTGCTTTCTTCTTGGGCCTATATGTTGTTTACCAAAAAAAAAAAAAAAAAAAAAAGAACCCACACAACCAATAGTAGCCACAACTCATCATTAAAAGAAAACCATCACTTTTGCCTTCACCAATTAATCCTAATAGTAGTTGTGGCAACGGAATCCAACCCAATGGTGCATCTTGTTAAATTACCAATTGTTTCAAAAGCTTAAACTATTGGGATATGATGAATTTAATCATTTAACCACATACTTCTAACACTCACCCTCACATGTGGGACGAAACTACCTTTTAATGGGTGAGGTCCAACACGTGGGAATTTAAATGGGAGGTAAAGGGGAGGAGACAAGGATTGAACTCGGGACCTCTCGCTCCGATACTATGTTAAATTACCGATTGTTCAAAAAGTTTAAACTATTAGAATATGGTGAATTTAATCATTTAAGCACATACTTCTAACACATCTCCGACAACCTGAAGAACCTCCTCAATGGCAACAACTTCTATAGTCCTTGTTAGGTGGTTGAGTCATGCGACGCCTAATCGACGCTACAAAGGTTTGGTCTCGTCGGTGGTTAGATTTCGACAGTGGCAAGGTAGAGGGAATGGAATAGATGGTTCAAGCTCTTCCCACCACCGCTGGTCACGATGGGAATTGCTCTTTAAATTTTTTTTTTTTGACCATTTCTAATCTGGATATTTACTTTTTTCCCCTTTTTGATAAAATTTGGATATTTACTTGATTTGTGGTCATTATGATTTAGCTTTAGGGAGCTGTTTCTAGGTTATTCTTCTTTCAGTTTGGCTTTCTATATTTCCAAGAGAGAGAGAGGACTTGGGTTTGAATAAAAATCAAACCCAGCAATTTCAATTGAAAAAAAAACCCATTGAACAATGGTTGTGGAGTTTTTTTTTTTTTTTTTTTTTTTTTTTTAATGTTTGAATTTTGTTTGGTTGCCAAGGAAAGAAAAGAAAAGAAAGTGTGATTCTTATTATTTTTTCCTTTAAAAAAATTATAATTTCATATAAATGCTGATGTGAAATATTTTTTACGTTGATTAAATTTGTTTAATATTATTTTGTAAGCCATTTAGGCGTAAAGTATGCCAACAATGCACATTATTTGACTCGTAAGCATTTTTCATTAGTGAATTAATAATAGGGACCAAATTGACTACTATCAAAATATAGAAACTAAATTGATTGTGACCTCAAAATATAAGAATTAGAATGATATTTTCACTATTAAAAAAAATGAAAAAAATTTAAAAGGTAAGAATAGTAAAAAATTACTATAAGAGAGAGGAGGTTAATTGCATGATGCAATTGTATATTACAATTACAATGAATCTCAATCGCAAAACATGACCAAGAAAACAAAGGTGCCAAAATATTTTGTAGTAATTTCTTTTGGATTATTATTCTATTGTTAGAAAGAAAGAGGTGCCAAAACAAAGTCATTTATCACGGGAAAGGATTCTAATTTCTAATACGAGGAAATGGCCACGAAGACTTGAGCATTTGTCATAACGATATGTACAAGAAATTAAGTCAGCATTGGTTTATTGTGTGTTTCACATTACATTGGAAAAAAAGAGCCTTCTCAACTCTTTGGCCTAACATACCTTTTCAATTATTTGTTTTCAATTATTTATATATTGTTGAAAAGTTCTTTTCAAAATCACATGGTACAATTTTATTAGACAACCTATGTCACTTCAACATTATTTTTCAAAATAAAGAAATAATGGTATTGGATTAAATTCCTATCAAGCTACATGAATTGAGCTCATGGCTCATAAAGTTCTTCGCTGGCTTATAGTGACATATAGTTCACATTTTTCTCTACACCATGTAATGGGTTCGTGCTCAAAATATTTCCGGACTTCATGAATTGGATTTGATTGATTAATACTTTATATTGAAATGGGTAAAAAGTCAAGTGTTTTGGCAATTTCTTATCACAAGTGGATGAATCAAGACAACTTTGAATCAAAGCTATTGAAGCTAACATTCTTATTTTCTTTACATAATGAATTGGACTTGTAACAAACCATGTTTCCTCCCTTCACAAAATGGGCTTAAAGCACAAATATTGCTACTTCACGTTCATGGAATAGTTTTAAAACCCAACTTTTACTACTTCACGAGATGGGTTCAAAGCCCAAATATTTATATTTTATGAAGTGGGCTCACCCATGTTCCACTTTCACCACTGATTGGGCTTAAGCCCATATCTTGTTCTTCAATAAATCAAGGCTCATGGCCAACATTTTTCCTCTCATATCTCAAAAAATGGACTTCCACAATAAAAACCCATATTTACACAAAATTCAAAGGGAAAATGCCTAATCATAGTTGTCAAAGTGTAAGTATTTTTTTTTTTTTCCCATTTTTATTGTATTGTGTAGTAAGATACACAGACACTATATAAAGTTTATAAATATATATAGTTATTATAAAATTGGAATATAAGCAACTAGTGACTACTTTAATTCTCAGTTACACTATAATATTTAACAAAACTAACCAAATAAATCAGCTAAAAACATATTTATAACATCCACTTCAAATTTATGAAATGTGTAAGTGCTAATACATATATCTATTCATCATTGCCTATTCGAATTCATCTCCATAGTCTAAAAAGAAGAGAGAGAGAGGGGGCTTTACGAGGGAGGGAGGGAGGGAGGGAGAGAGGGGGGGGTGGGGTAATAGAAGAGCTTAGGAAAAGAGAATTTGAAAGTGGACAAATGTGTAATCTAAAATTTTTAGAAAAAAAGGGGGGGAAAAAACTCATCTTTGTATTGGGTTAAAGAAGTAGTAACCCAATAATCTATATATATATATATAAAACTGAAGCTTTTGAAGCTTCCACAAATTTCCACGTCATCATTATTTAAAAAAAAAAAACAAAAATTCTAATTTTTTTTTTTAAAAACCACGATAATACATAAAACCCAATAATACCAAAAAAAAACTAAATTCTGATTTTCTATTTCTCCCGTTCCCCTTCTCCTTCCCCGTTCCACTTCTTTGTCATAAAAAACCTCTGTTTCTCTTCAACACAAAAAACCCGATAATGACTTTCTTCTCCATTGTTTCACAAACATGAGAACAACGACTACACAATGCACTCGGCAGAGAGGCTCCACAACACCATTGAGATCTGTGGTGGATTGACCCAAGAGACAACTCTCCGCTTCCACCCATTTGCACGGATGGGTTTGCTTGAAGGTTTTCTCTCCCTCTTTGGAACACCGGTAATTCAGGTTTTTCTCTCTCACTCTTTGGGTTTTCAATTTTGGTAGATATATAGATTCAAATTGCTTCTTAAAATTTTCCACTCCTACTTAGGGTTTTGGTTTTAGGTTTTTGAATTTCTTGATTAGTTTATTTTTATGATTATCGATGGGTAGTCCTAACCATTTAATCTGTTTACATAGGTTGTTGAAATTAAACATTTGTTAGCATCCGCCTCTGTTTTCTTTCAAACCCACTTAGGGTTTTAATTAAAATTTTCCACTCCTACTTAGGGTTTTGGTTTTAGGTTTTTGAATTTCTTGATTAGTTTATTTTTACGATTAATCGATGGGCAGTCCTAACCATTTAATCTGTTTACATAGGTTGTTGAAATTAAATAGTATTGGTTTCTTTTCAATTGTATGTACTAATTGATTTTTTCTGATTGATTTTGTTGAATTTTGGTCTGTGTATGTGATTCAAATTTGAGAAAATTTTTAGTTGAAATTTCGAGATCTGATGAGGTTTGGATAGATTAGTGGTTGATTAGAGTTTAAATTTCGTGTTTTTGATGACCAAGTTTATGGATACCCAGATTTGTTTTTATTTTTATGGATGACCAAGTTTGTGATTTTTAGGGATATTTATAGGTTTTGCATGTTGGTTTGTATTACTTGATGGATGCAATCAAGCTAAGACAGACAGGTTTTTTGTTGTGACTTAGGCGACATGGGGGAGGCATTGCTTACTTGAGTGGCGTGCTTCTGCCGCTTCGTCCCTGTGTAGATACTATTTCATGTGATGGAGATCAATAATGATTATTCTAATGAAGCCACAAATGTCATTGCTTTTCAAGTAGTCATGGGTTATGACCTGGCTTCATTTTGATCCAGGGGTTCCGATTCAAGAGTACATGTCTTAAATGCACACAGGGGAAATACTCTAGACAGCTACAGGCTTATGCATTTATTTGGGCAACAGGGTCTTGATAAGCAACATAATCTTATGGAGGTGCTCTCTCTTGGCTACTTCACTCAGGCAAAATTTATTGGTGACAAGTAAGTTGGGCTGTAATGTTTGATCTTTATATTTTCTAAATGTTTAGGCTGTTTGCATAAATTTTAAACAATTCTTAAAATTATTTTTCTTATAGATTGATGTTTTGTTTAACATGAATACCATGTAGAATGCACCCCTCCTCCTCCAAAAAATAAAAATAAATTCTTTCAAAGATCATGAGTTATTACTTATTAGAGACTAAACAACTGGACAGATCTTCATTTTGACTTTAGCTCCACATGTTTAACTCACTTATCAAAATAAAATTGTAGGAAATTTATCGCTTTCTAGAACCAAAATTTCTGCAATTATTGACCATTCTACTTTAGTTTGACATGGCATTGGCAGTCAACTAAAATTCTTTGGTCCCCAGCAGTTTGTGCAAAGAGTCATTTCTTTGCATAAAATATAGATTAAAGCTTCTTAGATTGTGGAAGAATCTATTGCAGAGAGATAATTAGAGTCAAAGCAATTATGTTGCTGCTGCAATTCTTATAATTCTTTTGAATAAGAGTATGAAATTGAAACTTTGAAAGTTTTTTGCCTGTTTGTTGTTGGTGATTCTAACTACCGGAAAATTTCATTTATTGTTGTTTTGGTTGTCATCAGTTGTCTCATGAAAGAAAAGCTTTAATCAATTTGAATATTTTTAGTGGAAATTGAGCTATGGGTTTGAATTTTTTATGATTCATATGTTAGAAATTGAGATTGGTATTGATGGTGAGATAGGTTTATATAGTAGAAAGGAGATTAATTGAATCATAATGGTCTCTAAGGTTATCAATTTGAAAGTTTAAGGGATATTGATAAGTAGGTTTGATTTTTTAATGATTAGAGTTTTGAACATAATGGTTTCTTCTATTAACGTTTCTTGAATGTTGGCTGAAAATTGGATTCCTATGGCTAGATTGCTGAATAAATATATTGCTTGAAATTCATACAGATTGTCAGATTGATCGCTGCTCATTCTCTCTCAATCGCGTGCTATAGTCTGCCCCCTCAATCTTTGCCTTTTATCAACGCCACCACCAAGGTTTGCTACTTTCCTCTAATTTTTTTTTTTTTTAAAATTTTTCTAGCCTACTTATGTATAAAATATATGATAGTTGGCCGTCACGAAACCTTCTTGAAGGTTTTCCAAAAAGGGTTTCACTATTGGGTCTATGAATCTCTATCAAAATTATTGAAAAAAGATGGAACTTTTCAATCAAATATTATTGGCCTTCTCTTTAAATATTGTTGCAACAAAGGACTGAGCACACACATGTGCTGATCTGATCAACTTCAAGGAATGATTTATAAGTTATTGGTGAATATGTCAAATATCCGCAAAATTTTCACAATCACTAAATCAGTTTTGCTTCCGACCGTTATGTATAACATTTTATACTTCAAAATAGTCAACATTCATCATTAAGTTTACTTCCAATAAAAAAAAGTTTGTACATACCTCATTATGAGACATCCGTAGGAAACATGGATCATAGAACTCCGTTTATTGCTATGAACATTTTTTTTTTTTTTTTTCAGAGAACATCTTTGTCCAAGTTTTACTTGAGTGTACAATTTGAAAAATATTACTTTTGTTAGGTGCCGAAGAAGTCGTCCTTCTGTGCAAGTAGAAAATCTTAATGGAATAGAATTTGTTTTCCAAATACAACTAAATGACTATAATCATAAGTATGGATGGGAATTCTACACTCTCAAGAAAGTTTTTGAATCTTTTGAAAATACAGACAAAGCAATTTAGCTTGATAAAATGTCAAAAGCATGTATTTTTAATATAACAAAATTACAAATTAGATATTTAATTTGTTTATGTTGTAATACATTTATCAACTTGTTTTATTGTCGAGGCTTACATCGGTGATACTTCAAATGAATGTAGTAGCAACTTATCAAGTGAACAAGGTAGTGATTCTACAAAGTTTCAAAAAGTTGATGTTCAAAGCAATGTGCAACTCACACCAACATCTATGCTCAAGGAAAACAAAAGGACATATTTAGTGACTATTACAAAGCAACAAAGGAAGAAGATACAAAAAACACTTTTTAAAGTTTTTTTTTTTTTTTTTCAATTTATTTGAAATAATGATTAAGTAGTTCTTTAAATTTGTGTTTCATACATTTTATGGATAATTGAGGATGTTAAAGATTTAATTCTTCATTTTATTTTAAACTTAAGTTTGATTTCTATTTTTAATTACGTAATTTAATGTTTCATATTAAAGATAGGAAACTATAAGATTGGAATTCTAATGTACAATCAAAGAGGAAGAGAAAAAGAACATTTTATATCTTTATACACAATAGCTTTCCCGTGCGATGCACGGGTTAGCGACTAGTTTAATTTAAAAGCAAGTAGAAAAACATGGGCTCAAAACACAAAATTAAATTGTTTGAGCTACTAAACTACAAGGTCAGAAAATCTGTACACATATTTTGACTTTCAATTTAGTCTCAAAGACAGCCCAACTCAGCAATGCCCATTTCACTAAGAAGCTACAGAAATAGAGTAAGATGGGCTTTTAAGAAGCCCAATGATCACCAAACAAAAAAAGCCCATTGATCATTTACTCGAAAGTTAAACCTGGGTACGTAATTAAACAAGTGGACGAAAAAAGCAAGTAAATTAGGCTATTTTTGAATGGCCCAACCCATTATCTCTTTATAGTAAAAACCCCTCAAGCCCATTGATCATTTACTCGAAAGTTAAACCTGGGTACGTAATTAAACAAGTGGACGAAAAAAGCAAGTAAATTAGGCTATTTTTGAATGGCCCAACCCATTATCTCTTTATAGTAAAAACCCCTCAGCCGCCGACTTTTCTCTTTTCAGTTTTCCACCGGTTGAAGAGAGCTGCCGCCCCAGAAATTCAGACCCGTTTCTCTCTTCTCTCTCCCAATGGAGCAATTATTTGACACCGCAGAGAAAAAGGTAACAACCCAATTTACTCTCTCAATCACTTGCTTGTTCTTTTGCTTTGACCAACTGTTTATAACTCACCCCAACTAGTATATATGTGGTTGCGTTGTTTTGTGTTGTGTCTCAGTTTTGGTGAAGTGTTGTTATGTTTGTTGCAATATGTGTTTTCAACATATGTATAATGCCCATATATTAAAAAAAAAAAATTGTTTTTATTTTGTTTTCTAATAATATGAATGTAAATAGGTCCTTATTGAAATGGTGAAGTTGGCCCAAAAACAAGGACTGAAGGGTACTAAAGGAGATTGGAAGGAATTCTTAAGAGTTCATGATAGGAAGCTTGGGAGTAGCTTGAGTGATCCTACCAGGAGGTCCAATGATGTTTTGGCTGCTTTTCTTAAGACTTTTGTTGAAGAAAATCATCTCAAGGTAGTTCCTTTTTTTTTTTTTTTCTTTACTTGTTGTGTTTGAGATTTTATAAAGACAATGACTTTTATGTTTTTCCCTGTTTTCAGTTTTTTGCTAAAGTAATGCAATGCCATTTAAAGCGTGACGTAGTGGGGCAATTTACAAACATATCTCCAGATAATGAAATACCTGAGCAGGTATGTTTTAGTTATGCCTTGAGGCTTTGAAGAATGCATTTTTGCTATTCTACTAATAGTCTAGTACTTGTGTACTTTTACTAATTCTCTCTGTGAAAATGTTGAAGAAAAGGGGTCTGTACGCCAATATCTGGTGGGTTGGGTTTTTAGTTTGTAGAAGGACACTCGGGTTCATTTGTTTCAGCTTATTTTCATCTTGAAATGGAATGTATAGTTTTTTAAAAATATCACCTATTTCAAGGTATGACTGTATACTTTGCCGATGAGCTCTAGCTCAACTGGGTGCTTGTTTAACTTAGCAATAATTATATATGGTTATAGATGTACTTTTACACAATAAACAAACTAGCCTCAATAAACTGATGAAATAAGTTCATTCAAATGCACACTTTGTCTGGTTCATATTTTATGAATTCCTCTTCTTTTATTCTTATTTGTCTGATTAAATATGTTTTAATTATGGTTAGACACCTAGATTGGTAGCTTTTTCCTGCTTCCCAGGTCTTGGTTTGATAAGCTTTTCCCCTTGTTATAATATGCCTGTTGTATTCCTGGTATTTTGAAAACTCTCATTTGTTTAAAGTTCTAAACTGGTATGCAAATGTGGAAATTAAGCTTTTATTTAGTTATTTTAATGTTCTTTGCTTGATTTTGCAACAAAACCCTTCAATGTAATTATATGATGTTGATACTCAAAAAACTCGGTTGTAATTATTGTGTCCATTTCATAGCACTTATTCTATATCAACAGTGTATTGTCCAAGTTTACCACGATGGTATTAATTATGAATTCCATGATTAGTGGCTGAATGACTACTAGATTCTGTTTTAGTTTGCTATTATTCTCTCATTACATGTAAGGCTTAAGTTATCATCAAATTTCTAGACACAAGTTATTCTCTTGCATTCTCCCTTTCTTTTTCTTTCTTTTTTCCTATAACTTTAAATTGAATGTTCTTTGCTGTTTGGTATATCTTGATAACTTGTGACACTGGCAGTGCAGAGACTGGTTCGTTTAACTCTTGAACACCCTCAGTACCTGCTGGATTATTCGTTCCCATCAAATGATGAGGTTTGTTGACATAATGTTTGCTTACTTTTCCTACTTATCAAAAGTTATTAAAAAAAAAAAATTTACTCCTTTTTACTTTTCAAACTATTTTTTATGCACTTCTTTCATATTAACAAGGTCATTTTTGGGCTTTCCTACAGCACCTATTTTTCATTATTACCTTTCTTAGGCAATCTCAGTTGCTACATTTACTTCCTATACATTCCTTATTGCTAAATATAGGTAGATTATGGTCAAAATAGCTTAGGGAGCAAAGATGAACTATATAAATGCTAATTTAAGTATTCTCTGGCATGGAATATGCTACTGTGACAATTGATAATCTTGAAAAGAAAGTGTAAACTGATGTGACCAGAAGCCCCTTGAAGCATGTTTTCTTTTTGAGTCTCTAAGAAGAGCTTTGCTGTTTGACCCTATACGTTTTTATATTAAATAGGATGGGTGTTTTGAGATGCATTGTTTATATAATGAATACAAAAACATAAAAGTTAAATTATGTTGTGGTGTGCAAGTATAAAAATAGTTTCACACAATGAGGAACTAATGTTGCTATCAATTTCAAATGTAGCTTGGTTTCCTGATAACTTGTGGGATATGTTGTAGCAGGGATGGGTGATTACAAAGCTTCGTAAAAAATCCAAGGTTATGAGATCAAATGCAATGGTTGCTGTTGACTGTGAGATGGCTCTCTGTGAAGATGGCACTGAAGCTTTAGTGAAAGTTTGTGCTGTGGATCGCAATTTGCAGGTATTAATTAATTCGGCTTGTGTTCATTCTCTTCATACAATAGTAATTCCCATTGTTCCACCTCTCTTTTCCCTAGGGAAAAGAATACTCT
This sequence comes from Quercus dentata, assembly GCA_028216015.1. Lineage (NCBI taxonomy): Eukaryota > Viridiplantae > Streptophyta > Magnoliopsida > Fagales > Fagaceae > Quercus > Quercus dentata. The sequence goes on from CP116455.1 coordinate 9,509,998, forward strand.
TCACTTTGGCTAGCTTGTTTGACAGTTTCTAGACCTCTTGAAGGGTCCTATTTGTACAATCTTTTCTAGTGAGTTTGTATTGTGCAGGTGAAACTTGATGAACTTGTAAACCCAAATAAAGTCATTGCAGATTATAGAACTGATATAACTGGGGTTAGTGCAAGAGATTTGGAAGGAGTTACTTGTTCATTGGCAGATGTACAGGTACATTAGGCTGGATTTCACACTTTTTGGGATCAATTCTTTATCTAATATATTTTGGTGCATTTTGTAGAAATCCCTGAAGAAGCTGTTATCAAAGGGAGCAATTTTAGTAGGCCACAGTTTAAACAATGACCTGAAAGGTAAGATAAGCATGATAACTAGATATTGGAGTTTCTCTCTCTCTCTCTCATGACAACTGAACCATCATTGTCTTTTTGAATTTTATGCAAGGTAGTTATTCTTTTTTGCATTTGTGTAATTATTATTGTGTTGATTGCAGCACTAAAGTTAGATCATGCAAGAGTAATTGATACCTCACTTATCTTTATGTGTTTGGATGGACCCATCAATAGAAGACCATCTCTGAATAATTTGTGCAAGGCAAGTTCTTAATGTGTTATTCCTACTTAATGTATTAGTCAATTATTAATTAAGGTAGGATATGATTGGAAAAAGGATTCTCTTTTGGCATATCATTTTGAGTAATGGGCAAGCAGCTGTGGGCTGTTTCAGTTATAGTTAATTATTCCATTTGTTTTTGACAGTCTGTATTGGGCTATGAAATTCGAAAGAAGGGTGCTCCGCACAATTGTTTAGATGATGCATCTGCTGCAATGAAACTTGTTCTTGCTAAGATAGAGAGTGGTGTTGATAATGCTATTCCCTTGGTTCAAGAGGATGTAAGTTGGACATTAAATTCTTGTTGATTTCTAATTCCTACCAATGTGATCCTGCTGATTCACAATCTTTGAATAAATTATCTATAGGTACCTAATTCTGAAATGGCAAAGCTATTTCTCCACAGAATACCAAAAAATGTGCCTACTGAAGAATTACATAAAGTCATTCCTGGGGACTTTACAATTGAGCTCAAGGTTGAGTATATCCTTTTGTTATCTGAACTTTTCTTTAGAAGATATTGGTTGAGCTTATGATTGCCAGAATGATGTTTATGTTTTACATGTCATGATATTTGGAGTCATCATATGATAGATCGTGATATATATCCTGTTCCCAAAAAAGAAAAGAGTTTTTAAATCAATTTTAACACCCGTTCACTAAATATATTTGAAATTCCAAACCATTGAACCATGCAACTAGGGCTGTTGGTGGGCAGTTTAGGTTTAGATCTGTTGATCATGTGGATACCAACTATATTGCTATCCCTAATCTTACACCATCGCTATACGGGTTTAAGAGTTGGGTCATGCTTATCAGCAAATCTGCATTAATCTACATCCAAGCCTGGATCCAGCCAAGCCAATTGTATATTTTGTATGTTTTCAAACTAGCAATCAATTGATCAATTTTTTGAGATAAATTGGTTCTCATCATTAAGATTTCCATGGTAATTTTTTTTTTTTCATATTTGATTAACTTTATAGCATTTGATTGAGGGGATAGGTCACACAATTTGTTAACTATTATCAGTGTAGTCAAAGGAGAGTCAGGTGCTCAATTAGGCTAGACAGGGCACTTTTAGTTAGCGCTGTAAACAGAGACTTTAAGGATCTTGAGAATAAAGAGAGAGAAGGAAGTTCTGTAATCTGGAAGAAAAGGGTAGCTCCATACTTAATTTAAGTTAGTGGGTGTCTCTTTCACTTGCTTTCTTCTCTCTCTCACCTCTCTTTCTTTCTGTACCAATTTAGTAACAGTTATTTATTTATTATTTCAATCATGTAATCTCTTAGCTTAAAAAGTTGTTTTCTTTTTCTTTTTTGAAAATTTTTATATAAGATTGTTGTAAGTCTATTCTTAGATTAATTAATAGAGCCTCTTAATAATTTTAAAAATTCAAACCATGCCTAGTAAGTGTTAGATACGTATGATTTGAGTTTATTATATGTATAGTATTAATAACTATATTTAGAGTTTGGCACCTTGCTTCACTCAAGTGAGTACCTTTTTGGTGCCTCACAACTCATGTGATACAAGGATTTGGCACCTTAAGGCTGCCTTTTGCCTTTTGACTACAATGACTATTACATGAAAAACATTTTTTTTGTAACAAACTATGGCAGGTGAGAGGAGATTTTAAACTCGCATCAATTACAGATAGTTAATTTCTGATTTAGTGTATGTGCTTAAAGAGGAAAGAGGTGAATTATGTTTCGAACAAACAATCCTCCTCGTGCTTAGCACAACTACCTGATGGGTCCTTAGATGGAAGCATACTAATCCAAACACAAGCAGTAGCTTAATTATATGTTTTGTAAGCAGGTTTGGGAGAAATAGGAAAACTGCCCCCATTTGATGGAATGGCACACAAATTCAGATAAGATTTCATGATGTGTGACTGGCAGCCTGGAACTCTCTGCTTGCCATGCATTTCTCGCACTGTTTAGGCTGCTTCACTTTATATTCAACCCAATTTACATGCTTCTACCACTCACTCATGCACAATATCAAAGTTTCCCCTTGTATAACTTCTCTCTCTCTCTCTCTCTTTGGGAGAAGAAGGGGTGGGGGGTGTTTGGTAAGTTCGTAACTAGGATCTACCCCACTCCTGACTCCACTCTTTGGCCATGTTTGTGTATCCACTCTCCCCCCTTCTACTTGTAAAGTTCTAATGTGGTGTATGCTTTTCTGGCAGCCATCTAAAAAGATGCAAGAAGATAAATCTTCTTTGTTTCTCATCTTTAAGAACTCACAAGAGGCACATCAAGCATATGAAAAAGTCAAAGGCAGCCAAGACAAGGTATATACTGAGATCTTTTTCAACTTACTATAGTTTACCTGCCTGGCATCCCTATCATATGTTTTTATTTATTTATTTATTTTATTTTTTATAAATGATAAGTAATGGGATTTTATTGAAAAAATAGATTACTTCATGCTCGCAATGATGAACACAAAATAAACTGAAATGATAACAATTGAATTATGCACAGAAGTCTAAAGATTCTTTGAAATATAAAAGGGAATTGCAACTATCAGAAAAAAAAAAAAAATTCTAAAAGGGAATTGCTATTTGTAAGACCCCACACCCAAGACCACAGAACAACATTGACTACAATAGAGCCTTTGATCTTTCTATATCTTCAAAATGCAACTATTTAACTCTGTCCACAACCGCTACATCACACTTAACGGGTCAAGGTTCCAAATCTATGATGAATGCTTCCCAAACCAATTCCTCCTCAAATAAAAGATCTTTGACCCTCCTTGGTAACTACCCAATCCCAAAAGTTTGAAAGACTATGCTTCATAAAACATACGCAACATCACAATGGATCAACAAATGATCCATTGTCTCTCCATCGCCCCAACACATGCAACACCAACCAGCTGACGAGAAACCTCTCTTAATAAGATTATCATGGTTAAAAACTCTTAAGCTGCTGTCCAATCAAAGAATGAGACCCTTTTTGGGGGCCTTTCTGTTTTGTTTTGTTTGTTAATTTTAATTAATTATTAGTTAAACCCTCTTTGGGGCCTTAACACACCAAATAATTTTCCGAGGAAAAGAATTAGTAGTGGCATCTTGGATAGCCTCATTTTAATAGCAAACATCAAAAGCATCACTCCCTTCCAATCTTCATCTCATTTGTCACACCCCGCCCCCCTAGGGGTATTTAAGTATAAAAGATATAGGAAAGAATTCACAGACTCCATTCCCAATCATGAAAATCATTGTGGAATCTCACACTCCAACTCAACCCTCCCTATCCAACGGGCTACCCAAGAGTGAAATAATTAATGCATTTCTTGTCAACTGAGCATGCGAACTTAGGGTAAAAATCCTTTTGAGGACAATTCCCACACCATATATCATGACAAAACCATACTCGTATATATGCCTTCCCCCACTACGGTATATCCTGAAAAAAAAAAAAAAAATCCCAACCTGCTCTAATGCTCCTTCCTAAGTTAACACTCCTGAGTTCTTTGAACTGACTTCGTAGTCCATCCGCTCCTGTTTTAAAACTTTGAGAACTTGATTTTCTGTTATTGTAAGATTTAATGTTTATTCTCATTACATAAAAATGATGAGATTATTATCATGAAGAGGCAATTCATTGTCTATTTAGGCACTGACAGCATTTTTAGTTCCCTGCCATAAGATCCCAAATTAATGCACTCTTTAAGGATTTCATGCTTGGCATTTATGCTAGAGAGAGAAGCCTATTTTTGGATACATGGCTGACTGTCTGGTAAAACATGTTTTGTTATCCTGTACTATGTTAGGATTCGTGGGGACGGCCACAGAAACTTGTCAAACATGAGCTCACAACAGGTATATTAGTTAGTTTTTATGTCCGAAAAATGGCAAATGATGATTCCCATGGCCAAATATCATCCAAGAGAGCTTTCCAAGATGAGGAAATCTCAGGTGCATCCAAGAAACTGAAGACCAATCAAAAGATTGAAGAGGACTCTTCAAATCAGTGTTGTGATCACTCGGAAGAGAGAGAAGGATTGAAGCAAGAGCTGAGCAAAGGGGAGGTGGCATATTCAGATCACTGTTGTGATCATCTGAAAGAGATTGAAAGGTTGAAGCAAGAATTGAGCAAAAAGGATTTTCAAATCATTACTCAGGACAAAATGATAGGCGATCTTAAAAAGAAACTGAACTCTAAACATGTTAAACGTCACTAAAAAAAATTGTTGGGTACGATTTGTTAGTTGAGGCGTGCAGTGAAGACATCAACAGGCCACTTGTTTCTGCAGACGTTTGTGGAATTTGATTTATATTGAGGAATGAGCAAAGCAAATGGATATTTATGAGGTGTTTATATCTCCCAAATATATTTGATGTAAGTTTGTTTTGTTTTATGTTTTTTTTGTTTGTTTTGTTTCTGTATCTTTATCAATGGAGATTGGTTTGTCTTCTACTTTTTGTTCTACTTTTAGTGAAGTACAAGTTTATTTAAAATAATCTACTTGTTGCATGATGTGATAGTTCCTGACAGTTAAACTGTTGTCTTTCCTTGGAACTATTTTTTAAGAGATAAAGTGGCAGAATTTTATTGCTAATTAAAAAATAATTACAAGAAAAAACGAAGAAAAATACCAGAGTATATGTTGGGAGGAACAGGAACTAGACTATGAGAAAAATTATAACCAAGACCAATCCAAAATCTTTTGAAAAAAACCCCATACAATCTTTGCAAACATTCCTATGAGAAAAATAATACAAGCTGATGGACATTTTTATGCTCTCCAAGAACATTACAATCCGACCCACTCCAAAGACACAGCAAAACCAAATCTAGAAGAGAAATCCCACCCCACCAAGAAGATAATGAGGCTTGAGCCATATAGGAGGAAAACCCATGTAAAGATCCAAATATCCAATAGGTTGAGTCAAATTTGGGCTAGAAACTCCCTCCAAGGGCTTTAATGGATCTAGCCTGGTGTGATACCCATTAATGTAGAGATGAAGAGAAACGCCACCAAGGGCAGTGAGAGAGAACTACGAAGGGGCCTGAAAAGCCCTATAAAAGGGTTGAGAACTCATGGTAAAGCTGTGAAGGACTCTCTTTCTTTCTCAAAGAAGTCTATACCTAAAAAGCCCTTTGGTTCGTTCTAGAACTAACAATTTAATAGCCTGAAATACAGTATAAACATTAAAAAAAAAAAAAAAATCTTACAAGATATGAATAGGCATAGATGCACGACCAAAGTTAAATTCATTTAATTTTAATGAATGGACATAAATTAGGGTTAAGATCGGTTTAATTTAGCCAGGGTTGGGGTGAAATTTTGCATCCAACCTAACAAATTGGTTTTGTTTGCATTTCCAATTAGATCTACAAAAAAAAAAAAAAAAAAAAAAAGAAGACATTTTCAATTAGATCAATATCATATATATAATTGGGCCCAAAAAAACGAAAAGAAAAGAAACTAGGTATAGAAGCCATAATCAAACTATTTCTATACAAATATCACATTTTAAAACACCTAGAAAATCCAAGCAAAACAATAAGAAGGCCAATTGCAAATTGTACCCTTTAAGTTTAGGGTCATTTTGATTTTGTTCTCTTATGTTTAAACAATTGAATTTTTGTTGCTAACCTATATAGTGTTTTGATTTGAGTTCTTCCATCCAAGTTTGTTACTTAGGTGATTGTTAAATGACATCTTAGCTCAAAATGACGTATTTTATTGACAACTACCCAATTAAAATCCTGATTGTTGCTCAAAGCCCCCAAAATTCTACACCCAATAGGTTGAAAAAATCCACACCCAAATCTCAACATGAGAGAGAGAGAGAGAGAGAGGAAATATTGGAGAATCAATTTTTTTGATAAATAATAATGATTGTTTTATTTGTTGACTTGTATTTAAAAATGATTTGACATGTTTTAATTGGACTAGTTAAAATTTTTGTAAACTTATGGCACTTACACCTAGCTTGAATTAATGTCCTATATAACATTAAAAACCAAATTCACTAATCCAGTTTTGTTTCCCTAAGATGAAGATGGGTCCTCTTCTTCTTTCTCCTTTATCAATAAGACATCATTATTTAGCCACCAAAAAAAAAAAAAAAAAAAAAAAAACAGTTAAAACTATTTTTATATAAAATTGTAGCAACTACAAGCATACTATTCTAATTCTAAGCTAACCAGAGGGAGGGTTGTGGTGTCTTTGTTAACTGTCCAGAGGTCTTTAATAAAATTTAGTTTCTTTTTCAGCAAGTTCTTTAAGTAATTTGAAGAATGAGAGTAAAACAAGAAGAACAAGAACTTATAGGTGAAAGTCATATACGCACCCTAAAAGTGTCCAAGATCAAATAAAAATAAAACATTTAACGAGGGGCTCACCCGTTTGATAAATGTCTTTTATCTTTTTAAATTTTCTTTCACGTTGGTGTCATAGTTTGGTTGCGCACTTTGTTTTCCCAGAACAACAAAAACAATACAAGGATAAGTACATTTTTGTTCTAAAGTATAAATTCTATTGTTGTCGAATCAAGTATAATTAAAATTAATCTATGGTACACGTGGTATTATCTTTACTGTCATGTGATATAAGATCGATAAGTCTATATCAGAAACCTCTTTTTTATTTAGCTAAAAAAAAAAAAAAAAAAATCTCTAACCTCACTTTGGACCTAGATCCATACACTTGTCAGCAACCATACGGACAAGTGCTCGGATCTTGCCCTTTTTTTACATCCAGCCAATTGATCTTTTTTGTATCAATGACAATGAGGCCACATTTAGCCAGCAAGGAAATAGAATAATCCCTTAATATGTGGTTAGAAAAAAAAAGAAAAAAAGAAGAGTACGGAGTTTTTGGAGAAGATAAAGGGTACGGACTTGGCCTCTTGTCAATTGTTTAATTTCTTCTCCCAACAAAAAAAAAAAAATTGTTTAATTGAGGACAAGTTAAAATTAATGTAGAACTTAATTCATGCCAACATTCTCGACGACAATGGCATATGTGATTCAGTCTTTTCCTTGTTATAGGTGAAATTCATTGAACTTTGGGCTAAAGAACCAGAATTAGAAACTGAGGGTATATGATTTTCTCCATTGACCAGTTAACAACTGCGTATATTTAGCTAGATATTGGTACCATAACTATTAAAGTTAGGAAATAATTATCGGACAATTGTCGTGGAATAAAAAAATTTCAGGTATGAATTTCGCATAAATAAAAAATAAATTAATATTTTGGCTGGATGATAAAAAATAATTGCTATGGTTTTAGACCCCAATTGTCTCAAATTTACTTGATTTTTAATCAAATAATTAATTAGATTAATTATGTGATAGATTTGATTTAAAAAAACATCACACATTCACAAATTACATGAACACCAAGAGTGATGATGCAGGAAAACTTTTGAAATTGTAATTTCAAAATAAAAAACTTGGGAATGAATTAACCTAAACAATTCTCAAGACAACATTCCACTAATAGAATAGAAATTTGTACAATAGAGTTAACTCATTGCTATCTCATATAGTACTTACTCATGTGATCACACGCAGTTTCGAATCCACAAACTCTTTTATCGTGACATTGTTGCACACAAATTCTCCAATTTGTGACTTTGAGATCTCCACTTAAAGGTAAAATCAACAACTGTGGTTAATTGATTTCTCTATGGCTTCATACAAGATCTGCACTATGGCAACAATAACACCGTGTTGATCTTTTTGCATGTGCTTTAGAACTCTCACGGGTTGAATAGATGGAGGCTCGGATCTACTTTGAAAGTCTTCAATATAGTGAGATTGAGAGAAACTTGGTTATATAAACCCTAGCTACACATATGGTGATTTCTCTCTCCGAAAAGCCTCCCTAGTTATAGCTTATGATGTCCTTTAAATAGCATAACAGATGGATCATGAATCAGGCTTGAAACGAACAAGTTATGAGCTTTTTTGCGTTTCAAATTTTTGCTGATATCGCAATCTCGATCAGTTGAGCCAGGTGTCGAACTAATTGAAACTTGTTTTCTTGCTCTGCACTTGATTAATTCTTTCTTGATCTGAACTTGAGTCTTTGTCTTGGACTAAAAATACACATTTAATACACTCAAGACTCACCAAAAACACTATAAATGAATTACATTTGATCACAGTTTGCCAACCTAAAAATATGGACTTTACAATAATCATCATAAAATGAATACTATAAATTAGAATTTTATTGTATAAGAAGAAAAAAAGTAAAATTTTATAAAGCAAATACCATAAATTAAAACTTTATTATAAATGTTCACATCATCTTGTGAAATTTCCAACAAAACTGTGTAACTAATGCAAAAGGTCATATTACTAGAGTTGTAATTCTAGACACATAATTATCCCAACCTCTGAAGATTGGAAAGGACAATGAGATACTTATAACGTCAGCTAGAAATTTTCTCAACTAAACTATTTGTCAACTTATCAAAAAAAAAAAAAAAAAAAACTATTTGTCGCCGTTTCATTCTTTAAATTTAAAAGTCGTAAACATATATAAAATTATCGTCATGACGTTCATGACCCTTTCATGAGTAATAAATACACATATAATAATGCTAACAAATTTACAAATCTTACCTCTTCAAGCTGTACTTTCTATCAGGCACGGGTTTCTAACTTCTAATTGGATATTATTACAAATAGTGAGGTGGACAAACAAATCAGCTCTTTTTTATTTATAGTTTTAAGAAAACAAACAAGTACGCTTTGGCTATGTTGATACGAGAGAAGCGAAATATATAAACTATACGCTTTAGATATAACTTGTGAGTCATAACTTTTATCAAAATTTGAAGGCCATTAAAAAAGTGGACGGTGAATTCATGTGAAAATAATTATTTCTTACTTATTTACAGTCAATTTTATTAAGTTGTGACAAATATTGTAATAAATGATACGGTCGAACAAATATCCTTTGGCTATGTTGATAGGACATAAAAAAACATATGAAGTTATAAACTATATGATATGCTACAAAAGTTGAAAGGGGGTGGATGAATTGGGATTAATTAGAAAGGCTTATGGTGAGTACAATAGGACGCTCATTATTCTATTTTGGGCAAAAAATACTATATAAAAGCAATTTGATAGTAATCAATGGTGGCACGTCGATTTTCATGCAAGTATACGAAAACATGGTGGTTTTGCACGCGTGTCTCTCTCCTACTGGCTTCTTGTGCCTACTAAGCATCTTTCTCTCTTATCATATGTGTGTTATATATATGGCCAGTTCCTTCTTGTTCTTCAATCACACTTCAACAATACTGCAAAATTTTTCTTTGAATTTTTCCTTTGAGGGTGCTTTTATTTGACGCATCTCTAAAATGGGTTCAACCAAAATACCCAATTCCAAAGAAGACCCAAATCATGCTTAAATTTAAAAAATTAGATCTCAATCCAAAGTGACTTGAATAAAGAAAGGGAGGTTGGACGATTTTTTGTCATAAATTAAAAGGTGACTTGAACATGGAAATATATAGAGCATGTAAAGACAGAGCATATATCCACAAATTTTTTTAGTACCCAAAAGAGAACAAATAGATCATTAGCAAGAACAAATAAAGCATGCACAGATCTGAAAAATTTTCAACAAATATTTCAGAATCTCTGGTGGTACCTGGTGATTTTTGGTAGCAGATCGGTGTTGCTTGGTGTTTTGTTGATCAAAAACTCTACTTTCAAAATGTTTTTCTTAGACCAAATATAGACATAAATATTTTTTTTTTAAAAAAATATAGAGAGGAGAAGAAAAAGAAGAAGAAGAATAAGAAGAAGAAAGAAGAAGAAGAGGAAGAAGACTTTTACTTGCAGCAGCACAAAGAGGATTGTAGTTTGTAGCAACATGGAGAGGCTTGGTCAGTAGCAGAGCAGAGAGATGAGAGGAATCTGGCGTGAGGTGAGCTCCAGAGAGGTGTTATCCTTTGATTTATCAAGGGGTAAAATTGGGTTTTTAATAAAATATCTAGGCACTTTACACCGCCTCCAATGGTAATATTTATGAAATGCACATTGGCTTTTGCAAAAGTCTCTTCAGAGTTGTCCACTTTGAAAGTGCTATTCTTTCACATTTCAAAACGCAGCTTTTTAGAAAAAGTAACTTTTAAAAACTTACCAAATGCACATATTATTTTTTTGGTTTCAAAAAGCGCGTTTCAGCTTCTAAAAGCTAAAACAAATGCAATATCCGAGTTATTTCCTTAGGTATATATTATATATGGCTTATCAAGTAAAATTCTAATCTTCTAGTTAGAAATTTCAGTATTTGGTAAAATTTGGTTGAGTACAGTTATGTTGCCTTACAGTTGTTTGAGTTATGCTTTCATTATTTAGTTCTTTTTTGTTTTGTTTTTCAAGAGCCTTCAATGAGCTTATAGATGGAATTGATTTGTGCTGTAACTTTTTTAACTAGTGTGTATATATATATTTGATAGCATTGATAGCAGTCGTGTTAGAATTTCCATTTACGTAAGTTACTAAAAGAAGAAAGGAACATTCAATCAACAAAGCTCATGTTTCTCTTGCTCTCATTTTTCTTGGTCACCAACCTTGTAAATGGGATATTTTAGACGTGTAAATATGAAGTTGTGCCCTCAAAATGCTAAAGGACTGAACTATTTATCCAAAAATAAAAATATAAACTGCAGGTCTCTCTTTCTCTGTGGGTTAATTTTTGCATCATAAGTTGGTTGATAGCAAATTTCTGAACTTGCAGATTATCTACATTTGCGTTGTTGGGGGCCTTGGGGCCAAACCAAAGAGCGAGTTGAAATGGACAAGAGAACAATCGCCCTTGAAGCTATTAGCAAGGAAACTATAGACCTAGTAAATATTATTGAACTATTAACTTCCTGCCTTCTTAAGATAGATCAAATGTACCAAAGTCTTGGTCTTATTATTATTGTAATATTACAAAGAGAGTTGTCAAGATAATTTCCCTACAAAAGTACATATCAGTTGGATACATTTCATACCCAAAATATTTTACTAATCTGTTTATATAGTGCTCTTTCAAGGCAATGGCAGATTTGATTATTTTGTGAACTGAAATACGTTTGTGGCTAGAACATCCCTATTGAAGAAGTTTGTGAGCATTTGAAATGTACAAGAGAGGGTCTGAACTCTGATGAGGTTCAAAGGCGGTTGGAGGTGTTTGGTCACAACAAACTCGAAGAAAAAAGGGTCTTTTTATAACTTCTTTCATCTTGTGTTTTTCTATATATAATGATAATCTTTCTGTTACTCTTTGAACTGGAAATTTGTTTGTAAGTAAATACATGTCCACCCTTTCCTGATATTAAGTTCTGTTGTCTCCTTTGTAGGAAAATAAAATACTCAAGTTTCTGGGTTTTATGTGGAATCCTCTGTCTTGGGTTTTGGAAGCAGCTGCACTTATGTCCATCACTCTTGCACGTGGAGGCGTAAGTCCATGGGAACTTCTCTTTTCTTCTATGATGGATATATATTTCAGACCATGTGGTTGCTTTGAGACCATTGGCATAATCAATTTCCTGACTGACTTTTAAAAGCAATCTTTTTCAGGGGAAAGATTTAGATATATATGATTTCGTCGGCATTCTGACACTGCTTATTATTAATTCTAACATAAGCTTTATAGAGGAAAATAATGCTGGCAATGCAGCTGCAGCCCTAATGGCTAGACTTGCTCCAAAAGCAAAGGTGTAAATTGCTACTAATTTTGGATAAACTTCTTCTTCCTTGCACTTCACTTTTCTAACACTTGATATTTTCTAACTTTCCCTCCTAATTCAAAACTTTTTTTGGCTGCCTCCTGTAATATCTGATTGTTCTTAACAGGTTCTTCGTGATGGGAAATGGGGTGAGGAAGATGCATCTGTGTTGGTTCCTGGAGATATTATCAGCATTAAACTAGGAGACATTGTTCCTGCTGATGCTCGTTTGCTTGAAGGAGATCCTCTGAAAATTGATCAGGTAGAAAGTTGTTGAAACTGTGAAATTGTTTAATGTTCACAAATCTGATAGATATTATGAACCATTACTGCATGATCATTTATGTATTCTTGTAAGATAAGTGTACTGCAATATCAATAAGAGGTTGCTGGCTACCTGAGAGGTTGAGACCAAATTGGAACTGTTCAGAAATTTAGAATAGAATACAAAAAGTGAAGGGCCAACATAAAAAATTATATGAATTTTGTCACTGTGTGTATGACTGTATTTTTCAAAATAATCATAATGCTAATCTTTAATTTTGTAAGCAGTCCGCATGTTGAGTTATACTTTGGTGTACAACTGGATGAGTGGCATATATATAAACATGCATCCTTGCCCTTGGTCCTGATATCCTTGTGTCCTTATTCCATTTGACTTGCCAATCGGGTGAGAGAGGCTTTCACATTAACCTTGTCTTTCAAGTGAACTTTCGAAGAGTTAAGGCCAGTAGACAACTAAGTATATATAGGACTTTCTCTACTGTCTAGGTATGAGGAAGCGTGATCATGAATCATATAGTAAATGTGAACCAATGGGGACACACCATAGTAAGATTTGGAAGAATGCTAGGTGCTGTTGTGTCACTTGTTTTATTAATAGTTTTTTAAAAAGTGGTTGTTTACTTGTTTAGAATATTATCCTGCTTCTTCACCCCAACCCCCCCCCCCCCTTCTTTTTTTTTCTTTGGTGTACATAATGCAACCAGTTATAATTCTGTCATAATGTGCATCATTCATAATGCTATTCCTTGTCAAAATAATAATTATTAGTTTATTTATGAAATATTTCTTGAGATCTCCAATGACTTCAGCAATAAAACATGAAAAATAAACCATTTGCAAAGATCATTCAGTTTGATAGTGATTATAGGAAGTAAAATCATTGAATTTGTGTTAGGGTCAGTAATTAATTTTTTTTTGAATACTCACTCCAAGTGAATTGGCCTCAGTATGTCACCAATAATTACCAAGACAATAATTTAAACAGAGTTTTATAGCTCCTGAATTCTTCTGGCTAGTAAATGTTAAAGGTCCTTGGTATTTCATGTCACTCCTAGTGACTTGCCAATGAACTTTAGCTCAAATGGCACCTCTTTCTCCATAAGTAAGGGTAGAGTTAAGGTTGTGTATTCAAAACCCAATGGCTGCCTGTGTAAACTTACCCAAAAAATAAAAGAGTCTGTCTAACTTGCCTAAGATTGCCCAGTGGGATTTCTATTTTTTGATTGTTTTCCTTTTTGCAGTCTGCCCTTACAGGAGAGTCACTCCCAGTAACCAAAAATCCTGGTGATGGAGTATACTCTGGTTCAACATGTAAACAAGGTGAAATCAAAGGAGTTGTTATTGCAACTGGAGTACATACCTTCTTTGGAAAGGCAGCTCATCTTGTGGAAACTACACACGTTGGACATTTTCAGCAGGTACTTTCAGTATATTTTTCTGGATGAAAGACTCACTTAGATTCTCAAAGGCTGGTAGAATGTTTAGCTCAGTAATATTTCTGAAAAATTTCATATTTTCTGCTTGGAGGTAATGGGCAATGATAGGTACCAATGTGAGAGAGTTTTGCACTTGTTCTGTGAGAATCTTTCAATGTTTGGGTATTTTAACGAGTTACCATTTTCCTTGATCATTCTGGTCTTAACTGCAATAGGGAACTTCTGTATTTGCTCAATTGCCATTGGGATGGTAATAGAAATCACTCTCATATATGGCATTCATCACAGCGGATATCGTGTTGGCATAGATAACCTTCTCGTTCTACTCATCGGTGGCATCCCAATTGCTATGCCAACAGTTCTTTCTGTAACTATGGCCATCGGTTCTCATCGCTTGTCTCAGCAGATTTATAAAGCTGCACTTGATTGTAATTATGAAACAGACAATTGACTTAAAATCTAAGTAGTAATCAAACTTATAAGCTAATGGGAATTTTGTGCAGGGTGCCATAACAAAGAGAATGACAGCTATTGTGGAAATGGTTGGGATGGATGTGCTCTGCAATGATAAAACAGGCACCTTAACTCTCAACAAGCTTACTGTGGACAAAAATATGATAGAGGTGGTATTTCCAATCCTGTTTTTATTATTATTTCCTTGACTGACATGACCATGAATTATGTAAGTAGGTTGCGTATGGGAAAGAGCTTAAGGTCACCAATGTTGATGGCTTTCATTTTGCACTCAAAAGCTATGGACCATATCAACAGTTCCCATGTTTAAATGTTTCATAGAAATGTATAGCATCCTACGAGAAAGATGTTTCTGTGCTAAACAGTACACTCCTGCTTTATGATATTTTCCTAAGATTGAAATTTAAAGATTTACCAAAGCCAGATACCATATTGAAATTTATGTCAGTGAGATATTTGACATCATCTACTTCATTTACAGATATTTTCCAAAGGCATTGATAAGGACATGGTTGTATTGATGGCTGCAAGAGCTTCAAGATTGGAGAACCAAGATGCTATAGATGCTGCAATTGTTTCAATGCTGGCTGATCCCAAGGAGGTATCAGATCATATTAATTAAAATTTTTTAAGAAAAAAATCATTTTTTTTACAGGGTAATCCCGGCATTTCATCTTAGTCTTTCTGAGTGCAATTATTTTTGTAAAGTGAAAAATTGTGCATATTCATAACATTTGGGGAATGTAATGATCTTTGTAATGATAAAACCTATTTAGGCCTAATCCATCTCACTGAGTTTGTGATTTTGAAGGAGGAAGTATGAATTTAATCGCACGACTATTGAGTTGCCTTATTACTGAAACTTGGTAGTAAATCTGATCACGTATTCGATTCATTAAGGCCCTCTTAATCTGAGAGTATCTTGTTGATCCATTTTAAGGCACGGACTGGAATCAAAGAAGTTCACTTTCCTCCTTTTAATCCAACTGACAAGAGGACAGCACTTACATACATAGACAGGACTGGTTAAATGCACCGAGTGAGCAAAGGTCAACCGGAACAGGTACATAATGTATCACTTTGAAATGTTAGTTCTCACGACTTGAGTATGATATATAGCCATTAACGTTTGGCACCTTTATCTGTATAACTTTTAGATTCTCAATCTTGCAAAGCACAAGTCAGATATTGAAAGGAGGGTACATTCAATCGTTGATTAATTTGCAGAGCGTGGACTTCGATCCCTTGGTGTTGCTCGGCAGGTATTTAAGCTTTCTCTAACTTCCTACTTAGAAGTATTTTCATCTGTTGAATTTGTGAATATATTTCTGTTATCTACGGGAAGTACCTGCTAATACAAAAGATAGTCCTGGCGGACCCTGGGAATTTGTTGGTCTGCTCCCCCTCTTTGATCTACCACGCCAATACAGTGCTGAAACAATTAGGAAAGCTCTAGATCTTGGTGTGAGCGTTAAAATGATTACAGGTGTCTATCATGGATGATTGAAATTCTTCCTTAATTCAGTTTTCACATATTTATCTTGAACTAACATTCTTAAACTTGTTGATGCAAGAGGTTGTATTGGTTATCAAAATGGTTAACAGGATCAGTAAGTACCCTTTGATGAAATTTTGTTATTCCTTTTTACTGCCCTGATGGAATAATTTCCAGGTGACCAACCTGCAATTGGTAAGGAGACTGGTAGAAGGCTTGGGATGGGCACAAACATGTATCCTTCATCCGCTCTTCTAGGTGAAAATAAGGATGAATTGGTTTCATCTGTCCCGACTGATGAACTCATTGAGGAAGCCGATGGTTTTGCTGGTGTCTTTCCTGGTAATAGTGTTCATCACAGTATTTGACTTTGTAAATCTACCTTGTATCAACCATACCTCACTTCATGCTTCTGTTAGAGCATAAGTTTGAGATCGTGAAGAGATTACAAGCTAAAAAACACCTAATTGGAATGACGGGGGATGGAGTCAATGATGCCCCTGCATTGAAGAAAGCAGATATGGGAATAGCTGTGGCAGATTCAACTGATGCAGCTCGTGGTGCTTCTGATATAGTTCTAACAGAACCAGGGTTGAGTGTAATCATTAGTGCTGTTTTAACAAAACGTGCTATCTTCCAAAGAATGAAGAATTACACAGTAAGAGATACTTTTTTTCATGCTTGAAGGAAGCAATTTATTAATAGATTTGGCCTAAAATACTTTTGCCCTTATTTTTTTCCTTTTCCAGAAATATGCAGTATCTATAATTATACGTATAGTGGTAAGTTTCCATTCTGTTATAGGGTTGCTGGAATTATATTATATGGAAGTCTTATATGTGCAAACCAAAATAGTCACTTCTTATTGGAAACTGAATTTATATAACAGATTGGGTTTATGTTACTCACGGCATTCTGGAGGTTCAACCTCCCTCCTTTTATGGTCCTGATCACTGCCATTCTTAATGATGGTAAGCATTAGTATTCTCTTTAGTTCTTTCAGCTTGCATTAGTAGTGGCTGAAAATTGTTTAAGCAGCCTTATCTTTGTCTTTCTGGTTTGCATTTCTTCTGTTTGCTCCCCCCCAAATTGAATTGAACTTTTTTATAGGTATTATCATGACAATTTCCAAAGACAGGGTCAAGCAGTCTCCACTTCCCGACAGTTGGAAGCTTAGTGAAATTTTTGCTACTGGGATTGTTTTAGGCAGTTACCTTGCTCTGATGACTGTTATATTTTTCTGGGCGATTTATGAAACAGATTTCTTTGCGGTGAGTGTATCTCTTGCTTGATTGTTTTCCTAGCCTATTCTTTGGTTTTTTGAGGATAACCTAGAGTATTTTGAAAGGTCATTTGCAAAAAGCAATCAGGTCCATTGATTTGCAATTTTCTTTTGCTAGAAACTAATTTCACCTTCTCATGAAGGAATAATTATTGTCTATCTCTCTCTCTCTCAGAGGCATTTCCATGTAACAAGCTTGAACCAGCATAATCTCTCAGATTCGAAGGCAAAAGATCTGGATGCAAAGCTAGCATCTGCTGTGTACCTTCAAGTTAGCACCATTAGCCAGGCTCTAATATTTGTGACTCGCTCCCAGGGGTGGTCATTCACGGAAAGATCTGGACTTCTTCTTGTTGCTGCCTTCCTTGTAGCTCAACTGGTAATGGGTTTAAAATTTCATTTAATGGAATTCAATTAATGTCACCAGTTACTTTAGTGGACAAATTTATTTATTTATTTTATTTATGTGTGTGTGGCTTTAGTAGCACTCTTTGCCTGTATTATTTCATAGACTGATAA
Source organism: Quercus dentata (assembly GCA_028216015.1). NCBI lineage: Eukaryota > Viridiplantae > Streptophyta > Magnoliopsida > Fagales > Fagaceae > Quercus > Quercus dentata. The sequence continues at coordinate 9,527,808 of CP116455.1, forward strand.
GTGATGAGATCCTCTAGTGCTTGCTAGTAGCATTAAGCACCAAAATGCCAAAACCTTGTAGCAAAACTAGCATTTCCAATGAAAACGGCCAGTTCAAATCACCCCTCCCTCAACTATCAAATTATTAAAAAAAAAGTATTAAGCATCAAAATGACTCTTCTACTGAGTAATCTGGATTAAGAATATGGTGTTCATACATATCACAAATGTGCCATTTTTATCCTTGCTTAGAACCTTCATTGATGAATTGACCACAGGGCATTGATCCCCTTGACTGTTTGCCCTATTGTCAAATCCCCAATTTTTCGAAGTGTCTAAGCTTTCATCTCTACCCTAATTTGTTAGGCATTAATTGGATGGAAATTATGAATGTAACCTAGTCCTAGGATCTTCCATTGGACGACAATTGTGTTCTCTTTTCTTTGTTGATGTATCTGTTTTGGTATGTGACCAGTAGTAGGACGACACGTACAAATAATCATTTCATATTGTGTCCAATATGTGTATTTCAGACAAATTTATAATTTGAAATGCCATCCCAATCCTTCTATTCTTCATTTTCTTTTTGAAATTATTATCTTGTTTGCGTTGGGCATGTATGTGTGAATTAAAAATATTCCCAACAATTAGGCATACCCAGTATGCATCAGGATCATCTTCAATTAAAATGGATCCATTTCATGGTTCAAGTTTTTAATAAAATTTCTCTTTCAAAAATATGTTGTTTTTCCCTAACATTCTATCCTTAAGAAGCCTTAGCCTTCTGTTATCAACTAACATTGAAATGCTTAACTTTTACAGATAGAAACAGCAATATCTGCCATGGCATCATGGGAATTTGCTGGAATTGGTAAGAATGGCTGGTGCTGGACAGGCGTTATTTGGCTATTCAACATTGCAACATATATGCTGCTTGATCCTCTCAAGTTTTACTGTTAGATATGCACTAGGTGGGAAAGCCTGGGGTCTGGCATTTGACAAAAAAGTGAGTGAAACTAAACCTACTCTCATATCATGAATCAACTATTTTGTTATGTATATTTATGTTCAAAATTGAATGCTAATATTAATATATGTGGCGTGGTTTGCTATGGTCTTGTTACAATTGATTTATTTTTCCAGACGGCATTCACCACGCAAAAGGACTTTGGTAAGGGAGCTCGTGAAGCTGCATGGGCAGCTGAGCCACGTACACTCCATGACCTTCAGTCAGTGGAGGTCAAGATGCTCTCTGAACGCCATACTTTCAGGATCATTAACATCATGGCTGATGAAGCAAGAAGACGTGCAGAGATTGCAAGGTTGCTCTCTTTCTTGAAACTCAACCACAAACTTTTGCACCATTGTTCATTATACAGTACTACAGAACTAACGGGCAAAAAAAAAAAAAAAAAAAAAAAAAAAAATCATGAGCTAGCTAAAACTGAGACCAATTGCTTTTCTATAACATTAACAGTAGCATTCTTTGTTAATGTATTCCGTGTGCTTATTCCCTTTATTATATTTTTACTGCCTTGCAGACTAAGGGAGCTTCATACTCTAAAAGGCAAAGTGGAGTCGTTTGCAAAACTAAGGGGATTAGATATTGATGTTGTTGAGGCCCATTTTGGCAAAAAAAGGAAAGGGCCAATGGCAAGAAGAAGCCCAACAATATAACAAAAGGTGAAGAAAGAAGAATTAGCAAAATAAGAGAAACTATTAGGTCCGAATGGCGGGAACAATGGTACACAGGCCTACAAAATAGTAAAAAGGCCCCAAAGAAAGCAAATGGGCTCAAGGGAACCCCAGAGAAGGAAGTAGTAAGTCCATGGGAATCGTAAGAAGTGGAAAGTAAGCAAAGATGGGCCGGAGGAGCCCAAAGAAAGGAATTAGTAAATGGGGGTTGGTGCAAACATCAACAAACCCCAAGAGTAAAAGATATGGTAATTGGGCTAGAGAAGCTTGAAAGATTTAGCAAAAAACCCATGAGAATATAAAAATGGAATAGGCCAAGGATGCCTAAAGAAGCGGGCCAAGGATGCCCAAAGAAATAATATGGGCCAAGGAAGCCTAAGATGGTATGAAAACTAACCTAGCAGAAATCTTGGGCAACATGAACTAAGTAAGGAAAAAAACAAATACATGGCAGGCCCAAAGGAGGCCCAGCAAGCAAAGCTAAGCAATGCATGGCAGAAAGCATACAGTGGTGTGGCAAAAATATTAGTCAACCCACAAACCAACAGAAAAAGGGAACAGGGGTCGAATTGAAGAAGAAAAGGCCCATGCCCAAGTAAGACCTAGCCCGGAGAAGAAACGAGATGCAAAGAATGAAGACCCGGACTCATCCACACCACAAATGGTTAAAAAATAAGCAGCAAAAACATGCAGCGAGACTAGACAAATCCATAGGAAATGGCAAACGCATGAATGATGGACAAGTTATGGACTCACATGGGAGTGGAGCACACACAAGGCTCAGGCACCACCCACTTGTACCTAGCCAATACAGGCGCTGTGGGCTATAGGCCAGAAGTAAGAGAGGGTATGGTTTGGCGGTGAGGAGAAGGGGGAAGTCTATTCTAGGATTCTCGCTCAAGCTCTTTTGGGGGAAATGTCCTGTTGAGATGACATACCACCTAAAAGAGGGAAAGATAAGCTGGAATCATTAGATGCATGTCATAGGAGTTAGTGAGAGAGAACACCCAACCCTTATCCGGAAGGGAATGTTATGGAAAGCAAGAAGATAAAACAAAATTCCCTTTGTTTAGGAATGGAGCGTGGCATAGTCGGCAAGGGGGTAGTAGTGGTGGCTAGGTAGCTAGCAGACCGATAAATGGCTAGGAAAGGACACCCACAACAGGCCAAAAGTAGTTGAGGGGTAAAATGGTAAATCTTATCACGGCATGCAGTATAAAAAGGCTTTAGCTGTGCACAGTATAAAAAAAAAAAAAACGAGAACAAAAAAAAAATAAGGAAGCATAGAAACATAGAAAGAAATAAAAAGCAATAGAGAAAAACAAGAGAGTAGGAAGCAAAGTGAGAAAACAAAAGTGTGATAAGGCATGCACCAATAGACTGCTCCCTTCTCTCCCTCTCAACAACCTACTCTCTAGCCAGTTAAGGGATTTAAGAACAAGCCATTTAGGTCCATTCATCCAAAGTGGGCAATTTCTATGGCAGAATTCTCCATGTGAGGTTGTCTACATTGGAGATTGGTTCTCTTTTTAAACTTAAATTTGCCGAGGAGCTAAGTTTAGCAGACTAATTCCTTTCCCTTCTTTTGTCATTCTTGTTTTAGCATAAACATTGTTCTTTTCATTGTTGCTAACTTATTTCTGCCATACTCATATTATCACATCTCTTTTTTGTTGCAAAGTTGTTTAAATATTACCCCTGGTTAATAGCAAACGTTTTAGTTAGAATATCTTTTCATTATCTTGTTATATTATGCATCTCCCGCCATAACGTTTTTTGTGACAACATCCCTCGCCATGGGCACGTGATTAGGATTTTCGCAAAGGGGTCCTTGCTTGTGCACAAGCTGGCTTGAGGTGAGTTTCAATTGAGCCAGTCTTGACTTTCCTACCCCAGAACTATTGGGCCATAGGACGGCAAGAAACAGCCCAATCCATAGCACAAAAAGGCCCACCACAGATGTCAACCCACATTACATAGTCTAATAAGTGTTGTTGTGGACGCTATTTTCCTTTCCCCTCTCTCTCTCTCTCATGGTTTCCTTTCAAGTTTGTTTGTTGTGTACAGATAGATTTACGTTTCTATCCTTAAAAACTTTTAATCTGAAGAGTGAAAAAGTGTGGGGTAGCTTTGTCACTTGGCTTTATCTTTCTTATCTTATCTCTTTGTCTAATGTGTTTGACAGTCAAGGTGAATGGTCACGTTGTTTTGAAAAACTAGTGTTATGCCCGTGCAAATAAATAAGAAGTTGAAAGACTTGAGTAGATGAACCTTCTATCCATCTATCAAAAAAACCTTCTATCCTTTACTAAAAAAAAAGGCATAATAGATTAACCAAAATAGGAGGAAAAGTGAAGAGAAAAAGTAAAAGAAAATATTAGAAACAAAAAAACGTGAAGGAAAAAATAAATACAAAAATATATTAGAAACGTATATATATTTTTAATCTTCAATATAATTGATTAGTTGTAATACACTATTAGACATTTGTGTCTATCCAAAGTGTTATTTTCCCTTAAGAGAAGTCTATCCAAAGAAGAGATTGATATATTATTAAATTATTAAGTTTTTGTGTTCATCATACTTTATCCAAAGAGGTGATAAAGTAGTAGACAAAATTCTGATAATAACAAATAATTTGCCCAAGATGCACACTTTAATTAAAAATCATATATAACTTAAATAAAAGATAACAACAATTAAATTTTTGTATTTATCTAAAAAATTGATAAAGATGTATATTATATATATTTTTAAAAATATAATAAAATTTTTACAATTTGGTGAAGTCATGTGGTGTAACCACGACTTCTAAGCCCAACTTTTATTATATATAATATAATATAATATGATTAAACATGAAGAACAAACACACTATTATATTGGACAAGCTTAACCCGCATGCACCAACCCTTGCACCCATGCCCAATTTGGCCTGATTCGATTCGGTGTGGGCCTACGCATTCATGTGTGTGATTGAGGCCCACTTAGCTAGGTCCTCCTCTTTGCTTAATAGAAGAAAGGTTACAATAATCGAATACTAAGAAAGGTTACATTAAATCAAATACTCTATCTTATAATATCTATATCTATACTTTATATAAAAAAGGACAGTTGAGCTGCTTGTGTTTGACAAAATGACATTCTAAGGATTATAATGGCAAAAGTGGAGATTTCATTTCAAGTTTGTTTGTTGTGTACAGATAGATTTACGCTTCTATCTTTAAAAACTTTTAATCTGAAGAGTGAAAAAGTGTGGGGTAGTTTTTGTCACTTGGCTTTATCTTTCTTATCTTATCTTTTTGTCCGATGTGTTTGACGGCCAAGTACTCTCTTGATAGACACAAACCCAAGACACAACATGGTAATGGAGAGAAACAGAGAGAGATAAGAACAAAAAAAAAAAAAGAGAGTCAGCCATGAGTCAATTGCATCCATCACAAGAGAGAGAAAGAGAAGAAAAAAGAAAAAGAAAAAAGGTTGGAGAGAAAGAAAGATGCAGATTTTGTTTTGGTTTAGCTCATTCATGAACACCACTATATTTATCGTTATTTAAAGTATATTTATCTCATTTAGATGTAACTTCTCCACATGGGTTCATCTTGCATGTGGATTATAATTTTCTTTCTTTCTGGTTTGTTTTAATTTGTTATATGTAGTCATGTTGTTTCTCTTGCTCATGTTATTGTTATTTTAATCTAACTTGAAAGTCAATTGCGCTAAGAAATCATGACACTCACTTATAGAAGAATGAGAAGTTATGATGATAAAGATTTAGGGTTGGATTTTGGGATGATTCCTTCGGGTTTTGATATGGGTGGTCAAGTTTTGGTGATTTGAAAGGAATTGATTGGGTTTTATGTTTCTGATCATATTTTGATTGTGGGTTGTTTTCATGCTTTCTTGATTGTTGGCAAGTCTAAAATCTTTGCGAGAGAGGGCTTGGTCTTAGGCGATAAGGATGGTTTTGTAAAATTAGTGTTTCATTTTGTTCTTTAATGTATTGAGTGTAATTTGATTGAAATGTTATATGTACTAAAAGAACTGTATAAATGTTTTGTATTTTGGTGAATCTTAGATATTTTTGAAAAACTGATGAATTTCTTTTTAATTAGTGTTTAATGATGTTAATCAGATTAAATCATTAAATAAACCAAGAACTTGCCTTGCAAGTGCCGGACATGTGCCACTAAGAGCATTCACAGCAGTGGTGCTATATAGGTATAATGCTAAAATTTAGCTCTATAAACATAAAAACCTTGCTGCAGCAGTGGAGCTAAATCTAAAAATTTTAGCTCCATTGCTACATTGCACATCTATTTTTAGATGTGCACTGTTCATGAAAGCAAAAAAAAAAAAAAAAAAAAAAAAAAAATTATTCATCCCACCGATTAAAAAATCATTTCTTTCTCTCTCTCACTCCGTGCCTCTGTCTCTCTCCCAAATCACTCGGCTCTCATTCACTCTCCCAAATCACTCTCGGTCCGTGCCTCTCTTTCTCTCCCAAATCACTCCTCCTCTCCCAAATCACCCATCATCAAGCTCTCATCCTTTCGACCCAGTAGTCCCAAGGCCCCAAATCACTCACCGTTGCTCCTCTCTCACCGTCACGCTCTCTCTCTCGTCTCTCACTCCTCTGTTGACTGGGTTTGATTGTGAGATCGGATTGACGGGGTTTGATTGTTTCATGGTTGTGCTCCGGTGGGTTTTTGTGTTTTGTGGTGGGGCGACGGCTGTTGTGGATTCGTGGTGGTCATAGCGTGGGTTTGTGGAGGTGGGGTTGGGATTATGGAGGTGTGGTTGTGGGTTTGGGATTGTGGAGGTGGGTCTGTCTTTGTGGGTTTGCTTGAGACGAAAGAGAAGAAGAGTCTAGAGAGAAAGAGAAGAACAAATAGAGAAATGAATAATAAAAAAATTTAGATATATTATTTTGGATAGTGGGATATATTATTTTATTGTAGTGGTTATATTATTTTATTGTGATGTTTATATTATTTTATTGTGTTGAAAGCTAAAATAGATTCATTTCTCTGCAAAGATATGTGTAGGTAAAATAGATAAAGTAACTTTTGGTGGAGTTAAATTGCTAAAAATTTAGTTCCACTGCTGTTGATGCTCTAACACTAGTACGGATAAAAAAAATGAGAGTTCAACTGTTTGTGTTTGACAAAATGATTTAGGAAGAACTTAAACGGTAGTCTTCTATTTATATGAAACGTAATTACCTTTTTTATCCTTGAAAAGTAGTTAAGTTTTTTAAGTGTTGTTGGGTATATATTTTTCCTCTTTAAAATTTTCCTACTCTCTTTATCCACCTGTTTGTGGCCGTGAATTTTTTAACCCAATAAACAAAACTTAAATATTATTTGATAGGATCATTACTTTCTTTCGAACAATGGGTTTTAGTTAACTCAACTGGTAAAGTTTTTGATGATTGAATTAAAGATCTAGAGTTCAATCATCGCCTACACAAAAAAACTTGGTGTTTTGTTTTAATAATAAAGAACTATTATTAAGAGCGGACACTATAGGTTGAAACTTTCTTTTAATAATTAAAAAAAAAAAAATTCTCTTGAACAATTAACTTCAAAAGAACTCAAAAGACAAAACTAACCTTATAATTTTTAACTTTTCTAGGATAAAAGTGTAACTAAATCACCCATTACACATCTACTCACTTATTAATTAATATTAAAAAAAAAAAATCACAAAACCGTAAACAGCTCAACAAAACCAGATGCATGAAGAAGTCACTCAAACATTCTCACTTTTTATATAGACTAAAGATAGAAATATGAGGCGAATTCTCTCTCTCAAACACAAAAGAGAACTCATTTTATCCTTCCTAAAAGGGCTATGACTTGAATATTTTGTAAATTGGGTGTCAAAATTAACACGTTAATTATTAAGGACTTTGATTTTTCAAGAATTGAAGTGAAGGATGAAATTAATACACTTAAATATATGTACATATATAAATATATAAAAGGATAAAATTGAAACTGTGAGAATCGTTCAGCAAAAATAAATAAAGAAAGACTAATTCTAAACAGATTTTTTTCCCATAAATGACTCTTTAATTTTTTTTAAAAATAATATTTTATAAGACAGTCTTATGAGACTCGTCTCACAACATGTGTGGATTCCTCCTTCAGCGACGCCCTTTTCTCTGTGTAAGAGATAGAAAAAGGCGAGGAATGGTACAAGTGTCATTTAATCAACCAGTACGAATAACATTTTAGGATTAACTAGGATAAGAATGTATGGCGTTTTTTGTTCCTGAGACAGCTAGAACAATGAGATGCTTACTTGGTGGTTTCTGCGGTAATAATGCCGAACCTAAGGGTATTCAAAGGACAAGTACTACAACAAAATTGGAATAGTCACTATAATCCTGTCCAAAAAAAAAATCACTATAATTTTTTTCTCTATTTTCGTTTTCTTGCTTGAAAATACCTTTTTTTTTGGGTTAATTTATTCCATTGTCTGTTCAGATTCATCTGGGAAAAAAATTGTGTTCAATTCACAGGTAACTAATTTATTTTTTATATTTATTTTGTTAAATCATGAAATGATCCACTTAATTAAGTCATTCAGATATTCATAATTTGAAATCCTAAAAGTAAAACAACATTAAATTCAAATTTCTATGGCTTCTTGGAATTTTCTAAAGCGCTCCTGAACAGCAACATTATAACTCCTAAAACATTTCCTTCCTTTTATTTAACCAATCAATTAGGAAAATAAGAACTTTGAGTATTTATAGTTTAGTAAATTTAGTTATTTTTTATTTTATATTTTTTTTTTTAGATTTTAGGTTCAATTCTGGAAGATCCCACGTTTTTTTTCTTGATATTTGATATTAAGCTAATTTTGGCCCCCGCTAATTAAATTTCCAACAGAATTCTTTGGGATAAAATGTGTTTACTACCAATGAATGCTACCTAGTTTTGTATGGTAAATGATAATATATAAATAATGCTTGGAAATTCAGTAGTGTGTTAATACATTGCAGAGAATAAGTAAAGTTGCTCATTACAAATGGGCAGGCAAGCTTCCTTCTTCTTCTTTTTTTTTTTTGTTCCCTCAATGATGTAGTATATTTCCAACTGATATGTTGAACTGTCCTTGTTTTAATTTTTATTTTTTTTTCAAAAATAAATAAATAAATAAAGGATTGAGGTGGTAATGACATTCTTTATGGTGTTCAATATTTGTGATTTGAAACTTCGAATCACATCTCCCTCCTCTACTATTATCTACCTATCTCAAAAAATTATTAAATTTGGGTTAATTTGATCACTTGTGCACTTAATGTATTTGTTCCTTTAATAATTAAATGGGCTAATTAAAAGTTGTTAGGCAAGCAGCTAGAGTCTTTGCTTAGTAACCAATTGTCAAATTATTGCGTGTGCAGAATCTGGTTTCCCATGATTTGGGGTTTTTTTTTTTTTCTTTTTCCCCAGATCTCTAGCCTGTTTTGCTTGATAATTGCTTCATCTTGACAAGTGCCTCTTTATGTGTAGGTTTGCTGAGAAACCTAAACTAGAGATGGAGGAGTTGACAAAGTTTTTGGAGTATCATGTTGAAGTTGATCCAGAAAAGGCCAGAGAACTAGATCAGACTAAAACAGGTGCAACTCTCTCTTCTAAATGAACTTAATCTTGAACAATTGTATTAGCAGTTATAGGGTTTGAAGGTTAAAGAATGCTTTCTAATGATATACTACTAGGCAATAACCTAACTAAAAAGTACTAACAAGTTTGTTGTAAATCATATCACTTTTGCTACAGTCATATCCTTTAGACTTTTAATTTAGTTCTCTCCCCTTACGAAGGGGAAAAAGTAATTTTATTATTTTTTTTTTTTTTTCTATGTCAGCATTCTGGATTTGTTTCTGTAATTTGCAGAAACTGAAAATTATGTGACAAGAATCTTGAAGCTTGTCAAGGATGAAAATGAATGGAGAAAAGATGGAATCACAAAAGATCCAAAGAAAGAGTCAGAACTTGTTGGACTCGTCGAGAACTTTTACAAAAGGTACAAATCACTCTATGCCATGTATGATCATCTTAGAAGAGACTTGGATACAGGAATTCATGGAGGAGAAGAGGAAAATTTTCCTTTGTCTCCTTCAAGCTCGGACTCAGAATATTATTCCTCAGACGAAATAGATGGTAATAATGGCAAATTGGAGAATGAAAATCAGGAGCTGGCAGGCAGCATCATGCAAGCACTAGAAACTGAAGAATTTGAAGTTGCTGATCCAAATCATAAGTTGTCCTCTACTGAAGCAAAAAAGGAATATTTAAATTCAGACCACATGGCAGCATTGCGCAAAATTCAAGAAGCTGAGAAAATCAACAAAAATCTGAGGGTTGAAGCTGATCAAAGAGAAAGGGAACTTCTGGCTATTGTAAAGGAGCATGAGGCGCATAAAACTGAAGCATCAGATAGGATAAGGGAGTTAAAGAGTCAGTTAACTGGCTTGAAATTTGAAGTTGAATCCTTGCATGACCAGAAAAGAAATATGAAAGCACATATTCAAAGCAAAGCAACTGAAGCTACACAGCTAAAAGAGACAAATATTGGATTGCATGCCCGGATTTTGCAACTTGAGTTTTTGTTAAAAGACAAAGGAGATGAAGTAGCTAGCCTCCTGGAGAAACTCAAAGACAGTGAGAACTATTCTTCACTGAAAATTGCAGACTTGATAGAGGAAAAGGAAGGGCTGCATGCTAGAAATCTTGAATTGGAGAGTGCATTGACAGAGAGGGGACACGTGATTTCTGCTCTTCAAAAGAAATATAAAATTAAAGAGAATGAAGCCTCCACTCAATTTATGACCTTATCAGCACAAATTAACAATCTGCAACAGGATTTGGATTCTTTGCAGACTCAGAAAAGCCAGTTGGAGTTACAAATTGAGAGAGATAAACAAGAATCATGTCAAAGATTGACCCTTGTAGAAAGTCAAAACTACGAATTAATAAGCAAGTTTGGAGATGAGAAGAGAACTTTGAAAGAACAGGAAATCACTAAAAACAAGAAAAGTCTACACTTTGCAGAAAGGAAGATAGAAGAACTAGCAGAAAAGGTCCGCAATAATATTGAGGATAATATCCGTCTGTTGTGCCAAAGAGTCCTGGTCATAGAACATCTACACAGTGAAAACAAAGACAACTACAGGATGACAAAAGAGAAGTATGAGCAAGAGATTAGAGTGCTTGAAGCCAAGACTGCAACTTATGGAGCTGAGATAACAAAGATGAGGGCTATAGTGGAAGCAGCACACAATACATTGAGTATATCAGACCTGGTGGTCAATAAGCTTGAGGTGGACAACATCAATGTTCTTAATCGTATTAACAAGATGTCAAATGAGCTTCAGCATGCAAAGGAATGGGTGACAGAGAGAAATAAAGAAATGAAAGCACTGAAGGTTTATACAGATTGTTTAGTTGCCCAACTTGATGGCAAGGTAGAACAGGAAGTCTTGTTAAGAGAGAAGGTTTGGAATTTGGAAGCAAAGGAAAACAAGGAAGCAGAGGAAAAGCTGAATCTGAAGAAAGCCATTAGCCAACTTGAAAAGAAGGTGGGGGAATTGGAGAAGAGTATTAAAGAGAAGGATGAGGAATTGTTGAGTTTAGGGAGGAGAAGAGGGAGGCCATAAGGCAGCTCTGTGTCTTGATTGATTACCAATATAGCCGTTATGATCATCTCAAGAACTTAATGTCAAAGATGACCGCTAGAGGAGGAACAAGAACTTAGGACGGCTGTAATAACTATTTTGTTTTGTTTTGATAATTTGATAGTTACCACAGAAAATGAGTATCAACCAATTAAGTTACATGATTATTGGCAACTGTTAGAGTTAGTTCTAGTTGTCGTTTATTTTAGCATATTAATAAGGGGATGAGTATCAACCAATTGAGCTACATAATTCTTGGCAACTGATAGAGTTAATTCTAATTGTTGTATATTTTAGCACATTAATAAGGGTATTTTTGTAATCATGTTATAAACCCTAATATAAATATATGCTAAGGTATGGGCTTGATCAAGTTAATGCCCTCAACCTTTTCTTTCTTTTCTGTGTCTATATTCTTTCTCTTCCTCATTATTCTCACTTAACCCTAAATCTCCGTATTCTACAACTTATATGCAACTAATTTGCTTCTAATGATATTGACGTTAACCCACATTACACAATCTAATAAACACAATCTAATAAGTGTTTTTGTGACCTCTCTCTGCATTGTTATTTACTTGACAAAAAACTTTATCGATCGAGCTGAAATAGTATATCAATAATTATTTAATATATCGAATATTATTCATTATTCTTCTCATATATAAAATATGAATCTCATAATCATATCCGATCCCCGGACTGAATCCAAAGGTTGTGATAGGGAGGATGGATATTGAATGTATGAGGTGTATGTCTGGGCCCCTTTTTGTACAAGTATAAATAGCATTGCTCATTCAGCCAAAAAAAATAAATATCATTGCTCGTTTTTGGTGGACGGTGGACAAACATTTCACACAAAAAGACAAACATCTCTAAAGACATATGAAAATCACGTGCTAATATTGCTATCCACGCAATTTCAGATTAAAAAAATAAAATGCGAACTAATTTCGAAATGACAAAAACATTTTACCTACGCGTATAGCACAGAGAATGGGAGACACGGTTGTTTTTGGTTGACTTTTGAAATTGGAAATTTATTTGCACAGAAAATGGATTGCTAAAATTTCCATCATTTTTATTGTATTGGATTATGCCTTTTTTTTTTTTTTTTTTAATAAAAGAAGATCTAAATCTAATAGTTAGTAACTTAGGGCCTGTTTGGTAGGTTAGTTTAAGTAATATTGTTTGAGTGTTTTTAATATATGTATGGGTGAAAAAGTGTATTGAAATATGTGTAAAATTGTTTAAAATGTAAAAATATTGGTTAGAACTAACCAACCAAATAGGTCCTTAGTGTGCATTTTGATGACAGAGGCATGGTTTTTGTAGGGACCAAAACAAAGCAAAAGATCTATAGAATATACATGGTATTATCGAAAAATCAAATCCCACTGGCCAATTTCATAAAGATCAATAGGATGTCGGAAAATTTTAGCAGTAGATTGATAATAAGTACATTAAGTTCTATGATTCTGTCAATGCTGCCTTCAAATCTATTAGTATTGCACTTGCACTTGAAGTAAACAAGTCGAAATAAAGACAAGACCAGAATTATTGTACAAGAAATATATAATAGTTTGCCTTTATCCCATCACTTTTCGAAGGGAAAAACAAATAACCTAGGTAAAACTGTGATTTACAACTATGTTTTAATATTGGCTTTAATTCCATGTCAAATTTGATTCTATTTTTGTTCTATCATTTCCTTGTATTTATTATGGGATTTAATGTAAGAGTTGTGTGAGAGTTTGGTAAAGACTTGTGAAGAAGGAGATTTCATGACTGGCTCTTGAGTGACAACTTGAGAAAGGCCACATGAGAAGCACATGTTCGAACCGAGCAGTCTCATGCCAGACTGAATTTTACGAGTCACTTCGCGACTCGGACCAAGTCGCGAGTGATCCGCGAAACTCACTGCCTAGAGCTTTTTAAAGTGTGTTTTTCTCATAACTTTACCAACACTATATAAGCCTACATTACCCACGAAATTGTAAGGAGTTTTTCCAAACAAACTTTTGAGAGAGAAAACCCTCGCTATACACTTGAGAGTTAGAGATTGTAAACCCACAATCATCTACATCATTTCTCTAAAGTTTTCCTCTACTCCTACATCTCCATCTACACATCCCCGAGAGGTTCTTTGCCCAAACAGTTACCTCACCCATTATGAGTGTTGAGAGAAGTTTTGGTGTGTATGAAAGTATTGGAATAAGCCATTGATTGGGGGATGCAATTTGGAGCTAATTGCGGGATCCGAATAACAAGTGAAGACATGGTTTTATGAAGTCGTTGATATTTGGAACTTGGAGGGTTCAAGTAAATTGGGTAGATTAGGCTTGGAGGGTCTTTTTGATATTTGTGTACTCTAACTTTATTCACTAGTGGATCAGCTTGGAGGGCCACGGAGAGGTTTTTTGTCGAGTACTTCAATTTCCTCTTTGATAACACATCTCGGTGTTATCTTGTATTTGCATTTCTGTTCTCCACTCTTTAAACTTTACATTTATTGTTTATTGTACATGCTTATACCTTAGAGTAGTATTCCAGTTTTATTACGATTTATTTACTCTTGTTCCACACTTAATTAAGTTAGAATAAAAGTAATTAAGCCGTAATTTAGAATTAGGGGTCTAAACTAGTATAGTGTTTTACACTATTTGAGCTTTCAACCTATAATGTGGGAAATCAAATGTGAGGAGAGGATCCTTCAAGTGTACACCAACAAAGGACCAAAGCATGCTTCAAATTAGAAAAAGCTTATTTACTATATCCGAGACTAATCTGTGGGGTTAATTAGAAGTACTTTGAAGGTTATGTTAAATAACAATGGTGAGAGAAAAATTCCTTAAAGTAGGTGTGTTAAAGTTTTGTTAATGACAAAACTTAGGTACAATATCTTAGGTACTATTCATTAGGTTCTCCTCTTAAAATTTAGTTATATGGCTTTTTCTCATGGACGAAACTATATTTTTAGTTAAGTACAGCTATATAGCTGAATTTTAAGAGGCGAATCTAAAAAAAATACCTAAGTTTTGCCCTTTTTATCAAACCTTTGCATGGAGCAATGTTTGGATGTCCTTTTTGAACTATATAAGGTTTGTTGATAGTGGGCCATCCATGTTCTAACTTCTAAGCCATTGGGTTTGTGTCCCATGGCTTTTTGGCCCAAATTCTTTATGTTCCACACCCATGATAATGTTAAAGACATAATAATTTTCATAACTATTAACATGATAAATTGCAATTGGATCAACATCACTTTCATATAGATTCACCATTATCATAACTTTTATTTACATCAGTCACTACATACTACCTCAGCAGATTAAAAAATATTATGAAAATTGTTATATTTTTAAACTTGTTGATAAACCTAATGATATGCCAATATAAATAAATACCTCAATTACTTTTGGCCATTTATGAACACCATCAAATGCAAGCAATGTTTTTTATTTTTTGGTGTAAAAAAATGCATGTAATTACCATGCTCTTTTTATTTTTATTATATTTATTGTTTTAAAAAAGCTCTTAAACACCCCTAGAGATAAATATTTTAGGGAAAAAAAGGAAATAGAGTAGATGAAAGCTTTAAGAAATCAAATCCTAGCATGAAAATGTGGAATCCATCATGTGAAATCAAATCCTAGCTTCTCCCTTTATCGAAAACTACAGGATGGATTCCATTATATTACTTTAAGCTGCGTTTGGCAATATGTAAAATATTTTCCAAGTGAAAATATTTTTAATTGTTTGTCCGTGTTGTGGAAAATTCACCAGAAAATCATTTTCTGTGTTTTGTTTTGCATGTTAAAACCTGTGTGAACCAGAGGTGAGACTATTGGGCTTGAACTCACTTGGGCTCACAATTTATTTGTAGAGTGGGCTTCACGATTTCCTACTTTGGGTCGTTCTCGCAGAGAGACTCAAAGCAATATACATTCTCTCTTCCTCCTTGATTGTTTCTCTCTCTTTTTTCTGAACCCCTTCTTCTTCCCAAACTTTTGCTATTTGTAGCTAAGGTTAGTGGGGAGATTATGATTACTGCCACCGCTAGTGCTATTGAAGGTCCAATATTATCTGCTTTAAGTGGGTGTTTAGGTGAGAGTGGGATGCAACAATTATGGCCTTGGAACTTGGTTCCGGCTTAGTCGATTGTGCTCGGTAATGCAGTTTCCCAAGCATTTCATGATTTTCCCGGACACGGTTCATATGCTTGTTCGGGAAAGCTTATGTCGAACACTTCTCAGGATTCAAGGCCCAAAACTTGTTTTTACATGAAGGCAGATTCAAGAAGGGTTTAGGGCAATGGGGTTGTTCCGTTGGGCTTGGGCCCAGGGCCCATATGGGTCTTGGGATCTCGGTGCCGTACAAAACCTATGGACAAAGTTTAGCTACAAAACTAGTTGTAGCCTAAGGCTACAAACTGCTCTAATAAAATGACATATGTAAAAAATAGCATGTGCATTGCACATGATTACTTAAGTAAACTTAACTCAACTGATCCTAGTTAACTACACCGCCTATTAAAAAAATAAATAATAAAATAAAAACTAAAAACCAAAGTATATACGTATGATGTGATCTCTCTCTCTCTCTCTCTCTCTCTCTCTCTCTCTCTCATGGACTTCTCTCTCTGTAAAATGTAACCCAGAACCCAGTTCCAACCGATCACCCATAGCCTCCTATCTCTACCGCTGGCCGGCCAACCCAAAGTAGTCCGGGAGCTTCATTTTCTGTTAGTGGTTCATTAAGCTCTACGGTAGTTGAGATCCTTGATTCTGATATAGTTCCTGCTCCGTTAGGGTACTAGCAAGGTTCTTCCAAAGAACATGACATACTTGAAGATGATTTGAAATTGATAGGTGAAGCCCAAAATTTTGGGGAAGGAACAAGGGTTGAGAATGAGAGGGTACAGAAAGGAGTGGCTAAAGGGAGAAGTTGCTCTAGTACCTTTAGGAATGATGGAGGGGAAAAGGAACTTAAGCTTACTGGATTTGAGGTTGTGGGTCGACGGTGGAGACAAGATAGGATTTGAGGTGGTGGATCAGCGGTGGAGACAGAGGGTTTGGGATGGCCGGCCGATGGTGGAGACAGAAGGGTTTGGGACCAGTGGGAGCCGGGTTTCTTCGTTGATTTTGGAGCTCCTCAATGACTTATCTCTAATAGTTGACCCAATGTCCGGGTTTCTTTGTTGTGAGAGAGCGAGAGAGATTATACGTTTTGGTTTTTTAGGTTTTTAGTTTTTAGTTTTTATTTTTTTAATAGGTGATGTAGTTAACTAGGGTTAGTTGGGTTAAGTTTACTTAAGTAATCATGTGCAATGCACATGCTATTTTTTACACCTGTCATTTTATTAGAGCGGTTTGTAGCCTTAGGCTACAACTAGTTTTGTAACTAAACTTTGTCAAAAACGTATTTTCATAAATCCAGCGACCACAATTACTTCCATAAACTCAACCACCACCGGCCACTATAAACCCCGCCACCAACAGCCACCATCAACCACCGCATAACCAAATAACTTGAAAAAATCATAATCAACAAACCCACCACTGATTCACCAATGAAACCCACAAAAAACCCTTCATATAACCTTAAAAAAACCCACCCCAGCCACCGATCCACCACCCCCAATCGGCCACCATCAACACTAGATTCGCTAGATCAGATTTGTGAAATACATGAATCACCCCAGCCATTGTTCCTCCAAAACCCAAGAATAAATATTATTTTACAATTAAAAAACGCTAAAAAAAATCCGAAGAGGGCAGTGGGATGGTTGAGGCGGCGACGGTGTGGGTGGGTGGCGGGTTGTAGATTTGTGATCTGCAGTTCAAGATTTGGCCTTGGTTGGTCAAACGGGAAAGAGAGAGAAAGAGAGAGGAGGAAGAGAGACACCGAGATGAGGAAGACAGGGACAGTGGACAAAGTTTGCATAGTGAGTGGAGCTTGCATGGCGGTTCGATTCTTCTAGTGCACTCTCTCTCTCTCTCTCTCTCTCTCTCTCTTCGTGTGTGAGTCCAAAAAACCAATTGAAGGTAAATAGGATGTTTAAAATAATTTACGGGTCAAGGAGCCTTATTTTACGGTCAAATGAAATTATTTTCAATTTGATCGTATTTTACATGTGCACCCAAACATGCATTAGGGTGTAAAATAATTTCCCAAATTTATTTACACCTGAAACAAACACAACCTTAAATGCATAAATGGCTATCAAATCATGTACTCCCTTCGATTTTTAATAGTTTTAACTTTATCTTTTAGCTTTTTTATATTATTTTTTAAAAATTTTAAATATGAAACTTTCCAATGTTGGTTTTTAATAAGGATTTTTATTTAGATACTACTTAAAAAAAATGCTCTTAGAAACCTATTTTTGAGTACAGGAGCAAAAAAAAAAAAAAAAAAAAAAAAAAAACTTTCTATTCTATATTTACCTCTCACTTTTTCAAAAAAATAAAGAAAAATAAGTATAAGATTCGTTTCCAAAAGTCATGTCTTCTCTAAACTCTAATACATAATAAATGATATTTTATAAATATTATCATATATTTACCGATCTATATATATATATATATATCTCTAAAAGCTGAAATGTAGCATTTATTATTGTTATGCTCCTATTAAGCTATCTGCAGTTCAAGATTCGGCCTTGGTTGGTCAAAGGGAAAGAGAGAGGAGGAAGAGAGACACTGAGATGAGGAAGACAGGGATGGTGGACGAAGTTTGCATGGTGAGCGGAGCTTGCATGGCAGTTCAATTCTTCTAGTGCACTCTCTCTCTCTCTCTCTCTCTCTCTCTCTTCGTGTGTGAGTCCAAAAAAATCAATTGAAGGTAAATAGGATGTGTAAAATAATTTACTGGTCAAGGAGCCTTATTTTACGGTCAAATGAAATTATTTTCAATTTGACTGTATTTTACATGTGCACCCAAACATGCATTAGGGTGTAAAATAATTTCCCAAATTTATTTACACTAGAAACAAACACAGCCTTAAATGCATAAATGACTATCAAATCATGTACTCCCTTTGATTTTTAATAGTTTTAACTTTATCTTTTAGCTTTTTTATATTATTTTTTAAAAATTTTAAATATGAAACTTTCCAATGTTGGTTTTTAATAAGGATTTTTATTTAGATACTACTAAAAAAAATGTTCTTAGAAACCTATTTTTGAGTACAAGAGCAAAAAAAAAAAAAACTTTCTATTCTATATTTACCTCTCACTTTTCCAAAAAAAATAAAGAAAAATAAGTATAAGATTCGTTTCCAAAAGTCATGTCTTCTCTAAACTCTAATACATAATAAATGATATTTTATAAATATTATCATATATTTACTGATATATATATATATATATATATCTCTAAAAGCTGAAATGTAACATTTATTATTATTATGCTCCTATTGAGCCACCTCATCACAACGTCATTAGCCACACAATTAGTCTTTTTCATATTTGTTTTTTACCTTTAATTTTTATACAATATTAAATATATAAATATATTGGTTTTACAAATTCATCTTAGGCAGTTTTAACTTTACATATTCATCTACTTTAATTTTGATATTATAATCTATATAATAAATCAATGGAAAATCAAACAAAAGTATTGTCTATATATATTCATCTTGGCGGTTTTTAATTTTACATATTATTTTGCCCCTTCATCTTCCTTTTTTTATGGCTATTCTTATTCCCATCATCTTACTATAAATTTGTCATTCGCTCATATTCTATGCATATATTTGCCATACAAAAAAGGTTATTTCTCTCTCTCTCTCTCTCTCTCAAAATTTTTTTTTTCATTTATTGTTGGATTTATTTTATTTTATTTTCCCTATATCTCTACCTTAGATTGATGAATATTTGCTTTTTAGAATTCTAGTTTTTAAAATATTTCTATAAAAAAATTCATTGCCCATAGGAGGATCTCCCACTAGAGGTTCGTTCCCTTATTGTCCAATTATTAACTAATTCATATGTGTTCCTTGATGCAAGTATTTTTTTTTTTATCATTTTATTTATAACACTAAATACTTTTAATGAATGGTGTTTGATGTTGATCTGAATTGGGGAAAAAAATCATATTATAATATGTCATATTTTGTGTTGTTGTTAGATTTTAGTTTATTTGGAAAAAAAAGGAAAAAGAAAAGAAAAAAAAGAGAGGATAATCTAGACAAGTTGATGAAGAACAATTAGTGTAGTTGAAGACAATAGTCTTTGTGTAGTTTTTTTCTTTGTTTGTAAATATTAAATTTTATATATTAGCGGCAAATTGTTATGTCTTTATTATATGATGTTCTTAGATGCTTAAGTAATTTTTTTAAGTGTTTACAAATATTTTATATTGTTTTTCATCTTCTTTATTTCATTAGTGTGTTTTTTGAGATTTTTAAGAAAACAAATTCTATTTTGTGTTTAAAATTATTTATTTATCTATTCATGTTTCATATGTTGGATTAGATGTTAAATTAGATTATGACAATATTAACACAATACTTTAAAAAAAAAAAAAAAAAAAAAAAAACTTCTCTACTTTTTCACCTTTGGAATTATACTCTTGGTTTTTTTTTTTTGTTTTTAAGGAAAAAGAGTTGCAATCTTTTATTTTTTTGAATTGTAGTTTTGTTGAGTTTTATTAATTTTTTTAGATAAGTTTCTCGGTGTTTTTGAGTGTATGGTCGAAAATTTCTAGTTTGAGAAAGTTTGTTTAAAACTAAAATAAAAATTTTAGATTTTATATAATTTTTAATGATACACAAAATATTATAAATAAATGTGGGGCCCAATAGTTTATGGGCCCGGCCCGCTCGCTTATGAGGAGTCCACGAGGCCCAAGCGAAGGAGGTCGGGCCCAAGCTCAAAACTAGGAAACATAAAATGGCAGAAGACACAGCCGAGGGACGGTTTCGTCCTCGCGCAGTCCAAACTCTCATGGATTGAAGTGGAGCACGAGTAAACTTGAAATATCAGAAAATATCTTGGGGAGGTTGTCTTTAATACCCTTCCACGACATGACACTTGCCTCTAACAGAGCCGGGATCTTAGGCTTTATGGATCATCTCCAGCAATTTCGGGATTAGGCGATGGGACGGATATCGTCCGGAAAGATCGACCCTACACGTGGACGAAGGACAACGAACGTAGGCGAGTATAAAAGAGAATGTTATGTGACCAAGAAAGGGACTCTCTCCCATCTGGCTTCTTGAGAAAGACTTGATGAAAGAGAATGCCTGGATAATATACGCCGGCCACCACAAAAAAAACCCCACCGACGGGTAATCGGGGACAACACCATTGCTCCTCGGACATGATCCGAGGAGCCAAATCCCTCGAGTTACAAGGTTGAAGGGCACGAATATCCAGCCCAAAGCCTTTCCCTGTCTGGGCTCACCCAAAGTCCGGCCTGAACCAACGCCCCGTGACCCAACGCTGGCCTTTCAAGCCCACTCTCTACAAATATTATTGTCGGGGACTTTCGGTGTGCGAGCCCGACATCGTTGTTGGGCCTCTAAAGATTCGTGTCCCCACAATAAATTTTATTAAAAAATTATTATTTTTGCTAACTTACCTTTTGAATTCTTGAAAAAAATTATATTGCTTTGATTTGGTATGACAAAAATAATATATATTGTAGGGACAAAGTTTGGAGCCCAAGCCCGAATTGTATGAAATCCTGGTCCAAAAAGCCCAATACAATGAATTTTGTAGAGTATGAGTCAAAGAATTAGATTTAGATGAGTTAAGCAATGGCTTGCATGGGATTAAGAAAAATCGAGACAAGAATAAAAGCTATTATGATCTAAGGACCTTCTGTCCAAGGAGACTAGAATTTTGCTTATGAATACAGATCACCACATTAGGGTTCTTTTATATGCTACAGTATTATCTTTTTCTTTTTTTGCTGCCCTTTCTTCATGGGGGCTTTTCTACATTATATAGGCTCTTCCCGATCATCCGAACCTTACACTTGATCACCTGGACTCCTATTTGAGCACCCATCCAATCGGACACCTCTTTCAATCCTTTGTGAGTCGCGGCAACCAAGGCAACATTGTTCAGGGGTCTTCTCCACATTAATGCGGTCACAAAAGTAGTTGCGGTGCATTTAATGTGGTGGTGACAGCTTTTCCTTAGATATTTTGAGTTTTCTTCTCTTTTACGTGTTCAAGGGGCGTACTTCAATTGCTTGAATATACACTTGGTCTGGGTCTGCCGTGTTCGAGGAGAAATTCCTCCTCGGACTTTCTTCTCTGTCTCCCAATGATGAGGCTTGTAAAGTAGATCACCTAAGTCATGTTTATCTCCTCGAACTTGTTAGTATCCTCGGATAAGGCCCAAGGCCCAATACATTATTTTGAGCTATTGTCCTCACACACATATATATATATATATATATATATATTACATTTGTGATTGTCCCTATAATAAATTAAAATATGATTATAAATTACATTACTATTTATTAAATTAGTTCAAAATGGGTTTTCAAAAAAAAAAAAAAAAGTTCAAAATGAAATAATAAATAAACTTAATGAGATCACACGCAATGCGTGGGGTCTGCGACTTGTTCATTAATAATTGTGTCATTCTAAATGTTTCAAATTTTGAATGATATAGAGAGTAGAGTGTATAATTTAGCTGGGTGGGGGGAATTTCTTTGTTTATTTCTTTAAAGAAGTAAAACGTGTGTATCTTCAAAAAAAAGAAAAAAAAAAAAAGAAAGTAAAACATGTGTAGACTATTTAATTGTTTTGCTAGAAGCTAGAATTATTGCACCAAACAGCACATATGAAATTCTATATATATCTAAAAGCTAAAACGTAGCATTTATTGTTGCTACACTCCTGTTGAGTCACCTCATCACAACGTCATTAGCCACATAATTAGTCTTTTTCATATTTTTTTTTACCTTTAATTTTTTTTACAATATTCAATATATAAATATATTGGCTTTACAAATTCATCTTAGCGGTTTTAACTTTACATATTCATCTACTTTAATTTTGATATTATAATCTATATAATAAATCAATGGAAAATCAAACAAAAGTATTGTCTGTATATATTCATTTTGGACGGTTTTAACTTTATATATTATTTTGCCCCTTCATCTTCCTTTTTTTTGGCTCTTCTTATTCCCATCATCTTACTATAAATTTGCCACTCACACACATACTATGCATATATTTCCCATACAAAGAAGGTTATTTCTCTCTCTCTCTCTCTCTCTCTCTCAATTTTTTTTTTTGTTGGATTTTTTTTCCCTGTATCTCTACCTTAGATTGATGAATATTTGTTTTTTAGAATTATAGTTTTTAAAATTTTTCTATAAAAAAATATTCACTGCCCACAGGAGGATCTCCCACTAGAGGTTCGTTCCCTTATTTTCCTATTATTAACTAATTCATATGTGTTCCTTGATGCAAGTATTTTTTTTATTTACAACGCTAAATACTTTTAATGAATGGTGTTTGATGTTGATCTAAATTGGGGAAAAATCATATTTTAATATGTTATATTTTGTGCTGTTGTTAGATTTTAGTTTATTTGGAAAAAAACAGGATAATCTAGACAAGTTGATAAAGAACAGTTAGTGTAGTTGATGACAATTGTCTTTGTGTAGTTTCTTTTCACTGTTTGTAAATATTAAGTTTAATATATTAGCGGTAAATTGTTATGTCTTTATTATATGATGTTCTTAGGTGCTTAAGTAATTGTTTTAAGCGTTTATTAATATTTTATATTGTTTGTTATCTTCTTTATTTCATTAGTGTGTTCTTTGAGATTTTTAAGAAAACAAATTCTATTTTGTGTTTAAAATTATTTATTTATCTATTCATTTTTCATATGTTGGATTAGATGTTAGATTAGATTATGACAATATTAACACAATACTTCTTTTTTCAAAAAAAACTTCTCTACTTTTTGCCCTTTGGAATTGTACTCTTTTTTTTTTTTTTTTTTTTTTTTTTGGGAAAAAAAGTTGCAATCTTTTATTTTTATTTTTATTTTTTTAATTGTAGTTTTGTTGAGTTTTATTAATTTTTTAGATAAGTTTCTCGGTGTTTTTGATTGTATGGTAGAAAATTTCTGGTTTGAGAAAGTTTGTTTAAAACTAAAAGAAAATTTTCAGATTTTATATAATTTTTAATGATACACAAAATATTATAAATAACTTTTATTCAAAAATTAATATTTTTGCTAACTTACCTTTTGAATTCTTGAAAAAGTTATATTGTTTTGATTTGGTATGACAAAAATAATATGATTGTCCCTATAATGAATTAAAATATAATTATAAATTGCATTACTATTTATTAAATTAGTTCAAAATGAAATAATAAATAAATTTAATGAGATTACGCGCAACGCGTGAGGTCCGTGACTTGTTCATTAATAATTGTGTCATTCTCAATGTTTCAAATGTTAAATGATATAGATACTATAGTGTATAATTTAGCTGGGTGTGGGGGGGGGGGGTTGAGGAGGGAGAATTTCTTTGTTTATTTCTTTAAAGAAGTATAAAACGTGTGTATCTTAAAAAAAAAAAGAAAAAAAAAAGTAAAACGTGTGTAGACTATTTAATTGTTTTGCTAGAAGCTAAAATTATTGCACCAAACGGCACATATGAAATGAAGGTAATTTTCAAAGATACAGTCAGATACAGATATAATATGAAAAGAAAAATTGAAAGAATAGAATAATTAAGGGAACAAGGATGTGGGTAAAAAAAAAAAAAAGGGAACAAGGATGTGGGTCAAAAAAAAAAAGGGAACAAGGATGTAGCATTTCCCACTAACATATCCATAAGATCATTTTCACTTAAAATTTTCCAATAGTGCAATTCAGCCAACTGCTTTTAAACAGTTTTTGCAAAAAAGAAAAATGGAAAAAAGAAGAAGCATATTTAACTATTTAAGTTGGAGAATTCTACTCCAAATGATTCTAAAAAAAAAAAAAAAAAAAAAAAAAAAGTTAAATCCACATTGCTAAGAGTTTTATAACTCAATTATTTAACATTTTTTGATATTTTTAAGAGTTCAAATATTCTCATAATTATCGAAAGAAATTTTGAGTCCAATCAAAATGCCACTATTGTAAAGGTGACATTATTCCTTACCATATCAAAAATTTTTAATCAATGCTTTCTGACTAGACCTTTCATTGTTTTTATTTTTTTATTTTTATATATTTTTAAAATTTTTAAATTTTTTTTAAAGCTCTTTAATCTTGCCAGTGATATGTGATCCGCTTTGTGCAATCTGGTTTCTGCTATGCCCACAAAAACACACTCCACACTCTTTGACAGCGCGTGGGACCTTTTTCACTTTATTACCATAATTTTTTTTTAAAAGTTATTAATTCCCTCGTTTTTTTCATTTTAGCTGTAATTGTTTTTGACCTATTGTTGAACACAAGATTCTCAAAAAAATAAAAATAAAAGTAAGACTTGTTGAACACACACCACGCGTTTCACACCACAAATTTAGCTATACATATAGTCCCACCAAATTAATTTTAGATATTTGGATAAGATATGGCCCTGATTATCAACTTTATCAGTGTGTCTCTACCTGAGTTTGTGCTAAGTGCTAACTTAGCTCATTACGTTTGTTTCTGTCTCCCATTACATTTCCAAGTCTTTCACTTTCATCATGCAAGCTCGAATGACGATGAATTCCATGTTCTTTTCTTGTTCTTGAGCGATACGTGTCATGGGAATCTTGGTTAAAAATATAAAAGTAAAATTGTTCTTGTATAGTTTAGTCTAAGTCTCTTTAAGCTACTGTTATATATATTTATTTAAAGACTTTGATTTCATTGGATTATAGAGTTGTCTCCCGTGTGATGGAGATGAAATTGTTTGAATCCAAATCAGTGTCTGTGTCTCAGATAGTCCATCTGAGAAGAACATACTCGAGCCCCTTTTTGAATTTCAAGAATATAATTGGTGTTAAGTTCTCTCCACAAATCTGTGCTTGCAAAGGTAATTCTTTCACTTAACTAAGCACAAATGTTCCAACTTTTGACATTTGTCTTAGACTTATCTTAGCGTATGAACTTAGATTTTTGACTACATGAGCGTGCAGATTCTTATTTTTTCTCAATCTTGGGTTCAGGAATAGTTCTGAAAGTTAACTGTGCAAGTACTTCAGATAACACATATCTGCCAGAAAAGGCCATTGGTTCGATTGGTCAAGGAAAACTTTCATTGTCCTATCGGATCAATGGAACAAATGGGACAAGCTCAAGACTGTATTGTAGTGATAACAGAGTACTTCATGCATTTGATGACGAGTATGGGGGAGTTATAGTTGATCCAGAAAGATTACCAGCTAACCCAAATGCCTTTGTTTCTGTACTTCATGCTTCTCTTTCTCATTGGAAAAAGACGGTAATTTCTGAGTCTTTAAAATAACTATCACAAATTAAATATTACTAATCTTTTGCTATGTCATTGACCATTACAATTTACAAGTTTTAGGCATAACCAGTGCCTTTGAAAGAGACCAGATGCATCTGATTTCTTTTTCTTTTTGTTTTTTGTTTTTGTCATGGAATATTTGTTCTCTTCTTTACAACAATGAGTAAATAATGATGATAATATAAAAACGACTTGTTCATTCTTTTTCTTTTCTAGAACTGCAAGAATTAGGCACAACTTGGTAGATTAAATTATGATCTTACAAATGTTGATTATTTGCTGAAGGTTTCTTATACCCTTTTTGTTTTAAAGGCTGAATAATACAATTACAATATATAGCCATCCCCTTGCTGCACCCATTGTGTGCTCATTGAAATTTGGAATGAAATTCAGTATGATGGGTTTTTCAGACTTGACTAGACTTTGATCATACAATCCAAGATTTTACTCTCATGTTTACATAGTGGGACTAATCAATTTTCATAAACTGTCTGTGTAAGTAAAAACATGATAGTAACACTTCCAAGTATTTTTGTCACTTATTTACTTTTACTTCAAAGGATTTGTCAGCCTTCAATCAATACTTGGCTCAAGAGGAATTTATGCTGTATGTAAAGCATCTTGAAGTTTTGAGACACATAATCTGAGGTCATTTTACTGCAGGGGAAGAAGGGAGTTTGGCTTAAGTTGCCAGTGGAACGATCTGAGCTTGTTCCAATTGCTGTAAAGGTAACTTCTGGACCAAAATTTTCCAGTATTTGACCCTTAATGTAAAAGTGAACTCGGATTTAATTTCAGCTTCAGCCATCTAGATTGCATACAGGTTCAGGATAACATAATAAAATGATTTTTGAAAACCTTTCCATTCTTGTAGTAAATGATTTACTTACTGAAACGCCATTGAGTCTCTGAGGCATGTCAACTGGTTACAGGAAGGTTTCCAATACCACCATGCAGAGCGAGGATATTTGATGTTAACATACTGGATACCTGAAGGACCTTGCATGCTTCCTGATAATGCATCACATCAAGTAGGGGTTGGAGGATTTGTTGTTAATGAAAAAAATGAGGTATTGTTGTTTGTGTTGATAATGTGACAAAAATGAATCTTCAAAATGAGTTACCTGTATATATGGTCTTCCACTGTAGTCTTAATGAGGTACCTTGGTTCTGTATCTCACAGAACAAAGAAGTTCAAATAGCAATATGAATGAATCCTGTAGTAAATTAGTAATCACTACACATGCTGTAGAGTTAATATCCTATGATAATATTGTACATGCATCAGAAAGAGATTCAATTTCAATCTAATATAAAGGAACCTCATGACAATTTACAGGTTCTCGTAGTTCAAGAGAAACACTGTGCTGCAGCATCTGTTGGCCTTTGGAAAATTCCAACTGGTTTTGTTCTTGAGGTGGAGTACTTCTGTTTAAGTTGTACCTTGACTGCAAGTTTGTTTGGATGATCCTACTTAAAACAGAAAAATAATGTAAAACTCAATAGTTTCAATTTGTTTCTTTTTTATTCTTACCAATTGTTTTATTTGTATCAGTCAGAGGAGATATTTTCAGGAGCTATTAGAGAAGTCAAGGAGGAAACGGGGGTAAGAATGTAGTAGTTGATATTGTCTCTAAGCCTCTTTTTACCCTGACATCAATAAATTACTCTTGTTAGTTCAATTAGCATAAATGACCAGTTGAATTCTCCAATTGACATTAGTTGATTCTTATATATTGCAGATTCATACTGAGTTTGTTGAAGTTATAGCATTCAGGTAATAACAGTATGTTATTCTCATAGACAAACGCATTTAATGAAAGGGGAGAAAAGTATCTGGGGCACATGAAAATGGTTGGATTTGTATAGCTTTAAAAAAATATTGAAATGTTTTTAAAAACATATGATAACTATTATTATGTGGTTTAAAAAAAGGAAGTGCAATTATTGCATGTTTACTTTCACTTTGTAACAAAGAGAAAATCACTTGTTACAGGCAAGAATCTAATAATAATTAAAGTTACCAATTTTAGGCTGTATGGTTAAGTTCATTAACTGTCTGTATAGCCGGCATAACTGCATTGCATAGATTCTGGTGTGAAGCACCTTTGACCAGTGCAATTGGACACTGTTCATACTTTATACTTTTCTAAATACTTTATTCCCTGCACTAACAGTATCTAATTTTCTCTGCAACTGCAATTCCAGGCATGCTCACAATGTGGCTTTTGAAAAGTCAGATTTGTTCTTTATCTGCATGCTGAGACCCCTATCTACTCAGATCATAATCGATGATCTTGAAATTCAAGCAGCAAAGGTAAATGTCCTAACTTACAGTCACAGAACACTCAAGATTGCTTTACACTGTTTCATTGGCTTTCTTTACCCTCTGCAATACTTGCCTATCACCAATAGCCACTTTAAGGTGAAGCTGTCTATAATCAGTTCTAATTTTTTTTTTTTTTTTTTTTTGTTAATTATCTACAATCAGTTCTATGACAATCCTTTCATACACTTAAGTGTCAGAACAAAAAAGGCTTTGTTTGGAGCCACAAGAAAATAGGAAAAGGAAACTAAAGAAAATTAGGTTGGTGGAATGATTGTTGCAAGCATGCAGGCTGTGGAAATGAATCACAGTATTGGCTATGAAATAATTGCTTCATGCATCACCAACTCATTGTTGTCCTTAATCATCACACGGTTATAATGAACTGCTTTGATTAACTAGATGCTTTTTGTTAGAGTTATTTTACTCGTATGCATCCCTTTATCAATAAAATGCACCAATAACTTAATAAAAATATTTCACATACCCAACTAACTTGTTCAGTGGGATTTGGGGAAAATGAACTACAAATTACTTTACAAATGCATTAACCTAGGTTCTTCAAATTTTATGTGGCATCATATGTAGTTTCTGACTTCAGAATATTGTATGCTCCACCATGCAGTGGATGCCCCTAATTGACTTTGTGGAGCAACCACTTATCCAAGAAGACAGCATGTTCAAGAAAATTATTGATATATGCATTGCTCGGCTAGGGGAGCATTATTGTGGCTTATCTGCTCATAAAATGGTCTCAAAATTTGATGGCAAGTTATCTTCCCTGTACTACAATGTTGTTCAAAATCAAGATTTCAACTGTGGTGCCAGTTAATTGAAGCCATTTAAGCAATACTCTTTTTTTTTTTTTTTTTTTTTTTTTTTTTTTTTTTTTTTTTTTTGAGAATCATTTAAGCACTACTCTGCGTTGCCACACAATCCTCCCAGTTGTCATGCGGAAATGATAACTGGGAGGATTGTGCGGAGTTCAGCTACAGGCTGAATGACCTTAGGAGTAATCCATTTTTATGGATATTACAGCTGATGTATATCATGTAAATACAACAATGATTTTTCTAATGTAAAATGTGTCAATTGTACATGAGTCATGAGTGACCTAAACTTAATGCTAAATGTTTAATGTTGGACAAAGCCTGATCCAATTTATCATCCTCTTAGACGCTCATAAGGAATGCCTTTAGTAAATTGGAAAGGGCATAATTTATTTTATCATAAGACTGAAAAATGTGAGAATACACATCATGAACTAATCTTGTATAACTCCAAACACTAACGTGCCCTCATTGTGATGGTATAAAAATTTTGACCATAAGACCTGAAACTGAAAGGGCCTAATAGAACTTGGGACTCAGGAAGTAGCAATGAAAACTTTTGCTTGCCTAGCTTTCTGAAACTAGCTAAGAGGGCACAAGCTATTCTCAAATTTTGAATGCATCAATATGAGTTCAAACTGCCTGCTAATGGGTCAAAGCTGAAAAGAACATAGGCCAGCTCAAATTGCCTGCTGTTAAACCTGAAGAATTCAGGCCGGCTGAGCTTCTTACCCACCATTCTCCAACTAATAGTTTTATGTCAGAGGCAAAAGAACATAACGCCATGTGTGACATTATTAAAGACATCAACCCCTTTTTTCTTAATATTATTTTATTTTCTTCCTTCTATTTTCTAAGTTATCCTTAATTCCTTTTGCCATCTAGGGCATGGTCAGACAATTCATTCCAGTGGGTCATACTTTTTGTTATTATTGTTATTATTTTTGCTAGAAACAAAACATTGTTCTTTATTTTGTTCCCTAGTTTGTTCTCCTGTCACATCCAATTGACTCAGGCCGAACATGAGCTGGTCACAGTTACTCATTATTAGATTATGCAAATTCCTGCTAATGATTTTTTTTTTTTTTTCCCTTTCTTCAATACCAATTTGAAGTCGCAAACTAGTAGGTATAGTTCTAGCCTGACAAAATCTTGAAGGGATTGCTAAAATTTCAATACAAGTTTGTGGTTCCCAATCTTCAGTTTCTAGCAAAACATTGACACCTCACACCATGTTTTCTGCTACATTAATTGTAAGTTTAGTTATATAGTAGGTAAAAAATTCGCCGACACTTGTGAAATCAAAACTACTTATTAATCATGAACAATGACAAAGATTCACAGAGCTTTCAAAGAAGATTAATATTTGAGTTGACGAATGTAACATAAATGAAAGTAACTGCAATGCTATAAAGCTATTATAGAGTATGCTACATTCTGTCCTAGAGCGGGACCTGCTAAAATCCGGAATGTCAGCCATATGTACCTTGTATTATTGTCAGCAATAGTATTCTTACGGGCCTTTTTTATATATGAAAGTTCCGAATTGCCACTCCCACCAACTTCTCACTCATCCTATCTCCAAAAATAAAAAAAATGATCGGTGTGGATCACTTATGACAAAACAATCCAAGATTTTATGTTTCTTAAACTACTCATAACTTTTGATCTATAACTTATACCAAATCCAAATCCAAATCCTCAAAAAAGAAATTCATATGATTATATCTGAAATGTTACATTTATGGTTTCTTCATTTAAAAGAAAAAAAGAAACCTAAAACACAAAATTGGTCTATTTGGATTAGAAAATTAAGCACCTTATAAACTTAAATAAAGAAAAAAAAAAAAAAAAAAACCCTTAAGTATGTTGAGTATCAAACTCATGATCATGATTTGCAAGGAAGTGTCAAGGATGTGGAGCAAGTGTTTATAGTCACTAACAAGTTAGCATTAGTTAAATGAAGAAACCATAAATCATGATCATGATCATGATCATGGGGCAGGTTTTTTTTTTTTTTTTTTTTTTTTTTTGAGAACAGACTTATGGGCATTAAAAAAAAAAATCTAACAACATCTATTTGGTATCCTATCATTTTTGGTAACTTATTTTATAAATTTGAAGTAAAAAAATAAAAGTTAGTTTATTTCCAAAAAAAGAAAAAAGAAAAAAAGAAGAAGCTAGTTTTGGAGATTTTTGTACAATTTTTAAAAACCTCAAATTTTTTATTATAAATTAAAGTACAATGTGGTGGGAATGAACAAGGAAAGAATTGGATGTATTGTGGACTAAAACATCTGTTATGAGGAAGGTACTGCTATTTTGTTAGGTAGATTGTTTCTCTTACATTGTTATAGAATGTACGTTTAGTGAACTAGTGGATCTCTTAAACTTAGACAGCCCTTTAGAGGTTGCTTGAATACTTGAAGATATTAATTTGATTTGCAAGAATTTTTTTTATATGTCTCATTTGTTAGAGCATTCACATTAAAGCTCTTAAATGCTATTTTTGAGTATTTTTGGGATAAAAACAGCTCTACATTAAAGCTGCTAAATCTTAAAATTTGTAAGATTCAACTACAAGACAATCTCATATTTGAGACTCGCATTGTAGCTGGATTGTAAAAGAATTTTTTTTTATTCACCTCAATGACTTTCTCTCTTCTATCTTTCTCTTTCCTCTCTCACTTCTTTCTTCTCTCTTCTCTCTCTGTAGTTTGTTGATGTGGTTCGCCGATGAGTGTGCTCCGGCGATTGTGAGCTGCTGATGGCTATGGTCTAGTGGCGATGATGGAGGTTTGTTCTTTTTCTTTTTCTCTCTCTCTCTCTCTCTCTCTTTTTCTACGTGGTTCTTCTTCGGTCCATTTGGGTTTTGATTGTGCAAGGCCGACACAAAAAGACATGCTATCAAATTTTTGATTTGATTTTGGGTCTTGATTTGGTTTTGGGATTTTAGGTCTTAATTTGGTTGGGGTGGGTCTTGATTTGACTTACGGTGCGAAGGAGGATGTCAAGCTGCACCGTGGAAGAAGATGATGACGGGGAGGGAAGTGGTGTCTGTGTCCTGTGGGTTTTGGTTCGGCGTGATGGGTCCGCTGGTGGAGTTTTTTTTTTTTTTTGGCTATGGTTTGTGGTGGTGAGTGGATGTGGAGGTTTCTTTTTGTTGTGATTTGGTTTTTCATTTTTTGTTAGTGGTGGTTGTGGTATGGGTGGTGGGTTTTGTGGTGATTGTTGGTAGTGTGGTGCCGACGGTGTTGAGAATAGTTGGGTTGAGAAAGAGAGAGACAGAGGGTTGAGATCGGGGTGGGTGGGTGGTGGGTTTTGTGGTGGCTATTGTGGCTGTTGGTATTGGGGTGAGGCTGGGCTACGGTGGTGGGCCGGGCAAGTGGCTAGCCTTGGGTGTAGGTTGTGCCGTGGGTTGAGAAAGGTGGAGAGATAGTGGGAGAGAGAGACAGAGGGAGAGTGAGAAATAATTAAAAAAAAATGAATAAAAATATTAAAGAAAGAATATTTAAATGAAGTTGTAAAAAAAATAGAATGTTTGATGTTTGGTATATTGTAAAATGAGGTGTTAAAATTGTAAAAGTAGTGTTTTCAGATTGTAAATGCTAAATTTTTTATAATTGTTGATGAGAATGCTCTAAGTGTGCCTTTGTGAATGTGATGTAATAGAGCTACTCTAGCTCTAGTTAGTGCTGCAAAGAGGAATGAAGAATGCCATTTTTTCTCTTTCCTATTGTAAACCTTATTTTGAATAAACAAAATCTACTACCATTTTCATTTCAAATAATAATAATCATAATAAATAAATATAATCAGATTTTACCAAATAAGTAAATAAACATTTAGTAGAAAACTGCATCCAAATTCATTAGTTAAAGGCCTCTTGACTTAGAGGCACTTTGATTCTCCTTAAGGTGGAGCTTGATTCGACTTCTCTTATGGGATGAGCTTAACTTCTCATAACACACCAAAAATTGCTATAAAAAAACCCTAATAACATTTATTTGGCATCCTGTCATTTTTGGTAACTTAATTAATAAACATGAGATAAAAAAAAAAAGATAAAAGGTTTTTTTTTTTTTTTTTTTTTTTTATTTTATCAAAAAGATAAAAGTTGGTTTTGAGGTTTTTGTATAACTTTTTATATCCTCATTTAAAAAAAAAAATATTAATTAAAGTATGGTGGCATGTAAATGAATAAAAAAAGAATTGGATATACCGTGGAGTTCGAAATCTATTATGAGGAAAGCACTACTGTTTTGTTAAGTAGTTTCTTTAAAATTGTTGTGGAGTGCATGTTTGCTGAATTGATAGATCTCCTAAACTTGGACATTATCTACCCTCTGGAGTTTGTATGGATACTTGATGATATTAATTTGATTTATGAGAGTTTTTATTTTGTTTTCTTTGATAGTGTGCCTTTGCGATGTAATAGAGCTGCTCTAACTCTTATTAGTGTTGCATAAGAGAGTGACGATGTCATTATTTGTCTTAAAGATTGCCTTTAATTTCTCTTTCCTATTGTCTAACCTGATTTTGAATATCGTTTTTGTTTTTATATATATATATATATATATATATGAATTTGAACCAAAATTTTCAAATAAGTATATACTCTGGTTTTTTGACTAAATAAATTTTTTTTTTAATTTATGAAAAGTGTAGAATATTTTGAGGGTAGTTTTGGGCTTTTAAAAAATGGTTCCCACATGTACCTATAATTATTTGCCACGTGTTCATAATTTTTTAAACAAAATAATTTTAATCCAAGTCAGATATCACATCGGCACTTCATCAGGCCATAAAAAACATAAGTTAATGAAAACAGACTGAGGGACGAAAATCGGTACGTTTAGAAAAGTTTAAGAAAAGTTTAGAGACAAAAATAAAACTTTTCAAATTATAGGGACGAAAAACGAATTTTTGTAATAATTTAAGTACGAAAATGATATTTTACTTAAAAAAATCTAAAAAATGGAGCAAGCAAGTCAACCAACTGAAGGGGTCTGCTATCTTCTTCTCAAAAATGGAAAACAAAAAAAAGGAAGGGGTAGACTCGTGATATAGCAGTAAAGCAAGGGGCATTGGCATAAGTCAAAAACCGGTGTCCGTGTGCTCTGAATAAATAAAGAAAAAACTTTCAAAGTATTAATAATTTTTAATAAATCCCAGTCCCAACAGTGTACGAACAGAAACAGATTCCATTGAAATTGAAAATCCCACAATTTCCTGGAATTCTCTCACACTTTCCCAATAAAGCAAAACTAGCAAAAGCTCTGAATTGCTCGCTCGCTCCCAATCCAAATCCGATCTCATTGTCAGACTCAGGTAAAACATTTTCCTTCCAATTCTCATTTCTTTCCCTCCGATCCACCTTTCCCTTCCACCGCTCCTCATACCTTTATATACTAAACTCACTCACTCTTAAACCATGTTTGTTTCCCGAGAATTTAACATTTTTTTTTTCCAAAAAGAAACTGTAGCTTTCTTCTTAAATTGGCGTGCCAGATATTTAGTTGGAACTTCCACTCTTTTCTCTTCTACAATTTCGTTGCTTTCTCAGCAGCCAAACACATCTTTAGGGTTTCTCTTAATTCTGTAACTTTTTGTTGTTGTTGTTGTTTGGTTTTATAGGGTGTTTGGATTGGTGTTGAAGATGATGAGCTTGTGAGTGTGTAAATATTATATACATATGTATGCAAAAATTGGGTGTTGAGGGAGTGGCAATTTGGTAAAAAAAATGCGGTTGTTCCCGTTGAGCTCTAGCTCGAGCTCAAGCAGGGAAAAGGATGAGAGCGATGAAACCAAAAACCAGGCGTTGTTGTACCTCAATGTCTATGATCTCACTCCCATTAACAACTACCTTTACTGGTTCGGCCTCGGGATCTTCCATTCCGGTATCGAAGGTATATGAATTTCCAACCCATTGCATTGTGTTGCTTAGCTTCTTACTTATTTGAAGTCTAGGGCTGTAAATGAATTAAGCTTATTATGAACAGCTCAAGCTCGGCTTGAGAAAAAGGCTTGCTTAGCCCAATTTTAGGATCAGCTATTAATCGAGCCAAGCTCATACGATATAATGTGTTCGTGAACAAGCTGGTGAGCATGATGATCGATTTAACCGTATATAATAGTAACATGATGATCGATTTAACTGTTATAATAATATTATATTTTCATATGTATACTTGTCTAAAAATATACTTATATAGACTTGAGATTGAATTGTGTAAATTTGTAAATAGGTTCATATGATATCAAATTACTATTTGTAGTTTGTTGATAATATAAACAATCTATAGTAAAAATTCATAGATTTTGGAAGGGTAACAAAATTTTTGTCAAGTTTTGACTATATTTGGGAAGTTAATCAAGTAGCTTGTAAACAAGCTCAAACTTGTTCAACAAGGAAATGAACCAAGCTTGAATATGTAATCTTGTTTGGTAATAAGCTCGAGTTGGCTCGTGTTCAAAATAAAACCAAATGAACAAGCCTGAACTTTTAATACTTGGCTTGTTTATAGCCTTAGTTATTTCAAACTTCAATGCTGCAAAAATTGCAAATAGATAATTATGGGATTGTATGACAAGGTCACAATGTTATCGCCATTACGTTTCCTTGTCTTATGCTGTAATAGTTATGAATGTGCTATAAAAAGCTGTATTCTGCAAAATGATTGCACTAGAAATAGAAACAACTGCTTCAAATGGTGAGTGGAAGATATTGCGCTTTATAATTGGTTTACTTTGGATAAATCTTGAAGCTTCATGTTTGCATTGCTATGCACAACTTTTGCCAGCTATGATTAAAAGTATGTGTTAGGACTAATGTAGAATGGCTGTTCTAGGCATTTCCCCAGAAGTGTGATTATAAAAAATCTAGCACATAGGATGTTGTCTATCGTTTCTTGTTTTCATTCCTAAATTTGTTTTAGCTTATTATATTCTATTAAGTTAGTCTTTTGGTGGATTCTTGGGTAATTTAAGGTTATTTTTTAATGTAAAATGTAAATGTACTAGGCTAAATCTTGTCCTAGCTTAAGGTTATTGGCTAGCATTGTTAAGTTTATTTTTGATCTCTGCCTGACCTGAATGAAGTTGTTCTGCTCTATTGATTGCTGTTACTCTTGGACCAACAACTTTAACCAATTTTACTAAGTCAAGTGCATGCTTTGGAACCTTCTTGTAGAAAATAGAGAATGGTGAGAATCCAATAGAACTTTGGACAACACCATAGGGGACTTCATGTTACATTGAAAAAAAAAAAAAAAAAACTAATGTTGTGATAGGAGAGGGGCAGATAGGTAAATTTCCATCTAAGCCCCTCTTTCTCCCCCCATTTTCTCCACCCCGATTTTGGGGAGACAAAAGAACACCTCAAAATGGTGGGCCCAGCCAGGCCCCACCAAACACTCACTTGACTGTGGCACTTAACTCCTCACTTCTCAATACAGGACTTCCCTAACCCCAACAAACACCAACATCATCTCCAACAACTTCCCTTCTTGCATGTTTTTGATTTGCTGTTCCTCCACACAAGATCTTTTTTCTTATTTCATTTCCAATGAAGAGCGATAATGACCGACTCAATAATATGACAATCATGATTGTCGCTTCTCAAAGGATTGTGAGAATCCAATTTCCAATCCCCATGTCCTCACTTCAATGACAATGGTAGGGTTTCTCCTCTCTTCTCCAAGTTCTCATTGTTCTTGTCAGTTTGATTTTAATTTTCTCCATTTGAATCAATTGGTTAGTGCCCTTAGTTCATGGTGCTCTGTATTTTGGGAATTTGATTTGTACTGCTATGCTCTCCTAGTTTCCTATGTTTGGTCTTTATTTTTGGGTGATGGAGTAGGTGAATTTTCTGTTATTATTATTACAAATTTTTGTGCTTGGAGATAGTATTATATCTTGTTCTTGTGGAAAAGAGAGAAATGAATGTGGTTTTTTGAAAATTTGCATATACCAGCAGGGTGGGTAGGGCAGGCCACAACAGGGTGGGATGGGTTTTTAAAAATCCCTGCATGCCAGGGTGCCAGGGATAGAAAACCCTGTTGCCACTTGATGTGGGATAGGGCATGGGGCCTTTTGAGTGGGGTTAGGCGGGGAATGGGATCACCCAAAAAACCTGCCCATTGCCATCCCTGGCTGAAAGGGCTTGTACTCCCTTGATCTTCATCAATATGCTAGTTGTACTTGCCCTCATTGTTCGCTGTACTAGATTGCTGAACAGCTATGATACCACTTAATGCAAAACAGAAACGCAACAGGCTCTTGTTCTACCTTAATGAACCTCTTTAATATTCAAGAATTAGAAATCTATAATCAAACAAAAATTTTAGAATCAGAGAAATATTGTATTCCACTATGATAAAACTAGTTTGGGAACTCTTCTTGACAGCTTTTCTTTAAAAAAAAAAAAATATAAGTAAAAATAATATAATATTCCAACTAATTCACTGAAAGACTAATATTAATGAAATTAAATATTTAAAAAAAAAGAACTAAATCTAGGCATGAAAGTAAGGGTCAATGGAATGAACATTATGACTGCATGCCGTTTATGAGATTTTTTATGATCATACTTTTCGACAAATTCCAAGGAAACTTGTTCTACGTCACTTATTGGTTGCATCTGGCTAGGCACACGATTCATGTCTATATAGATATTAAATGAAAAATTCAAGATTGATAAACTCAAATCTGCAACAACAAAAGTGAGTTTAGATTATATGCGTCCTCTAGTTTAAATTTTTGAAAATTTGCATGAATTACTGTTGTTAAGCATCAACCCATTTGATTTGAGTCTAACTGGTGCAGTTTTTTTTCAGTGGTTCTTTAGTGGATAATTAGGTCAACAAACTTACTTGTACCATGCGCTAATTCTTTTTTTGGGGATATTATAGGCACATATGCATACGTGGTCTTTCATTCTACCAAAATACTTAGTTAAACTGGTTATGCTTGGGCTTATTTCATTGTTGGATCTTTTCCTGACAAATGTCATGCACTAAATAGCTGTAGTAGTTATAATATAAATGACCTCTTTTCCAGGAAAGTGTATATTCCTGCTTCAATTGATCAATTCTCTCCCATTTGTGACTTACAGGCAGGTATCTTA
Source organism: Quercus dentata (assembly GCA_028216015.1). Lineage (NCBI taxonomy): Eukaryota > Viridiplantae > Streptophyta > Magnoliopsida > Fagales > Fagaceae > Quercus > Quercus dentata. The sequence continues at coordinate 9,565,904 of CP116455.1, forward strand.
TAAGATCACTCATGTATGAGGGGTTTTTGATCTTAGGATATTATCAAATGATATTGTATATGGGTAGTTGTTGAGGATTCTAGGTGTGAAGCTTTTGTATTTTCAATTCTATGGTGTGCCAACCATAAAAAGTTGTCTCTGAAATTTGATGGACAGTGCATGGTTTGGAGTATGGCTTTGGAGCACATGAGTACTCTTCCAGTGGGGTGTTTGAGGTGGAACCAAAAAGTTGCCCTGGCTTCATCTTCAGACGGTCAGTGTTGTTGGGCAGCACTGATATGTCTCGTTCAGAGTTCCGGTCATTCATGGAGCACCTTTCTGCAAAATATCATGGGGACACCTATCATTTGATTGCCAAGAACTGCAACCACTTCACAGATGAAGTTTCTCTGCAGCTAACCGGAAAGTCTATACCAGGATGGGTTAATCGGCTTGCCCGATTAGGTAAGAGATCTCTCTGCCTACGTATTTACATTACTGAGAATCTACCTTGAAGTTCAACATAGCTTCTAGACTATGCGTATGAACATAGTTCCACATTTACCTGGTCATATGATTAAACACCTGATCAACCACTATTTTTCCATTATGTCATACTTTATTATTTCTAAATTATCAGCTACATCAGATCTCTCCAGGGTCCATATATTTTTGGCAGTTTCACACCTTTGGGTAGATTGGTTATATAGGGTTTTCAAAGGGTGTGAACAGAAGAGCTGCTTACAATTATTGGTACTGCAAATGGATATTTTGGCCAACATATGACTGGCTTTTCCTTAATCTGATTGGATATCTGGTTGAAGTTTCAGGTTCTTTCTGCAATTGTCTTCTGCCTGAAAGCATCCAAGTTACAGCAGTGAGACATCTTCCTGATCATCCAGTATATTCTGGTAAGTCTATTTAGACAACCATTTTTGCAAGACTAATTACCTCAGATGCTTGAAAGTATTTTCTTCTTGAAAGAATATTACTGTCATTGGGTATCCAAAAATACAAAATCTAGTATAACAGAGTCACTGTGTGTAATTGAATAACCATATATTTCTATATGTTTTGTGTTCATTTTGTCGAAAAATGGAAATGAAAGGTAGATGTTCTTTTTAATCTTTTATGTTTTTTTAACGTGTAAAATATGAGGTGAAAAGGTTAGTTAAATCATTGATATTCCCCAGGATCGCATGCTTAATTAGCATTGGTTGAACTTTATCAAGTTACAAAAAGACGGTTAAGTTATGGATCAATAATTCATAAAGATGAAGATATTGAAGAATATGTGAACCCTAGGATAAGAGAAAGGTGGATGAAGTGGAGAAGTGCATCAAGAGTATTGTTTGATCATAGAATATCTATAAATTTAAAGAAAATTTTATAAGACTTCTATAAGACTAGCTATGATCTATAGTACTGAATATTGGGCTGTTAAGCACAATGTATTTATAAAATAAGTGTAGTTCAAATGAGAATTTTAAGATGGATAAGTGTAGAAGGAAAGATATGATTAGAAATGAGGAAATTAAAGATTGGGGCGACCCCTGTTGATGAAAAGATGAGGGAGAGTCGCTTGAAATGGTTAGATCATGTTCAGGAGGAGAGCAATTATTGCACCAATGAGAAAGAGTGAGTTGTTCAAGTTGAGAGAATTAAAAAAGGTAGGAAGACCAAGAATAATATTAATAGTAGTAGTAAAAAATGGTATGTCAATGCATGAAGTACTAAAAAGTATGACTTTGAATAGAATAGAATAGAATGGCGAAATAGAATAAATGTGACCTAGTCTAAGTCGCTAACTAGATCCATAGTTGATCCAAAACATATGGGTAAGGCTTGGGTGTTGTTTCTTTAAATTTTGAACTTTGGATTGTTAGGATATCCAGTGAAAATGATTTTTTAGGCTCTTAGAAGTTAGAAGCTGGAACCATCCAATCCCTGCAGTTGCATCTATAATTAGTTATCTGGAGTCCCCGTCTAAGAAGTTCTAGGAATGTCTTGACAGTGACTGCTTAATTGTTCAGCAGAAAGCACTAAATTCAGAGATTTGATTTTCCTATTACATGTGTTAGTGTTGAGGTCTCTCTCTCTCCGTTGATCAAACATATTGTGTCAATACAGATGATGATGGGTCAGAATCGGTTGTATCATCTGCATCAGTAGAGAGTGAAGGGGAGCAAAATCATCATCTCCTGACCACACCAAATGGCGATGTGGCTTTTCTTAAGGAAAAACCAGTGAGGCTAGCAAGGGAGCTCATGTGATTCTTTCCTCCAATTCCAGTTCCAATTCTTTTGTCTCTTGGGTCTGTCTGTTGGTTGTTCTAGTAATGTATGAGCTCAGGTGTATCAGTGAACATGTCTCAAGTAAATTTTTCTAAAATTTTAATATATGTTTCCTGGTACAATATTGATGCCAAAAAGTTGTATGTGGCCAGTATTGTTTTGAAATGTATGATTATGCTTCAGATATTCCTATAACTGCATTAGAAGTTTGCTTATTAGCATGTTAGTAATTCTTAAATGTAAGGGCTCTTGTATTTGCTATTAAACTCAAAAGAAATACTCTCAAATTTAATGATGAGTATTGCAGATCCCAGAAATTTGTTATTAAGGATTTTGTTTATTTTTTTCTTTTCCTTTATTTTTACATTCATTTGTGTTTGGTTCGCGTAAAATCATTTCCGGAAAATATTCTATTTTCCGGAAATGCTATTTTCCGGAAAGGAAAACGTTTTCATGTGTTTATTTGTCACAAAATTCATTTTACGGAAAATTAATTTTGGTGTTTGGTTCATTTAATCATTTTACCGGAAAATACATCAAATCCGGCTAAACGCTCGTCCGACGAGCGTCTGACGAGCGTCCGACGAGCGGCGCTCGTCGATTCAAACGCACGAGCGTCCGACGAGCGGCGCTCGTCGATTCAAACAAGCGCTCGTCGATCGACGACGACGAGAAGCGCGCTCGTCGATCGCGCTCGTCGATCGCGATCGTCGATCGACGAGACGATCGCGCTTCGTCGATCGCGATCGTCGATCGACGAGACGAAATGGCTTCGTCGATCGCGATCGTCGATCGCGCCGCTCGATCGACGATCGCGATCGTGCACCGCGCGCCGCTCGTCGTCGCGCGATCGTCCCTCTCTCTCTCGATCTGGGCTCTCTCTCTTCTCTCTCTCTCTCTCTTTTAGGAAGTGAAATGAAGTGAAAATGAAGGCGTAAATCATTTTCCGTGGTCAAAGGGAAAATTCGTGGTCAACCGGAAATGATTTTCCGGAAAATAACGTTTTCCGTGATGACCAAACATCGAATTTTCCGGAAAATCATTTCCGGAATTAGTTTGAAGTCAATTCAAAACACACTGAAATACAGAGAAAATTACCTATTGTTATTGTGTACGAATTTTCAGGATGAAGTTTTAAATTTTTCTTTGAGAATATTTGGTATGTGACTGAAATATTTTACAAAGTAGTATTTTTTTTTGCCAACTTTTTATTTATTTATTTATCTCTCTTTACCACATTTCTTTGATTCTAGAGTCTTATGATCGCAGAAAAAAGTTTGTAAAATTGCGTTCTCTTAACTTCAAGACAAGATGTGGGTTCCAGTTAGGAAAACGTTAACTATATATACGCTTATACTCCAAAAAAATTAGTCTAAGTCACGATCAAATTTTGTTGGAATTGTCCATTCGATGACATCCAGGCTGTGGGCTAACTGGACTTGGCAGACATGCTGTGAACTTAGAGACACCACCCATACATAGGACTAAAGAGTAAAGACACCTTACCACAACACAATCTAGTTCACATAATCCGAACTATCACAATTCATGTGTTGTGTTACACCCAATGTGGGACTCAAGTCACTCAACACACGAATGCACAATGCCCATTTATGGAACTTATTCGACATAATTTGGGGTATCATAAGTTAACTAAATTGGTAAAATTTCTAGCATTTTCTCATTTATGGAAACCATTCCACATAATTTGGGGTATCATAAGTTAACTAAATTGGTAAAATCTCTAGTGCATCAGGCAGGTATGGGCGTATGGCTGGGCATATAGGAATTGATTACTGGAATATGTAGTCAGCCCACCTCTTTTGTCATGATCTTTTGCTCATAGTTCAGTTCACTAGTCCATCCCACATGGTGTCGCCACTTCCGTAGTGGGTTATGGCCAAGAAGCTCCACCTGCAAGGTTGTACTGCTTTGGATCACCCTCTGATAAGTAGTGCCAATAGCTTCACTTGAGTCCTTGTCATGAAGCCCTCATCAGGATTTCAATCTCCAAAGATATGGAAGACCATAGATGCATTGGTTTGTTTTGGTTAGGTTATAAGAGAGTTGGTACTGCCTAAACCTCTGGAGGACTAGTAGATTAAAGGGCCCAAATTCCTGAAGTGGGTATTAATGAATAGTGCTTGGATTTTTAGAGTTAGACTCTCCTCCCATCTTCTCCTTCTTTTTATTTTTTATTTTTATTTTTATCTTTAATCCGAATAAAGGTCATGTAGTAGATATAAAAAATAAAAGTCAAATTTTTTTTGTTGTTGTGAGAATACATTCAATAGGATCTTATGCAAATCCCCCACTTTACACCCTCCATTAGCAATATGCCACATCAAGATTTCACTAATAAATGAAATAAATTTATAGACATGTCCAACACAATAATCTCTTATAAATTAGTCATATATTTAATAAGATTCTCTGTTGATTAAAGATAATTTTCCTTTAATTTATTTTTTTCTAATACTAATTAATACTGGAAAAAACAAAAAATTATTTTCACAAAAGATTTCCAATCAAAACAAATATTGCATCAATTATTATACAATCAATTTGGAGCATCATGAATTGTGTTGCTTTATTAAAATACAATCGATGTTGCGTGACCAGAGGGTATTTGAGTGCTGGTAGTTGTATCATACAATCTTGAATAAAATAAGTTTTCTTTGAGTGTTTGATTAGTTAAACTGATAGCTGATTAACGGAGAGGACTAAAGTCAAGATAACTTAATCAGCAAGGCAATGACTGGTGAGAGATGTTGACTCATTAGAGCCTGCAAAATGAAGTAGTATTTGTTATTTAACGAGGTATGGCTGGAAAGGCTAGGGTCCAAAACAGAAAATGATAAGCAGAAAGATCATAAAGTTTAGGGGTCCACCGAAAATAAAACTGAAATTAAAACGTACAGTTTAGACAATGTGGTAAAAAAAATGAATGTCAAAAGTGAGTTAATATAAAAACGGGTAAAGGTTTATTAGCTCGTGAAAAATAAGAGAGGCCTAGTTGTTTATTATAATTTTTTAAAGTAAAAAGAGAGGTCAGATCGTTAGGTTGCGTTCTTGACCGGGTACCAAAGTCTCCTTAAGCATCTTCTTGTATGCTTCCTCAAAGTTTTGGGTCCAAAACCACTACCTAAAACTTTCCAACTGAATGTTCAAACCCCTTAAACACTCTATGATGGAAAAAATTGAATAAATTTTTTAATAATAAACCTATATTTGCTTTCTCTAAAGTGAAAACTCCCCACTTGTTCTGTAGAGAAAAAGAAAATAGAGACACTATTTCTAGGTGGCTTAAGTTTGCTTGTCCTTTGGGTTTCGCAGCCTCTGAGTCATTTCAGGTGTGCTTCACTCTCTTTTCCCTGTTCCATTTAAACACCTTCCCATATAAGATTAAAGAGTAACTAACAACTATCATTGTCCCAAGCTTGTGCCTTCTGCATACTTTTTTTTTTTGGTTAAGCAATGGATGCTTTTCTCTTCCTTATTCTCTTCTCTTCCACCTTGCTAAGCATAAACGCTTCTGAAGACACTTGTACCATGATGCAGTGTGGTGATGGAGCTCCCAAGATTCAATTCCCATTCCAAGTAAAAGGCTTGCAACTCGAACACTGTGGTCACCCTGGTTTTGAGCTTGTATGCAAAGACAACACCACTTTCATTCCCTTCCCATCCTACAATGGTGACTTGGTTGTTAAATCCATCTCTTACCACACCAAAAGTCTTAGTCTTCTTGACCCCAAAAACTGTGTCCATGAAGTCTTTCTTAACCTCAATCTCTCTCTTACACCTTTCCATTATTACTATGTTCTTAAGAACTACACATACCTCAATTGTTCTTCTAGGTTGATTTCTTCTTCCTTCAGTGAGATCCCCTGCCTAAGTGGCTCCAAATATCATGTCTATACTGTAGAGCCTTCCTTGGCTATACCAAATTCTTGTAGGCCAGTGAAAACTGTGGCAATTCCTTTTCAGTATAGTCCTTACCTAGCTGACAATAGTTTTGGTCTTGGATTATCTTGGGATTTGCCTGGATCGGAAGATTGTGAAGCAAACGGAGGCCACTGTGGATTGAAGGATAAAACAGGATGTTCTAACTTGGCACATGATATAGGTAATCTTTGTCCTTTGTCCCCTTTTTTTTTTTTTTTTTTTTTTTTTTTTTTTTTAATTTTTTTAATTTTTTTTTAAATTTTTTTATAGAAATTTTGATTATGTCCTATAATATTTGACAATTTCTAATTTTAACAATTTTGATTAGTAATGAAACTTGTAAAGTATGTACCAGGACATATTGTCATGTACTATTTTCTTAGAAAAGAAAAGAAAATTTCATTTTACTAAAAAGAGAATAATAAAATCATGATGGGGATAATAAAACAATAGTTTGAGAGTTTTTGAGATATCAGAAAAAATTTATGTACTACTAAATTCTTCGAGACTTGCTATGTCATTTCCAATGAAATAAAAAAAATAAAATAAAAATACTAGCAATCTTCTACCCCCCTAAAGTCCAACCTATCACATATTCCAAGTAACTATTCTGTCTGTCTAATCTTCTAGCATTCACATGGAATGATGGAATCATAGTGGGAAAATAAGATCTAAAACTAAAGAAATCATGAATGTCATGTCACTCACATAAATGTGTTATGTGTCCATCATGTATTAGGATAAGCACTCAAAGGTTTTAATTGGTTATATTTCAATTCTACTTCACGTTGGTCAAATTGACAAAGACTTTGACCCGGTTTTCGTAGAAATACTGAAAGGAAACTTCCCTTCTTGTTACTATGTACCCTTGTCAAATAAGTAGCTATCATGCCCTTGATTACACTTTAGAATTGTTGTAACATTAGTATTTTAAAATTGTATGAATTGAAAAATTGGAGTAGCTAGCATCAATATCTTGTTCAAAACAATATATCCCATTTTCAATACATGATCAATTGATCATATGTATTATATATAAATCATAATACAAACTAATCTTAATTTTTGGGTTTTATTATGCATGTGCTTGTAGATAAAAGCCTCAACCAGTAGTATTTGTTAGTTTTTACATATAATAAAAGAGAGATTGGTCTAGTAAGTTTATACTAATTGTGGTCTGATTTTTGCAGTCTTCAGTATCGGCATCTTCATTTTTGCGATGGTGGTGGCGACAGTGACGATTATAAGGATCTATCACTCGAAGAAAATACACTGTCAGGATGAAGAAAAGTATTCAGCTGTGGTTGAGAAATTAGGAGACTATAATCAGATTGTGAAACCAAGCAAGTGATCAACAGTAAGCATGAACTATTTAGGACATCATAGTACAGAAGCACCTTTAGAGGCCAAAAAAAAAAAAAAAAAGTATTTATATAAGAAGGTAGGTATAGATTAGCTTTGATTGTATAAATTTTTGTTTTAAAAAAAAAAAATGTATGGCTTTAAAAGCTAATAATTTTGAAAAAGTAGACACTAGAAAGAAGTTTGGCAACTCAAACAAAATGGTTTAATTGCATGAATCAGACATAAGATTGAGATGAGAAAGTGATGTTTCTCAAATTCTCCAAGATACGTTCGACATAATAACACGCATGTGATTTCATTAATTCAAGATTTGAGTCTTGAGTCTTGACTACCAGAGTTTGTGTCTCTTCTTACCACGTCTTAAGGGTCCTTATTATACTCTGTAATTAATACGCATTGGAGTATAAAGTGAACAATTTAGTTACAGATTCTTTCGGATATGTGAGTACATCATAAACTCATATGGAAATATTTTGTACAATATATTTTTATAGTTTATTTATAATACTCATTGGGTAGTATTATATTTGAGAAATAGTAATATTACAAAAAAATTAATAGGAACGGGAGAAAACCAAATCCAAAAATAAAAAGATGACCACGCACAAAAGAGAACACTAGAAATTTACGCAATTCAACTATAGCCTACATATATGGGCAACGGTCAAGAGGAAATTTCAATAACAAATCTGGAAGATACAAATACGATGTAGATGCATTATCACATAACTCAAAATCCCAATAAACCCAAAACAAATCTTCATCTTTATCGCTAATATCTAACATCCAAATTTTGCAAATCAACAAACATTTTTTTGTAATCACTAATATTAGCATATTTGGCGACATATTTGAGTAATCATCCATAAAACTCTTGTAAATTATCAATTGATTCAATTCCACCAGTTAACAATTCTAACCAGTCACAGGGATAATAAAAACTAACTCATTAAGAGACAAGTCCCTAACATGATATCAGATTCTTGGTTTTGCCTCGTTTAGATAGAAACTGAACTTAAGGCAAATCTTATAACCGAGTGAAATCTTCTATACAAAATCCTCTTTGACATATGGCTTGATCATGTAATTACAAGTTCAAAATAGATGCAAATACTTTTTGAGCTTTGGCTATGTTGATCTTCTTCTTCATTTAATTTTTTTTTTCTTGGTGGTAAGTAGCTCTCTGGACCTAGTTGCTACATGATGCTTGATCATGACCTATACCATACCATGGACTCAGAACTTGCTAATTAGTTTGCAGTCTCAGCTAATTAAGGAGTGGCGAACCATGGTTCTGCTTCAAAATGCTCTCACCCAAAACTAAACATGAATTTAGAAATTTACTTTGTATACTGACATAAGCAAAGTATCACTCTGTTCCCTGCAAGTAGTTTATCAAGTTGTTTTAAAATACCAGAAAGGCAAGTAGATTAATGGTCCTATACAAACAACTGCAACCTAGAAGCTGAATATTGTACCTTACAGTTCAACATTGTACCAAAAGAATTAGAAGGAAAAGAACATAGGTGATTTGCATAAGTCAATAACAAACAATGTTTACAGAGCATTATATGGACTAGGAAAAATAATGCACTCTAAAACAGACGACTTTTACAATAACCTTAAACTTGGATACATGAAGAAAGGCAATAGAGAAATTAACACGGAACAACAGGGAAAAAGCAAGCTGGGCAGGAATATCAAAATGTGGTTTCCATGTATGAAAAAGATGCAGGGAAACCATAACAAACCTGAGTGTACAAATGGCGCAAGATGCACAATGTAACTAGTGCTATCCTTGTTAATTAAACCAGGAGAGCTCTCCTTCAATCTAGTGACCCCTGGACTTCATGGGTCCAGAGTTTTCAACAAAAGCAAATTCGAAGTCCTTAATCTTATCTAAATTTTCGAGATTTGGGCATTCCCTGACTTTGATTAATTTTATAGATGGAAATATATCCAGAACGCTCTTTGACTCTAGCACCCCAATACTAGTCAAATTAGGCAGTTCCACCAGGTGCAGCTTCTGTAAATTCTGCAGTTTACAATCTGTTGATGTATTTGGCATAAACAGAGTCTTCAATTTATCACAGAATTTAATTTGGAGGACTTCAAGATTTTCTGGTAGCTGGGATGAATGAAAAACAGCTTCAAGCATTGGGCAACAATCTAGATATAATTTTTTAAGGTGTCCAAGTTGCAAGTTTCCATTGGAGACACTCTTCAATGTGGGAAGGTTTGATGCCCACAGAGTCTCAAGATTTTCCTCCATTAAGACTTCTGCCTCTTCACCAAAAATAGTTTGCATTTCGGTTGACCTCTCTAGCCAACAGCCTTTCATTGCCATGACATTGCCAACATTTTTTGGCTTCACACCTGCAGCCAAGTCTGATAAGGATTTGATAAACTTGTTATCGATCAAAGAGATATATTCAGCTTTTAGAAGGGCATCCTCAAGACCAGAAGGAAAACTATCAAATCCAACGATTTCCAGATACTTGCCATGTTCTTCAGGAAGAGAAAGAGTCTGAAAGTATATTTTTCTGAAGATAGGGTCAACTTTGTGCAGACAGATATCTACATATTTGCCTTCCTCCTTAGGAGTGCAAACAGAGAACTGAAATTCTTTGAAGCATGTCTCCCATAACACAGGATCTTTCTTCAAAATTTTGAAAAAATCAGTACCCCTCATTGATATGCAAGGCCTTTTTTGCCATGCTTGAAGATGCCACATTGAACCCAGTTTACTTCCTCTGGTAGGTACTTTATATCCCTCCATTCAAGTGTTTGAATATCCTTCAGGTCTGGCAGATCAAGGTGCTTTAAACGAGTCAACTCTGAGATCTCATAGGGAAACTCTTTGACTCCAGTCCCCCACAATTCAAGAACTTCCAAATGAATAACTGATTTCAGACACGGTAGCTTGTTTAAGCTTGAACAATCTCTTAACTTAAGGTCACGGAGATTGCTAAAATTGTCAAGTGATGGTAGAGACTGAATGTGTGTCTCAGAAAGATCCAAAACCTCTAGCTTAGTACATTTTTCTAAATTTGGATATAATTCGGACAGCGTACAACCTCAAAGTAAAAGATGAGTGAGGTTGGTGAGGTTGGACGTGGGAGGTAACTTAAGTGCAGTTCCTGATAGGTTGAGGAACCGAAGGTGAACCATGTTCTCCAAGAATTCAGCTTCAGTTTCTTTCAAAGACCTTGCACCACATAAATCAAGCTTCTCAAGTTTCGATAGAGATTCCAGAGGTGGAAGTTCTTTGAGATTGACACAGTTTCTTAGTAAGAGTTGACAGAGGCTACTAAGATTGGAAAGGGATGGTAGACATTCAATCTTAGTTTCTGAGAGGTTAAGTTGTTGAAGGCAAGCCATGTGCTGAAAGGATTGATCCACAATTTCTTTCAAAGCACTACAACCTGAAAGATTAAGAATTTCAAGGTTACAAAGGTTAGAAAGTGAGGGCAACTTTTGAAGGTTGGTTTTTGAGAGTTTAAGACGACGGAGGTTTCTCAGATGTTCAAAGATATTATCTTCGATTTTGTCTAAACTAAAAGCATCAGAAAGATTCATCAACTCGAGATTTGGGAGGCTGTTATTATTGGAAGGTAAATGCCTGATTGCAGTATTAGAAAGATTGAGGGTCTTGAGGCCATCCATACTTGGAAAGATTTCATCTTGATTTTCCTTTAGCTTAGAAGAACCTGAAAGATCAAGAATTTCAAGCTGAGATACTGATTTTAGGCTGGGAAGTCTAGTTAAGCATGTACAACATCTTAAGGAGAGTTGAGTGAGATTTCCCAGATTTTTCAAAAAAGGCAAGCGGTCAATCTTTGTTTGGGAAAGATCAAGCATTCGAAGTTTTGCATGTGCTTTAAACGTTTTATCTTTCAATTTTCTCAATTCAATAGCACCAGAAAGATCAAGCACTAGGAGGCTTTCGAGTTTTTGTAGTCTTGGAAGTTCTTCCAAGCTAGCACACCCCTTAGCATGAGCCACCTAAGTTCACTCAATTCAGAGATGGAAGAAGGCAGCGATTTGATCTGGACTGCAGAGAGCTTCAGGCTTGAAGTTGAAGCAATTTATGAAAAAATCATCTGGAATTTTCTTCAAGGAGGTAGCACCTGATATCTCTAGAACCGTTAATGATTTAAGTTCTTTGATATCATCAACGTTCTCCAATAGATCACATCCTCTGAGCACAAGAAGACGTAGCTTGTCCATTTCAGACAAGTTTGATGGCAATGATTTGATTGTGGGATTGAAAAGTGCAAGAACTTGAGTCCCTGCATTGGCTTAAAGAATGTATCAAGGACTTCCCTGGAGAGACGACTTCCATCAATTAGTAGTGTGGACACTTTATCCCATTTGTCACGATTGCACATTGTTTTTATCAAACCGTCTGCATGTGTGATTCTCCCAAAACCTTGCCAATGGCCACCCTCAAACACTCTAGCCAAACCCAAACTTGATTTCCCTTCGTTCCTATCAGGACAACAATCAAGGATTGTAAGTGCTAATCCTTCCACGACAACGGCATTATCATCTTGTATTTTCAGCAGATGGCGATCTATAAGCTCCACTAAAACACGATGTCCCTCTTCATACACCTTCTCAACATGGTCAACAGGACCAAAATATCCTTCCAATATCCAGCAAGCTATCAACTCATTGTAATGGACTCCACCATGCTTGAGAAAGAACTGCAAGCTATACCAACAACAATCAATCAAAGCCTCATCTCTCTTCGCAACATTTCATACCCAAAGCGCAGCAGTGGATTTGCACTGTTATGTGCATCCTTACATGTCGCTGCTTCTTTCATAGCACTTTCCAATGTCCAAACCCCACAATCATGCTCTACAATGCGATTTAAGGCTTCTGCTATTACTACAATCGCAGCTGGTAGACCATTGCTGTTTTCTGCAATTGTCTTGGCAAAGCCATCAATGTCTGAAACGTTTTTAGTGAATCTTTCCTTAAACAGACTTGATCCCTCTTCATTGGACAAAGGATTTATTTTTATTATCTTACGCTTTGTTTCAGTCACTTCCACAACTTGCTCTTTTCTTCTAGTGATTAAAACCTTAAACAAAGCCTGCCCATTCAGATGCATAATTTCCGTAAATGCTGACATAATATCATTTTCATTCATCGTATCAGGAACACCATCAACAATCAAGAAAAGACACTTTTTAAGATCAGACAATCTCATTTCTTCAAGCTTAGTAGATATCTTTTTTTTCAAGCTTTCCACGTCCTCCTCTTCATGGTCCTCCTCCTTGGTAGCATTATCTTCCCACTCCTCAATAGTGGAAAGTACAGACAGTTGACGGGCAATGTTCTCATGAAGAGACCTGTTCTCTTGGAGAGACTTATTATCATCTTGTTGATTCATAAATACCCAAAGAGTCACATAAGATAGGTCCTCCTTGTCTGCTGAATCAGCTATCTTTCTTGCAATCCATGTTTTCCCAACTCCTGCATCCCCAGTGAGAACAATTGTCGTCGCATTGTCGTCCTTCAACAGCTCAAGTATCTCATTTTTCACCGCTTCTCTCAAGGCCATAGCTAATATGAAAAATTCAATGTCAGAATTTTGATAAGATTAAAAGAATCAGTTTGGCAAAAAGATAAATTCCACAAAATTCCACCTTGCACAAACACACACATATTGATATACACACATGCACAAAGTACTTTATTCCTCCAAGAAAGTTTTTTACAACACATTATAAAAGATTTTCATTAAATGGTTAATTTTTACTCCCATTTTACCAATAATTAATATATAAAAGATTTTCATTAACTGTTTAATTCTATACATATTCTTTATTTATTTGAAGTTTTTAAAACAAATAACAACCATCAAAATCTTTAAAAACATATATAAAATTACATTGAGAACAAGCATAGTGTCCCCGGCGTGTCCATGTCCAAGATGGACATGCTAAGGATTCTGGAATGTCCGTGCTTCTTACCAAAAAAATTCCTTCAACAGGTGTGCTATGAAATGTGAATTGAAACCTCAAACTCAATCACACCCTTTTCAGCGTCCTCTGCCTAAACCACTCTGCTACAATGACTTTAGCTCTTGTAAGTACTTCTTTGAGATCAACTACCTACTAATATATATATATATATATATATAAAACTAAAATATCAACTTCCCTAGTGGATTGTGGAATCTATAATTCTGTAAAATATATCACTAATGGGGACATAGAATCATAGATACAGCAAAGTGGTGGAAAAATTATATTGTTACGTAGCACTATAAAATCATTGGCTAGAATAATGAAAACAATATTAACAAAAAAAAAAAATTAGAAACCCGTATTTTATTCTCAAGCTAAGATTTGAGACACAAAATAAAAAAGCTCTCAATATCTCCACAGAAACAGATCCTCTGAGTGAGAGAGAGAGAGAGAGAGATCGTTAAGATAAGTTAAGATGCACAGACAAACACATTTTCTAATTTTAGACATTATTCTACATTATCTAAACCAAAACGGCATAATAAATTACTTAGGATCAGAAACATGGTAAATAGTAAAAGGAAAGTAAAAGAAAAACCTGGTACGTTTTTTTTCTGGGGTGCAAAGCAAAGCAAAACAGCTCCTTCAAGTTCAACTCTCTGTGTCTGAGCTCTCTCAACTCTCAAGTATGACTGATCAAAAGTCTTGTTTGGTATCTCGCTGGCTTTTGGTTTAAAAGTCTTCAGTCTTTCCCAAGTCAACTTCTTGCGAGTGGTGTTTGCGAAATTACCCTTTCAATAATTGCTTTAAACTTTAAAGTGACTTTTTCTTTTTCTTTTTTTTTTAAATATTTTTTTATATAAATTTAAAGCTCCAAAAGTTTTATTCATATTGAATTCTGGGTGAGCCATGTTGGAGGTAATTTGGTAAAAAAGTTTATGTTTTTGATTTTTGCCTATCTTTTTAACTTCAACAAAAATAGTATATTTAAAAATATATTAGTATTAATGTTTCTCTTTTTGTCACACATTTGGTATGACTTATGAGTTAAGAAAGTTATAAATTTTTTTTTGCAATAGCCAGAGCAATATGATTTTAACATTTTTCTTTTTTTGAAAAAATTATCTAAAATCATAGATTTTTAACAAGACGTGAACACAGGTGGTTGCAATATCTTCTTTAGATGACACGTGTTAATCAATGGCCTCATAATGGCTTTAGTTTAGTAGAATCTCATATATTACTTTTTTTGTTTTCCATTTTTCCATCACAACCTCGACACCTCCATTACTGACAAAGCATTGATCTATATGGGGGTTATTTCCATTTTCCAGTAGTAGTTCGACTTCACATAGCAACAACAAATTGAAAGTAATCCAAGTGCACCCTAAATTGCTGCATTTGATGGATGATTGTAGATCTCTCTTGTATAGAAGTCCTTACTTGCAAATCAACCATGCGTTTAGAAAAGCTAACAGATGTGACAATGCCTTGGCTAGCTTGGGAAGATCTCATCTCATTCTCCAAATTTTGTTTTATTTTTTGCTCCCCCGAATTCTAACGGATTTCCACGAAGCAGGAGTAGGATTGCACTTTGTTTTGTGAGGCGTGGAGTCCATCACAAGGTCACAATGCAATGTACCACATACATCTGCTAAAATATCACCTCTCGGCAAGCATTGAAAATCAAAATGAAGTTTTTAACTCACAAAAGTTAGTAGAAATGCATTAAAATAAACTTGAATTATCATTAAGAAATTGCAAACCCATCTAAAATCCTACTGAACAACCAAACCGCATTAAAGCACTGGCCATCCCTCTTAGGCATTTCATCAAACATTTATATAGAATACTCAAAAGCATAGTGGATTGGAAAAATAACCAACTATAGGCATTTCAATACAACCAACTCTACCCAATCCACCATAACCAACTACCAAACCAACAAAAAAAATAATATATCGCACAAATTGAAAAATATAGAGAGCAGCAAAAAAAAAAAAAAAAAAAAAAAAAAAAAAAAAAAACACCAAAGGGTGAGTAGCTCGATCGGCTAGATGACGGTGGAGCTACGGCATTAGAGAAAGGATGCAGCAGTGGTTATGGCCTTCTATACGATTGTCTCTCTCTCCCTAAACTAATCCTTAACGTTCTCTCTCCCTCTCAATGGAAAATCTTTGGTAATTTTTATTCCTACATGCCTCTCACATGAGTTTCCTGTTAGTTTGTTAATAGTAGACTGACAAATGTATTGATTTGGCAGCTGTCCAAAGTTTAGGGAATAAATTGGTTAAAATAAAAGTTCGAGGGGTGTTTTGGTCATTACCCTAAAGTTTAGGGGATGTGTGAGCATTTTTCCTATTAATTTTTGTTTTATGTGTTACAAAGAACCCAATGCATGGTATGTATGGACTTGGATGAGCCTTAAATGGGCTTTTTAGTACAATTGGCCCTTTAGGGCCAAAATTCAAATTATAAACTATTATCTTTAACAATGTCATATTGGATCTATACATACTTCACTAAGAAAAAAAAGGTTAATTCCATTCGCATTGACCATACTTCAACACTTCTCGGAGGCGGCTCAATAGTATAAGTAAACTAGTCGCTAACCCGTGCCACGCACGGGAAAGTTTGGCAATTTTATTTTAATTATTATACATATTTGTTTTCTTTATTAAGTACTAATAAATAAAAAATGTCAATTAATTTCATATTAACATGATATAATATTATATATGTTATCTCTAGAGTATATATGAACAAATAAATTAAGGTTAATAGTAACTTGAGGGTTATTTCATAGGTTCATATAACAATTTTCACATTAAAATTGCAACAATATAACAACAAAAACTCACATACAAATAAATACGAAAATAATTTGTTTATGCTTGTGTGCTTCCACTTGTCATGAATGGAAATCTCCATTATCGTATGCGATCATATCTCTATATTCTTTGTACATTCTGCAGAGAGATTATATTTTTGTATGATGTAGTCTCATTTTTCACCTCAAGGTAAAGTTAAACATGGCCCCAAACAGAAACAAAAAGTTGTTTTTAGGCCCTTAGCAGTGTTCTTTCTTTTCCATGGTACCCTAGATACTCCCAAAAGTGTAGCTTATATGCCATGAAAAAGAAAATAACTTATAAACTTCCTTGACAATAACAAACAATAAAAAAGACCTCCTTATGAAAAGGTCCACTTAACAAAATAATAACCATATTCTTTAGTTTCACTAATCCACAGATGAAGAAAAGTGAGGTTTTAATATTAGAAAAAAAATACACTTTCCACCTGTTTCTTTCTTCACCCTTTTAACAAAATCCTCCATCTTATAATTAATGCAAACATTAGCTCCACAATCCTTGCAAACAACTAATTTTTCATCATTCCTTGCCAAACACAATCTTAAATATATTATACATGGAAACTAAACTTATGCATGCATTAGAAGAAAAGTGATATTGTACTGTCATCAACAATACTAAATTGCAAATGTACCAATACTCCCATGAAAATGAAGTTTTAATATTCATCCGTTACGCATTGGAGGTACCATATATCATACATAGTTGTTAATACTATCATCAATCACATATATTGTCTAACTTCTCTTATCATAGATATTTCAGATTTTATGGGGGAAAAATTAAAAGAGAAAATGTGTTTTTTTTTTTTTTAAATTTATTTAGAAAGAGCTACAATGGCAACCTTCTATGCTGGACCATGTTGTCCTTTATTTTATGGTTGTAGTCAATAAAAATCAATATTAAGCAAACAAGAATTTTAGTTCAAGTTGATCAAATGTTGAGCGTGAAGAGTGGCAGAAAAACATCTTCAAATGTAAAACAGATTCCACTCATCATATCATAACTTAAAGATTACTTCCAAACAGCTCACATTACGTTAGTGAAGTCAAGAATGAGAAATGTGAAGGTCTATTGACATATTAGAGACTTGCAAAGAGAATTTAACTTGCATTTTCTTTATGCCTAACATCATAAAGAGGAAAACATGAATTAATATACAAAGAAAACAGAAACTTGGGAAGAGAACAACTTTTTGATAAAATAGTATTAAAATTACTACAACTTGAATCCACCCAAAAATTACACCCATGACAAACTAAACACTTTACAATTGAACAGATATAGCATAGCCTCCTCTAATAATACTTTGCCATTAAACACCCTTGCATTTTTCTAAATCCAAATATATACATAGGCAGCACAAGCCAACTTGAATAATGAGGAATTACGTTTAGGATGTAACCAACTGATTTGAGGACTAATTTGTACATGAGTTTTGACATCCGACATGATTTATATCAATTTATAAACCAATAACCCACAAATTGGAAAAAAATAAAAATTATTAATTTCAAGAAAATTTCTAAAATTAGAATGTAGCATAAAACCAAGAATGCACAATCCAAACATAAATCAAAAGGTGTGGGAATGAACACATTAGATAGTCCAAATAATTATATTTCCACTATTCAAAACCAAGACAAAGATATCCCCGATCCGCATAATGCAAAAATGCACACCTTAGGTACAATGTCTAAAATATTTATGATTATTGCGATAAATAAAAGTAAATAAATATAAATACAGAATTTAGTGGGTCATCATCAAATAGTTTATGATAGTTCATCTATACTATAATCCCAAGACTGATAGGCTTGTAAACTAACATAAATGCAAAAATGTCAAGTAAAACCAATTGCTCTTAGAGGCCTTTTGTCAAACACTTAGCATATATAACCAAGAAATAGAACTTGGTTAACTGGAGGTGTTGTAATAGAGGGAAGCAATATTTCAAAGTGCCTAAAGAACATTTAGAATAATGGAATATACAAATTAGAAACATATTGATGCCTCCTATTAGAAGCAAGCCTTCCAACATTATTTCTTCATTGGACCAAGTATGGCTAGATCACTTTTTAGCTCGGATACAATGTGAAGGAAAAAAGTGTGACTTGTTCTAAACCCTTTCGAAATACATTTAGGGATATATGGGTGTTCAACATTCTATACCAAATCGTATAATTATCTCCAATTCATTATCATCGAAGGATGAGGATTCATTAGCAATTATGTTGAAAACAAAGAATGAATGAAAGATAATTTTGGGCTAAGATCTTCATTATTTACATCAAAAGAAGAATGCTAAGCATGAAAAGCCATAAAATGTTGGCTTCAAGGAGATTTATATGCTTATACAATGGTGGTGGTGCACAAATGAAAAAGGCTAATTGTTATAATAGTGCTTTTTTTTTGCTTTATTTCTCGCTTCTCTATTTCATCAATAGACATGATCTCTATTTCAAGTAATTCAGCCTCAACATTGCAAGTGAAGGCTGTGGCCAACCCTAGGAGTATACGCAAGGAATAAGGGAATCAATTAAGATAGGCCATTCAGTTGCACACTCTATTGTCTCTCGCATCTTTGTACTACATCAACCAATTTTTTTTTGCTTCTTCCTCCCCAAATAAAAAAAACAAAAATAATAAAAGCGAGAGCCTAGAGACTACGGTAAACTAAACCAAATAGTTGTATTCAGCTGATTCTTATTTCTTACATCAAAAAGGAAAAACAACAATCCTTCTTATTTGTTTGTTTCTCAGCAACCCAACAGAGAAAGCACAATCGAAAAACCGACTTGGTTGGCTCAGGTGACTAAGCACTCTTTCACTTTTCACTCCGATCTTCTTCGAGGAAAAAAAAAAAAGAAAGTGTATAAAACACTACTTTCTAACCAAACAAAACTTAAACAAAGAAAATAGAAAAACAAACAGAGAGAGAGAGAGAGAGAGAGAGAGAGAGAGAGACCTTTGGTTTAGGGCTTTGGGTCGAGGTGAGGTTTGATGAGCAAAAACCCTTCACAGATTCGAAAATCAAAATTAGTAAAATTGCAAAGAAATTAGACCCAAATTCATTCTCAATGAAAAATTTTAAATTTGTAGAGAAATTCCCAAACTCTAATGTTAATGCACAAACCCACCATAAATGAATCATAAAAATTATTATCTAAAACTTCCTATCGAATTTTGAATTTATTTGTAAATCAAAGGCTCACAAATCAATGCCTACACAGAAACCTAAAAAAAAAAAAAAAAAAAAAAAAAGAATCCAAATTTACAAAGGGAAGGAAACCACATTAAAATTGCAATAATATAACAACAAAAACCACTATCGTAAATCGAATCGAGAAATTTTAGGGCAACACTCACTTGGATGTGCGTAAACCGGAGAGGGACTTTCCCATTGATCCAAGATGGTTTGTTCTTGAAGAGGTATTGTAAGGTAGCCTAGAGAGAAGAAGGTTAGAGAGAGAAGGTTGATGATTAAATTTGGGTTCCAAGGGAGGTGAAAACTGAGAAGAGAAGATTTTATGGAAGTATTGGTTTTAGAGAAGAGAGGGGAGAAGAAGATGGCGTTTGGTGTTCTTTTTAGAGTTGTGTTTTGGGAAGAAGGGTAGAGAAATAGAGAGAAACGATTCAAAGTTGGCTTTGTGGAAAAAATTGACTACGGTTAGAGAGGGTATCGGGTTTGCTTTCCATGGTTGTGGAAAAATTTTTGGGTCGCTTATTATTATTATTTTTTTAATTTAATTAATGCTGATGTGAAAAATTGTGAGAGCTCCAAAAGCTTCGGTTATATATATATATATATATATATATATATATATATATATATATAGATGAAGCAATCATCTAAGGCCTCCAAGTAGAAAAGACCCCAAAATTTTTACCAATATAGTTATTTCTTTCATTGTAATAGTATTAATTAAGTTCAAATATTAGCTAATAAATAAAATAATATTTTTTATCAAATGAAAAACAAGAAAAAAAGAGAGAGGGAGAGAAATGTTACGTCCACAATATTTTTCACAACAAATTCTAAGTGACAAGTTGTTATTGACTGTTATTGGTTGGAAAAAAAAAAAAAAAGTAATTTCGGTGGTGGGTGCAAATTAGAGTTAGTAACAACTTAACACCTAGGATTTTTTGTGAAAATGTTGTAAATATAAAACTTAAAAAAAGAAGAAGAAGAAAAGAGAGTAATACAAAAAAAAAAAAAAAAAATCACATTTTTCACAAAGAACTAAGTTGGATAACTTTTATTAATTTTCATCTAGGTCTACCACGAACATCACATTTTTACTTACCACTAGCAATCTGCCACATCAATGGGTGTGAAAAGTTTTGTCAAATTTTTTTGTGTCTATAGACTTTCTAAAAAGAATTCTACGCGGTAAATTAGTAATTTTGCATCTAAAACAAGATAATAGAGTTCAAGTAATATATAATTTTTTTTTGATAAAAAGTCATATTTAAATATATATATATATATATATATATATATATAAAGCCTCAATTTATTTTTTGCCTAAGGCCTCCAAATGCATCAAGCCACTCTTGACACTCCTCTAATATGCGTGTAGGCTTAAACACATAAATCCTACATGAATATGAGAGTAATAATACATATTACACAAATATATTTCCTATGTTTTGCGTAGGGTTATGATTGTCATGGGTCAAAAAAACATACTACTAGACATTGTTTTGGTATTTGCTAGAATATCAATTGGATGACACATAGTAGTAGCTTTCTAAGTGTCTTTTCTATTAAAATTCCATGAACTTGATCAAGTCCAACATGTAACCCTTCTTTGTAGTTTGGATCTTGAAAATCCAAACTAGGGTTGTTCATAGGTCGGGTTTGTGCCCAACCCGGATTCAACTCGAAATTATCAGGTGGGGGAGATTTTAACCCCAATAGACATGAATGGAGTTTTGGATCAACCAAATTGGGTCGTTGTAAGCGCATCGCTTTCCTCCTTAGGAAAGGGGAGTATGCCTCGGCCGAGTGGACTGAGGCGAAGAAGAAAATGGAGTTGTTACCTAGATTAGGTCTAGGAACCATAAATATAGCAACATTTGTGGAAGAACTGATCTACTACTAGAGCATGTGTCCATAGGCCTGTTCAAGAATTCACCGGCGCCGACAAAACCGCCCGAAACCGCGCCGATCCGACCGTTGATAGCTCCACCGAAGGTTCCCGGCGCGATGATCGGTAGGCTTTTTCCGTTATCAAGTCGGCCGGTGCGGTGGTCGGCAGCAAGATCTGCAAACCGAAGAGAAACCGAACCGAACCGATATATATATATATATATATATATATTTAAGTTAAACATATATAATATATAATCATTCATCAGTTGAGAGGGAGACAGAGAGAGAGAGAGAGAATCTGGGTTGCGATTGCAGAGACTTGCGTTTTTAGCGTGAAAATGAGAGAAGCAAAGGAAGAAGAAGGAACCACTTAAATTTTAAATTAGAACGACGACGTTGCATTTTTTTTTTTTTTTTTTTAAAAATCTGATTTAAAACGAAGCCGTTTTGGAACCATTTAAAAATTTTACTATCAGGTTCAAAACGGCGTCGTTTTAGTGTCAGAATTAAAAAAAAAAAAAAAAAAAAAAAAAAAAACGGAGGTTCCGTTGTCCAATGTCCAGGCGTCGGTGCGTCACTGACTCACTCCTTATCAAAAGAAATTTTTAAATAAAAGAAAAGTTTAATGTTAACATGTGAGAGTGTGAGGCTTTGTGTGTGTCGGGAGGAACGGTCCTCTGAGTCTTTGAGTGGTCTTATCCAAGTTACTCGGTGTGTCTCCCACTTGCATTGTTTGAAAAAATATATATTAAAAAAATAAAAAGAATGCTGTGGCCGAATGGGTTAGTTTGACACAGCCATGCCACTTGCGTTTTTTGAAAAAAAAAAAATATTAAAAAATTAAAATAAAAAATAAAAAAAGCATGCCTCACACTTTGATTGAGTCAGTCCGTGCAAGATTTTTTTTCTTTCTCTTTTTATCTCAGCCATACAAGTCTTTTCTTCTTTACTCAATTTGCTCTCATTTTTCCTCTCTTTTCTTTAGACTCTCTCACTGTTTCTCTCAAGTCTCAAACTCTCGCCTCTCAGACTCGGGAACTCAGTCAATCATTACTCATCAGTTAGATAGCTTATGGCTACCTTCATTTCTCTTCCGAGCCCTAATCCCGCCGAACAAACATTAGTTTTTCCCTCTCAATCTCAACTCTCACCTAACCATTTTTATCTTCTTTTTTTGCTCTCAATCAGCCACATAATCATAATGTTTCTTCCAAACCCTAATCCCTTGAACAATTAATAGTATTTCCCTCTCAATCTTAGATTTTCAGGCTCCCACCAACCATTTTTCTTCTCTTTTGCACTCAGCCACGTAATTTTTTTCCATACCCTAATCCCGCCGAACAAACAAGAGTTATTCCCTCTCAAATACTCAATCTTAGGCTCCGACCTAACCTTTCCCTATTTAAGAACACAAGCTCTCAGTCTCACTCTCAAGACTCATCTCTAATTCTCGTCTCACTCTCTCACAAAGAAAGACCTTCCTCTCAAGGTCTCACGAAATTTCTAATACCTAAGAGGCTAAGACAGTCAATCTTCTTTTCATCTCTGTTCTCCACCGTGGCTCGCCACTATGTAGTTCTGTTTGGTAACCCTAACCCCTACTTTGTTTTAGTTTTATTTTATGCTCACTAATGTTTCTTGTTGATTCTAATTTTTTTTTTTTTTTTTGGTTATTTTCTTGTAATATCAGGGGTAATTTAAAAGATTCAGCTTGACCTAGGAAAGGAATAAATCTCGAAGGCTTAAATAGTTCGGGTATTTTCTCATACTATTAATATTTGTTTTGAATTCACAATTTTTATTTTTTTTTTTCTTTTTGTTTGATTTTCTTTTAAGGATTATTTTTTATTTTGTTTTCAGCTCACCATGTTGTGTCAAACTTTCATGTTTGTGTTTGATTTTGCTTTTAGTTTTAGTGTGTTTTTTTTTTTTTAAAAGGTTCATTCATGTTGTTTTCTGTTTGGTTTTGTTTCTAGGGTTCAGAGACTGTAAATTTATTTTTGATTAATCATACTGTTGTGATTTTAGTTTTAAATATATATAATATTTATTTTTAAGGTTCACTCATGTTGTTTGTTGCTTGATTTTGTTTCTAGGGATCAAAGATTGTAAATTTATTTATTGATCATCCTATTGATTGATTATACTGTTGTGATTTTAGTTTATTATATCATGCTAATATGTTGTGATTTTAGTTGATTGTCTTGTTGTGATTTTTTAATCGAGAAAGCTGCTTGTATAGTTTTTGTTTACTAATATTTTATTGAAATTAGTGGATGACTGCGTGTTTAAGTTAAAGGTTGCTTGTATAATTTATTTGTTGTTGATTCCTTAATTACTATGTATATGTGATTGTTATTTATATTTTTGTAATTAGATCATGGCTACTTGTGCTTCTTCTTCCACCCCCTCTCGAGCTCGCTGCTCCTAGTTCATGTGCTGAGGCTAATCAACCAAATACACAATCTCCCGTTCCACCATCAGGTGTTGCACCCCCTCAAACACAAACAGAAACTCAACAAGCTACTATTAATGGTGGTAAAGATCCTTCTAAGATATGGGACCATTTTTCTAAAATAGAGGGATGTGACCCCCTTTTCCCTAAGTCCCAGTGCAACTATTGTAAAAAGAATTATAATTGTCACCCAAAAAGAAATGGAACCTCCGCCATGTGGTCTCATATAAAATTTAGTTGTAAGAAGTATCCCTATAGGCGTGATAAAGGTCAAACCACTTTGAGTTACCAAAGTAAAAAAAAAGGGGAGGGAGAGGGTTGTAATGAGCTTGTGTTAAGGAAGTTTAGTGTGGAGAGACTAAGGATGGCCTTAGCTAGGATGATAATTGTTGATGAACCGCCTTTTAGGTTTGTTGAGCATAGTGGGTTCATTGATTTTATGGCAGAGGTAGAGCCTAGGTTTGAAGTTCCCTCTCGGGTTACTGTTGCAAGGGATTGTCTTAGACTTTACATTAGGGAGAAGGAGAGTTTGAGAAAGGTTTTAATAGATGGTCAAAGGGTGTGTTTGACAAGCGATACTTGGACTTCAATCCAAAACCTTAATTACCTCTGTTTGACTGCTCATTATATTGATGTTGATTGGGTTTATCATAAAAAGATTTTGAATTTTTGCTTAGTACCTGATCATAAGGGTGAGACCATTGGTAGGGTGGTTGAGTCTTGTTTGCATCAATGGGGGATTGATCATATTTTTACAATTACTGTTGATAATGCAAGTTCAAATGATGTGGCCATAGAATATCTTAGGAGAAAAACAAAAGATAGGGTGGGTAGCCTCTTGGGTTGTGAGTTCCTTCATATGCGTTGTTGTGCCCATATTTTGAATTTAATTGTGCAAGATGGGCTAAAGGATCTGAATGAGTCAATTGTTAAGGTTCGTAATGTAGTGAGGTATGTGAAATCCTCTCCTAATAGATTTGAGAAGTTTAAGGCATGTGTTGAAAAAGAAAAAAATTCAAAGCAAAAGTTTGTTGTGCCTTGATGTGTCTACTAGGTGGAATTCAACTTACTTGATGTTAGAAAGTGCACTAAAGTTTGTGGCTGCATTTGAAAGGATGGAGGAAGATGATGGGCATTTCCTTCGTTATTTTGAGGATCCATCTAATGGTCCCCCTAGGTTTTTAGATTGGGAAAATGTAAGACTTTTTACAAAGTTTCTTGGTATGTTCTATGAGGCGACTTTAAGATTTTCTGGTTCCTTGTTTGTGACTACTAATGTGTATTTCCATGAGCTTGTTAGTCTTCAAGACCAGTTAAATCATTTGTGTAATGGTAGGGGTGATCCTTTGTTAAAGGGTATGGCACAAAGAATGAAATTGAAGTATGATAAGTATTGGGGTAGTGTTGATAGGATAAATCGATGTTGTTTGTGGGTGTTGTGGTTGATCCTAGATATAAATTGAAATATGTGAGGTTTTGGTTTAAGCAATGGTATGACAAGGAGAAGGCAGACGAGTTAGGATTGAGAGTTAGGGAAGTTTTGAATAGATTGTACAAGCATTATAGTGGAGCAATGGGGACCCCATGTGGTGCTAGTGCTAGTGGGACTTGTGAGTTTGATAGTGGTGATGTTGCTGTCATGTCCTCTATGCTAAGTGGTTTTGGTAGTGCAGAAGAGAGGATGAAGAGGTACAATAACATTTACAAACAGCACTTAGTAGATGAGGATAGTGTAGAATGCAAATCTGAATTGGAAAGATATTTGTTAGAAGCTAGTGTTGATCCAGATACAGAAGGCTTTGATATTCTTGATTGGTGGAGGGTGAATTCTTCAAGATATAGGATCCTTTCTCAAGTTGCCCGTGATGTTTTGGCAATTTCTGTCTCTCTTGTTGCATCGAATCTGCATTTAGCACAGGAGGTCGTGTCTTGGATCCTTTCCGTAGCTCATTGTCTCCCAATACTGTTGAAGCTTTAATTTGTACACAAAATTGGTTGAGGACCAAGCACTCAACTGAACCAATTAACCTGCGAGAGGCAATGGATGAAGTGGAAAACCATGAACTTGAATCGGGTAATGTGTTTATGTTCTTTTTTAAATTTTTTCTGCTTTTGTTATTTATAAATTCTCTTGTATTTTTTTTGTTATTTATTTGTGAGTTATTATTTATATACAATTTGTTTTGTCTTTTTTCCCCCTTTTAGAGCTTGCACCAAAACCCACTGTGGGTGCGGTTTCATTCTAGACGATTTGGGAGGTGGGGTTGTTTTTTGGACTAAGCTATCTGAGGTAAATTAAAAATTTTATGTAATTTTCTTATGTTTGTTGGCTGCTGTTTGTAATGGTGTTAATTGTCAAGTATTGCTTTCTACTTTTTACTTATCATTATTTTTTGGGGATTGACATTGTAGGGATGGAGTTTTTTGTATATGATGACTTGGAATTGTTGGCTGGGTGATTGCAGAAATTTTTTGTGGATGCCGACTTAATCATGGAGAGGGCCAAATTAGGAGTGTTTGGGTGCTTGGACTGTTGCTTGGTTCTTTGGCCTGATGCTTTGTTGTTGCGCTCTGTTTTATTTTTGTTTACTAGATGCACATATGACAACACAAGCATTGAATGAACACACTATTAGTCTTATTCATTTTTTGTGAAAAATATGTAGTTGTGTATTGTACCAGTTGTATATTTTGGTCCAACATCCATTATGTATATTTGTATAGTGCTTCTCAAGCACTATTTTAACTATTTTGTAGTGTTGCACTACTACTCTTTGAGGTTGTGCTACTACTTTTATTTGATGTGATTATTATGATAGAAATAGTAATGTTAATGTTGTTGCTATGTTGGGATTTTCTTGTTATGGTTGAGACTTGATATTTAATAGTTGTGTGTTTGATTTGAAATATTGTGACAGGTTTAGATTTTTATATGTGTTAATGTATTTAATAAGTACATGTTTAATTTGACAGGATGAATTAAAGTTGAATTATTGTTGAGACTTGATTATGAGTTGGTGACAGATTTGGAGTTGTTTTCTTGTGGTTGGAACTTAATAGAGAAAGGCTTAGTTAAAATCTAAACCTTTATGGGCTCAAAATGATATTTTTTTAAGGCTTTGAAGTCCAAAACTTAACATAGGAATTTTTAAAAATCTAGTCCATATGACCGAACGAACCGCACAGAGTCGTTAGGATTAACCGCACCTTATGCAGACCGGTTTTTATCTTCCAAAAGTGAGGTGCGGTTTAGCATAGGGTGAAACCGCACCCTATAGGTGTGGTGCAAAAAATCTCTTCAAAACCGACCGAACCGAACCGTGTACACCCCTATGTGTCCAGAGTTTAGGTAAAGGGATGGGAAGGTATTAGGCACCCAATCCCACCCGACTCGTGGGTCGGCCTCCACTCATTGTGTTCTAAATCCTAATCCCATCAAAGGGTCCCCTAATATGTTATTCTAAACTCACACACATTAACATGCATCTAACATCCAAACATGGCATATGTCTTACACTCATCCAAAGGCAACAATTATATCACAAGGTAGAAACATCAACAAGGCATTAATCATCAAGTATATTCAATTATTCAAAACTAGCATCATGGTATTCATCAATCAAGGAGACCAATCATCATATTCAAAAATGCATGGTCATATTCATATGCATGACTTACCTTCACTTACCTTGCTGCACTATAAAACCTTAGCACCTATGCATCAATGCATGTTCATGTTAATATGCATGTTCATGTGGTTCATCAAAGTTATAAACCCTAACCATTAATTCAACAATCAAAGCATGTGAAACATATTATTCTACTAACCCTAATGCTAAATATGTGAAAACGAGACTCAACAAGACCTAAACATATGATTA
Source organism: Quercus dentata (assembly GCA_028216015.1). Taxonomy (NCBI): domain Eukaryota; kingdom Viridiplantae; phylum Streptophyta; class Magnoliopsida; order Fagales; family Fagaceae; genus Quercus; species Quercus dentata. The sequence goes on from CP116455.1 coordinate 9,593,778, forward strand.
AAACAAAACAAAACAAAACAAATAAAAAATTAAGAATCCAAAATCTGCATTTCTGGGTATGAGGATGCGTACGCATACATAAGTATGCATGACTCTAGTATGTGTACGCATGCCTCTAGTATGAGCACACATACGCCTAGAAACATAGTTTTAAAGCAAGCAACAAACAATAATAAAACAAAACCTAGCATGCTTCTAGTGTATAACCAAACAATCTAAACTAACAACAAAGAAATCAAAGATAAAAAAATAAAGATAAACAAAACAAAATCTATTCTTAAACATGCATTGGATCTAACAACAAATTAGAATAACACTTAACACATCAAAACATGGTCATCAATACATCCAATCATTCAACTCTCCAACCAAAACATGATAAGACACAATGAAACAAAATTAAACAAAGCCAAACATATTTCTAAGCATTCATAACATATAAATCAAATTAGGACAAAAAAGAGCACAAGTTATAAAACCCTAAATTAAGGAAGAGTCATGGAGGGAAACTTACCTTACTTATGGAACACAACTTGGTTGACATTTTAATCGGCCCCTCAAAGTGCCTCGCATAACAAGATTGAATGATAATCAAGAGAATCAAAGTATTCAATAGTTCATAGGTAATCACAACTCAAAATAAAAAGATGTTCTTGAAAAGATTGTTTGAAAAAGATTAGAAAATAGTTTTTGCCCTAATGAGTAATAGAAAGAAGTTTTGAAAAGCCAAAAAGGTGATTAATGATGTGTGTGAAGAAAGTTCAAAGTTAGAAAAGAGTTTTGGAAGATTTTAGGTGAAAAATTAACTCTCTCTTGCTAGGGTTTGAGTTTGGAGGCATAAAGTTGTATTTATATGTTTAAACTAGGGTTTTCAAGCTCATTTATAGGGTTTTGGACGTTCCAAAAGGTCTAGGAGCCGGGCCCCATCAAAGAGGGAGGCTTTGGACCCTAAAAATGAATTTTGGGCCTCTAGAACTTGGCTGCGTACGTAGGTTTGGGGCTAAGCACGCATGCATGCTCCCAGCGCATGCATGTGTCCCCAAAAATACTAATTTTGATGACTACGATAGCCCGAATTCAAGCAGTCGTAACTCACTCAATTTTAGTCTAAATTAGCCAAATTTTGTGTTTAAATTGAAGCCCAAGATGTTTATGTGTTAATGAAACAGACCTCACTCAAAAATTATTTGTGGATCAAATGTTATGGTCAAAAGCGTGAGCAAAAGTCATTTTTCAATATCATTTTCAAAGTGATTTGAACACTTTTAAGTTGTGATTACTTCCAAATTATCAAAATAACTTCAATTACCTTTTGCAGATATGTCAAGTTCATCGTTGGGACTAGGGACTAAAGTTTATTAATCGAAGTACAGTCGATCGGTTTTGGTGTGTATCGGTTGGTTTTGGGTTTGCAAATCTTGCTTGATTTTGGCGAAATCATTTGGATCTTGTTAGATTTGGCCGATATTCCTTTTGACGAGATTCAGCCGAATCTAATGAGATTTGGCCAATATTCCTTCGGATCTATCGAGGTCTGGTCGAGATCTTGCTAGATTTGTCAAGATTTGGCAAGATTTGGTCGAGATCACCTAATCTTGGTGGAGGAGTTCGGGCTTATCGGAATTTTGGTTGAAACTCTCGATTTTTGAAGGGGAGAGAACAAGTCTGAGATAGGTTAGGTTTTTGGTTTCTCGAGACAGCTAAACCACCACTTGAATCGACAACATTGGGTCTTGGTGTCACGACTGGGCCAACCGAACCACCGATTATATCGGGCGGTTATCGGGTGGAGATCATCGAGTCCGAGAGCAGGTGATGGACACCCCTAATCCAAACAAAACAGGGACCAAGTAGAAGCCATCTGTATCATACAAGAATTGATAGGTTTTTTTTTTTTTTTTTTTTGGAGAAGGAGAATTAATAGGTTTCAATCCTTATTAATGAAGCTGCAAAGGTTACTGCTAGGCCCTCTCCCGCACTTTGAAAATCTTGTCCCTCCTACTTATAAATCTTGAGCAATACTAGCAAAAGTTTGATCTTTAATGTTTTAATTCCATTCAGTGGCACTCAACGTGCATCAGCAGTACATCAATAGCTTTTTACGAAGAAATATGAAAAGGTCATATGAAATAATATTGGCTTCGATGGAACAAACATGCGAGGAGTATTATTATAATATAAGGAGATATTGTCCTTTATTTAGTAAAAATACAATAATAAAGTACAGAATTCAGGTAAGATAAAGATTTGAAATTCAAAATTAAAATTTTACTACCAACCAAAAAAGAAAATAAAGTCATGTCAAAAATAAAATAAAATAAAATAAAGGAATTCAAATTAAATAGCAATATTCTCTCTCAAGAAAAATAAAATAAAATAAGCAATCAATTAACACACCAGAATAGTATTTAATAATAATGTGAGGCCAGTAGAGAACAACAACCAATCCCCTCTCACAGCTACTTTTGTTCGATTTGATCAGGATTCTTCATCCACACTCCATGCTCGTAGCAAGGGCAGATTGTGATCCCAGGGCATTTGACTTTCTCCAAGTAAACCAGATCTGGAAAGGAATCTTTCAGTTCTCTCCAATTCATCTTCAATTCAAGCAAGTATTTCAAACGTAAAGCTTGAACCTTCAACCACTTGTTTCTGTCAAGAGTTGCGAGGTTTCCTCCTCTTATGTAGAGTTTGTATAGGTTTGGCAAAGAATCAGGTGTCAGTCACGTCGCTGTAGATTTGGGGAAACATTGAAGATCCAGCTTCTCAAGTTGCATTGGAAGTTTCTCCGTCATTGTTTTTGGGTTGTGTTGGTTTGGAGCTAATTTGAATATTTTCCAGCAGGAGGCATCTCCTCCATTCTGAGCTTCTCCTTGCTGATCTGCTTGCGTTGCTACCCATGCTATTGTTAGCTTTCGGAGTACTCCTCCTCCTCCAATCTGTTGGAGAGCACTTAGATCCTCATCTGTAGGGAAGTCCTTACTATTTGCATTGATGGTCAGTTTCCTCAAGATCATCAATTCCTTCAAATCATCTAAAGTAGCAGAGCCTTTTCTTTGCGGATTACTAATGACAAACCCCTTAAGGACTCGAAGTTGTACAAGTGCGGAAAGCTCCTTGGGCAGGCGAGCTAGCAGATAACAGTCAGAAAGATCCAAAAGGTTCGTGAGTTTGCCTATCTCCTTTGAAAGCACCTCCAGATTGTGACACTCCTTGAGATCCAAAATCACCAAACTTCTATGGTTGCCTATAAATTCTGGAAGCTCTGTGATATTTGAGACTCCTTGGAGGCTAATAAACCTTAAACCTGTGCTATTCTTCAGCCCTTCTAAGAATTCAATGCTCTCGACTTCAATATGAGGTTTAACTGATCCCGGCCAGCTTCCCAGACAAACAATTTTGGCATCTTTCATCTTCCATAACCAGTCCTTCACACCAGTGGTGGCTTCAGGATTTTTATTTAGGGAGGTCAATAATGACGAAACCATGAATTTATTGGCAGGGGAGGCATGAGTAAAAAATAAAATGATTATTTTTTTTCCTTTATATATAACTTTCATATTATATACAACACAGCTATATTGTACAATAATCTTAAAAAATATTAACATTCGAAAGATTGTTAAGACAACAATCATTGGATGCGTAAACGAATAGAATTAAATAACTAATTATACAATTTTATCAAATTAATAATAACTTATTATATAATTTATATTTATAAGTTATATCAATAGAATAAAAATTATTAAATAAATAAGAATAGTAACACACTTAGGAGTAGGGCTCGGGCCTGGGAGTAAGTGTGAAACTAAGAAAAATAATACTCCAGTAATAAAATTTTGCTTATGAAATGTATGTTTTTTTAAATATGCACGCTATCACTCTCTTGGAATTGGAGTAAACAGTAAAATATTTCTTAAACTTGAAAATGTGTAGAGCACTTATCAAAATACTTGATTGGACATAGAGAAAAACTAAGAAAACATAAAAATACAAATCAAACATATATAGAGAAAAACTAAGGATCATGTTCAAACTTATTTCAATTGGGTTTTACAAAAAATGTAAAGTTAGGGTGTTCAAATTTTAATTGTAGGGGTCAAAAAAAAATTATATATATATATATATATTTTAGTACCAGGTGATCAGGAACCCCCTGGGTTGGTCTTGGAGCTGCCCCTGCTTCGCACTCGGCTCTTTAATCTGCATCTTTCTTCTTCATTAACCCCGCCAATTTGAGATCAGGAAAAGGCTCATTAACATTGCATAATGTAACGATTTTTTCTAGATCTCTACCTTCTGAGTTCTTACTTGATGTTGACTGACTTTCCTTTGTTATAGAAGGTTTTTTCTCTAATAATTGCTTCTGCTTCAGCTCCTGATCCTCCTCTTCGACTTTTAGCAAACACATCCTCTTACACCTTGGGAATGAGACATTCACCGATTCCTCCCCAGGATGTAGTGATTCAGAAGTCCAATATTTCTGGTGAAGCACATTCCCCTTATCATCATAAATAAACAAATTACCAGCTTCCTGGGAAAGCATAGTAACAGCTGAACGCAAAAGAGGATGCATTTTATAGCTTTTAACATGCAGTTTTCGCTTTTTTATCGCAGGCTCAATTAAGCCCTTCTCTTGAAATTCTTTAAGAATTCCATCAACGATATTCTCAAGCGTTTCATCATCTTCAAAAACTGAATCTTTCCACAACTCCTCTCCCACCCCCCAGTATACAAAGATCCTCCTCTTCACCACTGCATTTTCTGGGAAAACTGTAAAGCGAGACAAAAGGAACATCCTTTCTTCATCAAGTCCGTCAAAAATCTCCTGAATTTCTTTGTAAAATGAGCTATCTTTGAAGCTTTTACGCTGGTGTACGTTAACCAACTCATGGACTGCACTGCGGCCATTAGACCCGGTGCTTGACTGTAAATGAGTACTACTCGAACTTACTGCCTTAAACGCTATTTCTGGCGATGATAGATGCTTCTTTAAATTCATAATCTCCTTGTTGATTTCAACAAGCCTGACAGCTGGAGGTTTTTTACTAGTGGATGCTTCCTTTTTTCCAGAATCTTCACTGTTGGGAAATGCCTTAACTAAATCTTGGAGCCTCTCTAGGTGACTTTCCGCACTTTTCTGAAATTCCGCAAGATCATCTACGTCTTTTTTTTTTTTTTTTTTTTAATAAATTTGGGTGAGCTTCTTTTGTAACATTTCGAGTTGAGAACTCATCCCTTCGTTGTCCTCTTCTTTTTTCCTCCTGATCGAGTCTTCCGCCACCTCTTCCTCATTCAAATTCTCCTTGGGGATCTTTTTAATTTTTTTAAGTAAATGAAAATCCGGAATCCTGAAGCACATGCTGGTGGTGCTAGTGGCAGTGTTTCCTTTGTCGTTAGTTTCAGGTGTGTGTTGTACAGCAGGTTGTGGACTGTTATCAACATTGTTCTTCTTGCTGACCTCATTTTTGCTGCCGTTGCTATTAGTGGTGTTGGGGTTGGTGCTAGTTTCTGGTGTGGGTTGTACTGGGGGATTCGCTTGTGCAAGGATCCAGGTTTCTCCAGGAATTTTTTGTAATTGCATGTCATTAGAGGCAGACATGATTGGATTGATGGAGATGAAACACAAAGTTTGGAAGGATATTATCGAGAATGAAAAAGTGTGGCCGACCAACTTGTTTTGTCTGACTATCTATTTTGTGGGTTGCCAACTCTGTGTTTGTGGTGCCATTCTCATGGACGTGAGTCACTAGAAGAGTAGTTTATCATATAATATATGACATTAGCATAAGAGTGGTCCTTTTAAAAGGGTCGAAGGGGGAAATGTCTCTTGCAAAATATTCATGTCTGTCATTGATGGGAATGACGATATTACGTCTCCTAGATGAATTCAACACTTATGACGAAGGTGTCCTGAATGACGAAGAAACCAGTCATCACTGATGAGGAAAGGGAAATTATTTAATATAATTAATCGATGACTTGGGCAGTTACAAAACCAGCTAGGCAGACCATTGGGAGCCTATTAAAAGCCCCATTATTAGGCAGGAAGCGTTACTAAGAAAGGCATTAACGACCACAACGACTAGCAACCAAAGTCACATATATAAAAACCTCGCACTTTGTCAATGAAGGTACATACACATTCTGAGAAACACTCATTATTATCTTGCTTATCTATTTCATTTCACAAAGTGCTTTCCTATTTTAACTTTGGCATCAGAGGCGTCGTGGTAAGGTGCACCACACCGGTGACCATCTTTGAGGACACATTCACATAGACCAGATGTTGATTCCATATGCCTACTTTGACCGATGAACTCACGCTTCATCGGTCATTATAAAGAAAATGGCCAAATTTTAGAAGTACGGATACTTACAAAATCGTCGTGTGTCGGGTCTTGGTTAAGTTGGGTAGGCTTCTGCATACATACGTGTTCACTTCTCATCGTTATATTAGCCATTAGTAGAGAAACAAAATTGTACTTTTTTATTGACATTTAAAAAAAAAAAAAAATTATACGGTACTTAAAGGTTTTGATAGTTTAAAAAAAAAATTTATATTGATAAATAAAATATGCTTAAAAATATGTATTAATTAATTAATTATTGGTATCAATACATGTTATGTCTTAAGTTTCCAAGAATTGTTTCTATAAAAAATAAAAATAAAAACTACAAACAATTTCCAAGAATTTATGAGTCACGTACCTTGTGTGTATATGCGTCAGTATATCATAAAATAAAACTGGAATTTTGGTTCATATGATGGTTTAAGGGTGAACCTTAAGGCCAAAATGTAATCCACAAGAGCCACAAAATGTCATGGCCATATGTATAGGAATTTTTTTTTTAAGTTGTGCTATGGCCACAACAGTTTTACAACAAATTTTAGATGGTAGATTATTACTGATTTTTGTTTAGACCCACCACTACTAACATCTGTTTGGATCCATGGTTTTTGAGTGGAGTTTTGATGTACTTTTATGTTAGAATCTCTTTCCCTCTCCTTTGTTTGTGTATGTGTTTGTTTCTAAATATATATATATATATATATATATATATATATGTTTGGATTTGTGCACGCAGGAAATGAGACTATTGTGCTTAACCTCACTTGGGCTCACAACTTATTTATAAGGTAGGCTTTAGGATTTTCTACTTTGGATCGTTCTCGACACGAGAAACTCAAAGTAATATCCTCTCTCCCTTCCTGAATAACTGTTTTTCTCTCTTTTTTCTCCACCGATCTCGTTGTATAGTTCCCAATACCGATTGGCGTGACTCAGAAGGATTTCATCGACCCTCATCTTTATGGAAAGTAGTGCATCCACCGGTTGTGGCACTCGGTTGCATGTCACGAATCTACTACCGAACTCTTGGATCAGCTCGGCGAAGCAATGAATGGAACCTTTTCGTAACCCATTAAACCATCTCAGGGTCGTGGAGCCGAGACTAGAGGGGAATACCTTACACATCAGCGCATCATTGTGTGCATGCAAGGACATCATGTGGATATAATGATTGACATGCTCCACAGGGTTCATTTCCCCATCGTAGGAATTGAATGGTGGTCGTGTAAATCGACTCAACATAGGGGCCTGTTCAATTTCATTGGAGAATGGTGACCGAGCAGCCCTTCGTATGGCCTGGCTCATGTCGTCCATGGCAGCATCATGGGTTCGCCATTCCTTTGGTGAATCCAAGCCTCGATCGTCATATCCGAGCGAACGTGAACGGTTCCGGTGATGACGTGTCTCTCGGGAGTGTGAGTGATTCCTGCGCCGGCGTGATTCTCGAAAGAGTGACCAGTCCTAGAATCGTTGGGGACCGGATTGGCTAGAGCTCTCTTTGCCTCAATTTCCCATGTTATCATCTCTCCTTTGTCGGTGGTTTCGATCCTTTTCTCGGGCGCAGACCTCTTGCTTCCAACTCTAGATCCATTACCGGTCAGAATCGCTCCAGTTCTCGGTCCCTATCATCACGTTACGTGTGTCGAGGCACTGATATTGTTCGATGAGTCCGGTCCGATCCTCTCCCGTGCCAAATTCTTCTTCTCCTCGCAAATGCTCCCTATCCTCACGCCTTTTCTGTCTTCTTTCCCGTCATGTGGAATCCCGAGAAGATCCTATCGAACCGCTCCGGACGTGCCCTCCCGAACGCCCTTTGGACATTTCCTTCGTTTGAGTCTCGGTAAAACCACGACTTCATAGGAGAGCCCCACGGTGGATGCTAGGGAAGGGATCGAAACCACCAACAAAGGAGAGGTGATAGCATGGGAAATCGAGACGAAGAGAGCTCTAGCCAATCCGATCCCCAACGATTCCAGGACTGGTCACTCTCCCGAGAATCACGCCGCGTAGGAACCACTCACACTCCCGAGAGACACATCATCACCGGAACCGTTCACGTTCGCGCGGATATGACGACCGAGGCTCGGATTTACCAAAGGAACGGCAAATCCACGATCTGCCATGGACGCCATGAGCCGGGCCTTATGAAGGGCTGCTCGGTCACCATTCTCCAATGAAATTGAATAGGCCCTTATGTCGAGTTGATTTACACGACCACCATTCAATTCCTACGATGGGAAAATGGACCCTGTGGAGCATGTTGATCATTATATTCACATGATGTCCTTGCATGCACACAATGATGCACTCGATGTGTAAGGTATTTCCCTCTAGTCTCAACTTCACGGCCTTGAGATGGTTCAATGGGTTACGAAAAGGTTCCATTCATCGCTTCCTCGAATCGATCCAAGAGTTCGGCGTGAGATTCGTGACTTGCGACCAAGTGCCACAACCGGTGGATGCGCTACTTTCCATAAAGATGAGAGTCGGTGAAACCCTTCGGAGTTATGCTAGTCGGTATTGGGAACTATACAATGAGATTGGTGGAGAAAAAAGAGAGAAAAATAGTTATTCAGGAAGGGAGAGAGGATATTATTTTGAGTCTCTGTGCCGAGAATGACCCAAAATAGGAAATTTTAAAGCCCACCTTATAAATAAGTTGTGAGGCCAAGTGAGGTTAAGCCCAATAGTCTCATTTCCAGTGCGCACAGGATCTTTAGAGCATTCACATTAATTAGTTTAAATTTTTCTTTCTATTTTAGTATAAGAACTTACTTTTTTATATTTGGTAAAAATACCATTTTAGTCTCTACATTTTGGGATCATAGTTAATTTGGTCCCTATATTTTGTTAGCAGTTAATTTGGTCTTGTTATTTTCAACTTGTAATCAATTTACTTCCTACTGTTAACTCGCTAACAAAAAATGCTTATATGGTTAACGGTGTGCATTGTTAGCACACTTAAATCCTATGTGACAAATAATAATAATAATAATAATAATAATAATAATAATAAATTTAAATAGACACTAAAAAAATTCCACATCATCGATTAAACAAAAAAAAAAAATTAAAATCTTATTTTCTTTTGTTTATTTTCTCTTTTTAATCTTTCTAACTGTTTCTTATTAACCGAAAAATCGATACATTTCTTTTTCCTTTTTATCTCTACAGCCCTTTCTTATTACTAACCAAAAAATTAACACAGATCCACTCTTTGTCTCATCTTCATCTCACACCAGAGAATCCCTCACTTTCTTCTTCTTCTTCTTATTATTTTTTTGCCTTGTCTCCTGTTTTTTCTTTTCTCTTTCATATTTTCTTCTTCCTCGCTTGCAGATCTCTCTCTCTCTCTCTCTCTCTCTCTCTCTCTCTGTGCTTTGGAATCTCCAATGGGCTAGCACAACGAATCACAGCCCAGTTTACTTTAAATTTGGATCCCGGTTTTTCAAAAAAAAAGAAAAAAATTGGATCTCGGTTGTGACCAATTTTCGTTGCAATTTTCTTGCCAAAGGCAAAGGGAGTCCCTTTCGAGTCAATGCATGAAGTGTGGGAGCGGCATTGATATTGGCGCCGCTTTGTCTAGGAGCAGCCATATGCAAAATATATATAAGACCACGGTTGACTTGTGACTGCGAATCTTTAACAGGTGGGTTTCAATGAATGACATACAATTGCAAGGTATACTGTTCGGTTACCAAGAAAATACAAGAAAGTAAAAATAAATAAAATTGAGAAAATAAAAATAAAAATCTGTTTGATTACCATAAAAAAAAAGAAAAAGAAAAAAATGGTAAACATAAAAATAAATAAATAAATAAATAAAAGGTAAAATTGGTAATATATATATATAAAATGTTGGCGTGACTTTTTTTTTTTTTTCATTGACATGGTTATTAAAATTTAAACATGTCAACATTAGACATGTCAACAGTGCATACCATTAGCCTAGTAGGTATTTATCGTTAGTGAGTTAACGGTAGAGACCAAATTGATTGCAAGTTGAAAACAATATGACCAAATTGACTGCTACTAAAATGTAGGAACTAAATTGACTATAAACTCAAAATATAGGGACCAAAACGGTGTTTTTGCCTTTATATTTTATACGATCACTTTTACAAAACATGCACATCAAATTATCTATTATACACATCTTTTTATTTAAATAATAATTTTTATTCATTTATTGTTATTATTAGCTTTATTTGTTCTCACATTCCCTCTCATCTCTCTTCTCTCTTTGTGTTCTCTCTCATCTCTTTGCTCTCTTCTCTCCGACCACCACAAAACTTCCATGGTTGGACCTCCATGGTCATGGTGAAGCTCACATGACCACCACAAAGGCGAACCTCCATGGCTGGACCTCCATTTCCTTCTGCCGCCATTACTTCTTCTTGTGCTCTTGTTGTAGCCGTTGCTTCTTCTTACGCTACTAATAATGACAGCTGCTTCTTCTTCTTCTTCTTCTTTTTGAACGCTTCTTCTTCTTCTTCTTCTTCTTTGATGATTCACATAAATTTCTATATAAATGTGTATTATTGGGTTTTACATTAACCCCAGGTAATTAATTCAATTACCTAAGTTAATTAATTAGGTTAAATTACATGCAAATCGTGGAGACACCAACAAATCACCAAGTAAACTATCATGCATTGGAAAATAAATAACACGGTGATTTGTTTACGAATGGGGAAAACCTCTTGCAAGGCAAAAACCCCACTAGGTGAATTTCAAGTCACCCCTCCCAAGAATCCACTAATCAAGAACAAGCAATTACAAGTATAAGGAATCTCACTACTACCCTCGATTATCCCAAAATATCAACCTGCAGTTAAACTTTGTTCTAATCCCCAATTGGACTTGATCTTGTAGAGACTTTTTCTCTTTTTGCACAAACCTCCAATTGTGGCTAACTCTTTTGCTTGGATCCTAGTACGTGACTAACTTCACAACAACCTTTTGATTGTTATAGTCGATTTGCAATAGTTTCACATAGAAATATCAATAAGATCTTCAATGTTGGTGCTAGAGACTTTGCTTGGTTACTGAACCCAAATGTGTACAAGAAATGTAGCAATATTTCTTTCTTCTGTAGGAGGAGGCTAGGTTTTTTTTTAAAAAAAAACCTTATGAAGCTTTCTAGGGTTAGGGTTTACTTTCTCCATCTCCTTATTTAAATAGGAGCTTAAGGGGCCTTTTAAAAGGGCTTTCCTATTCTTAATAGGTTTACGCAAACCTTAGACTCTCCTAATCCTATTAGGATTATACAAACCCATAAACAAATGGCCTTATAGAATTAATTGTTGCTGGCTATATTCTGACATCCGTTAACTTGATAGATTGAGAGGTGTCGAGAATTCTTTATTAACTCTAGATAGATAGTCTCGAAACTAGTGTTGAGCTTGTCTGAATCAGCTTTTCTTCACTTGTTTCTTGGTTGTCTTTAATAATATCACTTGATATGTTTAAGCAACATGCTTCTTGATACATTAAACCTAACTTAGATCTATCCAATTATTAGTAAAGTGCGTTTTGTCAAAGGATAAGTTAATACATAGAAAATATGACCCTAACACGTATGACTTTATTTTTGGAAAACAACAATAATTTTTTGCTGAAGAGATTTACTTATATATTTTTATTAACTTATACTTTAAATTCTCCTAAAATTAATGACAAAAAATAAAATATTAAAAGGAAAATAAAGAAGACAACAATAAATTAAAGAGCATTTATACTTCTTTTTTCTTAAATGAAAGGGGGCATCACGTAAAATTTACTCAATATTTTAAAATTAAGTAGAGGGGGAGGGGGCATTTTTTGAAAATCTTGGGGGGCCATGGCCCCCCTAACGCTAACACCGAAAAAAAAAAAAAAAAATCATGTGAGAGTTGATGAATCTTAGGAGCCTTACTGGATCACTATTCGATCAACAAACTTATTTTTATGTTTCACTAAAAAAAAAAAAAATTTTTTTTTATTTTTTTTAATTTTTTTATGCATGATTTTTTACCATGAGAACTTAAAATTTAAATATATCATTGATAACATAACTATTAATTTGTTATCTTCTTTAAATTTTGCAATTATAAAAGACATAGGAATAGTATAGACTTTCAAGATTCACGGGTAAGGCAAATATTTATTTATTTCTTAACACATGTAAGGCAAATATCTATTTCCTAGAGAACTATTCTTTACTCTTTTTATTTGGCTAACTGGTGTAGTATTCTTTACTTGGAATTTGTTGATCATGCCTGCCTTTATCTTCTTAATTGTACTTGAAGCTAGTCGTTTTATTTCTTTTTCTATTTGTGTTAATGCTTATCTCTTTTTGCAAAGGTGAGCAGCTACAGTATATTTATTCTTTACTTGACATTTGAAGTTCCCTAAGGCTTATTGCATTTAATTTACTTTAACCTCATTAAGGCAAATCTGAAATTTCTCAGTTCAAAGGTGAGGAATCTGCTAGTGAAGTATCCTTGGCATTTGAAATACTTTCCTACTTTCTTAGTTGTCTGGAATTTACTTTTTTTAATTTGCAGGGGTAAGTTGTTTGCATAATATGCTTTTTTTTTTTTTTTTTTTTTTGGGGGCATAATATACTTTGCTGTTTATATTTTTATGTTTTAACGGAGTACAGCTTAGGAAAAAGATCGACATTCCTGTCTCTTGAATAATTTTCCAATGCGGGTGACCTATTGCCCCCAAAACATGCAAGGGAAAAAAAAAAAAAATTCAATTAAATTGTTATATTTTATGGCTCAAATTAAATGTATCTAGAGTCACATTAAAAAAAAAAAAAATTTAACAATATAACAGTTTTTACACTTTTGGATTTAGGAAATAAAATATTAATTGTGAATGTTTTCTTTCCATTTCAAGTGAAATGCAAAAGATATTGTTCAATATTCCAAAACAACGTGAGAGATATCATAAACCAATACATCAATTTTTAAGGCAATAATTTGTAGAATAAAAATTTAGAAGAGAAAATGTAAATTCTACTCTTTGTTAGATATATGTTATGCACCTGAAGCAACCTATAATATGATGTGGTCCATTATTTCGATTATCAAAAAAGAGAAATGATATGTCTACAATATTTTTACAACAAATCCTAAATGGCAAGTTGTTACTAGTTGTTATTGTTGGGGCAAAAAAGTAATCTTAGCGTTAGTTTGAAATTTGAACTAATAACCACTAATCACATGTGATTTGTTGTAAAAATGTTGTAGAAATGTTGTAGACGTAGCATCTCTCATAAAAAAATGATGTGGTCCATTGTTTCATATGAACAAATTAAATACTGATTCTTTATAAAGAAGGCATGTTGAGCTTATAGTTATAGTTAGCAAACATGAATAAATGTAAGAGCATTCATATTAGTCTTAATAAATTGGTCTAAAGTTAAAAATATAGCTAAAAATCCAAAAAAATCTATGCATTAGGCTTAATAAACTAACTAAAAATTTGTAGTGATCAACATTGATCGCCATATGTGGCAAGATAGTTTCCTCACTAGCTAGTCCTACAAAATGTTTTTTAATTCTCAAAATCTCCCCACCAAACTCTGTCTTTGTCTCTGTCTCTCTCCACATAACCTCCATCTTGTGGTAGTCGAAGCTATAATGAATCGTGACTCTTAAATTTGGTGGCCATAGCTGCGATGGTGGTGGATTTGGGTTTATGAAATGATGAACCAATAAATTCCCATCGTCTAGAAAAGCCTTTGGACGACCAAAGTAGGTATCGTTGGACGACCAAAGTGCCATAAATACATAATTAATGCATGAGCCATTACCAATGGATGCACGCGTATACATGACCATTGGCAAGATAATCAATCATCTCATAAAGCCATCAAATGTGTTACAAGAGCCATTAAGACCACCATTAAAGGCCTCTAATAGTTAGAGAAGTTAGAGATCTATATAAACCACCTTAGTACCTAAGCAAAGGTACGGATAGGTACACACATACACATAGATACACACATTCACATCCATACATACTAAAATACACTCACAGTTCTTATTATTTCTCTCTCAACATCATCATTGAGGCTTATTAACAGGCACCACACCGGTGACCTTAGAGGGAGGAACATCCATTGTTATTCATTTGTATATCTCAAACTCATTCTCATCAGATTCCGTCTAGACGAACATATCAACCGATGAATTTGATTCATTAGTTTAGGCTCATTGGCAAGCACCATGCTAGTGACCTTAAAAGGAGGAAAATCCATTATTATTTTGTTGTAGGTCTTGAATTCATTCTCATTGGACAAACATATTGGTGACAAATTTGACTTCATCATGAAAGTAAATTTTTGCGGGGTTTTGTGTTGATATTTGATTTGATTTGGGCGGTGGGTGTCGTAGATGATGGGTTTGGTTTGATTTATGTGGTGAGTGTGAGGTTTATGTTGATTTTCGGTTTTATTTATGTAGTGGGTGTTGATGTGTTATGGTTCTTTGGGTTTGTGTTAATTTTTTTATTTGCGAGGTGTTGGTGGTGGTTTACGATAGTGGCTAATCTGGTTTGAAGGAGATCTAAGTTTGAAGGTGGTTTTGTGCCCTTTTGATCTCGTTTATTCTCCCTCTCTCATGATCAACTACCCTTGGGTATCACATCAATGCGTCATCGAAATTGGGTCACGATTTGGTTGGTGGGTGTGACTAAGATAGGTTGTGATTTAGGATTTTGGAACTGGTTGAGGTGGGCAAAGGTTGAGATGGGTTTTTTTGATGGCGTGTGATGGCTGGATGGTGGCCTAATACTTTTTTTTTTTTTTTTAATAGATACAAAACATAAATTTTATTAGATAAAGTATGAGAAAACATTATATAAGAACCTTGTAACATCAATACTGGGAAACAGGACCTATTTTGCAAAAAAAAAAAAACCAAAATGCAAAAAAAAAAAAAAAAAAAAAAAGAGTGTGCAAAAACAGCGAGTGTACGAGAAAACACATTGTGCGAGAAAAAGAAACACTCGTATAGAAAACAACCAAATATGCAAAAAACAACACTTTGTGTAGAAACAACACTATATAGAAAACAAACATTGTGCATAAGAAAAATAATGTAATTGAAATAGAAAGAACAAATCACGACTAGCTATTAGCCTATAATACTCCTTGAAAGCTCAATTAGTGAGAAATTACTAATGCTTGTTTAGACTCCCCCAATTTTAAATTACGGCTTGATTACTTTTACTCTAACTTATCTAAGTACGAAATAAGAGTAAAACACGTGCAATAAATCGAACACTACTCTAAGCTATAAGCAAGTACAATAAGTGATAAATGTAAAACTTAAAGAGTAGGGAGAGAGATGTAAATACAAAGATAACACCGAGACGTGTTATTGAAATGGAAATCGAAGTACTTGGCGAAAAACCTCTCCACAGCTCTCCAAGTTGAAATCAATCCACTATTGAATAAGTTGGAGTACACAAATATCAAAAAGACCTTCAAAGCCTAATCTACCCAATGTACTTGAGCCCTCCAAACTCCTGCTACCAACGAACATCTTGGAGTCTTGTCATCGCTAGTTATCTAGATCCCGCAATTCCACCCGATTGCATCCGCTACTCAATGGCTTCTTCCAATACTTCCCAAAGGCACCAAAGCTTCTCTCAATACTCAGAATGGATGAGGTAAGTGTTTGGGCTAAGAACCTCTCAAGGATGTGTAGATGGAAAGGTGGGAGTAGATGGAAACTTTAGAGAAATGATGTAGAGGGTTGTGGGTAAAATAATCTCTAACTCTCAAGTGTAACAACTAACAACACTGCAACCAAGGTCCAAGAAGCTTAAATTTTGTCTAACTTAATTTACAACAACAAATTTGAACTATGGAAAAAAGAACAATGCAATTTATGAAAAGTATTTGAAATTTGAATAAGCCAAAGCGGGACAAAGGTTTTTATCCCCTTACACCCAACAATTTGGGATCTTCTATGCAAATTATCTTTTCCACATGGAACGATCTTGAACTCAAAAGTTCAAAATATATGTGTTTAAAGGGGCAAACACTACTAGATTCTTAATATTTAATTAAACTATGAATGCATAATATGTTTTTATTTTCAGATTATCAAGAAACTGGTTTCCTACTCCAAGATTCCATCACCTTTAAAAACTTTTTTTGGGGGTGGGGGGTGGGGGGGTAGAAGTACTTGGAAAAACAAGATCGATATATAGTAACAACATTGCAACTTAGAAGTTAAAGTCTTATCTAACTCTTCAACAACAAAATAAAATTATGAAAAGGAAAACAATACAATTGATGAGCACTAAGCAGTAATTGAGAGTTCAACAAGAGCATTGGTAGCAAATTACCTAAAATGAGTAAAGGAGTGAAAATAGGTGACCAAACACCCAAAACCTTTTCCCGTCAACTTATTCGTACATACCTATTTAATCTACAGTGATTACCTATATTTGGGGAACACGGTTCAAATTACCTATATTTGTTGAAATAGGGTTTATAAATGAATTTGATGTGAGTGAAAAAAAAAAAAAAAAGAGAAGTAGTTACCTCAAATAAGGAAAGTAACAAATTGGAAGAAAAATATAGGTAAGTTTCAAACTCGGAGGTGATGATTGGGCATGTAATAATGACTGCACACTCGAAAGATTCACCTTTCAAGGTACAAGACCCTATTAAATGCTATAATTGTCCTCCAAAACATACACTCAGAAATGATTCAAATTAAATATTATTACAAATAAACTGTTCATCTCGGATAATTTTAATAGCTAAGCAAATAAATCCAAATTGTTTTCAAGACTCCATACCACAAGTAGAAGTTCCTCAAATACAAATTTTAAAAGTTGCTCAAACTTCAACATGTAACATTTATTGATACTAGCACTAAGCTCCTATCACACACAACAACAGCTCAATAAGCTTGCTACTCCCCAATATCCGTAAAAAGAGAAAGAAAATAGTGAGCTCAATAAGTAACCACTAGCTTTAAGCCC
The DNA here is from genome assembly GCA_028216015.1 of Quercus dentata. Taxonomy (NCBI): domain Eukaryota; kingdom Viridiplantae; phylum Streptophyta; class Magnoliopsida; order Fagales; family Fagaceae; genus Quercus; species Quercus dentata. The sequence continues at coordinate 9,611,132 of CP116455.1, forward strand.
TATCCTAGTTGGATAAAAATGTGGTATATAATAAAAACATCATTGGTCATAGTAAACAAACTTAATTAGTAGTTTTGGAAACAATAATTAAATTTATTTAGAACTAATAATTACATTGCTAAGAGCAATTGACAATTATATAGAAATTCATTGAACTTTGAAAATAATACAAATGTCATAAAATATTACATATACTAAACAATTATGATTATGATCATGTTATATACCAATGACTAGACTTAGAATAACATATAGGCTAGTGTAAGACCCAAAAATACCAATGCATACCCCATTGGTGGGGTACAAAGTATAGTCAAACTGTAATAAATCAAATTCATAAAACAAATAAATTTTCATTGTAGTCATATCCAAAATCATATATAATAACATTTCAATCAACAATAGAGACAATCTTATATATCTATTCCCTTTGAACCATTGGTATTTTACACAAAAAAGTTCACATATTTATTTCAATTTTGAAGAAGGTAGACATTTGAAAGAGAAAATAAATTTAATAAAAAATTTCCATCATTTTTTCATTAAAAAAGAAAGGAAATTATGTTTTTTTCCCCCTTAAACAAACTTATTTTTTTTTTTTAAAAAAATCAACAATAATTTCCTAAAAAGAATAATTAATTATTTTATTAAATGTGTTAAGTAAAAATACCACTAGATAAGGGGAATGTCACTTACCTCCAATAGCCTTACTAAAACCACCAAATTTCAAAGGTATGTCATTCAAGATCAAGCTAATATAATGGAACATACAAACTAATTTACTAACCCTAAACTTTAGCAATTAACCAAAATGTATGCATGTTCGATCTAATTTGAACTTTTTCCTTAAAACACCTTAGCTAAGAGAATACCAAAAAAATATTACTTACGGAATTTTGGAAAAAAAATACTATCTTAAAATTTGACATAAAAATTTTGAGAGAAGCAATATGAAATTGCCTCTTAAAGTTTCTACATTTTGGAAATTACATACTTTAAGATAAATTGCTTATTGGACCAAATTGGGCAAGAGGTGAGCCATACTTTCCCCCAACAATATGGCCCGGGAGCGGGCTTTGATATAAACCCTTAATTTCCATATTTTTTCCCAATTTTTCTATAATTTTCTTTTGTCTTTTCTACATTTTCTTTTTATGTACCATATCAAAATTCAAATATATAGTTTTTTTTTTAATGAAATTATAATGCTAATTTCATGTTAAGGGCTAATTCATTAACTAATCTCATTAAAAAAATGAAGTTATTAACATCCTAGAGTCAATGATCTAAGCCCAAAAACCAAAATCCATCGAAGTATCACATTTAATAAAATTAATTGGCCAAAATCCCTCTAATATTGAAAAATCCCCAAATGTTAAAACTCTATATTTTGGAAATTTGAAGAGATTAGAATTACTAGTAAGAATTTCTTACCTTGGGGATGCTTTAGTTGATCTTGGCTTCAAGATTTCAACCACGATCTATTATCCTTAGTAAATTTTAGACTCTCTCCTAGAATTCTATATAGAATACGTTTCATTTGATGATTTTAGAAATTAACAGTTTTTGATTAATTTAATTTTTCTAAACTACACCCTTAAAATTAATAATAAATTATTCTTTTTATAATTCGATTATTGAGAGAATGAGATTTGAACTTTAAATAGGAGGGTATCAATTGATCTATAAAGCTCTTGATATTACAGAACATAAAGGGAAACCTAATAAATAATTAATACCAAAATTAATTTATTTAATGTCCTAATTTAATAAACTCTTTTCTTTTATCTTTTTCTTTGGGAGCATTACAATACAAAAACTTTTATAATACAAAGAACAAAAAATCCAATATTGATAGACAACTTTTGCAACAACTATATAACTTGTTGTCAGGCGCTTAGAGCACCCACACTAGGTGTGGGATATGTGCCAAATGCTAAATATTTGGCACATATCCCACACCAAACCCAATTTTAGCCCATTTAGTAGATGTGGTATATTGTTTTTTTTTTTTTGCAACATTGAGCATCTGTGGCAAATTTGCCACGGTCGAAAAAGAGATGTGGTATATTATTTGTTGTTTGTTTATTGTGTTGATGAGTAGTAAATATTATTTTAATGTATAGAATTGAATTATAAAACATCCGATAAATGGGATGTTGTAAAATGATGTGGTAAAATAATAAAGTAGGCATTTGATGTGATAAAGTGGCATAATTTTTGGAACATCTGCTACGGATGCTCTTAGTAATCGAGTGGCTCTCCTATATTGAAAGAATTAGTGTTTAAATCTCTTATTCCTCATCATTGTAACTATCAAATTATTAAGAGGAGAAAAACCTATAAAAATTGCCTACCACACATCAAGAAAAATATAAGAAAAATGAACTTAGAGAATTGAAAAACAGAAGGCTGAGCAAACATGCACATTCTGTAGTGTACATAATAAACACGCAGGGAGACCATAAGAAAGCAAAAGTTACCTGTTAGCGGCAAAATGCACATGATAAATATTGAGGGGCCTTGCCTATCACACACAAACACACACCAGGAGGTCGCTTCTCAAACTTGCTGCATATCCCACCCTTCCAAAAGCCACGTTGAGATGGCACTTCAATCAATACTCTTCAATCTTAGAATTTTCCACAAGTCCTCCCAACTCCTGAACTGTTCCTATGTTCTTCAGATTCGGGCATTCCCTGATTTTTACTTTCAAGGATGGGAATCTGTCCTTAATGTTGTTTCCTCCAGCAACCCCATGCTAGTCAACTTAGGCAGTTCCACCAAATGCAGCTTTTGTAAACTGTGCCTATATTCTTCTACTTTAGTGGGCCTGAACAGAGTCTCCAATTTATCACAGAATTTGACTTCAAGGATTTTAAGATTTTCTGGCAGCTGAGAAGAGGGAAAAACAACTTCAAGCATCGGACAACAATCTAAATACAGTTCTGTTAGATTTAGGAGACTCTCATGTGGCATTTCCCCACTGTACACACTCTTCAATTCAGGAAGGTTTGATGCCCATAGAATGTTTAGATTTTTCTGCATTTCAACTTCTGCATCTTCTCTGTAAAATATTGTCTTCATTTCGCCACACCTCTCCAACCAACAGCCCTTCATTGCTTTCAAATTGCCCACACCTAAATTTGATAAGGTTTTGACGAAGTCATTTTCAATCAAAGACACATATTCGGCTTTCATGAGCACATCCTCAACACCAACAGGATACTCGTCAAATCCAATGATTTCCAAATACCGATGAATTTCTTCAGGAAAACAATGAGTTTGGAAGTAGATTTTTCTAAAGCTTGGGTCAACTCTATGCCAACAAATATCTCTACTTTTGTCTTCCTTCTTTTCTTTGCAGGAAGCTGTGTCTTCCTTCTTTTCTTTGTTAGAAGTTTTGTCTTCCTTCTTTTCTTGTCCTGTAGCTTTGTCTTCCTTCTTTTCTTTGTTAGAAGTTTTGTCTTCCTTCTTTTCTTGTCCTGTAGCTTTGTCTTCCTTCTTTTCTTGTCCTGAAGCTTTGTCTTCCTTCTTTTCTTGTCCTGAAGTTTTGTATTCCTTCTTTTCTTGTCCTGAAGCTTTGTCTTCCTTCTTTTCTTGGCTCGAAGCTTTGCCATCCTTATTTTCTGGGCTCGAAACTTTGTTTTGCTTCTTTTCTTGGATGGAACCTTTGTCTTTCTTCTTTTCTTTCCTAGAATCTTTCCCTTCCTTCGTAAGGGCACAAACAGAGAATTGAAATTCTTTGAAACATGTCTCCCATAACTCAGAATTTTTCGTCAAATATTGGAAAAATTCAGTGCCACTCAATGACATGCAAGGCCTCTTTTCATTGAACTTGAAGATGCCACAATGATCCCAGTTCAGCTCCTCTGGTAAGTTCTTTATCATCCCCAGTCAAGTGTTTGAAGATCCTTCAAGTCTGGTAAATCAAGGTGCTTCAAATGAGTCAACTCTGAGATCCAAGAGGGAAATTCTTTGACCCCAGTCTCTTGTAAATCAAGAAACTCCAAATCTTTTAGTTTCTTCAGATCTGGTAGTTGCTGTAATTTTGTACAACCTCTTAACTTTAGACCACGGAGATCGGTGAGATACTCAAGTGATGGTAAAAATTGAATTTCTGTCTTTGAAAGATCCAAAACATTTAGCTTTGTATTCGTTTCCAAATTTGGAACAGTATCTGAAAGTTTACAACCTCCTAGGCAAAGCTCGGTAAGGTTGGTGAGGCTGGTGAGGTTGCACATTAGAGGTATCTTTATCTTAAGTTTTGTTCCTGATAGGTTGAGCAGCCTAAGGTGGACCATATTCTCCAAAAATTTTGCTTCAACTTCTTTCAAAGGCTCTACCAAAGGTTCTTCAGAAGATCCAGTGGATTTCTTTTCTGTTTCTTTTACTGATAATTTAGCTTCAGTTTCTTTCGAAGATTCTCTAGAGGACTCAGAGGATTTCTTTTCTGTTTCTTTTGCTGGTGATTTAGCAGCTTCAGTTTCTTTCAAATGCTCTGCCGAAGGTTCTCCAGAAGACTCAGAGGGTTTCTTTTCTGTTTCTTTTACTGGTGCCGAAGGTTCTCCGGAAGACTCAGAAGGTTTCTTTTCTGTTTCTTTTACCGGTGATTTAGCCTCAGTTTCTTTCAAAGGCTCTGCCAAAGGTTCTCCAGAAGACTCGGAAGGTTTCTTTTCCGTTTCTTTTACTGGTGATTTAGCCTCAGTTTCTTTCAAAAGCTCTGTCAAAGGTCCAGAAGAATCAGAAGGTTTCTTTTCTGTTTCTTTTACTGGTGACTTAGCCTCAGTTTCTTTCAAAGGCTCTGCCAAAGGTTCTTGAGAAGATTGAGAGGATTTATTTTCTGTTTCTTTTACTGATAGATCAAGCTCCTCCAGTTGTTCAAGGGCATCCAAGGACGGCAACTCAGACAAGTTTACACAATTTTGTAGCAAAAGTTGGCGAAGCTTCACGAGTTTGGCTATAGATGGTAGACTTGTAATTTGGGTGTTTGAGAAGTTGAGATAGCGGAGGTTAGTCAAATGGTCAAAGGATCCGTCTTCGAATTTAACCAGACTAGAGGCATTAGAAAGATCAAATTTCTCAAGTCTAGTAAGCCCTCCCGTTTTCGGCAATGTTTTCAATGGGCAATTACTTAGAAGGAGCTGACGAAGGTTCTTAAGATTGGAAATGGATGGTGGCAGTTCTTCAATTTTAGTGTTTGAGAGGTTGAGACTACGAAGACATGTCATCCCTTCAAAGATATTTTCTCGGATTTTGACCAAATTAGAGACACCAGAAAGATCAAACGACTCAAGAGTAGAAAGGTTTGTAAAACTGGAAGGTAAACTATCAATTCCAGATTCAGATAAATCAAGGACTTTGAGGCCACCTTTGTTTTTAAAGGAATCATCATGATGGATTTGCTTCAGTGTAGTAGAACCAGAAAGACCCAGATTATGGAGAGAAGCTAACGAATCAAATTTGGACAATCTGGTTATGGATTTGCAGTTTTTTAATATGAGCCGAGTGAGTGTTTTAAGTTCTTTCAGAATGGGCAAATGGTTAATTTGGGTTTGGGAAAGGTCAAGCATTTGAAGTTTCTCAAGATTTAAGCATTTGTCTGTAATTTTTACCAAAGAAGTAGAACCAGAAAGGTCAAGGACCTCAAGGTTGGCAAGTTTTTGGTTTGGTGGTATTTCCTTAAGTTTTTGGTTTGGTGGTATTTCTTTTAGGTATGGTAGTATTTTCAATTCAGAACACTCTTTAAGGATGAGACGACGTAGTTTAGTTAGCTTGGAAAGTGAAGAAGGCAGTGATTGAAACGGGACTGCAGAGAGGTTGAGGCTTTCAAGTTGTTTCATCTTCAAGAAAAAATCATCCGGAATATTCTTCAAGGAGCTAGCACCAGATATTTCCAGAACGATTAAACCTTCATGGTTTTTGATTTGATCAATTTTATCCAATTGATCACAGCCCCTGAGCACAAGCAAGCGAAGATTAGTATTTTCAGACAAAAACCTGGGTAGTGACGTGAATCTGGGATTGAAAATGGCAAGAACTTGGAGATTCTTCATGGGCTGAAGAAACATTGTGTCAAGGACTTCCCCGGAGAAACGACTTCCATCTATCAAGAGTGTGGAAACTTTGTTCCAACTTTTAGGACCGTATGGTGTTTTTATCATGCCTTCCCCTGGTGCAACTCGCCCAATGCCTAGCTCCTTTCCGTACTCAAGAATACTAGCCAATCCCAGTCTCGATATCCCCCGACCATGGCAATGATCATCAGCAACACTAGCCAATCCCAAGCTTGACGTCCGGCAACCATGGCAATGCTCATCAGGAACAGTAAGTGCTAGTCCTTCCATGGTAACAAGACCATCTACGCGTAATTTCAGTATGCCACGATCTATAAGCTTCATCAAAACACAATGTCCCTCTTCATATGCCTTGTCAAACTGATCATTAACACCAATATATCCCTCGAGTATCCAGCAAGCTATCAACTCCTCATAATTGATGCCTCCAAATTTATGAAATAGTTGCCTACTTTGCCAACAACAATTCATCAAAGCCATATCAGTGCAAGCCAACATGTCATACACGTAGCCCAGTAGTGGATTTACACCCGCGGATTCTGGTTCTTCCAGAGCACCTTTCAACATCCGAACTCCCGAATCAAAATCATGTTCTTTAATATGATTTAAGGCTTCTGCTATCATAAGGATCATAGCTGGCAGACCCTCGCTCTTTCTAGCAATTTTTGTAGACAAATTTTCAGAATCTGGCAGACCCTTGCTCCTTTCAGCAATTTCTTCAGATATTGTTCCAAAATCTGGATGGCGTGAAACATTTTCCTTGACTTTCGAATTCAATAGGAACAAAGAATCATGCTCAGACAAGGGTTCAATCTTAAAAACTTTCTTGTCGCTCCCAGTCTCAGGCTCAGTCACTTCTCTACTTGTAGTGATTAAAAACTTAAACACTACTTTATCATTTCGAAAAAGCAGCAGAATTTCCTTTAAGTAGTTCATTATTTCATTTTCTTTCATCTCTTCAGGAAAACCATCTAGAATTACTAGACACATCCCTAGACACGTCTCTCTTTTTTCATTTTCTTTTTGCTGAATCTCTCTTCTTTCATTTTCAAGTATGATATTCAGTCTTTCTGGTATTTTAGATATCATTTTCAATTTTTTTGATATTTTTGATATTATTTTCTCTTTCTCGTTTTCTTTCTCTTTCTCTGGTATTTCAGATTTCACTTTCTCTTTCTCTATCTCTGGTATTTCAGATTCGGAAACACCCAAATAGTCCCAAAACATATGCCGTCATGCATTGCCAGTTTGCTGATCTCGCTGGCCTCCCATTTTTTTCCTTCCTCGCCCTGCTTTGCCCTTCTGATCTCGCATGTGCCCACCTGCATTGCCCCGCCGATCTCGCATATGCCCACTTGCTTTGCCCGTTTGCTGATCTCGCTCGCCATCAATGTTTTTGCTACTCCAGCTCTTCCAGTCAGAACAATTGTTGTCACATTCTCGTCCATCAAATCTCGCACTATATCATCTATCTGTTTCTCTTCTGTTGCCAACGCAGATGCTATAAAACCCAAAAACAAAAACCACTTTAGAATTTTGATCCCAATTTATTAACCAAACAAAATCATTGTGATTTTAGAACATAGGGCATCTAACATACGAGTTTGGGTAACCTACAAACATATTCATTCCATACTATCAATTTTGTGTTTTAGACCCTTGTGCTTTTGGGTTTGTCTATGCCCATCTTCTTGTCAAATTTTATTTTTTTATAGTTGATTTGGACGGATTGAGCTGGGTGCTGAATGGGTTTTGGACTGAAACCTCTTGTTGTTCTTTGATTGAGAGAGAATCTAGAAGATGGGGGAGGATGAAGAGGAGACTCAGAGAGACAAATGGCAGAGACACATGGAGGCCATACTGATACAGATAATTTATATTTACAAGTATTTTGTAAGAAAAATAACATTTTACCCCTCAAATTTCAATGTTTCTAATTATATTTTTATTCTAAAAAAATATATTATAAGCATATCCTATCAAAATATATGTGAAACGATGATATTTAAATAAATAAACAAAAAATATAAAAGGTTATAAATTAGTATAAAATGTTTATATGTATTAATGTAATTATGCATCTCCTAATTTTATTCATTTCTTATTAATCCAGTATGTTTTCAGCAAATGTTAGAAATAGTTTGTAAACTTATTGAGCACAGGATGATGTAAACTTTTTCTTAAGGCTTACATTAGACACTTTGATTTATAAGTACAATAAATTTCAATGATAATATTCCAAAGGAAATGCATGAAAGCGGTGTGATTAAAGCAATCCCAAATCAAATGATTCTAATTAAAACATTTTTAATCATGGGGTGTGACTAGAATATACTCAATACATACTCCAGTATATCTTTTCTTTTTCTTTTTCTAGTTTATTATAACCATTTAAATATTATACAAAGATCCTATCAAAACAAATATATCTTATACAAAGAGATTATTTTTTAATTAAAAAATAACTACTTTTAAAATAAATTTTATTTTGAGAATAATTATTTATAATTTTGTGATATTTATTCATTTTAAATTTAGTGTAATTTGATTCTATTCACAATAAATAACATACATATATATATATATATATATATAATTTTATACATTTATAATATTAAGGTAAACCACAAAAAACCTACATCTCGTAAAGAATTATTTTTGACTATGCTATTTCAGAGAGAGAAAACTTGAAGAAGAAGAAGAAGAAGAAGAAGAAGAAGAAGAATAATGGCCAAAGACCATCACACCCACAGCTATACACTGCTGGGGATGGTTAATATTTGAATGCCTTTTTTAAAAAAATAAAAATAAAAAGAGATTAATTAAAAGAATATTTTTAATTAGATTTTAATTTTAGTGAAAAAAATTAAATCTTATTTTCAAAATGATTTTTCAACACTAACATTTGATGGAACGTATTAGAGAGGTCAATTTAGTCATTTTTAAATAAGAACGGACCTAAAGTGTGGCCCAAGGAGGCCGGGCTCCCTTGACCCCAAAAAAAAAAAAAAAAAAAAAAAAATAGTAGGGAAATTGGGTATTAAAATCATGTTTGGGGTATTTGGGCCCCTCTCATCAAAGAACATATCAGCCCAGCCCCTGCCCAACAAGGAAAGATAAGCCGTTTAACCTAATTCCAAATTAAAAAAGAAAAAAGAAAAAGAGAGACTGAGAGACAGAGAGATAATCAAGCATCCACCTCCACCGGCCACTGACCCACTGACCACGCCGCCGGCCTCTCCAACATCCAATTTCAAGTATCTATTCTCTCTTCCAAAACCTAATACTCATATGATTTTTCTCTGATGCTCTTTCTCCACACCATACGTTTATAGTTTGTGTGAATATGTGATTGTGGTGTTTTTTTTTTTTTTTTTTTTTGGCTGAGGACGATTGTGAATTGAATATATTGAATAATTGACCTGTGAATTTTGTGATTGTGTTTGTAAGTCTAACTCTCAGGCACTGTTTGGATTGAGGGGGAAGGATGGGAGTAGAGTAGAGTAGGAGTTGCAAAAAATATAAAATAATGTTTATTTGTTTGACTGTTTGTTGGTAGTGGGGGCAACAATAGGAACATGCACAAACAGACCAACAGAGGGGAGTGATTCAGGAAAAAAAAAAATCCTGAAGTTAGGAAAAGTGTGCTATTAGCGCATTATAAATTCATAATGTTGTTTTTTGGCGTCTATATATATGAATTTTGTGAATGACGGTTTGCTTGGCTTTTGGATTAGGTCCGTTTAGGATTTAAGAAGTTTGGGTATTGCTGGTTAATTTTTTCTTTTCAAATATGCATGTTTTTAATGTGTTTTTGATATTATCAATGGCATGGTAGTGTAAGTTTAGAATGCTCAAAAAAATTCATAATGTTGGTAGTGGGTAAGTAAGGGTGTGTTTGGGACGTGGGTGAGTTACAAAGATAAAAAGACAAATAAATAATATAATAAAAATGTCATAACTTTTTTTTCTTATACTTCAACTCCCTTAACTTGAAATCCTAGCTCCATCCTTGTTCTCAAAATATGGATGTCTATTTGCAACTGTCACGAATTTGAGGAGTTCTTTTTACATGTTGAGTTTTTTCATATTATAATATGGTTTTCACAATTGTGTCCTCACCTCGTTATTCTTTCTAACATGTTAGAAATTTTTATTAAATTGGTTTTATTTAGAAATTTTCTACACTTTTCATACTTGAATTAAACATGTGTAGTCTTAGTCAAAGGAACCAACTATTTGAATGAGATATTAGTTATTGAACAATGATATCATATATGTGATTTCAGATATGAACCAATGTGCATATCGTTAGTATAGAAACTAGTTTCTTCTATAACTTAACACTATGACTTCTGAGGTTGATAAAATATACAGTTGGAAAATCTAGTGTGACGGTCGAGAAATGTAGAAATGGTTATTTCACTATAAGGGACAGTTGGATCCTTTGAAAGGGGATTCACTAAATAAGGTTTTGTAAAACACTACTCATGAAGCTATATATCTTCTATTGTTTTGTGTTTTGTTATTGCACTTACATTGGCTGCCATATTTGTGGTGGACTTGATGGTTGTTTGTAATTTCTTATTTGTTCATAACTGGAGACATCTACTTCAAAAATAAAAGTAGCTTAAACACATCTATCTTTCATCATTAATTTATTTAATAGGAGATTTAAAATATGTGTTTGTAAAAATAATATTTCGTTATGGTACTCTCTATTTTATATTGAATAAACATATGAAGTACTCTAAGCCCTCGTTTGAGAGAAGGGAATTGAATAAAATGAAAAGAAATGAAGAGAATAATTTATTCCCTTGTTTAGGAGTTTTAATGGAGGGAATGAAAAATCTATTCTTTTATTTGAGAGTTTAAGTAAGAGGGAATGGAATGGGTAAGAGAGAACACTTATTCATTTCTATTCCCTTAAAATCTCAAATTTTCATTCCCCCGAAATTGGAATGAATTAGAGAGAATGAAATTAGATTTAATGACTATTTTTACTAACATTCCCATAATACCCTTATATATATTCAATCTTTTATTTTAAAATATGGGTCTAATAGTAGTATTTTAATAAAATGATTTCATTATTTTCCCTAAATGTTACTCCCAAACAAGGTTACTTACATTCCATTCATTTTCTTTCATTTCCATTAATTTATTTTAAAACTTCCAAATATGAGTACTTAATTCCATTTATTTCCTTCGCTTAAATACATTTATTCCTAAATGCAGAAACATTTAGTGGCTATTTGCCCATTATTTCACTATAAGGTATAGTTGGATAATTTGAAAGGATATTCACTTAATAAAGGATTGTAAGACACTATTCATGAGGCTATCTCTTCTATTGTTTTGAGTTTTGTTATTGCATTTACATTAGTTGATGCAGATCAGAATCTACAATTTAATTTTTGTAATTCATTAATTTTGGTATTTTTATATAATTTTTGTTATTTTAGGTTTAGGGTATTTATTTCCTTATTTTTAGGTGATTTTAATGTTTTTTAAAATCAAATATGGTTTCTATTATGGTTAGATATTAATTAGAAGTTATTTTAGAATATATTTTCTTGTCTGTCAAGTTTTACGAACCCTTTAAATAGGCCTCTAAGTTTGTAAACATTTTTCCAGTATTATTGATATTAATAAAAATTCAAACTTTTGTCTATTGTTTCTTTAGTAAATTCTAGAACCCTTTCTCATTGTGAATTCAAGTAATCCTCATAGATTTGGGATTATTTTTAGAAGCAAAAATGTTTTGTTTCTTGTTTTTTTAAAAGTAGACATTTTGCTTCTTGATGCTTTCGCATCCCGCATCATTAGTTGCCATATTTGTAGTGATGAAGTTTAAGGTTTGTGATTTTTTCTAGTCCATAACCAAAGGCATCTACTTTAACAAAAAAAAAAAAAAAACACTTAAAACATCCATCCAAAGTCTTTAATTTATTTAATAGGAGATTTGAATTAAATATAGGGTTATAAGAATTATATTTTGCTATATTACTCTCTCCCTGTTTTGTATTGTATTGAATAAATATATGATGTATTCTTTTTTTAATGAATGAAAAATGGGTAGAGGGGGGCGACCTAAGTTGGCATCTTCCACTTGGATGTGATCATAGTGACAATCTACCTGCTAGGCCGGGGCCTGTGAGAGTAGGGGATCCGGATAAGTTAAAGCTGTGTACTCAACCTTCATCGAGGACGCTAGTGAGTATGAGTCGAAAGTATAAAGTTATTTCCCAAGCGCTTCCCATTGCGGGATTCGAACCTAGGAGCTCAACCTCTCAAACCCTTAAGAATGAGAGCATGACCACGAAATCAACCACCCATGGTGATAATATATGATATATTCTATTTACGGTGCAAATGTGTTGTATTATGTATTTTACTTGTAAGTTGTAATGCACTTATTCAGTTACTCAATCCGTTAATTTTAACAGAATCTTTCGATTTCCTAAAATATTTTGAGATCTAGCCGATTCTTCGACAAATTCTACTCTACTATCTTCTATTCGCTCTACCCAAACCGGCCATAAGATTCAGGAATATTGGATAGTGGGGGACATTATGAGCACCTCTGTACGTGTGTGTGTTTCTAGTGTGTAACAAAGTTTAGTATAAGGGTAAATTTTAATACCTTATTGGTTAACGGGAACGGCTGGCAGCCATTCCCACTTTTTTTTTTTCTTTTTTTTTATAGTATTTTTAGTTAGAGAATAATTCATGTGTCCTTGACTTGAACTTTTTACCTCTTTAAATTTTGTAAGTTTTCTATTTTTATGGTTTAGAATTATTTCTTGCACTAAACTTGGCCAAATTGTGGATTGAAGTTTCAAATAGCTGTGGATTAGAGCATTAGCATTCAGTTTCTAAAAAATATTTAATTTTACTATTTCAAAAAATACTTTCTTTATCATACCATACCATTTTATAATCCTATAAAAATAAAAATATCATTTTACAATATACTCAACATCTCAACTTTTATTTTACCATACAACATATTAAAATAATATATCTACATAATAAAATAATATAACCCAATCCCCAAATAAAACCCAAAACCCAATAAAATATTATTTTTTGAAAATATCATCTTGCTACAGTACCATATTATTTATAAGATGTTATTGTAGCACAATTGTAAATTTTTTTAAAATTTGAGTTCGGGATAATGCACACTTTTATGGTTTTGAGGTTATAAATTTACAATTTGGGTGCCAATGCTCTTAAAAGGAGGCGAAATGAGAATGTTCGTATTGAATCTAGGGTTTTTTTTTTTTTTTTTTTTTTTTTTTTTTTTTTTTTTTTTTTCTTTCAAGTCCTTGCCTTTTATTATAATTTTGGTTTTGGGTTGTCTTTTTCATAATTTTTGTTATATAATCTAGGTTTTGGTTTATTGGGGTTCTGGTTTCAATAGAACAACTATATGGAGGTTTCAAGAGATTTACTCAGGTTGTGTTTACCTCAGTTAAGTTTAGCCAAGCTTGAGGATATTTTAGACTTTTTATATTTAGTTGAGGATATTCTAGACTTTGTATAATGGAATATTTCAACAATTTAACCAAGAGTAAATTACGAGTTTTGTCCCTAACATTTATCTTATGTGTCAATTTGGTCCCTATTATTTCAAATGTGTTAGTTCAGCTTCTAATCTTTTATTATTGTCTCAAAATGGTCCTTACTGTTAAGTGTTTGATAGAAAATATTGACACGGTTAATGATCAAATTTTTTTATAAAAAAAAAGCTAAAATGCAAAGTGCACCTTCTAAGTTTAACTAAAATTAATTAGCAGTTAATTTATCAAATTTTATCAAATTATGTAATTTGGATGGAAGATGTTCCTCCTGATGTATTGTCTTGTTACCAAGCTGATTTAGCTGGTATTTCCTAATTTAATGCATCGCTATGTTGATTCTAAAAAAAAAAAAAAAAAAAAAGTTTAACTAAAATTTATTTTAATTTTTTAATGTACTTTTATTCAATTGAGTCATCTAAATTTCAAAGTTATTCAATTTAATTCTTTTGTCCAATTTTGTTAAAAATATTGTCCTTAAGTATGAAATTAACTAAAGAAAAAAGATTTTTTGAAAAATAAAATTACATAATTTTTTTTATTAATTTTATAGATTTTTTTCCAAGTGAAAAATAAAAATTTTAAGGACATTTTTTAAAACAAAATTGGATAGAATACCTGAATTGAATAAATTTGAAATAAAAAAAAAACTCAATTAAATAAAAACAAAATTAGAGAATGATATAATTTGCGTTTTAGAAAAAAAAAAAAAAAAAGATTTTGACCTGCCATGCCAGCATAAACTTATTAAAATAATATTAATAATAGTAATAAATGATAACTTAGAAACCTCACGTGCAAGCGTTGTACTTTGATCCATTGAGATAAGATAAGATCAAAATCCCTAAGTCGTTGTTCTTCGAGATCCAAGTAAGAAAGTTGTGGAGAAAGGTAAGGGAAATGAGGAAGATTCAACCTGCGCACTGTGCAGACCTCCATGAGTTATGTGGGCAATGTGGATAAGATTCAGGGATTTGATTTAAATTTCGCCAGGTGGTTGAAGAGGACGATTTTGGAGAGAGATATCATGGTGATGACATGGATGTGGAAGGGACTATAAATTTCATTTGATTTAAAGGTTGATTGAGATGGGAGCGATTTGTTTGATTGATGATATCTTTCCTGAGTGTCATTAGTCATTACAATAGATGCAGAGTCAGCAGAGTTGTCCTGGTGAGAGTAGTGTCAAGTATGAGAAGACTTATGCTCAGTACTTGGATAATTTTTCTTCATTTAGAGAGAGTGGGGTTCTTGCACATCAATGGTGGTAACCGTATGACTTGGTTCCGATTTTACTTTAAAATTTTTGTTTTATATATAGGTTCTTCACCGTGAAGAAAGAGATGAAAATGAAAATGGTTAGAGGAGATATAGAAGAAGATATTGTCTGCATGCATAAACTATTTTACAATATTTTTACAAACTGTTATTTGCGGGAACTTTTCATTAACTTTCATCCAGGCTCACACTAATATCACTTTTTCATTTACCAATAATCACTGCCACATTAGTAGTTTGTAAAATTTTGTGTCTATAGTATTACACTTTGAAAAAATAAAATTTTAATTATTTTTTTAATGTATATGCTGATGTGGCAGACCATACCCACCACTAATATTATTTTTTTACTTATCAATAATCATTAATCACACCAGCAGTTTATAAAATATTTTGTAAAAAAATTTGTGTCTCTCACATTACTTTTTGAAAAAAATAAAATTTTAATTATTTTTTTAATGTTTATGCTGATGTGGCAGACTATCTGGCATGAATATATATTTTTTAAATTTTGGTCATCACTCATCAGTCACGTTAGCGTTTTGACATAGCATGCTAAATTTTACATTTGACTACAAAAGTAAAATAATAAAAGTTTAAATCATTTATATCCTAAACCAATCCCAAATACATTTAAATCTTTAAATTTTATTCTTAAAGCCATTCCTTTAGATTTGAGAAGGCCAAAGCAATACTAAAGCAGCCTATTTATCTTACTCTAATCGCATTCACAACAGCCTCCTCAAGCTAGTACTATATAAAATCAATGGTGAAATTTTATCAACAAAGCTTCAAGAATTTAAAATACCACATGCAATTAAAATTTCATTACTGTATAACTTACAGTGATATATATATATATATATATATATTTTATCATGTATTTTATTATCCAATTTTGACGATATTAGTAAAATTATTATTTTTTATTTTTTATTTTTAATTGACTTGTGAATCTCAAGGATATACTCCCTTGGAACCCAAAAACTTTGATTTCTCATAAGGTGCCAACGGAGTCCTAGAAGTAACATCCGCTGATCCTTGATCGGCATCGTTTATGGTTGAGACTAGGATGGTATCTGATCGTCTTTGAACCCTCAACTTTCGTTTTTGATTAATAAAAACATCTTTGGTTAGTTAGGTTTAGAATGGAGAGTACGTTGTCAAACCCAAACCTGATGAATCTTTTATATCCTAATCAGTCCCAAAAGAGTACATTGTCAAACCCAAACCTGATGAATCTTTTATATCCTAATCAGTCCCAAATGCCTTTAAATTTTAAAATTTTATCTTAAAGCCATTCCATTTAGATTTGAAAAGGCCAAAGCAATACCAAAGCAACCAATATATCTTACATTCTTACCATGAGTTTTTTGTTTTTGAGGAGATATCTTACGAATGATGTGAGCTCAGTTATCTAAAAACTGAACATATAAATATTTAACCAAATCAATCTGTCTAAAGCACTTTTGCACAAAATCAAACCTTATCTATCATTTAATCCAAAAAGTAATCTAAGACAATAAATAGATGTGAAAATAATAATAATAATCAAAGAATAAAACTAGATGTGGCCCTAAAAAAAAAAAAAAAAAAAACTAGGTGTGGCAATATCAGCATGGAGAAGAAGAGTTAGAATGGATCCGTACCCGGACTTGAAGCATTATCCTTGGGAAAGAGTTCCGTTATTTTGTTTCTCACGGTTTGATCAGCTTGCTCCGACTTTCTTTGTTTTGGAGATTGTTCTGACATTGTTTTTCTGTAGATTGTTGGGACATTGTTTGTTTTGGAGATTGGTCCGACATTATTTAAATACCTATACCAAAAGAAAATGTATGAAACCCAAACGTTTCAAGACCCTGATGAGTTAAAAAAATTAAAACCCAAACTTATCTTATATAGCTATTATTAGGATATTCATTAACAAATAAATTCTATCAATCAAGTGCACATCCCTTATAAAACAAAGAATGCATCCACGCAACACGTTTGTCATGTAATCCAAAACAACTTCATAATTCTCCCATTAAACAAAAAAAGCACTGTTTATTCAACCTACATGCTCACCATTATAATTGAGAGTGAGAGAGAGAAGTCAAAAAGGAAAAACACAACGGAAATTTTATTGTTTGGGGGTCTAGAGGGGAGGAAAATGTTCGAGCTCTGGGGTTAGCAAAGCATGTTGTAATTATCTCTCAAAAAAAAAAAAAAAAAAAAAGATACCAAAAAATAAAAATAGAACAAGAAGAAAAACAACGTGGGAGAAAAATAATAAAGAATAATAAAGGTGAGAGTTAAAATTTTTGAAACTTTTGATAACAAAATTTAGTAGTACCATTTACTATTTATACTTTAATTTAAAGACTTCAGAAATAAAAAGTTTCACATAAAATTTTAGTAATAGAATTTTAATTAAATTCATTAGTAGAATTATATTTTTAAGAATTAAGAAGTCTTAAGCACTCACGTGCACACATGTATATGTATAAGAGAATCATGTAAAAAGTAGTATACTAAGATTGTGTCCATGCCTTATCAAAAAAAAATTGTGTCCATGCAATGCTTGGTTTAATAAAAATTAGAAAACTAAAAAAAAATAATAATAAAAAAAATTCAGTAATATCATTGAAGTAGAACAACTATATAGACAGTAATAAAAAATAAAAAATAAAATAAAATAACTTAAATTATGTGGTAAAAAACATGACGTAAAATTGAGTTTTTATCAAAACCAAAAATTATAGTACATTATTATGTTTATTTTAGATTTCTTAAAACTTTCATATTAATATTGTTAAATTTGTAGAAACTTTTATAATAGAATTTTACTTAAAAGTTAAAACAAATTATACTAGTAATATTAATGTACTATTTGTGCCCTGCTTGGCAGAGATATAATATGACGTGTAGTACTTATGATCCTACTCTGCCCCTTCAAATTTTCTCAATATTAGAGAAGTTTTTTTTTTTTTTTTAAAGGACAATATTAGAGAGGTTAAATAGGAACTTTGGGAAATTAATTCTCTCTCTCTCTCTCTCTCTCTCTCTCTCAATAAAAGAAAAACATTGGAAAGATTCCTCGACCCTTCCCTTTTCTCTCTCCTCTGTTCACACAGAAAAGTTGATAGCAATAAAAGCTGAAATGTACACATTATGTGTTTTGAGCTATACTAGCAATATTCAATAAAGAACGTAGAAATAAATACGGTGATAAGAAATAATTTAAACTCAAAAATAGCAACGACCATAAGGAAGAAAATGAAAACCTGGTAACTTGGCTGGGTTTGAGAGCACAATCACTTCAATCTCTCTCAAAGTAAAACAACTTGTGTGCTCCTTCTCTCTCCCGTCCTTTTATAATCTCCTAAACAGAATAAGAATAAAGTAAGGTGGAATCTTTGGACTTTATTCTATGAGAATTTTCCTCCAAGTACATATGGAAATTTGTAGATGTTAATGTGAATATTTTAGGAAGTAGACATTTTTTTTTTTTTTGGTGGTATTATAATACATAAACACCCATGTTATACATAAACTATATGAAGACTACAGTAAATAGATATACTCAAAATTTGGTGACATGGTTTTTTTCATGTACTTGCTAAAAAATTCCCACAAGTGAGTTGTGACCAGATACATGAAGAATAAAACTAACAATTCAATAACAATAATATAAACAAAAGAAAAGATATTAAATGACTATTTCTTAATATATGTCTATTCAATCCTTTATGATCTATCAAAATCGAACTCAATATTATTTAAATTGTGAAAATCATATTATTTATTTTTTACAAATTTTGAAATAAAATTTCTTAACGTTAGAAAATATCTTTCATTTTATTGTGAAACCTAGATTTTTAAAATTCATAATTGAAAATACTTATTTTGTAATTACAATAGAACTAGAAGAATAAACACAAGTACAACTATTTTATAAAGGTAATTGAGGAACTACAAAAGTTGAACGTCATGTCATATTTATTAATATCAATACTAGTGTGTAGCTATGTGCATATGCACGGGTACAATTAAAATAATCACAATTATACGGCTTAAATTATACATTTTTTTAGAAGATGTGTAAATTATACATGGTATTAGTTTACACTTTTTTAAAACCATACATTTCTAAATATGTGTAATAGTTTCTCATATTATATATATATATATATATATATATATGATTTAAAATTTAATTGGTTTTAGAATTTTTCAATTTTTATAGCCAATAATTCACTTATCACAAAAATTAAAAACTTTTTTGAGAAACAAACACACACACACATACACACAAGGGAGAGGGAGGGGTTTTAACACAAAGGTACACCACAACTCCACTCAAAAGCCATGATAACTTTTAAGAGAGGGTGGGGTAAGTTATACTACACACAACTTAGATGAATATATGATGAAAAATTAGACTCTAATTGAAATACAATTTTGAATCAATTGGATTTGGACTTTTTTGATTTTTATACTCAATAATTCACTTGGCACAAAATTAAAAATTAAATGGGATACGTGGTGCAAAATTGAAATTTCAATTAAAATCTAATTGAATTTTTTCTAAACTTTGACTATTAATATATATATATATATATATAGATACATCCAATATTCATTTTACTAATAAATTAATTAGGATTGATATGTAAAAAATTAAACTTAAAAATAACACCAAAACTTATCCAAAAAAAAAAAAACACCATCACTCAAATCCTAAAACCTCTAAACTTTAAACTTTAAGCTTTGAAACCCGTTAGAATGAAATTTTAGTAAAATTCACAATTAAGGCAAGTATATATCCTTTTTTTTTTCTTTACACGTGTAAGGCAAAGAATCTTTTTCTTTTTCTTTTTTGAAATGCAAAGAATCTTTTTCTGTTGGTGAAGTATTCCCTACTTTTTAATTTTTCTTCAAAGTGGTGAAGTATTCTTTACTTGACATTTGGAGTACTTGAAGCTAGCTGTTTTTATTTTTCCTTGTGTAAGAAATATCACTTTTTGCGAAGGTGGAGCATCTGGAGGATATTTATTCTTTACTTGGCATTTGGAGTTCTCTAATAAAGCTGTCTTGCGTCAATTTACTTTAGCCTCATCAAGGAAAATATGAAATCTCAATGTACGAAGGAAAGTATTCTCGGCATTTGAAATAATTTCCTACTTTCTAAGTTGTCTGGAATTTACTTTCCTAATTAACTTGCAGGGTAAGTTGCTTTGCATGATATACTATGCTCAAATTTTTCATCAAAATACAGAATGTACTTTTCCCTTAACTTAGGAAAAGAATCGACGCGTTGGTAGACTTCACACGTTTTTACAAATATATCAATTCTTGAAGGCTACGATTTTACACCCTTTTTTTTTCTTCTCCTTAAACTCAATAGTCTACTCTTTAGCGAATAGCTTCACGCTACAACTAGCCTCTATTGAGTCTATTCTTTAGCAAATAGCTTCATGGTACAAAATAGTTTTAGCAACTTTTTATAAATGAAAAAATAAAAAAAGAAATTAATATTTTAGCAGCTTTTTATATTTCTCATAAAAGTTATATTAAAACTTTTTTGAAATTATCAATTAATAAATGCTCTAAGAGCATATTTTTTTTTTTTTTTTTTTTTTTTTTTTTTTTTTTTTTGAGAATGACAAAATGAGGGTCTTTATGGTTATATTACACCTCCGGGTAGGACGCTGGTCGAAGGTAGCAGCTAGGGCCCCTTTCGTAGGCGTCAGCCACGCATACCCGACCGTGTGGGGGGTTAACCCCACTAAGGATGCCCACCAACGGACTCCTGCGGGCAGTGGGACTCAAACCTAGGTGTGTTGCACGAAGCATTCGAGCCTTACCCACTCACCCAAGCTCCCGTTGGTCCTAAGAGCATAAACTAATTTATATGTTATGACACATTTATAGTGAATTAATTACTAACGTCCTTATTTCTTCTCTATAAAGGTAAGGAATATTTATTCTTTACTTGGAAGAGTTCACTAAAGCTATTAATTTACTTTAACCTCATCAAAGCAAACCTTAGATCTCTATGTATGAATGTGAGGAATCCGTGAGTAATATATCATTTACTTGACATTTAATAAACTTTCTAACTTAGGGTCTGTTTGAGATTTGCTTATTTTGCTGAAACTAAAATTTTTTTACTGAAAGTACTATGCTAACTTTTTGCTAAAATTATTTCAGCTAACTTTTACCTTTATCTATGGTACTTTCAGTAAAAAGTTTTCAGTTTAAGCAAAATAAGTAGATTTCAAACGAACCCTTAGTTGAGCATTTATTTTCTCTATCTTGTATGGTTAGAGCATTCACATTAAAAGTAAAGATGGAGTGTAAAACTCATGTTTTATATTATATAATAAAAAATTATCACATCAGCTTTTTACTTAAAATTCAATATATATCTTATCACATCTAATAACATCTTAATAAACTTTCAGTTGGGTTGGATTTTCAAATGGATATTAGAATTGATTGGGCGTGGTTGTGCATATTTTTTAATAGGTGATAAGATAATGTGGTATGTTAGGATTGGTGGGTGTAAAAAACTTGAGTTTTACACTACATCCTTATAAAATTTAATCTCTCGCATAAATTAGGTAAAAGTTTTGGACAATTTAGTATAATAATTTACTTCTTCTGTTTTACCTAATCGCTTTTAACATACATCCCATTATCTTTTTCTTTCCCTATTAGACGTGGCAAACGGACAGGTCAAGTCAATTGGGTTACGGGTCAAGTCAACTTGTACATATTTTTTACATGAATATTTTATTTCAAAAAAGAAAAATGTATTTGCCATTTGGAAAGTCACATGTTAAATTACTTAATGTAAAATGTGTTAGGGTCATGTTTTTCATGTGTTGATATATCCTTCGACAAAACACACTTTACTTGTAATTGGGTAGTTCTATGTGGTTTCTAGAATGTCATGAAATATGTTGAGTAAACAAGACAAATGGTATTATTGAAGACATGAAGGCTCCACCAAGAAACAAGTGAGGGAAAGCTAAAAAAAGCAAACCTTGACACTAGTCTTGATACTAGCATCTATCGAGAATAAATGAAGGATCTCAACACCTCTCAATCTATCAAGTTTTGTAGATCTAGAATTCTCAGATCTATTTTTCAGCTCATGATGATTTGGATCACTAGGGTTTTTCATTCACTCACCCTCTAGGGGATATAAAAGCTTTATTTTAAAGTCATCATAATATACAGAAACTCAATTATAGAACTCATACATTACTGGAGAAGTTATTGCATTCTTATGCGTCTTAGAGTTTTGTTACCAAATGTTTCCAAATCTTCAACATGTATTGAAGTGAAAAACTTTGCATCCAACAACAAACATTAGTTGCTAAGAAGTTAGCCACATACTGAGATCTATGCAAAGGAAGAAATCTCTACAAGATCAAATCCAATTGGGGATTGGTGTGAAGATTCAACTATAGATTAGTACTTTAGGATAGTCCAAACTAGTAGTAAGATTCGTTATACTTGTAATCGTTTTTCTTGATTAGTGATTCTAATTAGGAGTGGTGGCCTAAAAATCACCCGGTGGAGGTTTTTGCCTTGTAAAAGGTTTTCCCCATTAGGCAATAAATCACCGAATCAAATTTATTTTTCGTTGCACTCTAATTTATTTGGTGATTTTTTCGTTTCCATGATGACTTGGATCACTAGGGTTTTTCCACTCACTAACCCTCTAGGGGATATAAAAACTTTATTTTAAAGTCATCATAAGATATAGGGACTCAATTAGAGAACTCATACATTATTGGAGAAGTTATTGCATTCTTATGTGTCTTAGGGTCTTGTAACCAAGAACTTCCAAATCTTCAACATATATTGAAGTGAAGAACTTTGCATCCAACAACAAATATTAGTTGCTGGGAAGTTAGTCATGTCTTGGGATCTATGCAAAGGAAGAAATTTCTACAAGATCAAATCCAATTGGGGATTGGTGTGAAGGTTCAACTATAGGTTGGTACTTTAGTATAGTCTAAGGTAGTGGTAAGATTTCTTATACTTGTAACCACTTGATTCTTGATTAGTGAGTCGTAAGAGTGTTGACCTAAAAATCACCCTATGGGGTTTTTACCTTCTGAGAGGTTTTCTTCATTAGTCAACAAATCACCATAAATCACCGTGTCAAATTTATTTGGTTATTTGTTCATTCCTTCACGATTTGCATGTAATTTGATCTAATTCATCAACTTGGGTAATTAAATTAATTAATTGGAGTCAATCTATAACCCAACAAAATGCATTACTTTGAATTCACCACTTATATTAAGAATGAGCTTAGCTAAAAAAATTAATACTTGTTCAATAATTTTAAGATTATACAAATCTTAACATTACTAACCAAAACAAAATAGCACAAAGGATAATTAAAACAAACACACAAGTTTCATTTTTACACAATACCAACATCCCAAAACATTAAAAAAATTATAAATGTCTTATTGGATAACTAATTTGACAAGAAATAAAAATATATAAGAAATTTACTATATTTAAAACTAATTTTATAATCTAATATCAACTATGGTTGATACTCTATTTCCATTTGAGAATATACTTTAAAGTTTTAGTTTTATTTTTTTTTTTACTTATTTATACATGGTCTTTTTTACGAATATCATGTCATTGTTAAGTAACATATACTCTAGAAAATATCATATTTTATTTTGAAAAACTGTTTTATTTTAGACATGAATTGTTAAAAAATAGGCCCATGCACCCATAATTTATGCTGATTTTATTGATATACTTTGGCTTCACTCTTTTCAAATTTATGAATGTTTTTCATATATGTCAATAATTTTAAATATATGTGTTTTAATTCTCTCTGTAACTAGATTATCTTGACATGTACTTTACTATTTAATATTTAAAAATCTTTCCTCATTACAAAATGCCCCAACCATTTATCTTTTAATTCATTTGCTTGTAGTACAGCCTGAATTGTTTTCTTAAGACCATTGTATCTAAATGATGTTATATCTATATATATATATATATATATATATATTGTTTGAATGACATTATCCAAAAAATGTTAAAATATTGATATTTTTTAAAATATATATATATAATAATAATATCCATTATATATTGCCAATTGAGTTGGACTTATGCACTATAAAACTCACAACGAACAATTAAAGCAATAATTTCTTAATTTTAATTTTTTTAGCAAAAAGATAGATCAGATCTTGGGTCAACCCATTTTTTACTTCGAGTAAAACATTTTGGGTTTAGGTTAGATATTTTCTGGTCAATAAATTTTGACCCATTAGACCATATTCTAACATAGTTCTCTCCCCTTCTTCCCCATATCCAAATTTACCTATTTCAACTCGACAAATTTTTTTTTTTTGAAATTTTTGCAATCCTTACTGCCACTAGTACCAAACCCAGCCCTCAAATCTCCATGATGCCACTAAAAACCCAAGTCTCAAATCACCATGAACTATGACCCATTTATATTGATCACCCAAACCATCAACCAATGGCAGCCCAACATAATTTGGAGCCTAAAGCGAAAAAATTTTATGGGGCCTTTAATATGTAAAATTAATTAAACAAAATTATTTAATAATAATTGTAGACACTCAATTTTGCACCCTGAATTTAATTTTGGAAGATGATAGAAAGTATCATTCTAAGTACCCCAAAAATCATAATTGCATTTCATGCATTAAATCATTCATCACATATCAAAAAAATGATATTGAGATTCTAACGATCACAACGAAATGCCTGGTTCCCAAATCGGGCAGTCAAATTGAAAGATATCACGAGATCAAGTTTTCACGGTCTGCATACATTTCATTTGGGTGAAACCGATCACGTGTGATTAATTGAAATTAATTTTGATTGGTCAATAATTAATGTTAATTAAATCATTTATATGATTGGTTGTTGAATTTGATTAAGTCTCTGTTTGGATACAAATGAAAATTACAAATTATTTCACTATTCAGCATATTTTTGCTAATATTCACAGGCTCCACCGCACTTTTTGACATTATTCATGGTTTCCACTGTACTATTTCAGTTACATTTTACTTTTATTTATAGTACTTTCAGCAATAAGTTTTCAGTTTTAGCAAAATAAGCGATATCCAAACATACCCTAAAAATAAGTTTGGTTTTATAGGAATAAAATGGATAATCTAATAATGTGGGAATTGTTGATAATTAGACTTTTAAAAGTAATTATCTTTCAGATAATTACTTTTAAAGGACTTAATTATCAAGTTAAGATGGATTTTATTAGGAATATAAGTTTTTAAAAAATGTCCAAGTACATTTTCTGCCCCAAGAAAATGCCCAAAAAAGAGTCTAAAATGAACCGTAAAAGGAAACCAGGCCGAGCACCGAGGAGTGCTACATTTTTCGCCGCCCAGAAAATGCCCAAAAAAGAGTCTAAAACGAACCAAAAAAGGAAACCAGGCCGAGCACCGAGGAGTGCTAATCGGCACTTGACAAGTTACATTTAAATAACATCGTACAAGGGGTATTAAAATGATCATTTTAGAGTCTAGAAGACTAGACTTTGTTTGGGTAGGACGGGTTCCTAATACATTTCCATTCTGTAACCTAGCCCCTAACTTTAGGTTTTTGGTTCATAGAAATAGTGCTTTATTTTATATTTTGGTAGATTGTATTTAGGACCAAAGTTTTGTATTTTTTACATGGATTGTATTTAGGACCAAAGCCTTGTAAAGATCTTCTATCAAAATTGTATTTGTATATTCTATCAATGAAACTTGGAATTATTCAGTTATGTACTTTACATAGTTTTTCCTTTTTTTTTTTTTTTTTTTTTGTAATAAAAAATAAGTAGCGACTTCACATCAACCCCAAAAAGAGAGGTGCCGATATCTTTCTCTTTTGATTGAGAGCACCAAAATTTCATGTCTCTCACACTAATCAAATCAAGGTTAATTTGATAGATTAAATACATAATTTGATGAATAATACCAACTAAACTAATGTTAATTTTATATAGAGAATTGAATATCATAATTGAACCATAAATATTAATAAAAAGAAATAAAAATATACTATGATTAAAAAAGATACCTTATTTTGGATATATGATGATGCATAGTTAAGTAAAATTGTAATCTAATTTTTAATTTTATATCTTTTTTTTAAGAGAGAAATATAGATATTATTCGATGTGTGACTTTGTAGAATATTAGTTTACAAAAATTAAAGCCTCAAATTATTAGAGGAGATTAATCTATAATTGATGATTCAACATATTTGTAACATTTTTTTAAAACATTTGAGGGTTTCAATTGAGTTAGAGTTCTATTGGTCTCGTACTTTGAGAGTTTAATAGAAATGAAAAGAAAAAATGTGCTAAAAGTACTATAAAATGTGCACAATATGATATGACGTTGACTCTTATTGATGAACTTTATCAATTTAACTAATAAATGTTTAAATTACTTTTTTGTGATCGATAACATGCCTATTTGTAAGTCAATAGTAAAATTTGTGGTATCTTTAGCATCACTAATAAAAAAAATGAACAATCTTTAAAAAATAAATATAAATTTATAAATTTTTTGGGCCGTGACGATGGGAGAGGGGGCTTTTTTTTTTTTTTTTTTTGGTGGTGGGGCCTTGGGCCGGCCCTGACATCAACACCACCATTCTCCATTACCATGAAATGACTCGATTCAAACCATTTGCCACGACACCTTTATAGTACAAAGACTCCAAATTGTACCAAAGAATCCAACAGTGAGATCCAAACAGCATGCAATATCCATTGGATGAGAATCTGGCAGAGTTTCCTCTTAGCTGCAAAGAGTGATTTGAGACAAAAAGCTCAAAGCTTCACCTCTCAACCATTTGAGCGAGAGAGGAAATAAAAAATTGAAAAGCTAAAAATAATAATAATAATTTACCTAAGCTATTGTGAAAAGCTAAAAATAATAATAATAATTTATCTAATATGGGTGAATGCTATTTTGCATAAGCTATTGTGAATGTTCCAATTGCAAGGCACAATATACTTTGTTTTAATCTTTAATTGAGTACAACTTAGGAAAAGAATTGACACACCTGTTAGGAAGGAGCTAGAGTGTGAAAGGTACATACACCAATATTATAATTTTGCAAAACCAAAATTGTAAACTCCAAATAATAAAAGGAGAAATTTTTGACTCGGATGAGCCCAAGATCGTATTAATTTTAATATTGTGTATTACAGATAACCCATGCACGGTATATATGGACTCGGATGAGCCCAAGATGGGCCGGCTTTTGACTACAATTGGGCCTCTAGAGCCACAATTCAAATTATAAACTATTATCTTTGATAATGTCATATGCTTTGGTTGGATCTGAAATCGTAGATGTGATTTGGTTAAATTCTATACACTTAGGAAAAAAAGAAAAAAAAAAAAAAAAAAGGTTTTACTCCATACATATTGTCATAGTTCAACACTCCTCTAATATTTGTAGGCTCAAACACATGAATCATACATGAATATGAGAATGATATTGAATATTACACAAATATGTTTCCTCTATATTCTGCATAGGGTCGTGATCGACGTGGGTCACAAAAAAAATGCTACTGGACATTGTGGTTTAAAAAGCAAAAAAAGTTAAAAGTTGAAAGAGGTAAAAAATGAAAAAAGTTGAGAGTTTTGTGTGATGGATTTAGGGGTATTGCACCGGATCCAAATCTGGGATTGACATATAGTAGGAGCTTTCTGAGTGTCTTTTCCATTAAAATTCCATGAACTTGATCCAGTCCAACAGATAACCCTTCTCCGTAGTTTGGATCTCAAAAATCCAAACAATACAGCGACCAAGTAGAAGCCATATCATACAAGAATTAACAGATATCAATCCCTACCAGTAAATCAGTGATGCTGCAGAGGCTACAGCTAGACCCTCTGCCACACTTTGAAAATCTGGTCTCTCCTACTTATGAACCATGAGCAATACTAGCAGAAGTTTGATCTTTAATGTTTTAATTCCATTTAGTGTTAGTGGTACTTAACGTGCATCAGCAGTACATCAATAGCGTTTTACGAAGAAATATGAAATAATATTGACTTCGAAGGAACAAACATGCAAGGAGTATATATTATTAAGTATTATATAAGATAATGTCATTTATTTAGTAAAAATCCATTAATAAAGTACAGAAATCAGGTAAGATATAGATTTGAGATACAAATTAAAATTTTACTAACCAAAAAAAAAAAAAAAATTCAAATTAAATAGCAGTATTCTCTCTCTCTCAAAAAAAAGAAAAATGAAAAAAAGCAATCAACACACCACAATAATATTTAATAATAATGTGAGGCCAGTAGAGAGCAACAACCAATTCCTCTCACAGCTACTTTTGTTCGATTTGATCAGGATTCTTCATCCACACTCCATGCTCGTCGCAAGGGCAGAGTGTGATCCCAGGGCATTTGACTTTCTCCAAGTATTCCAAATCTGGGAAGGAGTCTTTCAGTTCTCTCCAATTCATCTTCAATTCACGCAAGTACTTCAAACGTAAAGCTTGAACCTTCAACCACTTGCTTCTGTCTAGAGTTGCGAGGTTTCCTCCTCTTATGTAGAGTTTTTTTAGGGCTGGAAAAGAATCAGGTGTCAGCCACGTCGCTATAGATTTGGGGAAACACTGAAGATCCAGCTTCTCAAGTCGCTTTGAAAGTTCCTCCGTCACTGTTTTTGGGTTGTGTTGCTTTGGAGCTGATTTGGATATTTGGCAGCAGCCGGCATCTCCTCCATTCTGAGCTTCTCTTTGCCGATCTGCTAGCGTTGCTCCCCATGCTATTGTTAGCTTTCGGAGTACTCCTTGTACTTCAATCTGTTGAAGAGCACATAAATCCTTGTCTGTTGGGAAGTCCTCACTATTTGCATTGATGGTCAGTTTCCTCAAATTCTTCAATTTCTTCAAATCATCTAGAGTAGCCGAGCCTTTTCTTTGAGGATTACTAATGACAAACCCCTTAAGGACTTGAAGTTGTTCGAGGGCGGAAAGCTCCTTGGGCAGGCGAGCTAGCAGATAGCAGTCAGAAAGATCCAAGTACACGAGCTTCGTGAGTTTGCCTATCTCATTTGAAAGCACCTCCAGATTGTGACACTCCTTGAGATCCAAGATTAACAAATTGCTATGGTTGCCTATGAATTTTGGAATCTCTGTGATTCCTGAGACTCCTTGGAGGCTAAGAAACCTTAAACCTTTGCTATTCTTCAACCCTTTTAAGAATTCAATGCTCTCGACTTCAATATGAGATTTAATTGATCCCGGCCAGCTTCCCAGACAAACAACTTTGGCATCTTTCATCTTTGATAACCAGTCCACGGCGCTCAGCTCCGCTTTTATAACTTTCTCCTCCTCCGCCTCCGCCTCCGCCTCTGCCTCCGCGTCCGCGTCCGCATCCGCCTCTGCATTTGTAACTTTCTTCTTCTGCGCCTTTTTAACTTTCTTCTTCTGCGCCTTTTTAACTTTCTTCTTCTGCGCTATCGCCTCCGCATTTACGTTCTTCTTCATTAACCACGCCAATTCAAGATCAGGAAAAGGCTCATTAACATTGAATAATGTAACGAGGTTTCCTAGATCTGCTACATCTGTACCTTCTGAATTCAAACTTGATGTTGACTGACTTTCCTTTGGTATAGAAGGTTTTTTCTCTAATAACTTCTTCTGCTTCTGCTTCTGCTTCTGCTCCTGCTCTTGCTCCTGATCCTTCTCCTCGTCTTTTAGCAAACACATCCTCTTACACCTTGGGAATGAGACAATCTCCTTATTCACCACCCATTTCTCCCCCGAATAAGGATTTCGTAGTAACTTAGAAGTCCAATATCTCTGGGGAAGCACATTCCCCTTACCATCATAATCAAAATTACCAGCTTTCTGGGAAAGCATAGTCACAGCTGAACGCACAAGAGGATACATTTTATAGCTCTTAACATGCAGTTTACGCTTTTTTATCGCAGGCTCAATTAAGCCCTTCTCTTGAAATTCTTCAAGAATTTTATCAACGATATTCTCAGGCATTTTTTCTTCAGTACCTGTAGCGTCCCACAACTCCTCTCCCACCCCCCAGTATACAAAGATCCTCCTCTTCACCACTGCATTTTCTGGAAAAACTGTAAAGCAAGACAAAAGGAACTTCCTTTTTTCATCAAGCCCGTCAAAAATTTCCTTAATTTCTTTGTAAAATGAGCCGTCCCTGAAGCTTGCATCCTGGTGTACGTTAGCCAACTTATGGACGGCACTACGGCCATTAGATCCGGTGCTTGACTGTAAATGAGCACTCAAACTTATTTCCTCGGACACTGTTCCTGGCGATGATAGATGCTTTATTAAATTCATAATTTCCTTGTTGATTTCAGCAAGCCTGACAGCTGGAGTTTTTTTACTAGTGGATGCTTCCTGTTTTTCAAAATCTTCATTCTCAACTAACTTTTGGAGCGTCTGTAGGTGACTATCTAGGTCTCTACGACCCGCACTTTCGTGAAATTTCGCAAGGCCATCTACTTGCTGTTTAATTAATGTGAGCTTCTTTTGTAACTTTTTGCGTTGAGAACGTATCCTTTCGCGTTGAGAACGTATCCTTTCGCTGTCGTCATTTGTTCTCCTCACGCTCAAACCTTCCGCCTCTTCGTTATTCAAATTCATCTTGGTGGTCTTTATTTTTTTAAGTAAATCCCGAATCCTAAAGCACTTGCTGGGGTTGGTGCTAGTTTCTTGTGAGGTTGAGGGTTGCACTGGGAGGTTCGCTTGTGGAAGCATCGAGGCTTCTCCAGAATTTTTTTGTAAGTTAGAGGAAGACATGGTTGGATTGATGGAGATGAAATAGAATGTTTTGGAAGGATATTATTGAGAATGAAAAAGTGTGGTCAAGCAACTTGTTTTGTTTGACCATCTATTTTGTGGGTTGCCAACTATGTGTTTGAGGTGCCATTCTCATGGACGTGAGTGACTAGAAGGGCAGTTTTTCATAGAGTATGTGACATTAAGTCATTAACATGAAAGTGGCCTATTTATAGAGATTAAATTCTATAAAGATCTAATGTAAAACTCAAGTTTTGTATCTTTCAATTCTAACATGTCACATCATCATATCATATATTAAAAATTAGGCATAATCACATTCAATTAATTATAATACTCTCTAATTGTGGATTTCAGTTAGTTCAACGAGTAAAATTTTTTATGGTT
This sequence comes from Quercus dentata, assembly GCA_028216015.1. Taxonomy (NCBI): domain Eukaryota; kingdom Viridiplantae; phylum Streptophyta; class Magnoliopsida; order Fagales; family Fagaceae; genus Quercus; species Quercus dentata. Next base: position 9,642,310 of record CP116455.1, read on the forward strand.
AAATAAGAGATCTAAGGTTCAATTCTCGTTTACACCAAAATTCGACTAGTGTCTTGGTCTAATGATAAAGAACTATTATCGGGAGCGAACGTCATAGGTTGAAACTCTCTTAAAAAAAATTATAATTTCCAATTAAAATCCAATACAACTAAGAGTTTCTTGAGATATTATTAGATAGAGTGAAATGTATTGAATTTTAAGTAAAAACTAACATGATCTCTTATTAGATTGTGTAAAATATGAGTTTTACACCCTATCCTTGTTAAATTTGGACTTATTTTTAAAAAAGGTTGAAAGGGAAATATCTCTTACAAAATAAGTATTCATGTTTGTCATTATATGGAAAATAACCAAATTTTAGAAGGATACTTCAAAAATCATCGCGTGTTGCGTGTAGGTTCTTTTAATTTTATATTGTTTTTAAAGTTTTTTATAGTTGTTTAAAAAAATTATATAAATAAATAAAATATACTTAAAAATATGTATTAATCAATTGATTATGGTATCCAACTTGTTATGTCTTAAGTTTCCAAGAATTGTTTCTATGAAAAAAATAAAAACAATTTCCAAGAATTTATGTGTCACGTACCTTGTGTATAAATTCGTCCACGCCTCATAAAATAATACTGGAATTTTGGTTCATACGATGGTTTAAGGATGGACCTTAAGGCCAAAATGTAATCCACAATAGAACCCCACAACATGTCGTGGCCACATGCTACACGCATTGTATAGGGATTTTGTCTCGGTCAGTACTTCCTATTTATCTTAATTTTGAATTGCAATATTTTCTAATCATTGAAAAATACAAGAGTGTGATGAGATTTATGTGTTTTTTGATGTAAAATTTTTTGTGTTACATCTCACCACACCTTTGGTTTTTCAATGGTTAGAAAATGCAGAAATCTAATATTATGATAAATGGAAAGTATTTACCTTTACGAAAAAAAAAAAAAAAAAACGTGCATAGCATGTACTTAGAAGCTAGTCTTAATTAAATTCATTCTCTCTTTGAAATTTTTTTTTTTTTGAATCTGGTAATAAAAGATATGTGACACCCATAAGAAAGAGCAAAATGTTTAGATCTGAATTTAAAACTTGTAAATAGAAAATTAACAACTTTGCTTTTAAAAGACTCAAAATCTCAAAACCAATATATATATATATATATATATATATATATTATATACCTTCAAACACTCAACCTGCCAATTAACCACCCTTGGCTAAAACTAAAGTTTTGCGACCATAGTCGTGCAATCCCAAAATGTTCTCCAACAAAAGCCATCACGGCCACATCAAAACACTTTCTCTTCGGTATATATATAACTGTTCGAATTATGATAGAGTTTTTTTTTTTTTTTTTTTGAGAATCATGATAGAGTTAGTTTTGTTTTGAATTTCGAGTACTTAGAAGCTCTTTTATTTATTTATTTATTTTCTTCTAAAAGTTAATAGCTCTTTTATTTATTTATTTATTTTCTTCTAAAAGTTAATGATTTCCATTCATCAAAATTTGAATTTGCTACATATTTTTATTTTATAAAAATATGTAGCAAATTCAAATTTTGATGAATGAAAATTAATAATATTTAAGGAAAAAAATAATAATAAAAGAGTTTCTAAGCACGAACATAAGCACGTGCTTAGAGGTTACTATTTGACCAAGTTGTTAGTTTAGCTTAAAAGTGATTAAGGGGTACAAAATATGGTTGAGGATTCTAAATACTTACTAGAATTTTATATTATTCTTGTTGTCTTCAATTTGTATTGGGACAAAATGGGCTTCTGCCCTTTTCCACAAAACTAATTAGCCTTTTGCCCTTCTTCCCAAACTAAATAGGAAATGCCCTCTTTTAAAACTCGACTTTTTCAAAATCGAGTTAAACCCTATAGTGACGTTTTTAAGGACCTATAGTGACGTTTTTAAGGACCTATAGTGACGTTTCGTAACTTGATATCCATAAAATCAAGTTATAGGCAATTTTATTGCCTATAACTCGATTTTGTGAATATCAAGTTATAAAACGTCACTATAGGTTCTTCAAACGTCACTATAGGTCCTTAAAAACGTCACTATAGGGCTTTAGATTTTTTTTTTTTTTTTTTTAACTCGATTTTGAGAAAGTCGAGTTTCAAAAGAGGGACATTTCCCTATTTAGTTTGGAAAGAAGGGCAAAAGGCTAATTAGTTTTGTGGAAAAGGGCAAAAGCCCATTTTGTCCTTTGTATTGCTTTCCTACTGGCTATAAGCCACCGTCCTTTGCTTTTCTTAAATTTGAGCGAAGAAGTTTTTCTTTTGCAAAGGTTCGCTGTCTGGTTATGTATTCTTTACTTGGCATTTGGAGTTCTTGCATAGTTTAGGTTCTCGATTAAATGCTAGACATGAGCTAATGATCTGCATTTTACTTCTTCTATTTGTAAGACAAAGAGCACTCTCTATGCGTGAAGGTGAATTATCTGCCGGTAGAGTATTTGTTACATGGCGTTCGGAGTTCTTTCCTAGCTTTATCTTCTTAATTTATGACTTTCCCATAGGTACTGTCTCGCTTTTTCTTTTTCTTCAATTTACAAGCCAAGTCTCTTAATTTGTGTTACTCGAAAACTATCCTTTATCTTAGTTGATTACTTTCCCATATGAAAGCTAATATTCAATCCCTTGCTTTATTTTCTCTTCAAAACTTGCAAGGTATCTCTCTTTTTTGTGCATGGGAAAGATGTCTGTTGGTATTCTTTACTTGGCGGTTGAGGTTTCGGATTATGCATTCAACTAAAACTTAATTTCTATGTTTGCTTTTGAGTTGGAGTTCTCAATTATATATGTGGATTTTGAATATTTCCCTGTTAATTAGTATAGGTATACTGTTTAATCCTTCATGTAATTTCTGGGGATTAATCTACTGTTTATTGCTACAATTGAATTCGGTGTGGTATCCCACGCAAGTAATGCATAACAAATACAGGTAAATTGCATAAATAAGATATTAAAAAAAAAAAAATTGCAACAAATTAGGATATTTCTTCAAACATTAAAAGCCTTTTGGTCAAATAGTCCTGATCAAGCCAACATTCGGGTGGCCTAGTTGCTAAGATACCGGGTCAACACATCTCAAGACTTGGGTTCAAGTCTTAACAACTAACTCGTGTGTTTGTGCTTCTTATATTTTATCTTCATCCCAAACGGTCCAAGAAATAATAAGTGAATTTCTCACAGATCGAGAGTATGAGGTCTCGTCCGAGAGCATGGCGAGTACTACTATGATCACGCTTAGGTAGAAAAGCCACACGATTGCCTCATTTACTCATTTTTTAGCTACTAAAAAATAGTACTGATTAGTGATGGAGGTTGTATCCGGAATAGTTTGTGGAGGAATTGCATGTCACTTTGTGAAGACATATATTTGTTGCGTATTGCTTTAGTTTGTTGCTCAAAAGTATGACTGTGGTGAAGATATTTTGTATGCACTTTCCTTTTTACTAGTTGCATATCAATGCAATGTATGAGAATAAATAATTATTTTATAATTGTGGTATAAAATATAATTTTTTTTTCTAAATTTTGTTGAAAATAATTTTGTTCTCCCTAAAAATTAAACAATTTCTAAAATCATTTCATCTTTCTAACTCTACCAATATATCATTCAATTATTTTGGGTTGTGTTTGATTGATATTATTTTTTTATGAAGTGGTCTATATTATTCGAAATTATGTTATAGTGTAATATTTTTTTTTTTTTTGTGCAATTAAACTTTTTAAGTTTTGAAAAAATCATTCAAATTCCTCATTCTCTTAATGAAGATTATTATGGTAATGAAAAATCATTACAAAATTGCACTTAATGTTACTCAAATAATTGCTAGAAACGTTCAAATGCATAACCAAGACTTTTTATTTAATAGTGGGAAGATGAAAGGGTAAAAAGGAGGGGAAAATGTTTGAGAATGTGTAACAATAAGCTAAGAAAATTAATAAAGAGAGAGAGAGAGAGAAAGAGAGATAGAAGTAAGTGGATGATGTGATTGTTGATGTGTCCCAACTGAAGCGTAGAAACAATATATGTTACGTTTCAACTTTTAGATATAGATATATATATATATATATAGATGAGTTACGCATGGCACTAGAAAATATAAACCTTTCACTTTTCTTCAATTTTGCAAGCAATCAATTTTGTTTGTGCTAAGTTTATTTTTCTGGTAGAGAATTCTTCAATGATTCTCGTTTAAGGCTATAAGTTAAGGAGCAGTTATTAATCTATTAAATTTTTTTTAATGTATTTTTATTAAAGAAAATATTACATGTGTACAAATATCAAGAAAAACACAAATAATAACGATGAATTTTTTATGTAAAAACCATTGATTAATTGATAAAAGTATTTTTCACTCTGAAAAGTATGCATTGCACCTGATAATTAAACATTAACCAATAAATTATGGCATTGGTTAACAAGACCGTCACTTAATTTTGCGAAACAGTCTCTTCGTGCTGCACTTTTTTTTTTTTTTCAATTTGCAAGACGATGTGAGCAAAGATGAGCTATCTACTGGTAGAGGTAAAGTATGCCTTACTTCAAGTAAAGTTACCTGGCATTTCAGAGTTCTTTTTCTCGCTTTAGAGCAACCACATTTGCTCTTGGAAAAGATTCCGTCTATTTTATACAAAAAACCTACTTTTTCTATTTTACACCACCACTTTTACAAAGCACCCACATTAGTTTATCTATTTATTTTACAAGAATTTTCAATAAAATATTCATTCTTCATCAATTTTTTTATTATTTTCCCTAATGGGCATACTTTTTTAAATTAAACTTATATTTTAAGTAAACCACCAACACCGGTGGCTCACCCAATGGAGCCGCTTGTGGTGGAGGTCCGATGGCTGAACCGCCAAAATAGTGACTCTGGTGAATGCCGCCGGATTAGTCTTGCCGCCCACCATACTACCAAATAGTGACCCACCGGTGGGTGGATTGTTAAAATAGTGGCTTCGACGAACACCGCCAATGCCCAAACTACCAAAATAATGGCTTTGGTGACCGCCCATTGGATTGGTGTCTCCGACCATTGTACCGCCATCACCAAGAGGGCCGATTGTTGTAATAATGGCTCCGACGACTACCACCGAATCAATGTCTCCGACCACAGTATTGCTAGAATCGGTGACCAAACCGATGCTGCCAAATCGATGTCTTTGACCAACGGTCTTTTTTTTTTTTTTTGACCCAACGGTCATAATTTTTATTGTTATATCTACCAGTCATAATTTTGAAATTTAAACAGTAAATTCAAACCTAACTTTAAACCCAATGGTAAATTCAAACCTAAAGGTCATATTTTTTAACTTTAAACCCAATGGTAAATTCAAACCTAAAGGTTAAAATTTTGAAATTCAAACTCAAGTCACATTCTTGCTCTATAAATATGACGATTTTCTCTCTAATTTCCATCCACTTCTACAAAATTATCTCTTCCATTTAGTTTTTGTTCTCTCTTAATGGATTTCCATTATGACATTAATTTTATTTTTCCAAATGATGAGCCTCCATTTGACTCATCTTCTGATGATGATGAGTTGGAACTTACTCTAGCTATTGCCATAGAGGAATTAAACAATGAAGGAGCATCAACATCACGTCATTGTTCGATTCAACCTCGTAGGTTTATCTGGCATAATTCTTTGCAAGGTCATGACAGGCTTTTCCATGATTATTTTGTTGAAACACCAGTGTATCCTCCTAATGTATTTCGAAGGAGGTTTTGAATGAGTCGTTCTCTTTTTCTACGTATCCATTCAAGAGTTGAAGCTACTGAACCATACTTTGTTCAAGAAAGAAATGCGGCTAACACACTCGGGTTGTCTTCCCTTCAAAAGATAACCACCATAATCAGAATGCTTGCATATGGAGTATCGACTGATTTCATGGATGAATACTTAAGGATTGGAGAAACCATTGCAATTAAAAGCTTAAAAAAATTTGTTAAAGCGGTAGTTTCAATCTTTTCTAAAGAGTACTTGAGGTCACCAAACAACAATGACATTGCAAGGTTGTTAGCGGTTGGCCAACATCGTGGATTTCCAAGAATCTTCGGGAGCATCTTGGAGATGGAAGAATTGTCCAAGTAAGTGGAAAGGTCAATATATTGGTCATACCCGTGATCCAATGATAATTTTGGAAATCGTGGTGTCGTATGACCTTTGGATATGGCATGCATTTTTGGGGTTATCGGGGTCTCACAATGACATCAATGTCCTAAAGCGGTCTTCTATATTTTCTGAACTTCTTTCAAGGGCGTGCTCCTCCGATTAATTACTCAATAAATGGTAATGACTATTCGATGGGGGTACTATCTTGCAAATGGTATATATCCAACATGGGCAACATTTGTCAAAACAATTCCAGCACCATAAGACCGTAAAAGACAACATTTTGCTTCCGCACAAGAGGTGGCTAGGAAGGATGTCGAATGTGCATTTGGAGTACTTCAAGCGCGATTTGCAATTGTACGCAGGCCTGCAAGTTTTTTCCACCTTGAAACACTTAAGGACATTATGATGGCATGTATAATATTGCATAATATGATCGTTGAAGATGAGCGACATACTTACCTTGGAGCAAATGACTCTGATTATGATCAAATCAATGATAATGGACCCAAACCGGTGTCACATAATCCCACTTGTAACCTTATGCAGTTCATTGAACATCATAATTCCATTAGAGATAGAGGAATTCATTCTCAACTTCAAGCGGATCTCGTCAAGCATCTATGGCAACTACAAGGCTAGTCGTAGGAATTTGGAATTCTAAATTTCTAAGTATTACTACTTTTATTTAATGTGAACCTTCATTGGAATTTGAAATTTTCTAAGTTTAATATTACTAAGTTTCCAAAAAGGACACTATAAATTTTATTCTAATATTAAACTTCATTGTCACTCTATTAATAACTATTGCATGATTTGTTTCTTCACACATCAAGTATCACTATCACCCCTTTATGTATCTTTAATCAAATCATCCAAACCCGAATCCCCAAGCCTTTATTTTAGCCAATATAATACAAAATGATTTTAAGGATTATATTTTAAAATCCTTAAAATTGAGACAACAAAAAGCCGTATATAAGTTGACAGACCCTTAGGTAAGTTTGTCAACTCAAGTTTAGTTGTAAACTTACATTAGATACTATCCCGATCATTGGTCATTTTTAACACAATCGCAGCCTATTCAACAAAACTTATTTGCTTAGTAAACCAAGATATGTAGCCCGAAACAAACAACTTTTCTACCATACATTGACATTCTAACCTAATTGTAAGGTTGAATTTAATCAATCATCTTGTTGGCTTTATTCCATGCCAAATTTGCTTGTATTTCAGCATATAGTAACCCTGTATTTAGGTGGGATTGTTGTAAGGGTAGTGAGTGAGATAGAGTGTTGAAATACTCAAGAGTGTGCAAGAAAACAGAGGCTCGCAACTTGATCACGCGGGTGACTTACGACTTCAAGCCGCCAGAAGTAGCACACGTACCAAGCATGCCAGAAGTTGAAGCGTCATGCTAGCCGGAGCACTACAGGACAAAATAGGACAACCGGTCGTTTCGTTATCGCGCGGTTGGATCTCGCGACTCGGTCAAGCTGCAAGACCAAGCCGCGAGCCACCCTTATTTATGAAAATCCCGACTCTTCACATTCCATTCTCACCCCAGTATAAATACCCCTTATACCCACATAAGAAAGAGAGCTTACAGAGAGAATTTTGAGAGAGAAACCCTAGAGAAAAACAAGATTGATTCATCTACAATCTTTACATAAGAGTCTCTTCAAATTCCTCAACTCTCTTCCTCTTCATTGTTAAATCCTTGAAAGACATTTTACCAAAACCTTTTCTCACCATATCCACATCGTGAGAGGGCTGTTTGGTGTTCGGGAAGCGATTAGGAAGGAACCAATCTACATTGGTTAATACTATAGTGAAGTAGAGGAATCTGGGAAGTTAGAAAAGAAATAGGTTCGGCGCAACCTCGTTGGAGCAAGAAGCTTGGAGGGCTTAGGTACACTGGGTAGATTAGGCTTGGAGGGTCTATTGTTGTTCATGTATCCCAACTATATTTTCTAGTGGATTACTTACCGCTTGGAAGGCGGCGGAGAGGTTTTACGCCGAGGGCTTCAGTTTCCTCTTCGATAACACATCGAGTATTGTCCTTGTGTTTGCATCTTCCTTTCCTTTTATCTTTGCCTTTTATTATCTACTGTGGTTGTGATTTTAATTGGCTTAGATTGTGTACCAATTCTGTTTATAGTTTTTGTTCATTTTCCACATACTAGTTGTTTCTCATAAAGCTTGAATTGATTGTTTTGTAATTGGGGGTTTAAACGTTCAAGGGTGTTTTATACACTATTTGAACTTTCAATTGGTATCAGAGCGGATACACTTGTTGTGGTTTAAATACCTAAGTGTGATTCTTGACCCCTTGTATTTATTTGCCATGGATTGTGCTTTGTATGCCTCTTTGTATGATTTGGTTGGTGATAAATGTAACATGCCACGTGTTTGTGAAAATGTCTCTATGAGTGTTAATCCTCATAAGTGTGATCACATGTTATTTGAATCTATGGGTGTTGTTGACAAACTCTTGAAGAAAATGCTAAGAAGTTTCAAAAGAATTTGAGCAAGTTATTTTGTGAAAATGATGATTTGATTGCTAAGCTCAATGAATCCAACGAATTGGTTGAGAAATATGAAAAACTTGCTGAAATTTCTCTTGAAAAGCTGAAAGAGTTTGAATGTTTGAATATGGACTTAGATGCTAAACTTGTTTTGTCTAACAAACTTGTTAATGAGTTAAAATTAGAAAATGAATCTCTTAAGATGCATGCCAAGTGTTTGATTACTGAACTTATTGCTAAAAAGGATGATAATATTTGTTGCAATCATGTTGTGATACCCGATTTTGTGCCTAGTGTGTGTTCTACCTTAAAGGACGAATTGGTGTACATTCCTCCACATAAAAGAAATCAAAAGGTGGAGAGAAAGACTGTTAAGTCGAAGCCTCCGTTTAGGTCTCAACCTAAGGTTTTGAATGGATTTAAGTTTGTTCCAACTTGCCACCATTGTGGTGTGATCGGTCATATAAGACCTCAATGCTCCAAGTTGAAAAGGGAACAAAACAATGTTGCTAGATCTCTTCCCAAAAAGCCTAGTAGACCTAAACACATTATGTGTCACCATTGTGGTGCCTTTGGTCATCTAAGACCTCAATGCTCTAAGTTTCATGCTTTTAAAAGAATCAAAAGAAAATAGAAGCTTGAGTTTTTTGGAAATTGTGCTAAAAAGAGTAAACCGGTTTTGAGTGAAAATAGCATGTTGTTAAAAAAAATGTTTAATGCTCTTAACTCCTTGACTATGTGCATCTCCGGTTCTCATTCTTCCAACCCTCATCTCACTTCTCTTGAGACATTTATTCCAAACAATCATTCCGTTTGGATGAGGAAGGGTTTCTATGGTTGAGCTTTTGCTCTTTTGGTCTTTGATCTAATTCTTTCGATCTTTGTTGGACCCTTCATGCATTAAATGTCATATCTTCATGCATTTTGTTCATCTTGCATTTATTTGTATGCATTGTTTTGTTTTTTTTATCTTACTTTTATATTTCAGTTTTGTGTCGGTAAAAAATCCAAAACCACATAAAAAGTGAAAAATTCAAAAAGTTTGATTGTATATATTTGAGCACATATCACATGTGAGTTTGGCCTTGTACCTTTGTACAAATGGCTTTATACATTTACAAGCTTAGCTTGTTATTTTTGCACTTATATCTTTGTGGAAAAAATCTTGACATCTTTGTGTGATTGTTGTAAATCGATCTTCAAGCTTGTCATGAATGATTAGTCAATAGTCATGTTGGTTTTGATACATGCGTAGACTTGTACTTATATCTCTTCCCACTCTTTTATTTTTATTGCTTAAAGAGCTCAATAAATGTAAATCTCAAAATGAAAAGAGATAATGAGCTGCAAAAGCCGTTGTACATACTAGTATTTGACTACGAAAAAGGGAAAGCGACTTATATGAAAATGTATGATGCCCAAAAAGCCAAAGGCTTGTTCATCAAATTGAAATATCTCAAATTTCAGGCATCGATCTTAAAATGAGATGTTTTGATTCAAAATGATCAAATGTTATGAATTGTAAAAAAGCCAAATGAAAAGTTTCATCGTATGTAATCATTTTCTTGTGGGAGGTCATATATGTTCATTTCTATAATTGAGATAGATCACTTGACTTGGTACTAATTGTGTATGACTTGATTGAATTGATCATTGAAACTTCACTCTAGACTAAGGACTATTCCACATTTGATACACATACACAACACACATACACAACACACATGCCTAATGTTCAATGAATGTCTTATTCATTTGTTTAGATTGTACTTGTCTAAATGTGATGTATGTGTGCTCTATCATATATTGATTAATCCAAAAAGATTTTTAATCATTTTATATGTTTTTGAAAGTGATTTTTATCACTTTTTGTGTTCATGTTTAGTGCTTACTTTGTTTTTCAATGTTTAAACATGTTCTGTTTTGAAAAACAAGTGTCAGAATTTTTGGCTACTCATTTTGGCTACTTGCGTGAGCTGCTAGTTTTGGCTACCTGTTTTGGCGACTGCAAGTCGCTAGTTTAAGCTGCAAGTTTTACACAGAATGGTTTCGTGACTCACTCGCGACTCAGCTCGCGACTCGCCAGTTGCGAAATGCCCAGAATCAGTTTTTTAAAGAGTTTTTTTTTGTGGAAAGCTTGTTTTAAACCTCTCCCATCCTCTCTAAAACCCCTCTTTCAATATTTTTACATCAAAACCCAATCAATTTGAATGGTTTTTCATTCCATTAACATTTCTAAGGTAATTATAAACTCTTTTCATTAATTTTGATTCTTAGATTATGTTTTGGAGAGTTTTGTACTCTTGGTTGGGATTTTTATCATAGGGGTTGGGAAAACTTAATTTTTGTCAAATTTCTTTATGAAATTGGTTTCTTTTGCTGATTTGCATTGGAGGTTGGCCCCTTGTGGCAGAAAAAACATGTATTAAGGGTGGATTTCATGATGTTCATGCATTGTTTCACATTATTGTTCATAGTGTGCATGCTAGGTGTTTGATAAAATGCCTCTTAGATATTTTCTCGCTTGTTTGGACTCCGATGAGTACCAAACTTTAGGGTTTCTCATGTTTCCTCATTAGGAACATGTTTGGTTCATTGATTGTGTATTTAACACACCTTGCCCCACATGTGCATTTTTCGTGCATTGCACATGACCATCTCTTGCACACACCTTTGCTACCCTTGTCATGCATTGGTCTAGACCTTGCTTCTTCATCCTAGCATGTCATGTCTACCTTATGCTTTGTAGCATTTTACATTGTCTTAGGTTTGAGCTTCATTTTCTCATTCATCTCGCACCCTTCATGCATCATTAGCATTGTTCATACCTTCATCTCTTGCCCTCGTTTCTTTTTGACCCTTTGTCTATTCCCGACAAAAAGGGGGAGAGTATACTCTAAAGAGTATACCGGAGTGTTTTGTCATTTCTATATGACTCTTGTGCACATTTGTAGGGGGAGAGATATTCCATTGGGGAGATGCATATACCAAGGGGGAGAAGACATTGAGATAATAAGAAAACTTTGTTCTGTTTGTTTTCTTGTTGGCTTTATGGTGCTTTGAGTTATACTTTGTGGTTCTCATCGCATCATGATTTTGTTTTGGACATGCATATATCCCTATGCTATTGTGCTCCATTGAATGCATGTTTGGATGATCATTTGCTTTGCTATGTGATCATTGTAGTCATTTCTATATGATTGTTTTGGTGTATGATCAAGTTGCTCACATGTTTCACATTATGTTTACTCGATCGCAATTTACTTGTTACATTATACTTTTCCTTTTATTACTTGCTTTACCTTGAGGGCCTAATGTGTTTTGTACAAGTGTTTCAAGTTACAAGTATATATGCTCCAAGTGCATCAGAGCTTTTCATCACTTTGAAGGGGAGAAACTTTAAGCACTTTTAGTTTATATTGTTTAAGTTTATATTCAGTATTTTGTGGTTTGTACCCATGTTACTTTTGTAAGCTTTAAGGGTTTATGTTCTGTAGGCTTTATGGTCTGTACCATGCTATATGCAATCTTTTATATTTTGTTAAATCAAGATCTTGTTAACTAAATGTCATGCATTTTCTTGATAAGTACTCTCACTTTTGTGCCCTTGTAGGATTGTTCCTAGATGCATATACTTAGTGTATTGTGCATTGGTTGAGTGTTGGGCATGCAAGTGACTTGCATTGAGCTTGTTTGCTTGTTTATTCAAGTGTTCATTCCAAGTGTGAATGAACATTGTGGTCACTACCTTGTAGTGATTGCTTTGTTGATAAAGCCATGGTTTGTTTCTTAACTCCATCTTTGCTTGATCACATATAGCTCGCTTCATATGCATTTCATGCTTTTCTGCATACAATGATCATGTTGTATTGTTGTGTTTCAGGAGTTTCATGTTCATTTGATTCAAGAGCTTCACAGTTTCTAGAGTTAGGTGTAAGTGAGTTTTGCTCAACTGTTCCCAACTCACATGTTAAGTCTAGAGTCAGTATTAGGGTTTTGTCACGGAATAGCCAAAGGGGGGGATTGTAAGGTTGAATTTAATTAGCCATCTTGTTGGCTTTATTCCATACCAAATTTGCTTGTAGTTCAAGATTTAGTAACCCTATATTTAGATGACATTGTTGTAAGGGTAGTGAGTGAGATAGAGTGTTGAAATGCTCAAGAGTGTGCAAGAAAACAGAGGCTCGCGACTTGATCTCACCGGTGACTCGTGGCTTCAAGCCACCAAAAGCAGCACACGTGCCAAGCATGCCAGAAGTTGAAGCGTCATGCTAGCTGAAGCACTATAGGACAAAATAGGATAACTGGCCATTCTCATATCGCGTGGCTAGATCTCGCGACTCAATCAAGCCGCGAGCCACCCTTGTTTATGAAAATCCTGACTCTTCACATTCCATTCTCACCCCAATATAAATACCCCTTATACCCACATAAGAAAGAGAGCTTCTAGAGAGAATTTTGAGAGAGAAACCCTAGAGAAAAACAATATTGATTCATCTACAATCTTTACATAAGAGTCTCTTTAAATTCCTCAACTCTTTTTCTTTCTATTGTTAAATCCTTGAGAGGCATTTTACCAAAACCTTTTCTTACCATATCCATTCTTGTGAGAGGACTGTTTGGTGTTCGGGGAAGCAGTTAGGAAGGAACCAATCTACATTGGTTGATGCTATGGTGAAGTAGCGGAATCCGGGAAGTTAGAAAAGAAATAGGTTCGGTACAACCTCGTTGGAGCAAGAAGCTTGGAGGGCTTAGGTATACTGGGTAGATTAGGTTTGGAGGGTCTATTGCTGTTCATGTATCTCAACTACATTTTCTAGTGGATTACTTACCGCTTGGAGGGCAGCGGAGAGGTTTTACGCCGAGGGTTTCGGTTTCTTCTTCGATAACACATCGAGTGTTGTCCTTGTGTTTGCATCTTCCTTTCCTTTTATCTTTGCCATTTATTATCTGCTGTGGTTGTGATTTTAATTGGCTTAAATTGTGTACCAATTCTATTTATAGCTTTTGTTCATTTTCCGCACACTAGTTGTTTGTCATAAAGCTTGAATTGGTTGTTTTGTAATTGGGGGTCTAAACGTTCAAGGGTGTTTTATACACTATTTTAACTTTCACTAATAATGTATTTGGTAAAAGTCCATTCATAATTTATAGTTATTCAATAATTTAAAAGACAGCACAATTAGTGTTAATAAGAGATGCCACTCCAAGTCCTACTTGGACAGGTAATCTGCCATTCTTCAACTCATCCTTTATCTCATACAGGGGTATTTAACCCTCTGCTAATAGTAGAACAATAATGCAGAACTATGCTAAAAATCACGTTTGCAGAATTCAAAAACAATACATAGAAACCTATAAAACAAGCAGAGGAGTCGGACCTTACAACATTACCGGACCTATACTGTAGAAGCAAGAAATATACAAAAAAACAAAATAGTTTCTGCAAAAACAAATAATTATGCAGAAAAATAACACTATGCAAGTACAAATGACCACTGTTGAGAAAGTGCAAAAAAATAACATTATGCAGAAATATAGGTTTGTTGAGAAAGTGCTATTTATTCAAATAGCATATACAACCAATACAATCAGTAAGTACAACCACCTTCAACAGAGACATTGCTTCATCCAAATCATAATGACAAGAACAGAATCACAAATTAAATTTAATAATCAAGTGCTATTGTTTGTGCACAATACAAAATTTACAACATTGCATCTGTTTCCTTGCACAAGTGAAGACTAGAAAAATATATCTAACATGATTAGATATTGAATAATCATGTTCCATGCACAAGTAAATACTACAAAAGAGATGTCTAACATCAAATCATCTATGTCAACCATGTGCTAGTATTTTTGCACTATACAAAAAATTACTTAATTAGATATTGTCAATAATAATATTCAAATTATGATGGAAATTTAGATATTAACCTCTCTAGGATTTCCAAACGACATAGACGAATATATTCTTTTTGCTTAGGATTCATGGTTCTTGTATCTTTCATCAAAATTTCATCTTCCATTTTCCTCTTTTCTACTTCATTCTTCTCTTCCTTGATACGAATCAACTCTCTTCATTCTTCGGATGCAATGCGCATTAACCCTTTTCGTTCTTCTAATGCAATGCGCATACTTTCATTTTTCTCCTCATGCATTCTCCTATTTTCTTCCTTGATTTCGTCCAATTGGGAGAAAGGTATTGGGACCACATTGTAAGGTTGAATTTATTCAACCATCTAATTGGCTTTATTCCGTGCCAAATTTGCTTGTAATTCAGCATTTAGTAACCCCGTATTTAGGTGGGATTGTTGTAAGGGTAGTGAGTGAGATAGAGTGAAGATTGCTCAAGAGTGTGCAAGAAAACAGAGTGTCGCGGCTGGGACTCGCGGTTGGACTCGCGGCTTCAACCCGCTGAGAACCGCACACGTGCCAAGCATGCTTTGGAAGGTGAACAGTCATGCTAGTTGGAGCACTACAGGACAAAACAGGACAATCTGGCCATACGGTTATCTCATGATCGAACTCGCGACTTAGTCAAGCCGCGAGGTCAAGCCGCGAGCCACCCCCGTTTTTGAAAAACCCGACGTTTCGCATTCCACTCCACTCCAAAGTATAAATACCCTTTTAACCCACGATTGAAAGAGAGCTTCCAGAGAGAATTTTGAGAGAGAAACCCTAAAGAAAAACCAGATTGCCTCACCCACAATCTCTACCTTAGAGTCTCATCAAATTCCCTCACTCTCTTCCTCTCCATTGTCAAATCCTTGAGAGGCCTTATAACCAAAACCTGGTTCTCACCATTATCATCTCTCGTGAGACAGACGTTTGGAGTTCTGGGAAGCGATTAGGAAGGAGCCAATATTCATTGGTTGATGCTACGGTGTAGTAGCGGAATCCGGTAAGCTAGAGAAGAAAAAGGTTCGGCGCAACCTCGTTGGAGCAAGAAGCTTGGAGGGCTTAGGTGCATTGGGTAGATTAGGCTTGGAGGGTCTATTCTTTGTCCTTGTATCCCAACTATATTTTCTAGTGGATTGATTACCGCTTGGAGGGCGGCGGAGAGGTTTTTCGCCGAGGTCTCGGTTTCCTCTTCGATAACATATCCGGTGTTATCGCTGTGTTTGCATCTTCCTTCCTCTCTATCTCTCGCCTTTAATTTATCTCTGTTGTGGTTTAATCGTTATGGCTTAGATAGTTGTTTAACCAATTACATAATATAGCATATGTTAAGTTTCCGCACATTAATTGTTTGACATATTGCTTGTGTTGGTTTAGTTGGTTTTGGGGTCTAAACGTTCAAAAGTGTTTTTATACACGTTTTTGAACTTTCAATTGGTATCGAGCGGGTACACATTTGTTTGGTTTTATTACCATTGTGTGATCCTTGACTCCCTTTTTGAGATGGATAGGTCTCAATCCCTTAATGCACCTCCATATTTTGATGGAAGTAATTATGCGTTTTGGAAGGTTCGTATGAGAGCCTTTTTATGTTCTATTGATGAGTCCTGTTTGGGATGTGTTGAGATTGGTTGGACCAAACCCGAGGCAGCCAAATCCACTTGGGATAAGGCAAAGCACTTGCTCGCATCAAATTCTAACAAAGAAAGCACTAAATGCTATTTTCTCGTGGTGTGTCTCCGGATGAATTTCACAGGATCTCTCACATTACCATTGCCAAAGAAGCATGGGAAATTCTGAAACCACCTATGAAGGCACGAAGAAAGTAAAGGATACCAAGTTACAAATGTCGACCACTCGGTTTGAGGAGCTCAAGATGAGTGAGGATGAGTCTTTCGACTCTTTCTATGGGAAGTTAAATGAAGTGGTTGTCAGTAAGTTTAACTTGGGGGAGAAAATGGAGGACTCAAAGATTGTGAGGAAAATCCTTCGATCATTGCCGGAAAGTTTTCGTGCAAAGGTGACAGCCATTGAAGAGAGCAAGGATCTTGACGACATCAAGGTACAGGAGCTGGTTGGTTCTCTACAAACCTATGAGATGTCGTTGCCAAATCAACGGAAGGGTAAATCCCTTGCTTTAAAGACCATTAATGAGAAGGTGGAAGATGAAGGCTCATCGGGAGAAGATATGGTTGACAAAGATGTAGCCTATCTTGTTAAAAATTTCAGAAAGTTTTTGAAATTCAAAAACAATGGAAGATTTGATGATAAGAGAAAATTCCAAAATTTCGGAAGGGAGAAGAGGGATTTCAAAAGGAAAGATGGAAAAGAATCCCAATCCACACAAGATGTCACGTGTTTTGAATGCAACGGGCATGGACACTTCAAGAAGGAATGTCCTAATTATTTGAAATCGAAAGGCAAGGTGTATGCCACGACCTTGAGTGATTGATTCATCATCCGACTTAATCAAGAGAGCTGTGATGGAGAAGGGAACTATTCGGCTTTCATGACTATTGCTCATGTTGAGTCTTCGGATGAATTGAATTTGCTTGTACAAGACCTTGGAGAACTTAGTGATGATGAATCACTAGGGATTGTTGAAGAATCGAAGTGAAGAAGAAGTAAGCACAAAGAACTCTTCAAGAAAATTACAACTCACTCTTGGAGAAATCGGGTGAATACACAAGGATAGCCAAGGCTGCTGTGAGAAAGATGAAGAAGGCCGAGGAAGACTACAAAAGTCTCCTAATCCGATATAGGGAGGCCAAATGTGAGATTGAAACTCTAAATGGTGAGTTGTCCGAAGCTTACACAAAAGTAAGATTTCTTGAAACCGAGGTTGTGCAAGCGAATGCCAAAATAGAGAGGGTCACCACCAAGAAGCTAGATAATGTTATATCATCTCAAAAGAGCTTCTCGGACAAATCCGGACTGGGGTATACCGGAGGAAGTAGTTCATCTGTAAATATCACTAAAGAAGTGAAGTTTGTGAAGGCAAAAGATCCAGTTGTAGATGAACATACTGGTGAGAAGCTCAAGGTGGAGGAGAAGAAGAATTTGGTGAACCAACGGGTGCTGAATTCCCGTAATCAATCTGAGGCAGGTCGAATCTCGTGCCAAGTCACGTCCACGACCACAAAGAGGTCCTAGAGGAATGTATGTGTGTCACTATTGCGGACTCCAAGGGCACACTCGACCAAATTGCCAAAAGTCGAGAGCAAAGAACAGTGCTACTCCTCAAAGGTCGGGAGGACCAAGAATTGATAGGAGAACTTGGGCAGATGATCAACCTAGAGAGCAAAATGGCGATCCCGGAATGGTGAACGTGATGAAGATGATTGGTGCATTCACCAACTGCTTGGAAAGCTTCTCACGAAGGTTTGAAAGCCCTAACTCCCGTACCCAATCCTTTAAGGAAATCACCCCAAACGCAAGTGACGTGTGGGTGAAAAGGGGTACTCATGCATAAGCATTATAACATGTCCATGCATTAATACTTCCTATGCTTTGTGACTATGTTTGTGGGGTATGCTTGTTGCTTGTGTTTTTGGTTGTTTGCTTGTCTTCTTGTGAATATTTTTTTATTGTGTTTTATCAACCTTTTTGTGTCTTGTGTCAAAAATCCAAAAATCCCATAAAAAGTAGAAAATCAAAAAGGGCTTGATTGACTTTGTTGAGTTTTTGTCTTAAAACTCGTTTTGCCTTGTACCTTTGTGCTAATGGCTTTGTGCATTCTCGAGCATTGCTTGTTTTCATGCACTCATATCACTATGGGAAACATCTTGAAATCTATGTGATTGTTGTAAATAGATCTTCAAACTTGTCATGAATGATTAGTGAATGGTTGTGTTGATCTTGAGACATGCATAGACTTGTGTCTATATCTCTTCCCACTTTTTATTTTTTGTTTTGCTAAAAAGAGCTCACCAAATGTAAATCTCCAAATGAAAAGAGATATTGAGCTGCAAAAAGCCTGTCGCACATTCTAGTATTTGACTAGGAAAAAGGGTAAGCGACCTTATGTTAAAAGTGAAATTTCTTTCAAAAAAGGCCAAAGGCCTGTTCTTCAAAGAGAAATGTTTGTATATCCCTCTCACAATGAGAGATGGATGCCTCAAAAGATCAAAAAGATCAAATGTTATGATTGGGAGTGGAGTCAAATGAAAAGCTCCAAGCTATGTTATCAAGTTATGTGTGGGAAGTCATATATTCATATTTCTATAATTGAGATTGGTCACATAATCTAGTGCTAATTGTGTATGCCTTGGTTGAATTGATCATTGAAGCTTCACATTAGACAAAGGACTATCTCTTTGTTGATATCCACACACAACACACAAGTTTATGTTCGTTAAATGCCATATTCATTTGTGTGATTGTACTTGATAAAATATGTTTTCACATGCTCAATCTTTGTTGTTTTAAGCACAAAAAGATTTTTGAGTGTTTTAGGTGTTTTTGGAAAGTATTTTGGTTGAAAATCTGAAAATTTCAAAAAATCAGTTTTGCCCTGTTTTGGCGGCTCGGTCGCGGGTGTGTCAAGTCGCGGGCCTCGATCGCAGCCTTCGCTGGTCATTTTTGGCGACTTGTTCGCGAGTAGAAGGTCCAGTCGCGAGTTCACTCGAGAGATTTTCGCGGCTCGGATCGCGACTCACTCGCGGGTAGACCTTCCAGTCGCGAAAAACACTTAGAAAAATTTTTCAAAATTTTGGTCTTGTGTATTCTGGCGGCTTGAGTCTGGCGATCGTGTGGCGACTCAATCCATCGCGAAAATCGCGTGTTTTGCGTAAACAGGAGCAGTTTTTAAACTTTTTCAGTTTTTCCTCGAATTTTTGTGACTGTTCATCTTCTTTCTAAACACTCTCCCAACCAAACACTCCGTGCTCCCTTTTTCCAATCTCTTGTGTTGCACTCTTGTTGATCAAAATCATCAAGTTTCAGGTATGGGTTTTCTGTTTCTCACTCTTTTCTACTTGATTTTGTGTCTTTACACTTGATTTTTCATATATGAGTGTGTTTATGAAATGGGTTTGTGTTTCGGTCTCTGCTCCTTGTTCTTGCTTAGCTTGTGAATTTGTTGCTATTGTTTGTGTTAAAGGATTGTCTTTTGCTTATTGCTCTTCATCATGTGCTTAGACTAGTGCTTATTCTATTTCAATCTTTTTCGAACTGTTGAGTGATTTCTATTGGTTCGTTCGAGGGTGTGAGTTTTATTGTGCTAGATTTGCATGTTTTTAGTATGTTAATCTGTGGGAAACTCTGTTAGGATCAATATATGGTTTGAATGTCATATCATGTTTACATTATCTGCCTCAATCTCGATTATCCGCCTTTGGGAATGTTTCACTATATTGTTCATGTGTGTCCCATCCTAGACTTGATATATCCATATGTTTGAACTAAGTGGCTTGCTGTTAAGTTTTGAAGCTCAGTTGTATGGTTGATATCTCTCTCTGTTTATTACATGGTACTGACTGGTTATGCACATATTGCTATATGTTGTTTGTGGCCTTTTCTGATTGTTCACAGATGGCTCCCTCACCTCGGAAGAAGAAATCTACTGCAAAGAAGGGTGACAAGAGATTAAAGATGGATCCTAGATTGTTTAGGTCAGTCCACCACTTTGAGAGATACAAGGATAACTTCTTGAATGTAGGAATCATTCAAGAGAGATTTGTGGATTTGGAGGACTTAAGGCAATCTTTTATTCCCAGTTGTTTTGAAGGAAGAGGATGGGAAAAGCTCTTGAGTGGTTTCCCTGTTGTGTGTGAACCCTTAATTAGGGAATTCTACTCAAATCTTTGTGATAAAGGATAATGAATTGAGTTCTTTGGGTGAGGGGTAAAGAATTTGTCTTGGATGCACATGTCATAGATGAAGTACTAGGGCTTGAAGGTTTGGATGATGAGGAGTTTATAAATTTCAAGGATAGGAGTGTCTCTATTGAAACAGTTCAACAGAGGATAGGTGGGCGAGAGAGAAGGGAAGTGTTTGAATACCACCGCCTTTCCGGTGGACATGAGGGTTCTAACCATAATCATGATGTTCAACCTCTACCCTATTAAGAAGTTGACCACAATCAATTGTGCTAGGGCAATCTTTTTGATGGATCTTAAAGAGAAGAACTTCATAGATATAAGTTCCCACATCTATGACATCATTGTGGATGAGACAAGAACAACATCTAGACCTAAATTGATCTTTCCAAGTTTGCTAATGAGAATTTTTAGGAGTAAAGGTGTTCCAATCCCTCAAGACATCAGTCCTATGTCTACACCCTCCGCAATCAACAAGCTTACCTGCAAAAGGATAAGTTCTAGACTTCCAGGAGAAGAAGATGAAGGTGATGAAGGAGAGGTCTGCTCCAATGGAGATGAAGGTAGCGGCAGGGCTTGCATCCTCTTCAACACCTAGGAGAAGTGGCAAAAGACACAGAGCTTCAACCTCTGCGCAGACACACCTCCGGATGCTTTCCGGATCATTTCGGAAAGGCTTGATGGGATCAGGGCAGTCCAAACCGAGCACTCGACAGGATGAGAGCCATGCAAGACCAGATTGATGTCTTGTCTGCTTCACTTGACAAACTTCACAACTCAGCCTGACAAGTGACCCTTTGGCCATTCCTGTCAAAAAGGGGGAGAAGTTCATTGATGATTGAGAAGCAGAAAAGCTTAAGGGGGAGTAATTAGTTGAGGGGGAGTATTTGCTAAAAACTGAAACTATGTTTATGTTTTGAGTACTCTTAGTGGTTTTATGGTTTTGATACAATTGTGTTTTGGTGTATAAACTGTTTCTAACTCATTTCATATACTTTTGGTTTAATTCTTAATACATTTTGATGATGTTATTCAGAAATTATGTTTTGTACCCATATGCTTTTGTAAGCTTTTGAGGGTTAATGTTTTAAGCATAGTTTGTAGGCCTTGTGGTTTGTACCATGCCTAAGGGCAGCCTTTATGCTTGTTGAAATCAGTACCTTGTTCCAAATGTTCGCATTGTGGTTTGTTGTCTTGTCACTCTTGTGCCCTTGTAGGATTGTTCCTAGATGCATATGCCTTGTGTGCTATGCATTGGTTGAGTGTTGAGCATACAAGTAACTTGCCTTGTGCTTGTTAACTTGTATGTCCTTGTGTTCATTCCAAGTGTGAATGAACACCGTGATCACTACTTTGAAGTGGTCACTTGGTTGATCAAGCCATGGGTTGTATATTAATCCATCTTTGCTTGATCACATTATGCTTGTTTCATATGCATCTATAATTTTCTGCTTACAATAATCATAAGTGTATTGTTGTGTTTCAGGAGTATATTGTTCATATGATTCAAGTGCTTCACTGCTTCTAGAATTAGGTGTGAGTGAGTTTTGTTCAACTGTTCCCAACTCACATGTTAAGTCTAGAGTCTGTTTTAGGGTTTTGTCACGGAATAGCCAAAGGGGAGATTGTAAGGTTGAATTTATTCAACCATCTAATTGGCTTTATTCCGTGCCAAATTTGCTTGTAATTCAAAGCATTTAGTAACCCTGTATTTAGGTGGGATTGTTGTAAGGGTAGTGAGTGAGATAGAGTGAAGATTGCTCAAGAGTGTGCAAGAAAACAGAGTGTCGCGGCTGGACTCGCGGCTTCAACCCGCTGAGAATCTGCACACGTGCCAAGCATCTTTGGAAGGTGAACAGTCATGCTAGCTGGAGCACTACAGACAAAACAGGACAATCGGCCATACGGTTATCTCATGACTGGAACTCGCGACTTAGTCAAGCCGCGAGGTCAAGCCGCGAGCCACCCCTGTTTTGGAAAAACCTGGACGTTTCGCATTCCACTCCACTCCCAGTATAAATACCCTTTTAACCCACGATTGAAAGAGAGCTTCCAGAGAGAATTTTGAGAGAGAAACCCTAAAGAAAAACCAGATTGCCTCACCCACAATCTCTACCTTAGAGTCTCATCAAATTCCCTCACTCTCTTCCTCTCCATTGTCAAATCCTTGAGAGGCCTTATAACCAAACCTGGTTCTCACCATTATCATCTCTGTGAGACAGACGTTTGGAGTTCGGGGAAGCGATTAGGAAGGAGCCAATATTCATTGGTTGATGCTACGGTGTAGTAGCGGAATCTGGTAAGCTAGAGAAGAAAAAGGTTCGGCGCAACCTCGTTGGAGCAAGAAGCTTGGAGGGCTTAGGTGCATTGGGTAGATTAGGCTTGGAGGGTCTATTGCTGTCCTTGTATCCCAACTATATTTTCTAGTGG
The DNA here is from genome assembly GCA_028216015.1 of Quercus dentata. Lineage (NCBI taxonomy): Eukaryota > Viridiplantae > Streptophyta > Magnoliopsida > Fagales > Fagaceae > Quercus > Quercus dentata. The sequence continues at coordinate 9,665,141 of CP116455.1, forward strand.
ATTGATTACCGCTTGAGGGGGCGGCGGAGAGGTTTTTCGCCGAGGTCTTCGGTTTCCTCTTCGATAACATATCTGGTGTTATCGCTGTGTTTGCATCTTCCTTCCTCTCTATCTCCGCCTTTAATTTATCTGCTGTGGTTTAATCTGTTGTGGCTTAGATAGTTGTTTAACCAATTACATAATATAGCATATGTTAAGTTTCCGCACATTAATTGTTTGACATATTGCTTGTGTTGGTTTAGTTGGTTTTTGGGGGTCTAAACGTTCAAAAGTGGTTGGTCATGAATGTAACATGCCACATGTTTGTGAAAATGCCTCTATGAGTGTTAATCCTCATAAGTGTGATGACATGTTATTTGAATCTATGGGTGTTGCTGACAAACTCTTGAAGAAAAATGCTAAGAAGTTTCAAAAGAATTTGAGCAAGTTATTTTGTGAAAAGGATGATTTGATTGCTAAGCTCAATGAATCCAACAAATTGGTTGAGAAATATAAAAAACTTGCTGAAATCTCTCATGAAAAGCTGAAAGAGTTTGAATGTTTGAATATGGACTTGGATGCTAAACTTGTTTTGTCCAACAAACTTGTTGATGAGTTAAAATGTGATAATGAATATCTTAAGATGCATGCCAAGTGTTTGATTGCTGAACCCATTGATAAAATGGATGATAATATGTGTTGCAATCATGTTGTGGTACCCGATCTTGTGCCTAATGTGTATTCTACCTTTAAGGACAAATCGGTGTACGTTCCTCCACATAAAAGAAATCAAAATGTGGAGAGAAAGGCTGTTAAGTCAAAGCCTCCGTTTAGGTCTCAACCTAAGGTTTTGAATGGATCTAAGTTTGTTCCAACTTGCCACCATTGCGGTGTGATCGGTCATATAAGACCTCAATGCTCCAAGTTGAAAAGGGAACAAAACAATGTTGCTAGATCTCTTTCTAAAAAGCCTAGTAGACCTAAACACATTGTTTGCCACCATTGTGGTGCCTTTGGTCATCTAAGACCTCAATGCTCTAAGTTTCATGCTTTTAAAAGAATCAAAAGAAAAGAAAAACTTGAGCTTCTTGGAAGTTGTGCTAAAAAGGATAAACCGGTTTTGAGTGATAATAGCATGTTGTTAAAGAAAGTGTTTAATGCTCTTAACTCCTTGTCTATGTGCATCTCCGGTTCTCATTCTTCCAACCCTCGTCTCACTTCTCATGAGACACTCATTCCAAACAATTGTTCTGTTTGGATAAGGAAGGGTTTCTATGGTTGAGCTTTTGCTCCTTTGGTCCTTGATCTAATTCTTTCGATCTTTGTAGGACCCTTCATGCATTAGATGCTTCATTGTCATGCATTTGTGCATCATGCATATCTTTATATGCATTGTTTTGTTTTTGTTTTGATCTTACTTTTATGTCTTTGGTTTGTGTGTGTAAAAATCCAAAACCACATAAAATGTAGAAAATCAAAAAGTTTGATCGACGTTGTTGAGTTTTGTCTCAAAACTTGTTTTGCCTTGTACTTTTGTGCTAATGGCTTTGTGCATTTTCGAGCATTGCTTGTTTCTTTGCACTCATATCACTGTGGGAAAAATCTTGAAATCTATGTGATTGTTGTAAATAGATCTTCAAACTTGTCATGAATGATTAGTGAATGGTTATGTTGATCTTGAGACATGCATAGGCTTGTGTCTATATATCTTCCCACTTTTTATTTTTGTTTTGCTAAAAGAGCTCACCAAATGTAAATCTCCAAATGAAAAGAGATATTGAGCTGCAAAAGCCAGTCGCACATTCTAGTATTTGACTAGGAAAAAGGGTAAGCGACCTTATATTAAAAGTGAAATTTCTTTCAAAAAGGCCAAAGGCCTGTTCTTCAAAGAGAAATGTTATATATTCCTCTCACATTGAGAGATGAGTGACTCAAAAGATCAAAAAGATCAAATGTTATGATGGTTAGTGGAGTCAAATGAAAAGCTCCAAGTTATGTTATCAAGTTATGTGTGGGAAGTCATATATTCATATTTCTATAATTGAGATTGGTCACATGATCTAGTACTAATTGTGTATGCCTTGGTTGAATTGATCATTGAAGCTTCACATTAGACAAAGGACTATCTCATTGTTGATATCCACACACAACACACAAGTTTATGTTCAATAAATGCCTTATTCATTTGTGTGATTGTACTTGATGAAATGTGTTTTCACATGCTCAATCTTTGTTAATCCAAGCACAAAAAGATTTTTGAGTGTTTTAGGTGTTTTTGGAAAGTATTTTGGTTGAAAAAATCTGAAAATTTCAAAAATTCAGTTTTGCCCTGTTTTGGCGGCTCGATCGCGGGTGTGTCAAGTCGCGGGCCTCGATCGCAGCCTTCGCGGGTCATTTTTGGCGTCTTGTTCGCGAGTAGAAGGTCCGATCGCGAGTTCACTCAGAGATTTTCGCGGCTCAGCTCGCGACTCACTCGCTGGTAGACCTTCCAGTCGCGAAAAACACTTAGAAAAATTTTTCAAAACTTTGTTCTTGTGTTTTCTCGGTGGCTTGAGTTGGCGATCGTGTGGCGACTTACTCGATCGCGAAAATCGCGTGTTTTTGCGTAAACAGGAGCAGTTTTTAAACTTTTTCAGTTTTTCCTCGAATGATATGCATTGGATGTTGGCCCCTTGTGGCAATTAGAACATGTATTAAGGGTGAATTTCATGATGTTCATGCATTGTTTCACATTATTGTTCATAGTGTGCATGTTAGGTGTTTGATAAAATGTCTCTTAGGCATTTTTTCTCGCTTGTTTGGACTCCGATGAGTACCAAACTTTGGGGTTTCTCATGTTTCCTCATTAGGAACATGTTTGGTTCATTGGTTGTGTATTTAACACACCTTGCCCCACATGTGCATTTTTCATGCATTGGTCATGCATTGCACTTAGCCACCTCTTGCACACACCTTTGCTACCCTTGTCATGCATTGGTCTTGACCTTGTTTGTTTCATCCTAGCTTGTCATGCTTACCTTATGCTTTGTAGCATGTTACTTGTCTTAGGTTTGAGCTTCATTTTCTCATTCATCTTGCACCCCTCATGCATCATTAGCATTGTTCATACCTTCATCTCTTGCCCTCATTTTTTTCTTGACCCTTTGTCTATTCCCGACAAAAAGGGGGAGAGTATACTCTAGAGAATGTTTCGGAGTATTTTGTCATTTCTATATGACTCTTGTGCACATCCTTAGGGGAGAAATTCTATTTCTCATGCACATTTGTAGGGGGAGAGATATTCCATAGGGGAGATGCATATACCAAGGGGGAGAAGACATTGTGTTAACTAGAAAACCTTGTTCTATTTGTTTTCTTGTTGGCTTTATGGTGCTTTGAGTTATGCTTTGTTGTTCTCATTGCATCATGTTTGTGCTTTGAACATGCATATATCCCTATGCTATTATGCTTCATTGAATGCATGTTCAGATGATCATTTGCTTTGCTATGTGATCATTATAGCCATTTCTATACTTGTTATATTATACTTGTTCTTTATCACTTGCTTTGCCTTGAGGGTCTAATGTGTTTTGTGCAAGTGTTTCAGGTTACAAGTATATATGTTCCAAGTGCATCATGACTTCTCATCACTTTGAAGGGGAGAAACTTTATGCACTTTTAGTTTATATTGTTTAAGTTTTTATTCAATATAATGTGTTTTGTACCCATTTGCTTTTGTAAGCTGTTAGGGTTATGTTTTTAAGCATATTTGTAGGCCTTGTGGTTTGTACCATGCTTAAGTGCAGCCTTTATGCTTGTTGAAATCAGTACTTTGTTCCAAATGTTCTGCATTGTGGTTTTCTTTATCTTGTCACTCTTGTGCCCTTGTAGGATTGTTCCTAGATGCATATGCCTTGTGTACTATGCATTGGTTGAGTGTTGAGCATACAAGTGTCTTGCCTTGTACTTGTTAACTTGTATGTCCTTGTGTTCATTCCAAGTGTGAATGAACACCGTGATCACTACCTTGTGGTGTTCACTTGGTTGATCAAGTCATGGTTTGTTTATCAACTCCATCTTTGCTTGATCTCATATTGCCTGTTTCATATGCATTTATAATTTTTGCTTACAATGATCATGGTGTATTGTTGTGTTTCGTGAGTATATTGTTCATATGATTCAAGTGCTTCATGACTTCTAGAGTTAGGTGTGAGTGAGTTTTGTTCAAACTGTTCCCAACTCACAGTTTAAGTCTAGAGTCTGTTTTAGGGTTTTGTCACGGAATAGCCAAAGGGGGAGATTGTAAGGTTGAATTTATTCAACCATCTAATTGGCTTTATTCCGTGCCAAATTTGCTTGTAATTCAAAGCATTTAGTAACCCTGTATTTAGGTGGGATTGTTGTAAGGGTAGTGAGTGAGATAGAGTGAAGATTGCTCAAGAGTGTGCAAGAAAACAGAGTGTCGGCTGGGACTCGCGGCTGGACTCGCGGCTTCAACCCCGCCAGAAGTTGCACACGTGCCAAGCATCTTTGGAAGATGAGCAGTCATGCTAGCTGGAGCACTACAGGACAAAACAGGACAATCGGCCATACGGTTATCTCGCATGATGGAACTCGCGACTTAGTCAAGCCGCGAGGTCAAGCCGCGAGCCACCCCTGTTTTGGAAAAACCCGACGTTTCACATTCCTCACCACTCTAGTATAAATACCCTTTTAACCCACGATTGAAAGAGAGCTTCAGAGAGAATTTTGAGAGAGAAACCCTAAAGAAAAACCAGATTGTTTCACCCACAATCTCTACCTTAGAGTCTCATCAAATTCCCTCACTCTCTTCCTCTCCATTGTCAAATCCTTGAGAGGCATTATAACCAAAACCTGGTTCTCACCATTATCATCTCTGTGAGACAGACGTTTGGAGTTCGGGGAAGCGATTAGGAAGGAACCAATATTCATTGGTTGATGCTACGGTGTAGTAGCGGAATCCGGAAAGCTAGAAAAGAAAAAGGTTCGGCGCAACCTCGTTGGAGCAAGAAGCTTGGAGGGCTTAGGTGCATTGGGTAGATTAGGCTTGGAGGGTCTATTGCTGTCCTTGTATCCCAACTGTATTTTCTAGTGGATTGATTACCGCTTGGAGGGCGGCGGAGAGGTTTTTCGCCAAGGTCTTTGGTTTCCTCTTCGATAACATATCGGTGTTATCGCTGTGTTTGCATCTTCCTTCCTCTCTATCTCTGCCTTTACATTATCTGTTGTGGTTTATTTTATTATGGCTTAGATAGTTGTTTAACCAATTCCAGATTATAGCTTATGTTAAGTTTCCGCACATTAATTGTTTGACATATTGCTTGTGTTGGTTAAGTTGGTTTTTGGGGGTCTAAACGTTCAAAAGTGTTTTTGTACACGTTTTTGAACTTTCAACCACTAATAAGCAACAAAATTGAAAAAAAAAAAACAGAAAAGGCATTGTTTAACATAGATTTAAGAGAATAACTCACTGAAAACACAAAGTTAAACAGTATGGGATCTATAACTGAGCTTCTCTATCCTTGAGAAACTAAAAGAAACCTCACGAACTAAGAAGATGAACACAAGAATTTGATCAAAGAACACCAACCGTCCCGATTGACACATGATCCATCCATATCTAAAACACTAACATTATCAACAAAACTCTCAACTCTTATGTAAAACCCATATGCATTTGTACTTATATTAACACAGAATCAAGGAAACTTATAGGCAATACAACAACCAAAATTCATTTAACTGCATAGAGTTAATCAAATTCCACAATCACAACCAAGCACCCTTATGGGCTAATTCATTGACCAATTCATGTACAAACACAAGAAAATCAAACCTCAAAGCAATAGAAATAAAAATCAAAATCAAAACCCTCACTTTCAACCCTACCAACAAAACACAAAAAAGAAAACCAAAAAGACAACTACAAGCACAATCCTTGAGCTTTAAGATAAAACCCACATGGAATTCAACCTGAAAAATAATAAGTATTCAACAGAATTCAAAAATAAACCAAAACAGGGGAGAACAGTCCGAAAACTAAGTACATAACTAAGTCGTTTATAACTAAGTATATACCCTGTTCAATCAATACGAAAACAAGGGAGAAATAGAAATTTAATACAAGTTTAAAAAATTCCAAATTCTTCAAACACTCCCTACACACGAGGAAACTAACCCTTATCAAAAGACATAAAATTTAATCCTTACCTGAACTCTAAAATAATCAAATGGCTAAATTGCAAAGTACACCCCTAATGTTGGGGGGTGATTGGATTTTACACCCCAATGTTTCAAAACTTTGATTTTACACCCCAACGTTTGGTTCCATTAGCAAATCACACCCCCGGTTAGTTTTCTTTGTTAATCGCCAAGTCATCTTTCGACGTGTTTTTTTATTTTATAGCCAAATAAGCTCAAAACGACATAGTTGCAAGGGAAATGATGTGATGACTAGGCACATGCTAAACGGCACCGTTTTGCCCAAAGAGAAAACAAACAAAATCTCAAAATCCTAAATCTAAACCCAGCTCAGCAAGTCAGCCCCAATCTTCCTCCTCCCTCCACCCAATCCAAAATCCATCCAAAACACAATCCCAACAAAAAACACATAAAACCCAACAAACCCAACAGACTGTCGTGAGAAAAATCTCAGCACTAAGATACACATAGAACAAAAACAATGCCACCCCCAAGTAAAACAACACGTCCCTCACAAAAGTCACGGGGTTCAATGAAAAGGGTGCGGCGTAGATTGCCACGAAACCAACAACAAAAGCAGAGACAAAGGTCCCTGCAGAGAGTATTGCTTTGAACCCGGTTCAATCTCGGCCTCCTCGAACTGCGGCGACCGATGTGAAGACATCAGGGGCACCATTGCCTAAGGCCAAAAGAGTAACAACACCAATAGTGGGAGAGAGATTTAGTTGGTTAGTTAGCTTGGTAGTTACAATGGAGAAGTGGTCTTGAGCGGTTTTGATGAGGATATAGAAGAAGAGGAGGATGAGGAGAGAAAGAGAAGGGATGGAGAGAAATGGGTTTTGGGTGAAGAGGCAAGAGTAGTTTAGGAAAGTGTTGGAGTGGGATTTAGAGCAAGGTGGTGGTGATGGTGGTGATGTGGTTGGTTTCGTGAGAAGGGATCCGGTGGGGATTGTGGGAAAAGAAGAGGTGTGAGGTTAGGATTTGAGGAGGAAGAAAAGGAGTGTGGAGAAGGAGTTTGGTGGGGATAAGTTCGTGGGTTAGGGAGCTAAGTGCTGGTGCGTGGGTTTAGTTTAGATTTAGGATTTTGAGATTTTGTTTGCTTTCTGTTTGGGCAAAACAGTGCCGTTTAGCATGTGCCTAGTCATCACATCATTTCCCTTGCAATTGTGTCGTTTTGTGCTTATTTGGCCAAAAAAAAAAAAAAAAAACACGTCAGCAAGATGACTTGGCAATTAATAGCAAAAACTAACCGAGGGTGTGATTTGCTAATGGAACCAAACGTTGGGGTGTAAAATCCAATCACCCCCAAATGTTAGGGGTGTGCTTTGCAATTTAGCCTAATCAAATATAAATACACACAAAATCTGAAATACTAATAAATTCCAAAAATAACTTCAGGTGTGCTCAGAAGAATCCTTAAAAAAAACCCCTACACCAAAAAAAATTTGAAACAAGAAACCCTAAAAAAAAATTAGTTTAGAGAAACTCCCAAGAATCTTGCTTGAAACCAAAAAGCAAAAAAACCCTAAAATCTCAATGAGAAAAACCCATATCTTTTTAGAGAAATTAGCCCTAAAGTCTGTCAATAGAGAAAATGAGTCTATCAATTGATCCACCCTCCTCACGGGGCTGCAAAAGCCCCAAACCGATCACATTATTATTTCCCATGGTGATGAGAATGAGCAAAAGGCGATAAGAAGCAGACGAAGAGAGAAGATGAGAGGAAGAGCCCGGGGAATGAAACAGGGGGAGAGAAGTTGAGACACGAGAGGTGTTGGTGTGCTCAATGAGAGGAGAGAGAAAAAAAGAGCGAAAAAGAAGTTTTTATACTGTACAAAAATAATATTATTTTAATGGATAAACGAGCTACAGTAACTATGTAAATATACACGGTTCTCGTAGCTCATGGAAATATTTACACATCTTTACACATTTTTACACCCACCGATGTGGGTGGTTTTTTGCTCAAAATGTGTAAAATTTGTACTTTTTTCTATTTTAGAAGACTATAGATAAGCTGATGTGGTTGCTTTTATCTTTCTTAATTGATGACTACTTTCACCTATTTACTTTGTCTTATTGCTTTCACTTTTTCTTCAATCTGCGAGGCAATCAGGCTCTTGTGCTGCTTTAAAATATTCTTTACTTGACAATTGGAGTTTTCTCATGGCCTTACCTTAGTCGATTACTTTCCTATAGGAAAGCTTAACTTTATAATTTGCTTTTATTTTCTCTTCAGCTTGCAAGGCATATCTCTTTTGTGCGAATGAAGATGTCTACTGCTATTCTTTATTGGCTGTCCAGGTTTAGAAACAATATATATATATATATATATATATATATTGTTTATCTTGTTTTCGATTATAAAGAAACAATATATATGGCTTTCTTTCTATAGACACAAACAAAAAAATACATATTAAGTCTCTTTTTACCTAACTCAAAACAAATATTTCTTTTTGATGTCACAAAAGTTGCTCTCTTGATGGAACAAAAACTAAATTATTAGCTTCTGGTAGTAAATCTCGAATCTATGAGGGATTTTCCTGAATCCACAAGTAGATAAATTGGAATTCATTAGGGAAAGAATTTGACAAAAGTCCATGTTTATTGATAATAATATAATTTGCCTCTAACGGATTTACAAAATATATAAATACTAAGAAAAATGTCTGAAACCTTAATTTGCACTGATTACTTGATTAGGTGACAAAGGACGGAAAATGGCAAAATTGAATTAAATGCAAAATCATAAATTACTAACTTTAAAGGAAAATTATTGAATACTCCAGGAGTACCATAAATGCATACTCCTTCCTATCACATGAATTGTGGATCCCACCATAAGTTTAATTAGTGAGACTTATAATTATGCGAGAGGAGAGAGTATGCATTTATAGTACTTCAGGAGTATCCAATAATTACCCAACTTTAAAGGTCGTCCCAAAACAAGCGTAACCTTATTTCGACTTTTGAGCAAAAAATTATTACCGAAACAAAAATTACTATAAACGGCAAAATTGCAGTTTTCAGAGCTTAAATGAAGAAATCTGCTATTTTTATCAGGGGTATCTAGTGACAAAGCTACGACTATTACTCAAAAGACCGTTTCACTTGAGCTATCCAAATTTTATGCTATTTTGACTCCGAGGCTCATGATTTCTACTAATACCTTTTTGCCTTGCACGATGATTTTAAGCGTGCGTGAGAATCTAAGAAAGCCATGACAATCTTTTCTACATCACACGTCCTGCTCCTCTATGGGAGTAAGACATTCTCCACCACCTTGACTTCCCCTCGGGATATGAATCAAGCCCAATCGTTGGGAAGTGTTAAAGCTCTAGGTGTTCCAGGTGAAGGTGATTACGGTTCAACAGAGATGATGAAGTCAACACACCTTTGTTTTGTTAAAATAGGAATTGGTTCATACACGTAACGCACCGTTTCACTAATACCCCAAGTGAATGCGCACCATTTTGATTAAGTTCTAAATATATTACTACAAGACCCTAAACGATGTCGTCAGGTAGAGCTTCAGTTGTCCGTTGAAGATGGCGCGAAAAATAGTTTTGCATAGCTATAATCCCCGAAATCTAGGGGTTAGATCCGCAAAGTTTGGATCTTAATCTATTCGATTCTGAGAGATGATTTGTACACTATATATATAGGAAACTCTTACTCGGATGTAATTAAGCAAGAATAGTTTTTCATTAATGAGATTTTTCTCTCAAGCTCCCTTTCTCTCTCTCTTTCTTTCTCATTTTTCCTATGATTCTCACTGATTTTCTTAGTTCACAATCTTGCTTCATGTTAGTACATTTTAAATTAAATATGTTAAAACTCAAAATAACTGAAGATGAATAAAGAGATAAGTTATAATAAAAAGTTGTTAAAGAAAGAGTTGTTAAAGAAAGAGTTACTTGTATGTAAGTTAGATTAAATAAATTAAGAGAAGTTTTCTAAATTAATAAATAACATGTAGGTTATGTGAAGGGTTGGAAGACTATATATACGGCTATGCTATGGACTAATTTCATATCAAAAGTGAATGAAGAAAATAGTTAAAAGCAAAGTGTATTGTGTGAGAGAGTGAATTCAATAATATTCCTAAATACTTGAGAGATTTTGGGCCAAAGAAAGGTGTTCTTCCTGGTGGAGCTTTGGGCTTGAACACTTTGTGCAGAAGTTGTTCTAGTCATACAACATTTGTTGGGCTGTTGTATCCTAGGGGAGACAAGTCAGAGAAGGTCTGCACCGGTTACAAAGTTTAGCCAACCAAGGGCTTGAATCTCCTTAAAGAGAGCGAGTGCCGCGCCTCAGTCCAAATAGTGTTGTGTAATTTTTCTCATTGAATTAATAATATTTAGAAGTACTATTCAGTTTCTCTTTGTGTATTATTTCCATTATTATTGTGTTTGTACCAACAATTTTAAGGAGATTCAACACATGGAGCCTACACAAGAGAAACCAAATGAGCCTGTTGGAGATCTCAACAAGCCCTTTCGCTTTAAGGGAGCCCATTTCAAGAGGTGGAAAGGAAAGGTCCTCTTTTACTTGAGTCTTCTCAAAGTCTCCTACATCCTCACCGACAAGAATCCATCAAAAGTTCCTACCGATGAGATGAGTGAGGAAGAATATATTCTCCATCAAGAAAAAATAGATAAGTATACAAAAGATGAATATAATTGTCGCTCTTATCTATTGAATTGTCTTGCCGATCATTTCTATGATTATTATGATACAACTTACAATTCTGCCAAAAAAATTTGGAAAGCTTTACAAAGCAAGTATGATACTGAGGAGGCTGGTGCAAAGAAGTATGTTGCTAGTAGATTTTTCCGTTACCAAATGGTGGATGGAAAATCGGTGGTGGATCAAGCACAAGACTTCCAAATGATTGTAGCAGAATTGAGATCCGAAGGCATAAAGATTGGAGACAATTTGGTGGTAGCTGGCATAATTGATAAACTACCACAATCTTGGAGGGAGTTCCAAAAGACTTTGCGGCACAAACAAAAGGAGACATCCTTAGAGACTTTGATCACACGCATCCGTGTGGAGGAGGAGGCTAGAGGACAAGATGCACTCATGACACAAGAGAGCAATGGTAATTCCACCACAAAGGTAAACCTTATTTCATCCAATAATAATATGCCCAAAAATCATTTTCATAGAAATGTTCAATTGAAGCCTAAAAAAAGAGCGTTTAAAAATAATAATAGACCTCAAGGAAGGGGAAACCCAAACAAAAATTACAATAAGAACCAAGTACCCCCTTCACAAGATCAATTTAATAGATCATGTTTTGTCTGTGGCAAGAGTGGGCATATTGCTCGATTTTGCAAATTTCGGAAACATGAATCTGTCCCACAGGCTAACGTAATCGAAGAGCCTTTAGTGGCTATGATTACAGACATTAATATGGTGCAATATGTTGAAGGGTGGTGGGCAGATTCTGGTGCTAATAGGCACGTCTGTTATGACAAAAATTGGTTCAAATTGTACACTCCTTTTGAAGAAGAAAAAACTGTTATGCTTGGTGATTCTAGCAAAACCAAGGTTCTTGGGAGTGGTGAGGTTGAATTGAAATTCACTTCTGGACGTGTGCTAACATTGAAAGATGTTCTTTACACTCCGTCCATGAGAAAGAATTTGATGTCAAGTTTTTTGCTTAACAAGGCTGGCTTCAAGCAAACTATGGAATCTGATAATTATGTAATCACTAAAAAGGGATTATTTGTGGGCAAGGGTTATGCTTGTGATGAAATGTTTAAATTGAATGTTGAGAATAATAAAGCATCCACCAGTTCAGTTTATATGCTTTCTTTTATTAATTTTTGGCATGGTCGTTTATGTCATATAAATAGTAGATATGTGGGAATCATGAGTAGTTTAGGATTAATTCCAAGATTGTCAAAAGATTTTGAAAAATGTGAAACTTGTAGTCAAGCTAAGATTACAAAAAAAAGTCTCATAAAAGTGTTGTAAGAAATACCGAATTGCTTGAGTTAATTCACTCCGATTTATGTGAATTTGAAGGAATTTTAACTCGTGGAGGAAATAGATATATTATCACTTTTATTGATGATTTCTCAAAATATACAACTATTTATTTGTTGAAAAATAAAAGTGATGCTTTTGAAAAATTTCAAGATTTTTAAAAGAAGTTGAAAATCAATTCGGTAGAAAAATAAAAAGAATAAGAAGTGATAGAGGCCGTGAGTATGAATCAAGTGCATTCAACTCATTTGTTCGATCTTTGGGAATTATCCATGAAACTACTGCACCATATTCACCTGCTTCTAATGGTGTGGCTGAAAAAAAAATAGAACTTTAATTGAGTTAACAAATGCCGTTAATTGAATCGGTGCACCTTTACATTTTTGGGGTGAAGCTATTTTAACTACATGTCATGTTTTGAATAGAGTGCCACATAAAAAGTCACACACCACACCTTTTGAGATGTGGAAAGGACATAAGCCAAATTTGGGATATTTGAGAGTATGGGGTTGTCTTGCTTATGTAAGGCTTACTGACCCTAAAATACCTAAATTAAGTATAAGAGCTACTACCTGTGCTTTTCTTGGTTATGCGATTAATAGTGCAGCTTATAGATTTTTTGATCTTGAAAACAAAATAATTTTTGAATCGGTGATGCAATTTTTCATGAAGAAAAATTTCCTTTTAAATTGAAAAATAGTGGGGGTGAAGAAAATATTTTGTCACAACGTAGTTCTTCTACTTCACATTTACAAAATCAAGAAAATTTTGAAATGGAACCTAGAAGGAGTAAAAGAGCTAGAGTTGAAAAAGATTTTGGTCCTGATTATTATGTTTTTAACATTGAGGAAAATCCCCAAAATTTAAAAGAGGCTTTAACATCACACGATGCTATATTTTGGAAAGAGGTCTGTAAATGATGAGATGGAATCTCTAATTTCTAATAGAACTTGGAAATTAGTAGATCTTCCACCGGGTTGTAAGACCATAGGTTGTAAATGGGTCCTTAGAAAAAGTTGAAACCGGATGGATCAATAGATAAGTTTAAAGCTAGACTTGTTGCAAAAGGCTTTAAACAAAAAGTTGATCTTGATTTCTTTGATACATTTTCTCCGGTAACAAGAATTACATCTATTAGATTGTTAATTGCTATTGCTGCAATTTTTGATTTGAAAATTCATCAAATGGATGTAAAAACTACTTTTCTAAATGGGGACTTAGAGGAAGAGATTTATATGGACCAACCTGAAGGCTTTGTAGAGCCTGGACAAGAAAGCAAGGTATGTAAGCTAACTAAATCCCTATATGGCTTAAAACAAGCACCTAAGCAGTGGCATGAAAAGTTTGATTCCTGCATGATTGAGAATGGTTATAAATCAAATGAATGTGACAAATGTATTTATTCTAAATCATGGAATAATCTACATGTTATTATTAGCCTCTATGTGGATGATATGTTGATTTTTGGCTCAAATATGCATGTTATAAATGAAACAAAAAATATGCTTAAAAGCCATTTTGATATGAAAGATCTTGGTGAGGCTAATTTTATTTTGGGCATGAAAATTACAAAAACATGTGATGGAATATATCTTGATCAATCACATTATGTTGAGAAAATATTGAGAAAATATAATTTTCATGATCACAAAAGTGTAGCTACTCCTTTTGATTCTAGTATTCATTTATTTCTGTGAATAATAATGATGAGATTTTTAATCAAAAGGATTATGCTAGTATCATTGGTAGTTTGCGTTATGCTACCGATTGTACTAGACCCGACATTGCATATGCGGTAGGAGTGCTTAGCAGATTTACTAGCAAGCCTAGTAAAGATCATTGGCTAGCTATTGAGCGAGTCATGAGATATTTAATTGGTACCAAAAACTATGGCATATTTTATAAAAAGTACCCTGCTTTGTGATTGAAGCTTTTAGTGATGCCGATTGGAATACTTTGTCGGTGATTCTCTCTCTACCATTTGGTTATATTTTTACCTTAGGTAGTGGTGCTATTTGTTGGAAATCTAAAAAACAAACAATAATTGCTAATTCAACAATGGAAGCTGAATTAATAGCATTAGCTTCAGCTAGTGAAGAGGCAAATTGGCTTAGAGATTTGTTATATGAAATTCCACTTTGGGAAAAGCCAATTCCACCTATATTAATTCATTGTGATAGCACTCGCTGCAATTGGTAGAGTTAAAAACCGTTACTACAATGGTAAATCCAGACCTATAAGAAGAAAGCACAGACCGTGCGATCTTATTTGAGTAGTGGCATCATAAGCGTGGATTATATTAAATCTAATGATAATCTTGCAGATCCATTTACCAAGGCCTTGGCAAAAGATAGAGTCCGGAATACATCGAGGGGGATGGGACTAAAGTCCATAGAATCATGAGCCATGTATGAGGATACCCAACCCAAGGACCAGAGATCCCGAGAATTGGGTTCAATGGGAAAAACGAATCATACGATGGTCGTAAGAAATGCACTATTCATTTTTTTAATTATTTATTCTGTAAATAATTTTTTAATTGTTCATCCCTATGATGTAAGTGCATTTATCCTGTAATGTGGAGAGGTTGAGTAAAAAAAAAAAAACTCTTAATGAAATTTGTAGCTCGTATGAGTGGGGTGTCAAAATTACAGGAGCACCCTTGACAAAATTTCACCTATGTGAGTGTGGGGTGGGGCCGCTCCCTATGAGATTTGGACTTAATCTCAAATACACTCATGAAACCGGGATCAGCACACGGCCGTAAAGTGCTAGCTATAAAAGCTCATGTCAACACCTGGATCATTATGTGTGAGCATCAATACTTTATTTTCCTTAAGCGGTCATAGTTCAAGTCGGAGACCACTACCGACTTTGGAGTAGAGATTGTTGTTTCACTAAGTGAAGGTTCAATGTAGAGCACACCTTCATGATGCATAATAATCCCTCTTTGCCCGGTAATCTCTCATTTTCCAAATTTAATATTAAAATGAGTGGGGGAATGTTAGTACATTTTAAATTAAATATGTTAAAACTCAAAATAACTGAAGATGAATAAAGAGATAAGTTATAATAAAAAGTTGTTAAAGAAAGAGTTGTTAAAGAAAGAGTTACTTGTATGTAAGTTAGATTAAATAAATTAAGAGAAGTTTTCTAAATTAATAAATGACATGTAGGTTATGTGAAGGGTTGGAAGACTATATATACGGCTATGCTATGGACTAATTTCATATCAAAAGTGAATGAAGAAAATAGTTAAAAGCAAAGTGTATTGTGTGAGAGAGTGAATTCAATAATATTCCTAAATACTTGAGAGATTTTGGGCCAAAGAAAGGTGTTCTTCTGGTGGAACTTTGGGCTTGAACACTTTGTGCAGAAGTTGTTCTACTCATACAACATTTGTTGGGCTGTTGTATCCTGGGGAGACAAGTCGAGAAGAAGGTCTGCACCGGTTACAAAGTTTAGCCAACCAAGGGCTTGAATCTCCTTAAAGAGAGCGAGTGCCGCGCCTCGGTCCAAATAGTGTTGTGTAATTTTTCTCATTGAATTAATAATATTCAGAAGTACTATTCAGTTTCTCTTTGTGTATTATTTCCATTATTATTGTGTTTGTACCAACACTTCATTACAAAGTTCTCAGTATAAAGAATTTCTTCAGGAAGCACATTCCCCTTATTATCATAATCAAAAAATTTGTCTTTCTCTTCCAGTGATTACAAAAATGAATCAAGAGAGCAGAGCGCATAATAGGATGCATTTTATAGTTTTTAACATGCTCGCTGCTTTCGCTTTTTGTAGCAGCCTCAATTAAGCCTTTATCTCTTGAAATTCCTTAAGAATGTCATCAACGATTTTCTCAACCGTGTTGTTTTTTTCATCATAAGAATCGCAGCGTCTAACAAGGCTTCTCCTGTGTTTTTTCATCAGCACTGAAGGGTGCAACAAATTACCCTCTCCTATGGTTTTATTTTCAGTAGCACTGGAAGGAACAACAAGCGCTCTTCCAACCCCCAATATACAAAGATCCTTCTCTTCCCCACGGCATTTTCTAGGAAAACAAGTAAAGCATGACAAAAGGAACTTTTTGTTTGATTAAGCCCGTCAAAAATCTGTTGAATTTCTTCGTAAAATGAGCAATTGATGAAACAAGGACTGACTGCTGCCACCTTTAGACCCGGTGTACGTTAGCCAACTCAAGGACTGCTTTGCCGCCTTTAGACCCGGTGATTGATTGTAAATTATCATTGAGACTTGATTTCTCAAAGTCCGTCGGGGTGATGAAAACTCGCCGCTTAAACTTTAGGCCTATTTGGTAACTAAGTTTGAGTAAGGGATTTTGGGTGTTTTTGATATACGTGTAGGTGAAAAAGTGTGTTGAAATGTGTGTAAGTGTGTTTGAAATATGAAAAATGTGTGTTGAGTAGGGTTACCAAATGGGTTTCCTTAATGATTTTAGGAATCCGGACTAGAGTTTTTGTTCCAGTACTATCGGTTGGTTCCTTTTTTTCACTATCAACTATATCTTTTAGCGTCTTTAAGTGAGTACATAATTCTTTTCGATTGTCACTTTCTTGAAATTTCTCAAGTATCTCTAAGTAACATTCAATTTCATTGTGATTTTTTTTTTAACTCGTTGTTCCTAATGATGGGATCGCGAACTCAACTTCTCTCGACGACTTCATCCAAACCAACGAGGAAGTATTGACAGATGGATTAACCAGGTGCCTCTGACATGCAAGCCACATTATCGACAAAGGAAAAGAAGCCATTCAATACAGGCTAATAAATGCGCGCGGACGATTCTGAGGACAATTGTACAGACCGTTGGAAGCCCATCATTGACCTGGAAGCGTTACCAAAAGAAGCATTAAAACCACCGTAATAGTCACAACGGCTAGGAGCTACAGGAATATATATATAGACAACCCTCCCAAAGACCAAAGATAAGGTACATAGATACAATCAGAAATACTTGTTGTTTTCCCATTACATTGCTTTGTTATTTGAGAGCTTCCCTATTCTAACTTTGGCATCAGAGACGTTGTGGCGGGCACCACACCGGTGACCAATCCGAGGGAGCTATCTTACCATTTCTACATCAGAAGAGAGGGGCACTTGGCTCCATCTTGACGCATTCACTTCGACCGACAAGTTTGCACTTCATCAATTTGGCGTCGTTTGTGAGGACAACATTTTCATATTCAGATTCGAAAACATAGTTTCCATTAACTTCTATATTTAGATGGAGTCCAACCAGGAGTCAACTACCTTAGCTCAGCAAGTCCAGGTCCTAGCAGCCACCATTGAAGAGCTCACCGGGCGAATCCAGGAAATGAAGTTGCGGCTTCAACAAGAGGAGAATCGGTTTAGAGCCAACCAGGAGGATGAGGGAGATAGCCATAGAAGAAGTGACCGTCGAGGGCCTACTACTCCAGATGAACAAAACTTAGATCTTCTTTGAGAGATGAGAAAGAAGATGGACGAGTTAAGGAACGCCATTAAGGAGAAAATGGACCGGAGCTTGGATAGGATGATCTGGGCAATAGACTCTCCCTTCACTACAGCTGTCTTGGAATGCCCAGTGCAGTCGAAGTTTCGGTTACCTCAACTTGAATCGTTTGACAGCCTTAAGGACCCCCAGGACCATCTCAACACCTTCAAGACGATACTAGGCCTTCAATAGCCTCCTAACGAAAATCTTGTGTCATTCTTTCCCTACCACTCTCAAAGGAGTTGCAAGGGAGTGGTTCACGAAGTTACCAACTTCGTCCATTGACAACTTTGAACAGTTGAGCAACGCCTTTTTACGCCACTTCATTGGGGGACAACACCCTAAAAGGCCAGCGGACCATTTACTCACTATTAGGCAAGGGGAGAAGGAAACCCTGAGGTCGTACATGAAACGCTTTACTTGAGAGACCTTATAGGTAGATGACGCCGATGACAAAGTGCAATTGACGACCTTTAAGGCGGGGCTAAAATCCAGAGAGTTTGTGGTTTCACTCGCAAAGAATCCTCCGAAGATGATGGCAGAAATGCTTCTAAAGGCACAGAAGTATATAAATGCTGAAGATGCATTAGCAGCCATAAGGGACGTAGAAAAGCCGAAAGACAAAGGAAGGAAGGAGGACGACCATAGAGGACAAAAAAGGGAATGTCCAGATTGTCGAACCAATGACGGGGGTAAAAGGAAAGACGAAAAAACTCCCCAAATGGTAAAATTCACTCCTTTAGTTATGCCCGTTGACAAAATTTTGACGCAGATTAAGGATAAGCATTACCTCAAATGGCCAAGGCCATTACATTCATCCCCTAACGTTTGTGACAAGAAGAAGTACTCCCAATTTCACCAGGATCATGGCCACTATACAAAAGATTGCCGAGACCTAAAGTAACAGATAGAGGAGTTGATACGGAAAGGGAAAGCGCAAAAGTATATGAAGAAAAAGGAGTCTAGCAGGTTCAGGGACAGTAACAAAAATCAGCGCGAGTCCTCACCTAGAGACGAAGATAACACGTCCCAGCCCCCACAGAATGTGATCGGGAGATAATGACAATTGCGGGAGGGCCATTCACGGGCAGATCATTCAAATCCCTCGGGAAGGCGTGTCAGAGGCAAATGAGCAGTGTCCACATGATACCTCTATTTAAGTAGAGATGGACAAACCAGGACATGTCTTTCAACGAGGATGACGCAAGGGGAGTGAAGCAGCCTCATAACGACCCCTTAGTCATAATGCTCACGATAGAAGGATTCAATACCAAGAGAATCCTCGTGGACAATGGAAGCTTCGCAGACATCATCTACCTTCCCGTTTTCTAGCAGTTGAAACTAGATCCAGGAAGACTATGCCCCTTTGACTCCCCCTTCGTCGGTTTCGGTGGGGACAGAGTTTATCCAAAGGGCATAGTGACGTTTAAAGAATAAAGTGGGGACATACCCAAGGCGGTTGACCCACCCAAGGCGGTTGACCCATCGGTTAGACTTCTTGGTAGTGGACTGCCCCTTGTCTTATAATGTGATTATTGGGAGACCCACGCTCAACAGGTGGAAGTCAGCCATGTCCACCTATTGCCTAAATGTAAAATTCCCAATTGAAAATGGTGTCGGTGAAGTCAAAGGAAATCAGGTCTTAGCTAGGAAATGCTACTAGGTCGTATTAGCTGCAAAGGAGAACCATGCGTGGATGATTAAGGAGAAAGAAGAAAATAAAGTGGAAGCCACGGAGACAGTGGAACGGGTCGAAAGGGAGGCGACCAAGACGACGAGGATAGGGACGAAACTAAGTCCCGAGATAAGGACAAAACTCGTCCAATTCCTTAAAGAGAATATGGATGTCTTTGTGTGGACTCACGAGGACATGTCAGGCATATCCCCAAAAGTTATTCAGCATAAGTTGAATGTGGATTCGGAAAGAAAGCCCGTCTAGCAAAGAGGACGAGTCTTTGCCCCCGAACGGAACCAGGCCATTACAAACGAGGTTAACAAACTATTGTCAGCATGCTTTATCCGGGAGGTCTACTATCCCGATTGGCTTGCCAACGTCGTACTAGTGAAGAAAGTGAATGAGAAATGGAGAATGTGCGTGGACTTCACGGACCTGAACAAAGCCTACCCGAAAGATAGTTTTCCTTTCATCGAGGATAGACCATTTGGTGGATTCTACGACCAGGCATAAGTTGCTAACGTTCATGGACGCTTTCTCAGGGTACAACTAGATAAAAATGGTTGATGAAGATCAAGAGAAAACTTCTATCATCACAAGTCAAGGGCTCTATTGCTATAAGGTGATGCCCTTCGGGCTGAAGAATGCATGAGCAACCTATTAGAGGTTAGTGAATAAGATGTTCAGCAAGTAGATTGACAGGAATATGGAGGTGTACGTGGATGACATGCTCGTCAAGAGTAAAGAAGAGCTTGCCCATCTAGATAACCCGAAGGAGACGTTTGCCACCCTCGGACAATACCGGATGAAGTTGAATCCTAGCAAGTGCACCTTTGGTGTAGCCTAGGGGAAATTCTTAGGATTCATGGTGTCCAAAAAGGGGATAGAAGCAAATTCGGAGAAGGTGCAGGCCATACTCAACATGACATCGCCTAAGACCGTCAAAGAGGTCTAGAAGCTTATAGAAAGAATTGCAGCTTTCAACGGGTTCATCTTTAGAGCGACGGATAAATGCCTGCCCTTCTTCAAGACATTGAAGCAGGCCTTTACCTGGACTAACGAATGTGAAGCGACTGAGTAATCCACCCCTCTTGAGTCCATCCAAGGAGGGGGAAGATTTATATTTGTATTTGGTAGTATCAACCATGGCCGTAAGCGCGCCCTCATTCGAGAAGAGGAAAGGAAGCAACTCCCAGTTTACTACGTCAGTCAAGCTTTCCAAGGTGCTAAAGCTAAGTACCCAAGGATTGAAAAAATTGCATTCGCGCTAATAGTAGCCTCGCGCAAATCGCTACCATTCTTTCAGGCAAATCCCATCCTGGTGATGACGTCCATGAACAAGCCTGAAGCAACAGGGAGAATGGTCCAGTGGGCAATTAAACTCAGCCAGTTCAATATTGAGTACCGCCCCAGGACAGCCATTAAGGCACAAGCCCTAGCGGACTTCATCACCGAGTTCACCCTCCTAGATGAGAACAGCCTCACCAACGAGACAAAATAGTGGACAGTGTAGACCAATGGTTCATCGGCCCAAAAAAGGGGGGGGAGTAGGGGTCGTCATAATCGCCCCCGACGGAAAAGTGCTCAAATACAGAGTTCAACTGAAATTCCCAGCCACCAACAATGAGGCCGAGTACGAAGGAATACCGACAGGATTGAGACTCGGGAAGGCGCTCGGAGCTAAAAACCTGCTAGTCTAGAGTGATTCAAAGCTAATGATTAGGCAGATTAAGGAAGAGTATGAAGCAAAGGAGGAAAGAATGCAGATATACCTTAGGTCGACGAAGCATCTGACTCAGGAATTTGATAAAGTGGAATTCATGCAGATCCCCGGAAGCTTTAACATGATAGCAAACAAAGTCGCGAAGCTAGCATCGTCGGAAGAAGGAGCGGCGAGCATGGGCTTGGTGATGGAAGTTTAGAATCGCCCTAGCATCGAGGAAATCTCCACATTTACAATCCAGATCATAGGTAGCTGGATGACACCAATCATCTCCTTTCTCCAGGATGGGCATCTCCCTCAAGACATTGAGGAGGCCAGGAAGGTCAAGAGGAGAGAAGCCAAGTTCACGATCCTGAACGACATACTATACAAGAGAGGTTTTTCCTTGCCTTACCTGAAGTGTGTAGATGAGGAAGAAGCCAAATATATTCTAGAGGAGATCCATGAAGGAGTTTGCGGAGATCATGCTAGCCCCAGATCACCGGTAAGTAAAGTTATCAGAATAGGTTATTTCTGGCCCACAATGTAAGTAGATGCAAGGGAGCTCGTCAAGAAGTGCGACAAGTGCCAAAGGTTTGGGAATTTCCAATGCCTTCCAGCAAAAAAATTAACGATGATATCATCCCCCTGGCCCTTTGCACAATAAGGAATCAACATCGTCGTCCTGTTGCCTTAAGATAAAGGATAGGTAAAATTCCTACTAGTCGCCATTGATTACTTCATAAAATGAGCCGAGGCAGAGGCACTAGCAACCATCACTCAAGCCAAAATCTAGAACTTTATATGGAAGAACATAATTTGTAGGTTTGGGATTCCTCGGGCGATCGTATCGGATAATGGGCAATGATTCGATAGCCAAAGCTTCAAGGACTTCTGTTCAGGCCTAGGGATCAAGAACTAGTTCTCATCCCCAAGGCATCCATAGGCAAATGGATAGACAAAGGTGACGAATCGGACACTACTCAAGATTATCAAGGCCAAATTAATCAACGCAAAGGGTGCTTGGCTGGAAGAATTGCCCAACGTCTTATGGGCTTACAGAACCACGGCAAGAACCCTAACAGGAGAAACCCTCTTTAGACTCACCTATGGCACCAAGGCAATAATCCCGGTCGAGGTGGGAATAATCAAAGCGAGAGACGTTCCATAAGGAAAATAACGACGAACAACTACGATTCAACCTGAACTACCTAGACGAAGTAAGAGAGAAAGCCTCTAACAAAATGACTAAGTACCAACAGAGGATGGCCGAGTACTACAACAAGAGAGTAAAGCTTAGACGACTTGACATAGGAGACCTCGTACTACGCAAGGTCACCCAAGCAACTAAAGACCCCGCCTAAGGAAAACAAGGCCACACATAGGAAGGGCCCTACTGGGTCGTCCATTACTCCAGACAAGGCAGCTATCACCCGGAGACCCTAGATGGGCAGAGGCTCCCATGACCATGGAACATTGAGCACTTGAAGAAATACCATCAATAGTTGTAACAGACAGTTGTACTTATTCTTGAAAGCAATAAAAACTACTATTCAGCCAAAATTTAAAGGCAGATCTAGTGCAGTAAAAATCACAAAAAATGACAAAGTAACAAGATTTCACTTAGACGGAAGTAAGTTCTTGACGAAGCAAAAATTACAAGATCCCTTAAATGGGTGTAAGTCTGGCAAAGTAACAAGATTCCGCTTAGACGGACGTAAGTTACTGACAATTCCAAAAATGACAAGATCCCTTAAATGGGTGTAAGTCTGACAAAGTAACAAGATTCCACTTAGACGGATGTAAGTTACCGACGATTCCAAAAATGACAAGATCCTTTAAATGGGTGTAAGTCAAACATAAATGGCAAAGTAATAAGATTCTGTTTCGACAGATGTAAGTTCTCGATAACAAGAACCTTGCAACAAACCTGTTCAAGGAGCTACTCGAGTACAGCCCGAGGACAAGGTTGTAAAGAGAGACGTCTTTTGAAAAGGGTCCAGCCAGTTCACCAAATATTCAAGTGAGAGACCGCATAGACAGAGTAAGGTGTTGACAAAAACAAAGAAGGGTCACAACTAAAAATTTTGCTAAGTCCTAAATATTGACGCAGAAAGAGAAACTAATGGAATGCAAGCAAGTAAGTATGCA
The DNA here is from genome assembly GCA_028216015.1 of Quercus dentata. Taxonomy (NCBI): domain Eukaryota; kingdom Viridiplantae; phylum Streptophyta; class Magnoliopsida; order Fagales; family Fagaceae; genus Quercus; species Quercus dentata. The sequence goes on from CP116455.1 coordinate 9,688,340, forward strand.
ACTACGAATTTAATTTAAACCCAAAAATGACGGGTAGCCACCATTGTTCTTACATGAAAATTAAGGGCCCATAAACATTGGGTTAAAAACATTGTTCTCAAAGAAGAATAAAAATTGTTTCGAAATTAGATTTACAAAAAGCCCAAAACATCACAGGCACCCACAAAAAAAAAAAAAAAAAAAAAAATAAAAATAAAAGAGAAAGGATTTTTTTAATAAGGTTAGGCGTCGCAGTTTGTATCATCACCGGATGGAGGGGGAAGGGCACTCCCTGGGGCATCACCGTCAAGCGATGGTAGAGTTGGAAGCTTCGTCGGCAGCCATCTCCTTGTCTACCTCCTTGAGGTCCTAGTTCTCCATATCTACTCCAGAAGGGTGCTTGATGAAGTGTCTTCTCAAATGTTGGAACCCTTTAAAGTACCAGGTGAAGAGCATAGTATTGTACTCTTTAGTCTGTTGGAAACCCTCAACGGCCTTAACGACTATAGTTTTGATCTTCTCCTTGGCAGCTAGGAGTTGCTTGTCCTTCTCCACATCACCGCCATCCAGCCCTAAGGTTGTCACCGAGAGTCTTGGCCTTTTCCTTGGCGAGGGTTAGCTTCGCCCATGACAGTTAGCAATTCTTTCTTCAACTTTGAATTCTCCGCCTTCAAGATCGCGCACACCGGGAAAGTGCAGACTCGACCTTAGCTTCCCGAGCAAGATACTCCGAGGAAAGATGAAGGCTCTCCCACAAGCCCACCGGGAAATGATCCCAAGAATACCTTTATCTCGTCTATAGTAAAAATCTCCCGAGCTCTAGCCATCGCAACCCCAGCATCGTCCCAAATGTTGGACGAACGAGAGTTGGCCTTCTCGTTCTCCTTATCACCAATCCGCTACCTCTTCCATTGAGGAGGGATTTCTTCAACCGAGGTGGTTGGGGAGGCCATCCTCGTCATCTCAATGCTAGGAGTAACCGAGGTCGCAGGTTTGACGGAGGCACCTTTGTCCGTCACCTTTACATTTTTGGCCCCAAGATTGGACAAGGGCTTGTTTTTTTTTGGCCCTCATTTGGGCGTACATACTCTGGTTGAACTTTGTCGTCATTCCTTAAAACAGAAAAAACAACAACTTGTGGGCAAAGGTGTATATAAAAAAGAGTCAACAATGACGAGGCTAACACTTACTCTTTTTCTCCTCAATATTAATGTTTCAGGACGTGGCGGACGCCGGTTGGGCCTAGACAATAGAAGGCAAGAGTCCGTGGATCCACCGGATCGTCCTAGTCCTCAATCATCTTCACGTGCTCAATTGCCTTTTCAACACACCTCGCGCACTGCTTGAGCTTAGGCCGTCTCTTAACTATAGAAGACAATAACCATGAGAGTTAGTGACGATAAATAAACACAAAGAAAATTAATAACGAAGAGAAATAAAGACGCACTTAAAGTAGGGGTACCCCACCAACGGAGCAGCCTTGGGAGATCACCCCAAAGTTTGTTAGAGGGTGTCTCCCAATCATCCCCGGACACAAAGAAGAACCAGGACTTCCACTATCTAAAGGACGAAGGTAGGTCCCGGACGATCCTAGTTCTCCTCTCCCACAACACCAGCTCATAATACCCGTGCTCCTTTGACGCCTTTAGATGATACGGGTAGACAAGCCCGTCCACTTTGATCATGTCACCATCCGTAGCAGCCAACCATATTCCCATTAGGCTGAGTACTATCCTCCGTGAATTGGGCATAAGTTGCCCAGGAGAAATGCCGAAATTGCTTAATAGCTCCATGAAAAATGGATAGAGGGGGAGCCTAAGACCACACAAGATGGCAGCCTCGTAGAAGCATACCTCCCCTGGGAAAAAGTGGCAGGCCCGTTCCTCTTCACTGGGTAGACGAACCTTAACCTTGTTCGGAAATTAGAACCTATCCTTAAACCTAGAAAGCATGTCGGTGTCTAAGCCACACACCTCTTCAAGGGCATAAAAAGCCCTAGCCTCTCGGGGAGCAGAAACAACAATATCGCCCTCGGCCTCCATTAGACTGTCATTAGAGGACAACCCGGTCTCTAACAACCTCACCTCAGACATGACCCCTCGCTCTCTCACCAAACCCTCAAACCAATTAATGGATTGACGAAGCAAAGGTAGCAAATCAGCCAATGCAACGCTCGGACTAGTACCCTAAAAAACAAAGTCCTCAAGATGTGGGAAAACCCCTAAAGACCCTCCTAAAAGTGCAAAAAGAAAGGAAATTGAGGGATAAGCTACCCTAACCGTAGAGCCACTAACCATGGAAGAACCAGAAAACAAAGGAAAAAAGATAAATCCTAAAAGCCCCAAGACCCAAAAACAAACACAAGAGAAAAGGAAGGGAAAATTAGAAATTCACCATAGTGTATGTCTATTTGAAAAAGAAAAGAAGCAGAAAGTGAGGAGAGAGACATACCTCAAAAGGAAACGTAGAAAGTCCTGCCAAGCACCAATTTGGAGAAGAACCATAGAGAAAAATCGGAGAAGAATCACAGAGAAAGATCGGAGAAGAAAACACTCAAAGTAATGATTGGAAGTTTGAAAAAAGTGAAATGGAAAAATGAGGAGAGAAAAAGTTTAAAAACCAAGGCTCGAAAAACTAAAATTCAGCAGGAAACCCAAGGGTCATACAATTGGAGCATTAACTCCACAAGTTAGAATGTGCCACATGGCCACGACATGTGTGGCGCCGCCACTATGCAATTGATGCGGAACGAAATCCCAAGAGTCATATACAACCCGTAGACCTTTCATCTTCTATGATCGTCATGACACGTCACGAAGACCACGTAACCCGGGGCAGCTAATGGGACTAACGAACTCAACTTCTCTCGATGACCTCATCCAAACCAATGAGGAAGTATTGACAGACAGATTAACCAGGTGCCTCTGTCGTGCAAGCCACACAACCGACGGAGGAAAAGAAGCCATTCAATACATGCTAATAAATGTCGTGGACGGTTACAGGGACAGCTATACAAACTGTTGGAAGCCCATCATTGACCTGGACAAGTTACCAAAAGAAGCATTAAAACCACCGTAATAGTCATAACAGCTAGGAGCTACAGGAATATATATATATATATATACAACCCTTCCAACACCAGCATAAGGTACATAGATACAATCAGAAATACTTATTGTTTTCCGATTACATTGCTTTATAATTTGAGAGCTTCCCTATTCTAACTTTAGCATCGGAGACGTTGTGGTAGGCACCACACCAGTGACCACTCTAAGGGAGCTATCCTACAATTTCTACTGTAAGAGAGATGAGGGCTTGGCTCCATCTTGACGCATTCACTTCGACTGACGAGTTTGCACTTCATCACCTAAGAACAATAATTAATAAATAGATTGAATTTCATAACATTCAATATATCATATAAATGATTCAAATTCACATAAATTAGAATTTATCATAAAATTAGAGAACAATAGAGAGATATTACCTTGATGATGCTTCAAATTAATCTCATAACATTAGAAGAAAATTACCGTCAATTCATATATGTTTTTAAATGGCGGGGTTAAAGCGTGGACTAAGTTACTATCTTGAGATGATACACGTGTCTACGAGGTTTTTGGTGAAGTAAACTATACATTATGTATGCCACCCCCAAGATACAACAACTCAGTCACCTTCGCTGATTATCCTTCAAGCCTACATTGCTTATAGGATAGAAACCTCTCAATAGTACTTTTCTAAATCCAAAATATAGTATAGTAGGGGTATATATTTTATGATAAAAGAAGAGGAAAATATAATTCAAATATTTGATATTGAATGTAATGGGGAGAAGATAAAATTAGACCTATATCCTCTTTTCATATATTCTATACTCTAACCGTACATATAGGCCATATATATATATATATATATATAGAGAGAGAGAGAGAGAGAGAGAGAGAGAGAGAGAGAGAGAGAGAGAGAGAGAGAGAGAGAGAGTCCCACTTAACATTCATGATAATAATAATTAATATTTTTTTTTTAGAGAGAGTTTCAACCTATAGCGTCCACTCCTAATGATAGCTCTTTATTATTAGACCAAGATACCAATCAATTTTTGGTGTAGGCGAGGATTGAATTCCAGATATCTTATTCAACCATCAGAGACTTTACTAGTTGAAAAAAAAAATACATTCTTCAATAGTTTTGACCGATCAATTCCAAAGAAAATAGTAGTCTATATGCAATTAACCATTCTCATATAATGTCTTGAAAAGTTGAATTATATAAATGGAAATATCATAACTTGCTTTTAGTGGTCAAATACGTTTTAAAGACAATTAGGTCAAAACGTTTTCATAAGGAAATGACAATGTATTTGGTAAGGAAATATTGCATATACATTGAGCCATTAATGTTTATTTAATTGAGAATATTTATAGCCATCCAAATACAAACATAAAGGCTTTGAAATTGGTAAAACTAAACTGATTTCATCAACTCACTTAAATAATAAATTTTAGGGTATATAAATTACAAATTTAGTCCTTATCCTTTATACCATATGTCAATTTGGTCTCTTACCTTTCGATTGTGTCAATTTAGTCCTTAAACTTTTTCAATGTCATGTTAATTTAGTTCCTATCGTTATATTTTGGATATAAATAGTTGATATGTCAAACAAAATTGTAAAAATTACTTTATATGCCACATCAACTACAAACTGTATTGTCAAGTCATATTGAGAAAAAAAAAAAAAAAAGGACTAAAATTAAAATATTTACGCATTTACTTTTGGGGCGGCTACGCCTGGTTGTCGCTGCTGTTGGATTTTTTACAATAATCATCTTCATCACCACCATTATTCATTACTCACAATCATAATTCACAATAATGTGTAGGGCAGTTATGAGATACCACACACACTCAAAGATGCCTCTTCGCCCTTTATTTTTTTCTCCTCACAAATTCAGAATTGAATTGTAATAACTTTCTTTTTTCTTCTTTAATAATGGTCTATGCTACGGAGTTGCTGGATGCAATACACAGAGAAAATGACGTCTATATATATATATATACATCTCTTCTCCCTCATCCTCACGCGAACTACTAGAGTCAAGATATGAAGTTGCAGACGGCGGAGTGGACGGCGGCAGCTATTGGTTCATTTCTCCCTATCTTGCGATTTCTCTCTCTCATCTCTCTCTTCGGCGGCGCGTTCACGGGTTGTTGGTCATTGCTCTCGTTGAACGAGAACCCGAATAGCTTGTTGGTGCTACCATGCCGCTTGATTTTTTTGTAGGTCACAGTCTTGATTGCTAGCAGATCCGTCCTCGATGACCACGGCGGTGGAGCTTGATTTTGACACCTATACGACCCGTTTGCCCTTGTCATCGTCTCCATCAAAAGAAGTCTTTTCGGAGGAGCAACCTTCAAATTCATCATCTCTTTGTTGATTAGGCGAGTCATTTAGATCCCACATTTTTTGTTTCGGTCTATGAAAGACATGTTTGTTATTTTAGGGGGCAGATGAACCTTTAGTGTTTTGTTGTGGTACAAATTCTGATCATTAGTCATTCTTTAGTCTCACTCTCATATAAACAGCAGAATATATGTTTGTCTTTGGTACAAAAAATTATTAAAAAAGATCTTTTTTCTGGGTAAATAAGAGGAGATGTGTAAGACAATTATATTCACAAAAAAAAAAAAAAAAAAAAAAAAAAAAAAAAAGAGAGTAAGACAATTACGAAAAAGAAGGAAAGATGACTCACTTGTGGGAAGAATTTAATTTGTGTTTTTTTTAATATGATGTGGCAATACTGTTGGTAGATGATGTGGCTTAGAAAGTAATTTAATATTATTCCGTTTGACACATAGTGTTTTCCATCCAAGGGATAATGGAAATGACTAAATTGACATGACATTAAAAAAGTTAGGGACTAAATTGACACAATTGAAAAGTTAGAGACCAAATTGATATATGATTTAAAGGATAGGGATCAAATTTGTAGTTTATCCTAAATTTTAATAATTTATATTTTTTTAGAATGATTTAATAATTTATATAAATTCCAACAATCTCCCATTTATTTTTATAAAAATCATAGGTACATAATTTTTGGGTTAAGATAGAATATTATGCATAATATGGGTGTCAATGGCTTGAACCCTCATTTAGTGTTTCAGCAATGTTGTTGCAAAGTCAATAGTGAGCTAGTTCTTGAACTATGACTTTTTAATGGAAACAAGACATTACATCACACACATAATATCCCAGTACTCTACCATGAGCTTCTAAGCCATCACATTATGCCCTTGTGCTTGATCCTAGCTATCATGAGCAATTTAGAGAATTAGCCCTATTCTCAAAGAAAGTGGCCTCACTTCCATGCTCAATTAGGTGTATCTATCAAGGATGCTCTTGTAACTCTAACATCCCACTCATAAGAGCTATAGATCACATTAAGAGATTTTTAATATCAAACTCATCCTACATAACGTTATGAGATACATGCACTTACATCATAGAGAGGGATAAGAGTACTTTTATTGAAAATTTAGTGCATGTTATACAAACTACTCTATGATTCGTTCTTCCCTTTGAACCTAGTTCTTGGGATCTCCAGTCCCTAGGTAGGGTATCCTCATAGGTAATTTATTTTCTTTGGACTTTAATCTCATCCCTCTTGATGTACATCTAGACCTTTGACTTTACGTAAAGATTTTATCATTTCATTTATATAATAACTCAAAAGTCTAGGGAAACAACACTTTATTTTATACAACAATATTATAATAAAATAGTGCTAATATAAGATAGATTCATCTTTTCACAAAACCATAAACATAAGCTATTTGCTTCTTCACCATATTAAGTTTAATTAGCTTTTTGATTGTATCATCATATACATGGCCAGTGGTAATCACATTCATTTATTTATTTTTTCATCGCTATATATTCAATATAGTTATATGCTATAATGTATGTGTTTCTAGTATAGCAGAAACCACTTTATTCATGATATATCATTTTTTTTTTATATTACTATTACTTTTGGTGGTTACTTAAGCACAAAATTTATCCCACTAAAATTATCCACTAGCTCAAAATACTTGTTGGATAATTGTTTGCAAACATCAATTTAATTTTCCACCATTTCTCAACTCATATATACATATATATGGCAAGAGATGTAGATTTATTAGGATTTACATAGGGTTAGTAGTCTTCAACTACTAGGAATCACATATAGGAACAGAAAATATTCATAATTTCACAAGTATAAGGGATTTTATATTTTTGTAAAACTTGGCATTATTATACCAAAATTGTATAATTAGAATGCCTACTTATTCTCATTTTATTTTTGGCGCAAATACAAGTGTATACCTTGTACAAGGGCATCACTGTATCTTTCATATTATACAATGGGAATAACAACTTGATATGACACCATTGTTCTCACTTAACAATATGAGTGATCTTTTTACAATAAGGATAAACTTTTTCACACTTAGGCCAAAACATCATTTTTTATTTTAATTCTCAAGAGAATTCACATGAATTAAAATTGAAAGCTCGATTAGTGTAGAAACACTGATGCTTGTTTAGACCCCCAAATTTAAATTACGGCTTAATTGTTTTTACTCTAACTTATCTAAGTGTGGAGCAAGAGTAAATGATACGCAAAAGCTAAAACTACTCTCTAATCCATAACCACAAGTAAGCAACAATAAACATAAAGTTTAAAGAGTAAGGGAAGAGACATGTAAATACAAGACAACACCGAGATGTGTTATTGAAGAGGAAACTAAAGAACTCGGCGAAAAACATCTCTGCGACCCTCCAAGTTGAAATCGATCCACTAGTGAATACGTTGGAGTACACGAATATCAAAAAGACCCTCCAAGCCTAATCTACCCAATGCACTTGAGCCCTCCAACCTCTAGTTACCAACAAACTTCTAAGAGTCTTGACTTCACTAGTTATCCGGATCCCGCAACACGCCTAATAGCATCCACCAAGCCTCACAAGCTTCTTTTGGCAAATCTCAAATGCTTCCCAAGCTCCAAAACACTCTCTACACTCTGAATAGGTGTGTGTTGTGTTTGGGACAAATCACCTCTCAAGGTATAACAGTGGGAGAGGAAAGGAGAAGAGACTACAATGATTTCTCACTTAAGGATGAATAGCTCTCTCATTAAAAGGTGGGTGTGTTGTAGAAACCTCTCTAGGGTTTTCTTCTGAAATAGTCTCCTTACAATTATGTGGGTAATGAGGGTATATATAGTATGAGTGAAGGGTATAAGAGTTACACTTAAAATCAAAATTATTAGTGCATTTTGCGAGTCATCTTATGAGTTGGCCAAGTCGTGAGATGAGTCACGAAACTCACCGACTCTTTAGCTTTTGTCATGTGCTCCTCATGTGCTTTGCGGTTTGTACCACTCATGAGCCAAGTCGCGAATCAACTTCTTGAGCAATCTTCATCAACTTAATACTAAAATCATTACAAATAAATCCCACAAAATACAAGAAAATAAATTAATGTAACTATAACATATTTTGTCATGGAATAAACCAACATAAATGTTATGTGAAAAACCATAACTTAATCTCCCCCTTTGGCTATTCCGTGACAAAAACACCCTATAATAGACTCTAGACCTAAACGTGAGTTTGGGAAAAATGACAAAACTCACTCACACCAATGAACTTGGAACAAAATACCTATATCCTAAAACAATTGCACAAAATACATTAGACCTTCAAGGTAAAGCAAGTGATAAAAGGACAAATATAATGTAACAGGTAAAATGCAATCAAGTAAACAAGATGTGAAACATATGAGCAACTTGATCAAACAAATGACAATCATATGGAAATGACTACAATGATCATATAGCAAAACAAATGATCGTCCAAACATGCAATCAAATAAGGACAATAGCACAAAGATGTATGCATATCCAACATATAAATACGATGCAATGAGAACAACAAGGCATAGCTACTAAACATAACTCAAACCACCATAAGAAACAAGAAAACAAGCATAAAGTAAAACAAAGCAAGACAAGGTTTTCTCATAAGAAATTTCTTCTCCCCCTTGGTATATGCATCTCTCCTAAGACTTTCTCCCCCCAAGATTGTGCACAAGAAATAGAATTTCTCCCCCTAAGAATGTGCATAAGAGTCATATAGAAATGAAAAAACTTTCTAGTATACTCTCTAGTATACTCTCCCCCATTTTGACACGAATAGACAAAGGGGCCAAAAAAAATGAGGGAAAGAAAAGAAGTTACGAATAGGGATAATGATTCAAGAGGGGTACAAGATGATTGAGAAAGTGAAGCTCAAACAAAAGACAAAACACTTAAAAACAAAATGCTACAAAGCATAAAGTAACACATGACATGCTAAGGATGAGGAAACAAGATATAGACCAAGGCATGGCAAGGGTGGCAAAGGTGTGTGTAAGAGGTGGCTATGTGTAATGAATGAAAAAGGCATGAAAATGAACATGTGGGGCAAGGTCTGTAAAGTATACAATCAATAAACCAAACATGTTCCTAATGAGGAAACATGAAAAACCGCAAAGTTTGGTACTCATCGGAGTCCAAACGAGTGAGAAAAAGCCTAAGAGGCATTTTGTCAAACACCTACTTTGCATACATATATCAAGAATGTAATGCAATGCATGAACATCATGAAAACTACCATTAATACATGTTATTTTTGCCACAAGGGGCCAACATCCAAAGAAAATAGACATTTAGAACACAACCAAATCAAAAAGATTGACAAAAATTAGACTTTCTAACCCCCATTTGAAAAAATCCCAACTATGAACATAACCCCCCAAAAAAAAAAAAAACATAATCTAAGGATTAAAATCAATGAAATGTGTTAAAGATTACCTTAGAGATGTTCATGGAATGAAAAACAATTGAAATAAGTTGGGTTTTGATGTAGAGGCATTGAAAAATAGGGTTTGGAGAAGAAATGGTCATGAAAGAGTCATAGGAGAGGTTTTGGACTAAAAACTCAAGTACTACCCATACAAATACTAATATGGGCAAATGGAACTCCCCTGTTCTTCAACACAAAGAAATACTTGAAATTTTGAAAAACAAAGAAAGTACACACACTTAAAAACATGATTTATGAAAATCACTTCCAAATACAAATAAAACAATCAAAAATCTTTTTGATTTGATCTACATAGGATCAAGCACACACACATCGCATTCAAATGGCTCCTTTGAAATCTCTGGGACTTGATGGTATGCCTCATCTCTTTTACCAAAATTATTGGAGTCTTGTTGGTGGTGATGTTACAAATTCGATTTTGTCCTTCCTTAATATAGCCACATTACTTGAACCCCTAAACCAAACTTTCCTCACATTAATCCCAAAAATAGAAAACCCTACATATGTGTCGGATTACCGCCTAATAACTCTTTGCAATGTTCTTTACAAAATTTTTCTAAGGTGCTAGTGAATAGGCTTAAAAAATACTCCCCTCCATCATTACTAAACACCAAAGTGCTTTCATAAAAAATTGACTGATTTTCGATAATATTCTTGTGGCCTTTGAAACCCTTCATAGCATGAATAATCATAAATCTAGCAAGCATGGCTATATGGCATTAAAGTTGGATATGAGTAAAGTATAAAATAGGGTAGAGTGGTCTTTCTTGGAGATTACTGTGAGAAAATTGGGTTTTAATGAAAGATGGATAACCCTCATAATGACTTGTGTCAAAATTGTGTCCTATTCAGTTTTGGTAAATGGTGAGCCAAAAGATTTATTTCGACCCACAAGGGGAATTCGCCAAGGAGACCCCTTATCTCCCTTTCTCTTTCTATTGTGTATGGATGGTCTTCATAATCTAATTTCAAAGGTGGAAAGTGTGAAAGCTTTTGCGGAAGCAATATAAAACAAAAATCATATTTTCATTTAAAGATCGTTGTACCACACAACCATGGATTCTAAATAGAACAAAATTGCGTACCTCTCTTAGCAACCCAAGCGTGTCTCTCTCTATTTCTTTTGAGTTTTCGTAAGACTGCAGAGTATCACACAAGAGTTTCGATGGCCAACTACTAAATATGATATTATAAAATCTTATTTTATAGTAGACTTCTAAAACCCTAGAGAGAGATTGGACGTGGGATCCTTAGGGATCCTAATCTTGATCGTAGGATTTTTTATCAATAACTTTTTGAACGTTATTGACTTATCTTGAAACTCTTTCCAAAATTATTTCTTAATTTTCTCAATCATATCAAGAAAATATTTGAACTTCTACATATTGCAATAATGTCCATCAACACATTGCAATTGACCCCTGAAGATTAGAGAATTACAAATAAGGTCCCATTTCATACAATTTTATATCTATGTCCTTCCACCATACTATATTCCCACAAGCCACTAGGACTGGATAAATATCATTGTCATGTCCCTAGCTTATGTGACCCTTAATTTCTTGATTTCATAATTTCTATTGGACTCCAAAATATTTATAAAAACTCTTTAAATATATATATATATATATATATATATATACACAATATTATATATATATATATATAAAAAACATTTTTGAAAAATGTCACCGGCCGCTTTTGTTTTGAGTCCAACTTCAATATGAAAATCAACTGAATATACTATCTTCTTTAGAGACTGGTGGATTCATTGTTGACCATTTATATATTTTACTCATTACATACATAACCCAACGTGTCTCAGTATATAGCCTTTAAAATTGGCATCACCAGTTGACATTGTCAAAGTTATGTGCATAATAAATAAATATACACAAACCCCTCATGTTTGAGGACAATAGAAAAATTGCGATAGAACAACCTTTTAAATAACAATGATCACTCCATAAGTTGTTCTTGATCGGATCCAATTCGAGTGTATGTACTTGTTACATTACACCCACTTGTTTGCTTAAAGTCACTACTTCAATGATGGAGTAAATCATCCTATCATATAGCAAAGCACAACAAGTGTAGGCTTCAATGGTAATATTCAATTAATATCCACAGCCTAGAACAATTTAATAATATATGAAAAATCATTACTCCCTGTCTTTGGTTCCTTAACCATTAACATGATTTTTCCTACAGAGGTGACATCACATGCCACATTTAAACAATGAAATATACCTATAAAAATTATGAATGTGAAAATAGAATTTTATCATCAAATAAAAATGCACAGTATTGTTTTTGAGGGCACATAATTCTAACAATCTCCCACTTGCACTCAAAACCAATCATACATGTATTTAATACCCATTGCTTCCAAATGTTTCTCAAACACTTTGAGACAATGCCTTTGTGAGTGGATCAGTAACATTATTGGCAGAGGCAATCTTTGTTATTGCTACATCACCTCTTTGTATAATATCACGTATCAAGTGATATTTACGTGCAATATGTTTTGTCCTTTGATGAGCCCTTGGTTCTACTGCATTTGCAATAGCCCCATTATTGTCACAATAGATAGTAATGGGTGACTCAATAGAAGGAACAACTTCAAGTTCTTGAATGAACTTGCGAATCCACACTGACTTCCTTTGCAGCTTCACTTGCAGCTATATATACTCGTCGTAGTAGAGTCTGCAGAGTATCTTGCTTGCAACTTCTCCAACTTATTGCTCCCTTGCCAAGAGTGAACACAAATCCAGAAATTGATTTTCTATCATCAATATCGATTGAAAATCAGAATCAGTATACCCTTGACAGTCAAATCCTCACCACCAAATACCAAGAAATAATGTTTGGTCCTATTTAAATATTTGAGGATATGTTTCATGCTTTGTCCAATGCTCGTAACCTAGATTGGATTGATATCTACTCACAATGCTCGCTGCATAACAAATGTCCGGTCTAGTGCAAAGCATTGCATACATGAGACTTCCTACAGGTGAAGCATAAGGACAGTTTCTCATTCTCTCTCTTCTTGTGTTTTAGGACACATTTGATTAGAGAGATGAATTCCATGTCTAAAAGGTGAAAACCCTTTCTTGGAATCTTGCATGCTAAACCTAGCCAATATCTTGTCAATATAATTGACTTGTGAAAGTCCCAATAACCTTTTCTTTCGGTCTCTAAACAATTTGATTCCGAGTATATAGGATGCTTCACCAAGATCTTTCATTGCAAAGTGACTAGATAACCATATTTTTATAGATGACATTGCTCCTACATCATTGCCAATGAGTAGTATGTCATCTACATAAAGAACTAAAAATGTAATAGTGCTCCCACTAACCTTTTTGTAAACACATGGTTCATCCATATTTTGTGAGAAACCAAACGATTTGATTGCCTCATCAAAACGGATGTTCCAACTACGTGATGCTTGCTTTAGGCCATATATAGATCTCATCAACTTGCACACTTTTGATTCTTGACCATGAGATATGAAACCTTCTCTGGCTGGTCCATAAAAATTTCTTCTCGAATGTGTCCATTCAAGAAAGTGTTTTAACATCCATTTGCCATATCTCATAATCAAAATGTGCAGCAATTGACAAGAGAATCCTTATGGACTTTAGCATGGCTACTGGTGAAAAAGTTTCCTCATAATCAATTCTAGCCTTTTGATTATACCCTTTTGCCACTAGCCTAGCTTTATAGGTCTCCACCTTACCATTAGGTCCTATCTTCCTTTTGTAGACCCATTTACAACCAATAGGCTTAATACCTTCTCGGTTTGTCTACTAAGGTCCGACCTAGTTGGTATACATTGAGTCCATCTCGATTCCATGGCCCTTTTCCAATTCTCAACGTCCTTATCAGTCATTGCTTCTTGATAAGTAAAAGGATCATTATCATGCTCCTCTCGACTCCATTAGATAAATCTCATTTAACAAAGTGAGTCTAACTGGAGGCCACGATAGTCCTTTTACTACGTCGAGTTTCTTGTATTTTGCTTGGTTCAAGAGGGCACTATTACTTGCTCTTCATTATTCTCATTCAACTCAGCCATTGGGTTATCAATTTGTTCATCAAGAGAAACTTTTGCTCTACTTTCATTTAAGCTATAATCTTCCTCAAGAAAAATAGCATTCCTGCTCACAAACACTTTTTGCTCACTAGGATTGTAAAAATAGAAACCAGTAGACATCTTGGGATAGCCAACAAATAGACATCTATCACTCCTAAGTCCTAGCTTATCCATATTAGACTTTCTAACATGTGCTTTGGACAACCCCATATCTTTAAGTGATTTAGACTTGGTTTCTTACCAGTCCATAACTCATATGGGGTATTAGGAACTGATTTGGTAGGGACTCTATTTAATAAATAAACAAGCAGTCTCCAAAGCATAACCCCAAAATGAAATTGGCAACTCTGACATGCTCATCATAGAACGAACCATATCTAATAAGGTTCTATTTCTTCTTTCAGCTACACCATTATGTTGAGGTGTGGCAGGGGGAGTCAATTGAGAAATAATCCCATTTTCCTTTAGATATTGCTTAAATTGATCCAAGAGGTATTCTCCTCCTCTATCGAGTGAAGAACTTTTATGCATTTTCCAGCTTGTTTCTCAACCTCATTACGAAATTCTTTGAACTTTTCAAAGGATTCAGATTTATGTTTCATTAGGTACAAATAGCCATACCTAGAATAATCATCAATGAAAGTAATGAAGTAATAGAAACCACCTCTTGCCATGTGATTCATAGGACTACAAACATCGGTGTGTATTAATCCTAATACATCGGTGGCTCTAGCTCCCTTTCGTAAAGGGACTTTTGGTCATTTTCCCTTGTAAGCAAGGCTCACAAATTGGATAAGGCTCTACCTTCAAAAGATTCAATGGCCCATCCCTTACCAATCTATTGATTCGGTCAATATTGATATGACCAAGCCTTAAGTGCCACAAATAGGTAGGATTAACATCTCTTTTTCTTTTAAGAGATAACACACTGGGCAAAGAATATCATTCTCAACACAATTAATAGAATTATCAATAGAACTCAAAAAATAAAGACCATCTTGTAAAATGCCGAAGTTACAAATTTATTATTAAACTTAACAACAAGTTTAGAAGTAAAAAGAAATGAATATCCTGAACAACCAAGTTTTGAAACCGAAACTAAATTTCTTCGCACTGGCACATATAAGAAATCTTCTAAAACAAGAGTTCTACTAGAAGATAATTCTAAATAAAAGGTTCCAATGGCAATGGCTGCAACAATGATTGCACCAGTCCCCATCTTTAGGATCACCTCCCCTTCATTTAGCCTTCGGGTCTCCTTGAACCCCCGCAACACATTGCAAATGTGTGAGATTGTACAGAATCTACACACCAAGAATCAAATGGACCATCCATTAAATTTGTTTCAATAACGAGCAAATTAGGCATACCTTTCGTAGGTTTGTCATTCTTCGAGAAGCCAAATAATGGCGGCGCAGTTTCTCTTCCAATGACCAGGCTTACCACAATGGAAACAATTTCCTTTTGCTTTCTTTTTCTCAGTGTCCTTATTCACTTTGTCACCTTGAGCCTTATTGAATGATCGAGACCCGTTTCTCTTAAAGTTCTTACCCTTAGGCTTAAACTTAAGAGAAGAATCAAATTTTTCGACCAACATTACAGTAGGCTTTTCTTTCTTGATGAGATCCTCATTTGCTTTCAACATATTGAGCAGCTCTGACAAAGTCACTACCATCTTATTCATGTTATAGTTCATGATAAACTGATTAAAAGAATCAGGTAAAGATGCTAGGATCACATCAACTTGGGTCTCACTATCAATTTCTGCACCAAGCATATCCAGTTCATTGATGAAAGAAATCATCTTCAGGACATGTTCCCGAACTGGAGTTCCTTCCACCATTTTGGTGGACATGAGATTTTTCATAGCAGTTTGTCGTGCACTTCTGCTTTGTTCTCCAAACATCTCTTTGAGGTGCAGCATCCTATCTTGTGCTATAACTAGGCCTTGGCATTGTTTTTGCAACACATTGGTCATAGAGGCCATTATGTAGCATTTAGCCATTTCATCAGCCTCATGCCACTTATTAAATGCATCTCTTTGCGCCTCGGTGGCATCGGCTAAAGCCCAAGAAGTAAACAAGAGGAACTACTAAACCAAAATCAAGTCTATCCTTTTGGCTTCAACAAAATTTTAATTTAAAAGAACCTTTATTCACCGACAATGGAGGGCCATAGGAATTATTCTATAAAATTATCCTATTTAGCACTTAACATATATCAACACTGGGATACAACTGTAAAGTGAGTCCATGCACTAAATATCATTCTTTATGTGTCTAACACAACTCCCACCAATTGAGATTCAATACCTTAATTCGGCAATACTCAAGATTTTATCAATATAAAAGGGTGAGTCAATGAACCAATATATATCAATATAGGTTACACAGATAAGCACATATACATGCATGTAGGTTCATAATAGACAATCTATCAAAGACAATCTATAACATAAAAGACAATCTATGAAGCCTACATATGAAACCATAAAAGGACAATCTGTAAAGCATGTATAGGCTACGGCGCACAAAAGCAATATACAATATATAAGGCATAAGAGACAATCCATGAAGCCTACACATGAAACCTAATCTATAAAGCATTTGGAGGCTTACAACACTACTACGGCGCACAAAAGCAAGGTATTTTAATTGATGTTCTCCACTTCACCGAATGAAAATATTTAACATATCACATATGTATATCAATCACGGCATATAGGAAACATATCTCGGCAAGCATATTGATATTAAATAATAAATTAAAATCCATGATTAATTGTGGTTTGCTCTGATACCACCGAAAGCTTTTGCGGAAGCAATATAAAACAAAAATCATATTTTCATTTAAAGATCGTTGTACCACACAACCATGGATTCTAAATAGAACATGTTGAGGTCTAAAAAATCACAGTAAAATAAGCCCAAGAAAGAATAAGCTGAGCCCAAGAAAGAGTGAGTTAAGCCCGAAAAAAAAAAAGAAAACTCGGACCAAGTCCAAAGGGATTATACGAAAGGCCCCGAGGATCCCGAAGCCTTAAAAGGAAAAGCAACCAAAAAAAAAGAGAGAGAACATCACAGCAAAGTATAAAACGCAAGGATCCTCAGGCACCATCAATAAGCGCCAAGAAAAAGAAGACCAGGACAGATCGATAGAAAGAAGACAGAAAAAGAAAACAAGAAAAACAAAAGAACGCAAGCGACCCTTCATGGCACAGAGAGAAAAGGCGTCGGGGAACCAAGACAAGGAAGAAGAATGATAACAAAACAATTTCAAAAGAGCAGAACAGGATTCCGCCCAAATAGGAAAGAAACAGAAAGGTAAAAGACGCCAGAAGTGAGGATGCCGAGAAGGGCATACCTCAGCACATCCCAAAGAGGATGGCCAACCAGAAGCTTTCGAAGGAATCAGAACCAAGAGAAGGAAAGAATGAGAGAAAACGGAAAAGGGGACTTACCGAGATGATGAGGACAGAACCTACTCTGTTTGCAAAAGACAAAAACAGGGGAACCAACGGTTCCCCAAGACGCCCAGAAAAACTCCACTATAAAAGGAGAGGATGGGTTGTGAAGAAAGCGGCGAGAAAAAAAGAAAGGAACAATAGAAAGAAGAGATTCCCTAGAAAAAATTATCAGAAAGTCCAGGCAGAAAGAGAATACTAAGGGAAAACAAATATTGCTTCCCGATATCCTGAAAAAGCAACTATGGCACATACTCGGATCCAACGAGAATCAAACTTCGCAAGTTTTGAAGGCTGAAATAGCCATTCAAGGCTGCAATTTTTGAGCTCGATTGGACCTTGTATCACGTCCTAGTAAGCTTGTTGTAATCAAACAGATAATGCTTTAATGAAATACTTGTTTCATAATTCCCGGATCCCCACAAGATTTTTTTTTTTATCGTCTTGCTAATCCTCGCTTTTTTTTTTCTTTCGAGCTTACGTTGTTAATTTCGGCACTCCTCGATATCCTTGTTTGTCATCTTTTTTGTCGAGTATTTCTCTGCATTCACTTGATTCTTAAACAGACCATTTAGTGCGGTGAGTCAAGGCCCATCCACCAAATCCTTTCTTTTTTTCATTCAGGCTCGGGATCCTTGGGCCACGAGTATCCGAAAAAAAAAAAGACACTCTCACATTTTGGCGACTCCACTGGGACTGGGCAAAGAAGAAGGAAGAAACAATCCCTTCACAGAGAATGCCTCCAAGACAAAGAAACAAACAAAGGAACCAATGTGCCACCTACGGCCTCCGAGCTCTGTAGGAGAAAACGAGGAAGTCTCCAGGCAAGGAGGTGGGATACCCTTGGTGGAACAGGAGGTTGTGTCGGAACAAAGACACGCAAGACAGGAACCAGACCTAATGGCCAGGATGACAGCGATGTTAAAGGAATTGGAGCAAGAAGTTCGTCTTCTCAAAGAAGGCAGGACACAGGAAGTCAGAGACAACATTCCCCCTACAGGCCACCAAGATGGGACCCGGCCAGAAGGAGGGTCGGCAGAGAGGAGGAAGAGCCAACCCTCGATGATTTGACACTTTGGCGGGACGTCAATGCCCTCCCGGAGCAAGAAAGGGAAAAACTCTCGGGGATCCCCAAGCAATTCTCTCGGGATCCCCCGTTCCCTCCAGAACTCCTTGGCAAACCATATCCTAAGGGATACGAACCCCCAAAGTTCCATCCTTTCGATGGGAGGAATGGAAGTGTCGTGGAACATGTGAGCAGGTTTGTCCACACTATGGGCCCCTATGCGGGAGATAAAGAATTATGTCTAAGGGAATTTGCCAAATCTTTGGTAGATAGGGCATACACAGTACACACGCCGAGACCCGGGTCCATCAAGACCTGGGATGAGATGATGGAAAAATTTGCGCCAAATATTACCCTGGTGAAGACAAAATCACTTTCCGTAACCTGCAGATGGTGTGGCGAGACCGGAGAAGATCCTGTTCAGTTTATTAAAAGATTCAAGATGTGTCTCTAGACGCGCTATGGAGACCATGAAGAAAAGGAGCTCGTGGAAACCTGTATAGCCAACATGCTTTTTGATTACAGGCTCAACCTTGAAAATTTATGTATCACACAGTTTGCTGACTGCTCTGAGAGAACCGGAAGGACAGCGCAAACTATGAGAACAAAAAGGCTGCCCGCATCCCAAGCTATGACAAAGATCGGCAGGAGAGAGAAAAGGAAGAGACCGGATGGGAAGGTGTTTGAGGAACCGCCGGTGATCCCATGCACAGCTGAAGAGCTAAGCCATGTCCTAGACAAATGGATTGGAGATGGGGTTGTCAGGCCATTCATCGTGTCCAGGCCACCAACCGAGGAAGAAAGGAAGAATCCTTTATTTTGCAGAATCCATAATTATGTGAAGCACTCCACTAAGGACGCTTTGGACCCTTCGCAGCTCTTCCACAAAAAGTTGAGGGAAGGAACCTTGGAACTCACTCGGAAGGAACCGGAAGTGCAGAGGAACCCCTTACCTAACCACAAAGGAAAAGGGGTGGTAGCAGTAGTAATACATGGGAACCCAGCAGAGGCGGGAGAATCTGAAGGATCCTTCCACCCGAGTACAGTTAAGACCCTCCGGAAGAATCCTAAGTTCAGGTCGCTATTCAATCAACTAGGATTCGGACCAGAAGCAAGAAGAGTAGCCACAGAGTCTCTCATGAGTATAGCAGATTCGGGGATGGAATGTTTCACGGTGAGTCACATGCTAGTCGAGCTTTCCTGGAGACAACCAATGCAATAACTTTCACCGATGAGGACATGGAGATTGAGCACCCGGACCACCGTAGACCCCTTTATCTAATGGCCACCATAAACGGCGTTCAAGTCGGAAGAGCACTGGTGGATACAGGGGCATCACTCAACCTCATAGCTTTGAGTACCTTGGAAGCTGTTGGCTTAGGCGACGAGAAGGATCCTGGGGACCCCATGGAGATAACAGGATTTGGAGGATCGGTGGAAGCAATGAAGGATACGTGCAGCTAGCCTTAAGGGTAGGGCCAATAGTAGCTTTGACAAGGTTTCATGTGATTAATGCAGAAGTTTCTTATCACGTCTTTCTTTGGGACGCCCGTGGCTTCATAAACATCGCCTTATTCCATCCACGTTCCATCAATGCATTAAAGGGAGACTGAATGGGAGGCCCATAGGATCCTCGCCAATCATAATCCTTTCAGCCAGGGAGAAGTGAACTTTGCGTAAACGATGTTTTATGATGAGTTGGAGCCGGATGATGAGAACCCCACCCGGGGACCCCGGGGCACCTATCCTAGAAGAAGAAGAAGGAGGAAGGGGCACTCGTGACACTGAGAAACCTTTAGAAAGAAAAAGACAAAAGAGGGAGCTCAGCTCTTGAGGATCCCGCGAATGTGTGGTGGTGCGGGAACCGGGGGGGAAGGCTAATTTATCGTTTGTGAAGGTGCGCGGGACCCGAATGCATTGTGCAGAAGGTCCCGGACCACCAAGCTGCATGATGGCCCAAGAAGAAATCCCGAGAAGAACCAGATTAAGGAGGCCCAGATTCAGCCCGAGGAAGAATCAAGGAAGTAGACACGGGAACAGAACCAGGATCCCGGAAACCTGTTTTCATTAGCGATCAATTGGTGGCTCAAGAAAGAGAACAACTGGTAGCCTTACTTCAAAAATACGAGAGATGTGTTTGCATGGACTTATGATGAGATGCCTGGTCTAGACCCGAAGTTGGTAGTCCATTCTCTTAATGTGGAACTGGGGGTGAGGCCAGTAGTCCAACCAGCCAGGGTCTTCCACACCGAGGTAGAAGCTCAAATAGTCCAAGAAGTCAAGAAATTACTAACAACCTGGTTTTATCAAACCCATCCAACACCCAAAATGGCTTTCCAACATTGTACTGTGAAGAAGAAGAATGGTCAAACCGCTTTGTGTAGACTTTCGCAACTTGAACAAGGCATGTCCTAAAGATGAGTTCCCCTTGCCCAATATCGATCTCCTTGTAGATTCATTTGTAGGAAACTCAATGTTCTCGTTTATGGATGGGTACAGTGGGTACAATCAAATTCGCATGGCAGCCAAAGATGCAGAAAAGACGGCATTGAGAACTCCGATTGGGAACTTTTACTACAATCGTAATGCCCTTTGGCCTAAAAATGCGGGGCTACGTATCAACGGACCATGACACCATTTTCCATGACATGATGCATGAGGAGATGGAAGATTATGTAGACGATATTGTGGTCAAGTCGAAAACCAGAACAGGACATTTCCAAGTACTTGAGCGGGTCTTTGAAAGATGCAGAAATACAAGTTACGTATGAACCCCATGAAGTGCGCCTTTGGAGTGTCTCGCTGGAAAGTTCCTTGGGTTCTGGTACATCACAAAGGCATAAGTGTGGATCCAGCCAAGGCCACAGCTATTGCCACGATGAGAAGACCAACTACTTGTTAGAGAACTCAAAAGCTTCCTCGGGAAGAGTCTCCTATATCAGGAGGTTTGTGCCTGGTTTAGCCTCGGCCTACGGCAGGCTTATCAAAATTACTGAAAAAGGGAAATGAATTTACTGGGGAACAGAGCAGCAGGAAGCTTTTCAAAGAATTGAGCATTATGAACTATCCGCCCACCCTCCAGGCACCAAAGACATGGGCGACCTCTGTTGCTATACTTAGCATCAAACTCTCAGGCAATAGGAGCTTTCTTTGGCACAAGAAGATGACCAAGGAAATGAGCAGCCCATATATTATGTAAGCGAGAACACTCAAGGATACCGAGACCAGGTACCCGAGAATAGAGAAAGCCCGCCTAGTAATCGTTTATGCCTCCCAAAGGTTGAAGAGGTACTTCTCACTCACCAAATCCTCTTGGTAACCAAGTCCCACCCCATAAAAGCACTCCCGCACCAGCCCCTCCTCACGGGAAGGATGGCACAATGGCTAGTATTGCTCTCACAATATGATATAGGCACAAGAACTCCCAAGGTCAGAAAGAGCCAGGCCATAGCAGATTTACTAGCTCAATTCCCGGGGAAGGAAGAAGGAAGGCACGAGCGAAGAAATCCCTGGTGAGGTAGCGGTGATGGAGATCCCAGGGAAGAAATGGACTATGAGGTTTGACGGGTCACCTACAAAGAACCTCAAATGGGGTAGGAATTGTGCTAAGCTGTGAAAATGGAGATGTCATCCCCCTGTCTTTCAAGCTTGGTTTCTCATGCTCTAATAATGCAATTGAGTATGAGGCATACTTGACGGGGTTGGCTATAGCACTCAGCATAGGAGTGAAACATATGAGAGTGCTGGGAGATTCTAATCTGGTAGTCTCCTAAGTGAAAGGTGACTTCGCACTACGGGAGCAAAGTTTAGCACCCTACAGGACTTGGGCACAGAGGTCGGAGATGGAATTTCAAACCTTCAGCATAGAATACACTCAAAGAAGTGAAAACATGTTTGCAGATGCTCTCGCCACCCTGGGATCCCAAATACCATTTGATGGGAGAGATACACCGATAAAAATAGGAAGGCGGGAACATTCTATTGTGAGGATCCTCCAAGGGATGTACCCTGGGGAATCCAAACAGTGGGATTGGAGGGACGAAGTCAAAGAAAGGATGAAAGAGGTAAACCCTAGAGGGAACATCAAAGAGCTAATGGATTACACTCAGATAGAAGGAGAATTGTACAGAAGATTGCCGGGAGGAATACTGTCCGGATGTATCGCCGAGAAGGAAGGAAAGTTGAAATTAGAAGAATTACACGCCCAAACATGTGGAGTTGCAGAAAAAGTCAGCCTATACAGGAGGATGCAACGCATGGGGTATTATGCGGCGGATATGGACAAGGAAGCAAAGATCATACTGGGAAATGTAAGGAATGTCGTTTGGCAATCGATAAAGAAGAAAGCTACGCTGTGTTTGTTACGGAAGATTGGCGGGTTCCTTTCATAGGATACCTGGCTCGGGGTATCCCGCCAACCGACAAGGAACTGGCCCATAAGCTCAAGAAACTAGCGTGCGGTATTTCTTGCGAACGACATTTTGTTCAAAAAAGGATACCACGGGGATCCCCTCGGATGCCTGGGGACCGAAGGAAGCTAGAGAAGTAGTCGAGAGGTGCACTCACGGAGATTGCGGAAGTCACCCAGGGAAGAGAAGGCTGCACAAGCGATTCTTGTTGTTGGGGTATTATGCGCCAACGATGAAAAGAGACTACGAGGAGCTGGTCAAAACATGTCATGCTTGCCAAGTCCTAGGGGATGCGATTCACACTCACCCAAATGTCCTACAGGATATGACGACACCATGGCCTTTTCATACTTGGGGGCTCGATCTCATAGGGCCCATAAACCCTCCATCCAATGGTTATATATGGATCCTGGCAGCCACGGAGTACTTTACAAAATGGGTAGAGGCCATCCCTTTGAAAAAGCTACTTTGGAGCAGTGTAGCAAATTTCATTCGAGACCACATCATTACAAGGTTCGGGATCCCCAGAAGACTTATCGGTGACAATGGAACCCCATTTATAAACAAAGATGTGAAGGGATTAACTCAAGCATACCACATCAAGCAGGGAAGATCTACCCCATACTATCTACAAGGAAACGGCCAAGCTGAAGCTACTAACAGGGTAATATTAAAAATCCTCAAGAAAATGAAGCATGAGTATGGAGGAAAATGGAGTGACCATCGCGGATGTGCTTTGGGCATGTAGGAGCTCAGTAAAGACAGCCACAGGATTCTCCCCATTCTCCTGGTTTATGGAACAGAGGCCATCACCCTGTGGAGTTAATCATTCCTACACCAAGGGTAGTTCTTGAGGAAAATCGGGGAGAAAGTGAAGACGCAATCAATGAAAAGAGATTAGTAGATCTGGAAGGAGTAGTAGAAGAAAGGAACGGCCAAGAAAAGGAGCCAAAGATACCAAAGCAAAGAATGACCAGAGAGCATATGCACAAGCAAGACGCCCAAGAGTGTTCACCAAAGGGCAATTAGTGCTAAGGATGGCGGAGCACGTGAGGAGGAACCCGGGGGCCTTCTAAGTTCACCCCAAAATGGGAAGGACTCTACATCATCAATGCAGCTCATGAAAGTGGATATTATTACCTTGCCAAAGAAGATGGAACAGTCCTGACAGAACCCATAAACGGGAAATGGCTGAAGCAATATTATGCATAAGGACAAGGGGACCCCCAGCACCTCGGGGTCCTTTCACCGGCTTCACTATCTGCTAAGTTCCTTTTTTATTTTTTGTCTTTTTATTTTCAGCCTTTATCAAGAATTATGGTCTAAGATAATTTTGTTCGGGAACATGTGATAGATTGACACTTTGTGGTCAATGCTGCACCAAAAGACTTTTTATTTGTTCCTAAAAAAAAATGATCATGTTTTAATGGAATTCTGTTTTCGCAACATTTAAGTTTTTCTTTACTGCAAAGACCAAATATGGATAAATTCAAGGAAGGATACCCGAGTCAAAAAAAAGGGGGAGAATGTGTAATACCCTTTTACATATGGCCCAGGATCCACCTCACAAATAATTTCGGATATCCCATTAAAGCAGTCCCAAGTGCATAGGTCTAGGATCACAGAATAAAAGAAAATATCTAGGATACCTAGCCTAGCACTTGGCAAAGGGGGAACCTGTCAAAGTTCATGAACTGGGACCATATCAAAAAAAAAAAAAAAAAAAACATACATAGAAAAGGATACTAGTGTGTACCCGAAGATACTTGCACAATAAATCACAGTGCACGGACCGTAACTTACGGTGAAGCCTGTGGGGAACCATGGTCCAGGACTCGTAAAAGAAAAGAGTCACGAGAAAGTAAAGACAATATATATCCAAGGAAAAAGGCAGATTCACATACTAAGAAATAAGAAGCAGTTTTGAAGCACAAAAGAAAAAGCAAAGAGCAGAGCAATGTTCAAAAAAAAAAAAAAAAAAAAAAAAACTTATACAACCCCAAATTGTTCATATAAATGAAAAAAAAAAAAAAGCTAAGGAATGAGGCCGGCCAACAGAAAAGCATCCGGAGAAATGGCAGAAACAGCCAAAGAAGAAAGGATCCTCTGCCGCTTGACTTTCAAATCTTGTAAAACTTTGTGAGCATGAGCCAAAGCTTCCTCAAAGAACAACTATCTCGGTGTCTATACTCTTGAATGATTGCCTTTGAAACAAGATATGAGCCACAGACGCAAGTGATCCAACAGAAAGACAAATTAAACTTGGCCTCTAGAAGGTCCCGCACCACCCCTCTCCATTCCGAAGCTTTTCTTGGACAACGAATCAACAGAGGAATTCCTTAGAGAAATCAACACAAAGACACAACAGCAACTCCATCAAAATATTGCCTAGAAAAATGCCTCCCCTGAAGCCACTGGTAAAATCCCCATGACTCTTGAGCAGGCTCTCTAGCAGCGGCAAGCCCTCCACAGGAACAGAGAAGCGCAGGAAGCCGCCATAAGAAGACCCAAAGACATGAAAGTGGTGGCGGGAAGACTGTTGAATTCAAAAGATTGAAGCGAGCCAGGAAAGAAGAAAGCTTTGAATCAAGATCCGAGGCAGCCACCTTCGAGGCATCCCCATCACCGCGTCACCACTTGCGAAAACCCGAGGACTTGCGTCTTTTGCTCTGGATGAAGGTCAAGCAACTTCAACAGGTCTCACAATTCCTTCGGGGATAACAGGCTCAGAACCCGCAAAGCCTGTATCAATATTCAAAAAAAAAGAAGAAGAAAAAGAAAAGGAAGAACAGATTTAGAAGAAACAAACCGGTTCCAGTTTCTTGAGGCAAAACCTCTTCTTCCCGATCTCCTGACGCCCCCGAAGATTCTGGGAAGGAACATAAGGCAAGTTGAAGAAAAGGTGAAGGACCGATGGCAAATTGGCTAAAGGAAGGGATAGATGCGGGGGGCTTCGCCATATATATAAAAAAAAAAAAAAAAGAGAAAGGGGGGAAAGAAAAAGGAAAACACGATGGAGCAGCTTACACTCACCTTTCGAGCTCTCTCGATTCTAAAGAAGAGGCAACACGGGAGCGGGTTTCTCACTGGTTTGACCTAAAAGGAAAAAGAAGGAACTCAAGAGAAACTGGAAAAGAAAGTAAAGCATAACGCCACTTCAAAAGAAATAAGGTTTACCTGTTTGTTTGGATAAAGGAGTGTCTCGCAAAGCATCCTTATCTGACAAGGATTGAGGAAACACAGTCCCGATAGGACTAGGAGTGCGTGCAAGATGGGGACTTTGAGATGATGGGATCCTAGAAGTTTTGGGATCCCGAGAATCCTGGGAACCTTGCATCGGCTGCCCAGTTTCCTCAACAGGGTCATCGATGAGGGGCTCTTCCACCATAACAAGAAAAATGACAGAAAAGAGTCGTGATAGTTTCCTCCCGCAGCCTTGCCGATCACGGGGAGGGGATACCTCCACCTAAAGAAAGGAAAAGCAGAGAAGGCAATACTAAGTAAAAAAAAAAAAAAAAAAGCAGCGGGAATACTAGCAACACGTAAAGAAAACGAGAAGAAGGGGGAACACACGTACCACGTCGTCTCCGTAAGATTGGCTCTTACCCTTCTTATAATCAGACTTGCGCTTTGACCGCAAAGGAAATCACCACTCGTCAAAGAAAGATAGAAAATGAATGCGAAAAAAAAAAAAGAGAGAAGAAGGAAAGAAGTCTTGCCCTTCTCTCTCTCTCTCTCTGATTCTCCGGAAGTCTTTTGCTTACTACGAGTACGCCCAGAGGGTCCTAAAGGAGGTGGGATACCAAACCAGAGGATCCTAAAGAACCATGGATCAAGCGATCCACGGGAACCTGGGAAAAGAAGACTCTACCTTGGTCTTCTTCCGGGTCCTTGAAACTAAAGGTTCCCCGACATCCTTGCCTTCGTGAGATGCCAAGTGTGCTTGAGATTTCCCGTTTTCCTTCTTTTTGCTTGAGCCTATCTCCACACCCTCCGCACTTTCGCCAACATCGCAGACTTTCATTTTCTTCAACTTAACATCCTTACCTTTAGCAAGAGCAGCACTAATTGTCTCTGTTGCACCCTTTTTGATGGGCACCCCTGAGGAGGTACCAATGATAAGACTGTCACCCAGCCAGGCCTCGGGAAAATCCTCGTCCATAAGTCACCCAACCTCCCCGGAGGAATGCCACTCTGCAAACCCGGTCTTCTTTTGCTTGCAGCAGTAAACAATCCCAGCAGAGGAAGGGATAAACGTCTATTAGCATTTCGGAGCAGAAACAATGCTAGAATTCGGGACTTCCCGAATTGTACAAAGTGCCAAGATAGTCAACAAAATATTTTTGTACTCTTCTCCAATAACCGGTATAGCCACTTTGGAAGCAAAGACTCCTCTCTGGGAGTTAGGCACTACGAACTGGGGGCTCCTCCGCGACCAATAAGAAAAGGCCTGCAGCCTCAAGAAAGGATCCAAGGAAGGAAGGGATGGCACCACATCCTTAAAGACTGGCGGAATGTCCCGATCAAAACCAAACTGCCTTGAGCACCCGGTGTCTTTGAGTAATGAGTATATTTTGGGCCACTTGAGGAAGGCACGGGAAGCCGGGGAGGGGCTAATGCAGGCAAGATAAGCCGATCGCCCTCATCACCACGGCGCAAGTCAAAGGTATTACCTGTTGAAGATAAAAAAAGAAGATAACACAAAATCACACGCAAAGCCAGGACCAAACTCACGAGGGGATCTCCAATATAAGCTCCCCGCTTGGTCAAACAACTCCACAAGATTGAGGCCACCACCCTTCAAGCTAATCCAACGAAAAACAATGGGAAAGGCATCAGTAGAATTGCCACAAAGACCCTTCACTATGTCGGGGATCCTTGGAACTTGTCCTTCACAAACTTCAAATTTCTACACTTAGCCAAGGTAGGCAGAACGGTCCCACATGAAAATTTGAAGAATGGCACAATGAAGAGATGAAGTAATCACATAGCAAGAGTCACCCTCGGCCTCATCTCCATGAAGCTGGTCCAGTTGAGAATAAACATGACCCAAAAACAGAGGGGCCAAAGGATCTGGGTACCCCGAGCCAACTTGATTGCCAACGGAAAAATGAAGACTTAACTCCGCACCCGGGGAACTCACTGAACAAAAATTTACTAAGCCAAAAGGCCAGGAAACCGCCCACCTCACTTCCTTATCCTTTTCACGAGAGAGGGTCATCACCCATCTCCCCATCCTAGCCGGCTTACCACCGGAGAGGCGGAGCGACCACCAAAATGACCAAATAATTTCTCTTCTACCACGAGATCCTCACCAGAAAGATCAATATCAAAGGGATTTTCTTCGCCAAACATCGGGAGGAGGAAGTTATTAACCACATCCTCCAAGGTGATTGTCAATTCACCAAGAGAAAAGAAAAAGTATGAAGGGAAGGACACCAACGACGCGTACGGATGCCCGAGCCCTTTGGCGTCTCTCGAAACCCTCAAGGTTTTCGGAAATAGCCACGCCTTTAGGATGCGGCGCGCTCCAAACGACCCACAAACTCAAAGATCGACAGTTCTTTGTCTGCCCATATAGGCCAACCCCGAATCTTTCCCGGAACAAAATCGAAGAAAATAGGAACCGCCTCTCGGATTCCTTGTCCGATCTGGAGATCAAAAATCTCTCTAGGGTCGGGAACCGGGCGGAACCAAGCGAAACCCGCTTGGCGAGAAAATAGCCAAACGTGAGGGGATGGAGGAGCCTCACTATGAGATATATGAGGGAAAAATAAACCGAGAGAATACCAAGGATCCCGTAAAGGGAAGGCCGGACGTTTAGCAACCTCGCGGGAATCGCTCGGAGCGTAACCGGAAGAACCTTCCCCCTCGGAAGGACTGGGGGTACGCTCTCTCCTCTTTCGAGAAGAAGAAGAAGCCATGGAAACAAAGACACACTCACGAGAAGAAAAGAGATTGAAAGTGCGAAAAAGGGAAGACCAGAGTAATGAGAGAAGAAGAAAAAACTCGGGAATGAAAAAAGTTCGAGAAGAAAAATGATAAGGTGAAACGGCTACAATAAAGGCGCAAGTAGCGGTTGGGAAAAACAGTTTATGAAAAGACGCTTGATTGCAAAAATTTAATTTGAAGAGGGGGTTAATCAGCAGATTATTAATGAGAAGCAATGGGAAACGAGATAAGTGGGTAGAAGAGTTTTATCTCAAATACTCAATCGCCACGTCCCGTGTAAAGAGGAAGCTGTGAAAAGTAATAATTATAAAAGAACACAACACGCAAAAAAAGGAAGTGACCAAAAGCAACGTAAGGGAGCTGGGATCCCACAAAAACCTAAGGAAACCTAAATCACTCACGCGTGGGCTTCGGGCAACCCACGAGCTCGGGGGCTAAATGTTGAGGTCTAAAAAATCACAAAGTAAAATAAGCCCAAGAAAGAATAAGTCGAGCCCAAGAAAGAGTGAGTTAAGCCCTTAAAAAAGAAAACTCGAGACCAAGTCCAAAGGGATTATACGAAAGGCCCCGAGGATCCCAAGCCCTTAAAAGGAAAAGCAACCAAAAAAAAAAGAGAGAGAACATCACAAAGCAAAGTATAAAACGCAAGGATCCTCATGCACCATCAATAAGCGCCAAGAAAAAGAAGACCAGGACAGATCGATAGAAAGAAGACAGAAAAAAGAAAACAAGAAAAACAAAAAGAACGCAAGCGACCCTTCATGGCACGATGACAGAGAAAAGGCGTCGGGAACCAAGACAAGGAAGAAGAATGATAACAAAACAATTTCAAAAAGAGCGAACAGATTCCGCCCAAATAGGAAAAAACAGAGTAAAGGTAAAAGACGCGAGAAGTGAGGATGCCGAGAAGGGCATACCTCAAAGACATCCCAAAGAGTGGCCAACCGAAGCTTTCAAGGAATCGGAACCAAGAGAAGGAAAGAATGAGAGAAAACGGAAAAGGGGACTTACCGAGATGATGAGGACAGAACCTACTCTGTTTGCAAAAGACCAAAAACAGGGGAACCAACGGTTCCCAAGACGCCTTAAAAACTCCACTATAAAAGGAGAGGATGGGTTGTGAAGAAAGCAGCGAGAAAAAAAGAAAGGAACAATAGAAAGAAGAGATTCCCTAGAAAAAATTATCGAAAGTCCAGCAGAAAGAGAATACTAAGGGAAAACAAATATTGCTTCCCGATATCCCGAAAAAAGCAACTATGGCGCATACTCGGATCCAACGAGAATCAAACTTCGCAAGTTTTGAAGGCTGAAATAGCCATTCAAGGCTGCAATTTTTGAGCTCGATTGGACCTTGTATCACGTCCTAGTAAGCTTGTTGTAATCAAACAGATAATGCTTTAATGAAATACTGTTTCATAATTCCCAGGATCCCCACAAGACTTTTTTTTATCGTCTTGCTAATCCTGCTTTTCTTTTCTTTTCGAGCTTACGTTGTTAATTTCTGGCACTCCTCGATATCCTTGTTTGTCATCTTTTTTGTCAGGAGTATTTCTCTGCATTCACTTGATTCTTAAATGACCATTTAGTCTGCGGTGAGTCAAGGCCCAGTCCACCAAATCCTTTCTTTTTTTCATTCAGGCTCGGCATCCTTGGGCCCGAGTATCCCGAAAAAAAAGACACTCTCACAGAACAAAATTGCATACCTCTCTTAGCAACCCAAGCGTGTTGCCTCCCAAGGTATTCACGTCTCTCTCTCTATTTCTTTTGAGTTTTCATAAGACTGCAGTATCACACAGTAGTTCTGATGGCCAACTACTAAATATGATATTATAAAATCTTATTTTATAGTAGACTTCTAAAACCCTAGAGCGAGATTGGACGTGGGATCCTTAGGGATCCTAATCTTCAGTCAGTAGGATTTTTATCAATAACTTTTTGAACGTTATTGACTTATCTTGAAACTCTTTCCAAAATTATTTCTTAATTTTCTCAATCATATCAAGAAAATATTTGAACTTCTACATTTTGCAATAATGTCCATCAACACATTGCAATTGACCCCTGAAGATTAGAGAATTACAAATGAGGTCCCATTTCATACAATTTTATATCTATGTCCTTCCACCATACTATATTCCCACAAGCCACTAGGACTGGATAAATATCATTGTCATGTCCCTAGCTTATGTGACCCTTAATTTCTTGATTTCATAATTTCTATTTCTTCTTTCAGCTACACCATTATGTTGAGGTGTGGTAGGGGGAGTCAATTGAGAAATAATCCCATTTTCCTTTAGATATTGCTTAAATTGATCCAAGAGGTATTCTCCTCCTCTATCAGAGTGAAGAACTTTTATGCATTTTCCAGCTTATTTCTCAACCTCATTACGAAATTCTTTGAACTTTTCAAAGGATTCAGATTTATGTTTCAATAGGTAGAAATAGCCATACCTAGAATAATCATCAATGAAAGTAATGAAGTAATAGAAACCACCTCTTGCCATGTGATTCATAGGACCACAAACATCGGTGTGTATTAATCCTAATACATCGGTGGCTCTAGCTCCCTTTCCTGTAAAGGGACTTTTGGTCATTTTCCCTTGTAAGCAAGGCTCACAAATTGGATAAGGCTCTACCTTCAAAAGATTCAATGGCCCATCCCTTACCAATCTATTGATTCGGTCAATATTGATATGACCAAGCTTTAAGTGCCACAAATAGGTAGGATTAACAAAGTGAGGGTTCTATTCATGGCTTTGCCTTGAGTAGGAGAAGCCCAAATCTAACCTATATACTATTTGCATATGATAGCTTACTTTTTTGCAGGTCAACAGGCAAGAATGTTGAAAAGTGATGGATATTCTAGCTACCTATGAAAGTATGTTAGGCCAACAAATCAATAGAGGGAAAACTTCTCTCTTTTTTAGCAGATCCACCACGGAGGCAATAAGGCAAGAAATTAAGGATGTCCTAGGAGTTCTGAATTGTGCACTATGATAAGTATTTGGGTCTACCATCACTTATAGGAAGATGCATAAAAGCAAGATTCGACTACATCAAAGAGAGAATTTGGAGGAAACTACGGGGTTGGGAAAAGAAATTGCTTTCACAAGTAGGAAGGGAGGTGTTGATAAAAATAGTGGTCCAGGCTATTCCAACTTACACAATGGATTGTTTCAAGCTTCCACTAGCTCTTTGCCATGAAATTGAGGTACTCATTTGTAAACTTTGTTGGGGTGAGAGAGGTAATTGAAGAAAAATATATTGTGTTAAATGGGAGGACTTGTGTGAACCAAAAGCGAGGGGGTGGGGTTGGGGAGGGGGCATGGGATTCAAGGAGCTACCTTTGTTTAATGACGCTCTCTTAGCAAAACAAACATGGAGACTCTTGCACAATAAAAACTCTTTGTTTTATTGAGTTTTCAAGTCAAAATTCTATCCAAATTGCTCTATTATGGAAGCTAAAGAAGGGAGGGGTGGATCTTATGCATGGAAGAGCATATTACATGGAAGAGAGGTAATTCCACAAGGGGCCAAATGGAGGGTAGGAAATGGGGATTCATAAAAATTTGGGGAGAAAATTGGCTGTCTTCTCTAAGCAACCCGAGGATTTAAGGTCCTTTAATTGCTGATTTGCAAGATGCCACCGTAAGTTCACTCCCTAATCCAATCACTCACCAATGGAATTCAACACTATTGTCCTCTGTTTTCAACCAAGGGGAATGTGAATTAATCCAAAAATTCAACTTAGCAAAAGACCAGTTGAGGATGTTTCATTCGGCCCTATGTTCGATCCAGTAACTACTCGCCCAAATCAGACTATTTTTTTTTGAAACAAGAAACTCATACTCTTGCTACCTCCAGCCAACAACTCTTGGAGCAAGTAAAACCAGCATGGAAAAAGATTTGGAAGTTGTCCTTGCCTTGTAAGATGACAAACTTTATATGGAGATCATGCTGAAATGCAATTCCTACAAAATCAAACTTGGTCTGCAGATGTGTGGTTGATGATTCCATGTGTTCCTAAGGCTCCAACCAACAGGAAGATATGTTCCATGCTTTGTAGTCATGTCCGATTCTTACACAAGTTTGGGATGGTGACCCGCAATGGAATTTTAAAGGACATATTAGCTTTGAAAATTTCCAGCAACTCCTATCTCATGTCTTCGATTCTAGGTGCAATGTTGAACTCTTTGCAATGATGGCATGGACGATCTGGTTTAGATGTAATGCAATTCGATCAACACCTCTAGGCTTCCTAGTTGATCAAGTGCAACAGCGTGCAATTGATTCCCTATTGGAATTTTTTGCTGCCCACCCAAGGAAGCTACCAATTCCACCTTGGTCACTATCAAAATGGTCTCCACCTGCCGAGGATTATTACAAGGTAAACTTCGATGGCGCCGTCTTTAAGGAGGAAGATAAAGCGGGTATTGGAGCGATCATTCGCAATTGTCATGGCATGGTTATGGCCTCATTATCCCAAAATATTCCGCTCCCTCAAATTGTGGTAAAACTTGAAACAATGGCAGCAACAAAAGCACTTGAATTCCCCCTTGAGTTAGGCTTCACAAAAGCTGTCCTTAAGGGAGATTCGGAGACAATGATGAAAGCTTTGCAAAATGAATCTCCCTCTCTTGCTTACTTTGGCCTCCTAATTAGAGATGTTCATTTAGTTGCCAATTTGTTTCCTTATATCAGTTTTTACATGTTTGTAGAGATGGCAATTCTATAACTCATTACCTAGCTAGATAAGCATGTCATGTCACTGGTTTTTCTGTTTGGATGGAGGATGTTCCATTCCAAACTCTTGCGACGCATACCACATTGATTTACCTATTTCTTAATAATATTCAAAATTTTCCTTCTCAAAAATAAAAATAAAATAAAATACTTACAGCGTGTCATGTGTGTAGGATAAGTTGGGCAAACTATTCTAATTATAGAATTTGGTGTACTAGTTGACGCAACCACAACTTTAATAAATTTTCTGTAATTTGGTGCAACTATATCTTTTAAACTCAACTTTTATTATATAGTATATGAAAGAGAGAGAGAGAGAGAGAGAGAGAGAGAGAGAGAGAGAGAGTAGTAATTTTTAAAAAATAAAAAAGACTTTAAAAAAAAATTAAAAAAATTCCTTTACTTTTAGATAGTTTTTAAAGATTATGATAGATGTTATTTATTTGAAAACTTATAAACAAACATAATATATACCTATAAATAAATATGTTAAGGACATATTTTGTATAATTGGCTAATCTTTTGATAAAACGCACTTTACATGTATTTGGGTAGATCTAGGATGTGTTTAATACTTCAAGAAACATGTTGTTTGTTGAGGTCCGAAAAGGATCATAGTGAAATAAGCCCAAAAAGAATAAGTCAAGCCCAAAAGGAAAATTCAAGCTAAGCCCAAAGTAGTAGATACAGGAGACCCATGAGGGAATAAAAGAAAGGCCCGGAGGATCTTGAAGCCCGGACAAAGAAGTATCCAAAAAAAAGAACCATGGCAAGGGATAAGAAGCAAGGATCCTCGGGAACCATTAAGAGGCGCAAATCCCTTGAGGCACAAAGACAAAGGAAGACTAGGACAGCTCGATAGAAAAAGACAGAAGAAGAAAACAAGAAACAAAAGCAAAAAGAATGCGAGCGACCTCTCATGGCAGACAGAAAAAAGCCTCGGGGAACCAGAACAGGGAAGAAGAATGATAACAAACGACTTTCAAAAATGGCAAAACAGGATTCCGCCCGGATAGGAAAGAAAAGGGAAAAGTGGAAGATGCGAGAAATGGGAATGCCGAGAAGGGCATACCTCAGCACATCCCAAAGAAGATGGCCAACCAGGAACTTTCAAAAGAATCAGAGTTGAAAGAAGAAAAGAATGAGAAAAAACGGAAACGGGACTTACCGAGATGATGGGAACAGGACGTGCTCTATTTGCAAAATGGCAAAACAGGGGAACCAACGGTTCCCCGGGAAGACCAAAAACCCCATTATAAAAGGAGGGGATGGGTTGTGAAGAAAGGGCAAAAAAAAAAAAGAGAGAAACACAAGAAAGAAGAGATTTTCTAGAAAAACTATCAGTAAAATATGTGGTGAAGAGAGAAATACCGAGGGAAAAACAAACATTGCTTCCCGGTATCCTGTAAAAGCCACTATTGCACATACTCGGATTCAACGAGAATTAAACTTTGCAAGTTTTGAAGGCTGAAATAGCCATTCAAGACTGTAATTTTTGAGCTTGGTTGAACCTTGTATCACGTCCTAGTGAGCTTCCCGTAATCAAACAGATAATGTATTAATGAAACATGCTTCATATTTCCCAGGATCCCCTCAGCATTAATTTTTTATCGATTTGCTAATCCTGTTTTCTTTCCTTCTGAATTTACGTTGTTAATTTTTGGCACTCTTCGATATCATTGCTTGTCATTTTTTATATTGTCGGGAGTATCCTCTGTATACCACTTGATTCTTAAACAGCTCGTTGGCTGCGGTGAGTCAAGGCCCGGTTCACCAAACCTTTTCATTTAGGCCCGGGATACTTGGGCACGAGTGTTACAAAAAGTGCACTCTCACATTTTGGCGACTCACTGGGACTGGGCAAAGAAGAAGGAAGAAGCAATCCCTTCACAGAGTATGCCTCCAAGACAAAGAAACAGCAAAGGAACTAATGTGCCACCTACGGCCTCCGAGCTCGTAGGAGAAAACGAGATAGCTTCCAGGCAAGGAGGCGGGATACCCCTGGTAGAACAGGAGGTTGTGTCAGAACAAAGACACGCAAGGCGGGAACCAGACCTCATGGCCAGGATGACAGCAATGTTGAAGGATCTAGAGCAAGAAGTTTGTCTTCTCAAAGAGGGCGGGACACAGAAATCGAGACAATGTTTCCCCTACTGGTCACCAAGATGGGACACGGCCGAGGAAGGAGGGTCGGCAGTGGGAGGAAGAGCCAACCCTCAGTACTTAACATTGGCAGATGTCAATGTCCTCCTAGAGCAAGAAAGGGAAAAACTCTCGGGGATCCCCAAGCAATTCTCTCGGGATCCCCCGTTCCCTCCAGAACTTCTTGGCAAACCATATCCTAAGGGGTACGAACCCCCAAAGTTTCATCCTTTCGATGGAAGAAATGGAAGTGCCGTGGAACATGTGAGTAGGTTTGTCCACACTATGGGCCCCTATGCGGGAGACAGAGAATTGTGTCTAAGGGAGTTCGCCAAGTCCTTAGTGGATAGGGTATACACTTGGTACACCACGCTGAGACTCGAGTCCATCAAAACCTGGGATGAGATGATGGAAAAATTCTGTGACAAATATTACCCTGGTGAAGACAAGATCACTTTCCAGAATTTGCAAATGGTGAGGTAGAGACCTGGAGAGGATCCTGTCCAATTCATTAAAAGATTTGAAGATGTGTCCCTAGACCGCTATGGGGACCATGAAGAAAAGAAGCTCGTGGAAACCTGTGTAGCCAAAATGCTTTTTGATTACAGGCTTAACCTTGAAAATCTATGTATCACGCAGTTTGCTGACTTGCTACAGAGAACAGGAAGGATGGTGCAAACCATGAGGACAAAAAGGCTGCCCGCGTCCCAAGCTATGACAAAGATCGATAGGAGGAGAGAAAAGGAAGAGACCAGGCCACCAACTGAAGAAGAAAGGAAGAATCCTTTATTTTGCAGAATCCATAATTATGTCAAGCACTCCACCAAGGATTGCTGGACCCTTCAGAACTCTTCCACAAAAAGTTGAGAGAAGGAACCCGGAACTCACTCGGAAGGAGCCAAAAGTGCAGAGGAACCCCTTGCCTAACCACAAAGGAAAAGGGGTGGTAGCAGTAGTAATACATGGGAACCCGACGTGAGCGGGGAGAATCGAAGGATCCTTCCACCCGAGCACGGTCAGGACCCTCCGGAAGAATCCTAAGTTCAGGTCACTATTCAATCAATTAGGATTTGGACCAGAAGCAAGAAGAGTGGCCACAGAGTCTCTCATGAGCATAGCAGCAGATTCGGGGATGGAATGCTTTACAGCAGAGTCACATGCTAGTCAAGCTTTCCTGGAGACAATCAATGCAATAACCTTCACCGATGAAGACATGGAGGTTGAGCACCCGCACCACCGTAGACCCCTTTATCTAATGGCCACCATAAACGGCATTCAAGTCAGAAGAGCACTGGTGGACACGGGGGCATCACTCAATCTCATAGCCTTGAGTACCCTGGAAGCTGTGGGCTTAGTTGTTGTGAAGGATCCTAAGGGCTCCCATGGAAATAACAGGATTTGGAGGATCGGTGAAATCAACAGAAGGATACGTGCAGCTAGCCTTAAGGGTAGGGCCAATAGTAGCCTTGACAAGGTTTCATGTGATTAATGCAGAAGTTTCTTATCATGTGTTGCTGGGATGCCCGTGGCTTCATAAACATCGCCTTATTCCATCCACGTTCCATCAATGCATTAAAGGGAGACTGAATGGGAGGCCCATAAGGATCTCTGCCAACCATAATCCTTTCAATCGGGGAGAAGTGAACTTTGCAGAAACAATGTTTTATAATGAATTGGAGCCGGATGTTGAGAATCCCGCCCCGGGGATCCCTGGGACACCTATCCTAGAAGAAGAAGAAGGAGGGAGGGGCACCCGTGACACGAGGAACCTTCTCGGAAAGAAAAAGACAAAAAGGAAGCCCAGACTCTTCAAGATCCCGAGAATGTGTGGTGGTGCGGGAAACTGGGGGAAGGCTAATCTATCGTTTGTGAAGGTGCGCGGGACCCGAATGCATTGTGCGGGAAGGTCCCGGACCACCAAGCCGCATGATGGCCCAAGAAGAAATTCCAGAAGAACCCGATTAAGGAGGTCCAGATTCAGCCTAAGGAAGAATTAAAGGAAATAGATTTGGGGGAAGTAACGGGATCCCAAAAGCCTGTCTTCATTAGCAGTCAATTGGTGGCGCAAGAAAGAGAACAACTGGTAACCTTGCTTCAAAAATACAGAGATGTGTTTGCATGGACCTATGATGAGATGCCTGGTCTAGACCCGGGGTTGGTAGTCCATTCTCTTAATGTGGACCTAGGGATGAGGCCAGTAGTCCAACCGGTTAGGGTCTTCCACACCGAGGTAGAAGCTCAAATAGTTTAAGAGGTCAAAAAATTGCTAACAGCTGGTTTTATCAAACCCTTCCAACACCCAAAATGGCTTTTCAACATTGTACCTGTGAAGAAGAAAAACGGTCGATCCGTTCTTTGTGTAGACTTTCGCAACTTGAACAAGACATGTCCTAAAGATGAATTCCCCTTACCCAATATCGACCTCCTTGTAGATTCAGCTGCAGGAAGCTCAATGTTCTCATTTATGGATGGGTATAGTGGGTACAACCAAATCCGCATGGCAGCCAAAGATGCAAAAAAGACGGCATTCAGAACTCCGATTGGGAACTTTTACTACATTGTAATGCCCATTGGCCTAAAAAATACGGGGGCTACGTATCGGCGGATCATGACAGCCATTTTCCATGACATGATGCATAAGGAGATGGAAGATTATGTAGATGACATTGTGGTCAAGTCAAAAACCAGAACAGGACATTTCCAAGTACTTGAGCAAGTCTTTGAAAGATGCGGGAAGTACAAGTTACGTATGAACCCCATGAAGTGCGCCTTTGGAGTGTCTGCTGGAAAGTTCCTTGGGTTCTGGTACATCACAAAGGCATAAGTGTGGATCCAGCCAAGGCCACAGCTATCGCCACAATGAGAAGACCAACTACTATTAGGGAACTCAAAAGCTTCTTGGGAAGGGTCTCCTATATTAGGAGATTTGTGCCTGGTTTAGCCTCGCCACAAAGCAGCCTATCCAAACTGTTGAAAAAGGGGAATAAATTTACCTGGGGGACAGAGCAGCAGGAAGCTTTTCAAAGAATTCAGGGCATCATGAATCATTTGCCCACCCTCCAGGCACCAGTACGTGGGCGACCTCTGTTGCTATACTTAGCATCGAACTCCCAGGCAATAGGAGCTTTGATGGCACAAGAAGATGACCAAGGAAATGAGCAGCTTGTATATTATGTAAGCAGAACACTCAAGGATACCGAGACCAGGTACCCCAGAATAGAGAAAGCCTGCCTAGTGATCATTTATGCATCCCAAAGGCTGAAGAGGTACTTCTCAGCTCACCAAATCCTCTTGGTAACCAAGTCCCACCCCATAAAAGCACTCCCGCACCAGCCCCTTCTTACGGGAAGGGTAGCACAATGGCTAGTGTTGCTCTCTCAATATGATATAGGTATAAGAACTCCCAAGGCTGTCAAGAGCCATGCCATAGCAGATTTGCTAGCTCAATTCCCGGGGAAGGAGGAAAGCCCACTGAGCGAAGAACTCCCTGGTGAGGTAGCGATAATGGAGATCCCAGGGAAGAAATGGACCATGAGGTTTGATGGGTCGGCCACAGCAACTTCAAATGGGGTAGGAATTGTACTAAGTTGTGAAAATGGGGATATCATGCCCTTGTCTTTCAAGCTTGGTTTCTCGTGCTCTAATAATGCAGTTGAATATGAGGCATACTTAACTGGTTTGACTATAGCACTCAAAGATAGGAGTGAAACATATGAGAGTGTTGGGAGATTCCAATCTTGTAGTCTCCCAAGTGAAAGGTGACTTCGCGTTATAGGAACAAAGTTTAGCAGCCTACAGGACTTGGGCACAAAGGCTGGAGATGAAATTTCAGATCTTTAGCATAGAGTACACTTAAAGAAGTGAAAACAGGGTTTCTTGATGCGCTGGCCACCCTGGGATCCCAAATACCATTTAATGGGAGAGATACGCTGATAAAAATAGGAAGGCAGGAACATTCTATTGTAAGGATCCTCCAAGGGATGTACCCCGGAGAGTCCAAACAGTGGGACCGGAGGGACGAAGTCAAAGAAAAGATGAAAGAGGCGGGGCCTAGAGGGAACATCAAAGAACTAATGGATTACACTCTAATAGAAGGAGAATTGTATAGAAGGCTGCCAAGAGGAATATTGTCCAGATGTATCGCCAAGAAGGAAGGAAAGTCGAAACTAGAAGAATTACACGCCCAAGCATGTGAAGTTGCAGAAAAGGTCAGTCTATATAGAAGGATGCAACACATGGGGTATTGCGGCCGATATGGATAAGGAAGCAGCAATTATACGGGAGAAATTCCAGGAGTGTCGTTTGGCAATTGATAAAGAAGAAAGCTACGCGGTGTTTATTGCAGAAGATTGGCGGGTTCCTTTCATAGGATACCTGGCTCAGGGGATCCTGCCAACCGACAGAAAGCGGCCCACAAGCTCAAAAAGCTAGCAGGCCGGTATTTCCTACAGAACGACATCTTATTCAAAAAGGGATACCATGGGGATCCCCTCAGGTGCCTGGGACCGAAGGAAGCTAGAGAAGTAGTCAGAGAAGTACATTCTGGAGATTGTGGAAGTCACCCGGGGAAGAGAAGGCTGTACAAGCGATTCTGTCGTTGTTGGGATATTACTCGCCAACGATGAAAAGAGACTCTGAGGAGCTGGTCAAAACATGTCATGCTTGCCAAGTCCTAGGAGATGCAATTCACACTCACCCAAATGTCCTACAGGATATGACGACGCCATGGCCTTTTCATACTTGGGGGCTTGATCTTATAGGGCCTATAAACCCTCCATCCAACGGTTATATATGGATCCTGGCAGCCATAGAGTACTTTACAAAATGGGTAGAGACCATCCCTTTGAAAAAAACTACTGGAGCAGCTGTAGCAAATTTCATTCGAAACCACATCATTACAAGGTTCAGGATCCCCAAAAGATTGATCGGTGACAACGGAATCCCATTCATAAACAAAGATATGAAGGGGTTAACTAAAGCATACCACATCAAGCATGGAAGATCTACCCCATACTACCCACAAGGAAACGGCCAAGTGAAGCTACTAATAGGGTAATGTTGAAGATCCTTAAGAAAATGAAGCATGAGTATGGAGGGAAATGGAGTGACCATCCGCGAGATATGCTTTGGGCATTTAGAAGCTCTGTAAAGACAGCCATAGGATTCTCCCCATTCTCCCTGGTCTATGGAATGAAGCCATCGATCCCCGTGGAGTTAGTCATTCCTACACCAAGGGTAGTTTTGGAGGAAAATCAAGGAGAAAGTGAGGACACAAACAATGAAAGGAGGCTAGCAGATCTGGAAGGGGTAGAAGAAGAAAGAGAGCTGGCCAAGAAAAGGAGGCAGAGGTACCAGCAAAGAATGATGAGAGCATATGCACAAGCAGTACGCCTAAGAGTGTTCAATGAAGGGCAATTAGTGCTAAGGATGGCGGAGCACGTAAGGAGGAACCTGCCAGGGCCTTCCAAGTTCACCCCAAAATGGGAAGGACCCTACATCATTAGTGCAGCTCATAAGAGTGGGTATTATTACCTTACCAAAGAAGATGGGATAGTCCTGACAGAACCCATAAATGGGAAATGACTAAAGCAATACTATGCATAAGGACGAGGGGATCCCAGTACCTTAGGATCCTTCTACCAACTTCACTATCTGTTAAGTTTTTTTATTTTTTTTATTTTTTTTATTTTTTATTTTTATCTTTTTATTTCAGCCTTTATCATGAATTACGGTCTAAAATGATTTTGTTCAGGAACATATGATAGATTGACACTTTGTGGTCAATACTGCACTAAATGATTTTTTTTCTTTATTCCTTAAAATGACCATGTTTTAATGAAGTTCCTGTTTCTTCAACATTTAAGTCTTTCTTTAAGTACTGCAAAGACCAAGTTTGGATAGATTTAAGGAAGGATACCTGAGTAAAAAAAAAAAAAGGTATGTAATACCCTTTTACATATGGCCCAGGATCCACCTCACAGATAATTTCGGATATCCCACAGATAGTTCCAAGTGCATAGGTCTAGGATCACAGATAAAAGTAAAGTATCCAAGATACCTAGCCTAGCACTTGGCAAAAGGGGGGAAACTGTCAAAGTTCATGAACTGGGACCGTATCTCAAAAAATATATATATATGGGAAAGGATACCGGTGTACCCGATTCAAGACTTGCATAATAGATTACTGGGTACCTGGACCAGAAATTACAATGAAGCCTGTGGAAACCATGGTCCAGGACTCGGGAAAGAAAAGAAAAAAGTCATAGGAAAGAAAAGGCAATATATCAAAGAGAAAGGCAGATTCACATACTAAGAAATGAGAAGCAGTTTTGAAACACAAAAAAAGAAAGAAACAAAGAGTAGAGCAATGTTAAAAAAAAAACTTATACAACCCCAAATTGTTTATGTAAATCTAAAATAAGCTAAGGAATGAGGCCGGCCAACAGGGAGGCATCCGGAGAAATAACAGGCACGATCAAAGTAGAAAGGATCCTCTGCCGCTTGACCTTCAAGTCTTGTAAAACCTTGTGAGCATGAGCCAAAACTTCCTCAGCAGCAGCTATCTCGGTGTCTATACTCTTGGATGATTGCCTCTGAAACAACATATGAGCCAATGGACACAAGTGATCCAACAAAAAAGACAAATTAAACTTGGCCTCTAGAAGGTCTTGGACCACCCCTCTCCACTCCAAAAGCTTTTCTTCAGACAAAGAATCTACAGAAAAATTCCTCAGGGAAACCAAAGACAAAGACATAGCAACTCTATCAAAATATTGCCTAGAAAAATGCCTCCCCTGAAGCCATTGGTGAAATCCCTGTGACTCTTGAGCAGACTCTCTAACAGCGGGAGGCCTTCAACAGGAACAGAGAAGCGGAGGAAGCTACCATAAGAAGACCCAAAAACATGGAAATGGCTGGCGGGAAGACTGTTAAATTCCAAGAGATCAAAGCGAGCCAGGAAGGAGGAAAGTCTTGAATCAAGATCCGAGGCAGCCACTCTCGAGGCGCCCCCCATCGTTGTGTCACCACTTGCAGAGACTAGAGGACTTGCAGCCTTTTGCTCTGGATGAAGGTCAGCAATTTGAACGGGTCTCACAATCCCTTGAGTCTCTGCAAAGCCTGTATCAATATTCAAAAAAAAAAGAAAGAAAAGAAAAGGAAGAAAAGATTTATTCTTAAAAAAAAAAAGAAAAGGGGAGAAAGAAGGACAAACCAAGACCGGCTTCTTGGGGTAGAGCTTTTTCTTCCCGATCCCCTGACTTCCCCGAGGATTTTGGGAAAGAACATAAGGCAAGTTGAAGAAAGGGTGAAGAACCAATGGCAAAGTGGCTAAAGGAAGGAATAGATGCAGGGGGCTTCGCCATAAAAAAAAAAAAAAAAAGAGAAGGGCGAAGGGAAGGAAAGAAAGGAAAAGGAAACACAATGGGAGCAGCTCGCACTCACCTTCCGAGCTTTCTGATTCTAAAGAAGAGGCAACACTGGGAGCAGATTTCTCACTGGTTTGACCTAAAAGGAGAAAGAAAAGGAGGAACTCAAAAAAAAAACTAGAAAAGAAAATAGAGATCTAACGCTATTTCAAGGAAACCAGGCTCACTTGTTTGTTTGGATAAAGGAGTGTCTCCCAAAACGCCTTTATCTGACAAGGTTTGAGGAAACATAGTCCTGATGGGACTAGGAGTGCGCTCAAGATGGAGACTTTGAGATGAAGGGATCCTAGAGGCTTTGGGATCCCGAGAATCCTGGGAACCCTGCATCGGTTGCCCGGTTTCCTCGTAGGACCACCGAGGGGGCTCCTCCCCCACAATAGGAAAAGCAACAGAAAGAGCTGTGACGGTTTCCTCTCCCAGAGCCTTACCGGTCATAGGAGGAGATACCTCCACCTAAAGGAAGAAGAGGAAAAAAAAAGACAGTGCCAAAAAAAAAAAAAAAAAAAAAAAAATGGGGTAATGCTAACAACACAATGTCAGAACAAAAGGGAGAGAACAAAAAAAAAAAAGGGGGGACACATACCACGTCGTCACCAGAAGATTGGCTTTTGCCCTTCTTGTAATCAGACTTGCGTTTGGACCGCAAAGGAAACCACCACTAGTCAGCAAAATAGAAAATAAATGCAACAAGATGAACAAGTGAAAAAGAGAGAAGAAGGAAAGAAGTCTTGCCTTTCTCTCTCTCTTTACTGATTCTCTGGAAGTCTTTTGCTTACTACGAGTACACTCGGAGGGTCCTAAAGGAGGCTGGGATACAAAACCAGAGAATCCTAAAGAACCATGGATCAAGCGATCCACGGGGAACCTGGGAAAAAGAAGACTCTACCTTGGTCTTCTTTCGGGTCCTTGAAGCCAAAGGTTCCACGACATCCTTGCCTTCCCGAGATGACAAGTGTGTTTGAGATTTCCCAGTTTTTCTTCTTTTCGTCTCAGAACCTATCTCCACACCCCCTGTACTTTCATCAACATCAACAGCTTTCATTTTCTTCGGCCTAACATCCTTACCTTTACTCGGAGCAGTGGCAGCACTTATTGTCTCCACCGCACCTTTCTTGATGGGCACTCCGGAGGAAGCGCCAATGATGAGACTATAACCTAGCCAAGTCTCGGGAAAATCCTGTCCATAAGTCACCCAACCTCCCCTGGAGGCATGCCACTCTGCAAACCCAATCTTGCTGCTTGCAGCAG
This sequence comes from Quercus dentata, assembly GCA_028216015.1. Lineage (NCBI taxonomy): Eukaryota > Viridiplantae > Streptophyta > Magnoliopsida > Fagales > Fagaceae > Quercus > Quercus dentata. Next base: position 9,732,787 of record CP116455.1, read on the forward strand.
CAAAAACAATCCTAGCGGTAGGAAGGGATAAACGCCTATTGGATGTCGGAGCAGAAACAATGCTATGATTCGGGGCTTCCCGAACTGTGCCTGAGCCAACATAGTCAACAAAAGACTTCTGTACTCTTCTCCAATAACTGGTATAACCACTAGAAGCAAAGACTCCTCTCTGGGAGTTAGGCACTGCAAATTGGGGGCTCCTTCGTGACCAATAAGAAAAGGCCTGCAGCCTCAGGAAAGGATCCAAAGAAGGAAGGGATGGCACCACGTCCTTAAAGACTGGAGGAATGTCCTGGTCAAAACTAAACTGCCAGAGCACCCAGTGTGTTGAATAATGGGTATATTTTTGGCCACTCGAAGAAGGCACGGGAAGCCAAGAGGGGCTAATGCAGGCAAGATAAGCCAGACTATCCTCATCACCACGACGCAAGTCAAAGGTATTACCTGTGGAAGATAAAAAAGAAGACAATACAGAATCACATGCAAAGCCGGGGCCAAACTCACGAGGGGATCTCCAATGTAAGTTCCCCGCTTGGTCAAATAATTCCACAAGATTGAGGCCACCACCAAGCTAATCCAACGAAAGATAATGGGAAAGGCATCGTGAGAATTGCCACAAAGACCTTTCACTATGTCGGGGGATCCTTGGAATTTGTCCTTCACAAATTTCAAATTCCTACACTTGGCCAAAGTAGCTACAGAACGGTCCCACATGAAAATCTGAAGGATAGCACGGTGAAGTGATGAAGTAATCACATAACAAGAATCACCCTCAGTCTCATCTCCATGAAGCTGGTCCAATTGAAAGTAAACATGACCCAAAAATAGAGGGGCCAAAGGATATTGGGTACCTCGAGCCAACTTGATTGCCAACGGAAAAAAGGAAGACTTAACTCCGTACCCAGGAAACTCATTAAACAAGAATTTGCTAAGCCAAAAAGCCAGAAAACGGCCCACCTCACTTCCTTATCTTTCTCACGAGAGAGGGTCATCACCCATCTCCCCATCCTAGCCGGCTTACCACCAGAAGAGGCAACGCGACCGCCAAAATGACCAAACAATTTATCTTCTACCACGAGATCCTCACCAGAAAGGTTAATATCAAAGGGGCTCTCGTCACCAAATACCGGGAGGAGAAAGTTATTAACCACATCTTCCAAGGTAATTGTCAATTCACCAAGAGAAAAGAAAAAAGTATGAAGGGAAGGGCACCAATGACGTGCGGATGCCCCGAGCCCTTTGGCGTCTCTGAAGCCCTCAAGGTTTTTCGGAAATAGCCCACGCCTTTAGGATACCGGCGCGCTCCAAGCGACCCACAAACTCAGCATCAGACAGTTCCTTGTCTACCCATATAGGCCAGCCCTGAATCTTTCTTGGGACAAAATCAAAGAAGATAGGAACCGCCTTTCAAATTCCTTGTCTAATCTGAAGATCAAAAATCTCTCTAGGGTTAGGAACTTGGGCGGAACCAATAAAACCCGCTTGGCCAGAAAACATCCAAGCATGAGGGGATGGAGGAGCCTCACCATGAGATACATGAGGGAAAAATGAACTGAGAGAATACCAAGGATCCCGTAAAGGGAAGGCCGGACATTCGGTAACCTCGCGAGAATCGCTCGGAGAGCAGAACGGAAGAACCTTCACCCTCGGAAAGGATCGGGGTACGCTCTCTCCTCTTTCGGGAAGAAGAAGAAGCCATTGGAACAACACGTACAATGAGAAGAAAGGAGATTGAAAGTGCGAAAAGGGGGAAGACCGGAGTAACAGAGAAGAAGAGAAAAAGAAAAAGAAACTCAAAGAATGAAAGACTCAGAGAAGCAAAGTGATAAGATGAAACGGCTACAATATAGGCACAAATAGCGATTAGGGAAGACAGTTTATGGAAAGACGCGCTTGATTGCCAAAAATTTAATTTGAAGAAGGGATTAATCAGCGGTTATTAATGAGAAGTAACGGGAAACGAGAAAAGTGGGTAGAGGAGTTTTACCTCAAATACTCAACTGCCATGTCCCGTGCAAAGAGGAAGTTGCAAAAAGTAATAATTATAAGAGAACGCAACACGCAAAAAGGAGGTGACCAAAAGCAGCAGAAAAGGGCCGGGATCCCAAGTAAAAAGGAAGGGAACCCAGTAGAAGTTGAGAAAAAGGGGATCCCACGAAAATCTTAGGAAACCTAAATCACTCACGCGTGGGCTTTAGGCAACCCATGAGCTCGGGGGGCTAAATGTTGAGGTCTGAAAAGGATCATAGTGAAATAAGCCCAAAAAGAATAAGTCAAGCCCAAAAGGAAAATTCAAGCTAAGCCCAAAGTAGTAGATACGGGAGACCCATGAGGGAATAAAAGAAAGGCCCGGAGGATCCGAAGCCCGGACAAAGAAGTATCCAAAAAAAAAAAGAACCACGGCAAGGGATAAGAAGCAAGGATCCTCGGGAACCATCAAGAGGCGCAGATCCCTTCAGGCACAAAGACAAAGGAAGACTAGGACAGCTCGATAGAAAAAGATAGAAGAAGAAAACAAGAAACAAAAGCAAAAAGAACGCGAGCGACCTCTCATGGCACAGGCAGAAAAAAGCCTCGGGGAACCAGAATAGGGAAGAAGAATGATAACAAACGACTCTAAAAAATGTCAGAATAGGATTCCGCCCGGATGGGAAAGAATAGGGAAAAGTGGAAGACGCCAGAAATGGGGATGCCGAGAAGGGCATACCTCAGCACATCCCAAAGAAGATGGCCAACCAGGAACTTTCAAAAGAATCGGAGCTGAAAGAAGGAAAGAATGAGAAAAAACAGAAACGAGACTTACCGAGATGATGGGTACAGGACGAGCTCTGTTTGCAAAAGGGCAAAATAAGGGAACCAACGGTTCCCCGGGAAGACCAAAAACCCCATTATAAAAGGAGGGGATGGGTTGTGAAGAAAGGGCAGCAAAAAAAAGAGAGAAACACAAGAAAGAAGAGATTTTCTAGAAAAACTATTAGTAAAATCTGTGGTGAAGAGAGAAATACTAAGGGAAAAACAAACATTGCTTCCCGGTATCCTGTAAAAGCCACTATTGCACATACTCGGATTCAACGAGAATCAAACTTTGCAAGTTTTGAAGGCTGAAATAGCCATTCAAGACTGTAATTTTTGAGCTTGATTGAACCTTATATCACGTCCTAGTGAGCTTCCTGTAATCAAACAGACAATGTATTAATGAAACATGCTTCATATTTCCCAGGATCCCCTCAGCATTAATTTTTTATCACTTTGTTAATCCTGTTTTCTTTCCTTCTGAATTTACCTTGTTAATTTTTGGCACTCTTCGATATCCTTGCTTGTCATTTTTTATATTGTCGGGAGTATCCTCTGTATACCACTTGATTCTTAAACAGCTCGTTATTATTTTGTGGTGAGTCAAGGCCCGGTTCACCAAACCTTTTCATTTAGGCCCGGGATCCTTGGGCCTGAGTGTTACAAAAAAGTGCACTCTCACATTGTTTAAGTCTAGTATTAAAGCCATACAGATTGGACCAAGAAACAAGTGAAGAAAAGCTATTCATCAAGCTGGATGAGATAGCTCGACACCTCTTAATGACTAGGCTATCTATCGAGCTCTTGAGTTGATTGTTATCGCAACACCTTTCGATAGCTGGTGGATCGATCGAGAAAGCTCCTGTCTCCTCAATAGCTTCTCGATAGCTGTATTTGTCGATGTTTAAAGCTCGTGACTCCCGATTGATCGAGGTTACGGAAATTCAGATTTTTCAGATCTGATTTTTGGCCCATGATGACATGTATGTGTAGGGTTTCTTTTTCTCACAACCCTAGACCTATATAAGGCTTATTTTAGAGGCTGTAACATAATAGAATACAAGGAGAACATATGCAAAAGGTGACCGATACCTTATTCTCTCTAAAAGAAGCTACTGCGTCTTTGCGCCTTAGGGTTTTGTAACCAAGTGCTTCTTGATCTTTATTATTGATGAAGTGAAGAACTTTGTAGCCAACATCTTCTTCTAGTTGGTGTGTTAGTCACGTCTTGGGAGCCGTGCATAAAAAAGGGTGGCGTTCATATATTGAAAAGTTTAGAGATTCTGAAGTGGTAGAAGGTTTCTATTGTAAGTTCATCTATGGGGATTGTAGAGTCTAGGGACAAAGGTTTTGTACTAGATCTGAAACTTCTCTTTACTATAGTGGATTGCTTTTCGGGAAGGTTTTCCCCCAGGTTTTTTACTGTGAAACTAGTTTGTTTCATTGGTTTTCCTAGGTTATCATATCTTGTCTTATTTATTTTTCCGCTGCATTTTTTTGACATGATATTGATGTGTGTTTGTTTTAACAAGTTTTATTCATAATAAATCTAATTAACAACTTGGATTTAAAACTTATTAATTCTATCAATCGAGGTCAGAATTTCCCAACAAAATATATAAGATATGCTTAAAAATATTAATTAATTAATTAATTGAGCTATCCCAATATGATTATGTCTTAATTTTCCCAGAATTTTTTTTTTTTTTTTTAATTTTAGTTTCTAAGAATTAATGTGTCATATATATCTTGTGTGCATGTCCATTGCTTCATAAAATAATACTAGAATTTCGGTTCATATGATGATTTAGGGATGGAATGTAGAAAAAAATTACCACTATAACCTTTTGTGGCACAATTTTGTCACAATTTTAATGTGGCAGACTGTGAACAGTAAAGAAAAAGTGATAGGTCCAATTGAAAATAACAGACAACTAGTTATAGTCTTCCATAAAAGATAGTTGTAAAAAATGGTGTTGTAGAAAAAAGTATGGTTCAATAATTACTTGTGGACCATATGGCTAAAATGTAATCCACAAGGACCACAACATGACATGGCCACATGCTCCATCCATTGTAAGGGGAATTTTATTAGGATTAGTGTTTACAACACACATTTATACACATGTGAAAAAAATTGAAACTCGACTTGAGGCCACAATTTCATGTTGTAAATTGTTAAAAATTGTGACTTCAATTCACAGTTTTAGTTATTTTTTCCTCTATGCATATAAGTGTGTGTAATAACTTTTATCTTCTTTTTTTCTTTTTTTTTAATACAAGATAGAAATTCTACTCTAACATAATCTAAGTGTATATGTGTGTGAAACTCTCTCTTGGAGACTTGAACCCCAGCCTTTGCCCTCCACACCCCATAAGTACTTATCCTTGTAGAGTGACCATTGCACCAAGGGCATGCAGTGGTAACTTTTTATCTCTTTTTAGTAGTGCTAGGGTGAGGACAGTTTTATAGCAATTTCACATCAAAGTCAAGGTAACAAATTGATACTGATTTTTTTTTTTTTTTTTTTTTGGTTCACCATTGATATTACTTTTTTACCATTAAGAGTTTGCCATCTGAAATTTATTGAGAAAAAATTGTGCATAGCTTTATTCATTATATATATACATATAAGTCATTATATATATACATATAAGTCATGCATTGTAAAGGGATTCCCACGTCAAATATATTTTCTAGAATTTTATATTCTTCTTGTTATCTTTAATTTTTTGCTTTTTTACTTGCTATAAGCCATGTCCTTTACTTTTCTTCAATTTGCAAGCAATCAAGTCTTTCTTTCTCAAAGGTTCGCCGTCTGGTTATGTATTCTTTACATGGCATTTGGAGTTCATGAATAGTTTTAGGTTCTCAATTAAATACTAGACATGAATTAATAATCTGCATTACTTCTTCTATTTGTAAGACAAAGAGCACTCTCTAAGCGTGAAGGTGAATTATCTGCCGGTGGAGTATTCGTTACATGGCGTTTGGAGTTCTTTCCTAGCTGCTTTATCTTCTTAATTTATGACTTTTCCATAGGTAATGTCTCGCTTTTACTTTTTCTTCAATTTACAAGCCAAATCTCTTTGTGCTACTCGAAAACTATTCTTTACTTGGCAAATCGAGTTTCCTGGCGTAATCTTAGTTGATTACTTTCTAATATGAAAGCTAAATTCAATCTCTTGCTTTTACTTTCTTTTCAAAACTTGCAAGGTATCTCTCTTTTGTGCAAGGGAAAGATGTCTGTTACTTTACTTGGCGGTTGAGGTTTGGAATTATGCATTCAACTAAAACTTAATTTTTCGAAGAAAAAAAAAAAAAAAAAAAAAACTAAAACTTAATTTCAATGTTTGCTTTTTTGAGTTGTAGTTCTCAATTATATATGTAGATTTTGAATATTTCATACTTCATGTAATTTGGTGTGGAAATGAGATACAAGCCCCCAATTATACGCATGTATGGGAGGAAGAGCAAAAAGAAGACGGCCCAACCTATGGCCTTATGGATGGAGCCTATTAGTTATTATGCTTTAGATTAAGCAAGTTTGAGCATTTAATAATTAGGATTTCTTTATGCATTTTATTGTTAGTTATTTAAGCACTTTTTCTGATTATTGTAAGATGACTTTTGAGAATTATTAAAAACGTGTGTTTTCTTTACACTGGTGTCGACTTGATTTTGCTTGGTGTCGACTCCAAGCAACCCTTAGGTGCTGACTCCTAGGGTTTATCTTTTTGTTCTATTGTTAGTGTGGTTGTCTTACGTTAGTTTTGGTATCATAGCATACTTCCGGTCTATACAACACAACCGTAGACAAATATGATAGTACCTTTCAAGTATTTGCCCCATGAGATCTTGAAAAGGCCCAAACTAGCCCCCGCAATCCGTATATTCCCCCAAGCCCCACATGAGTTTTTCACCCCCAAGCCAACAAAGAAGCCAGCGACCTCTCCCCAGGTGGTGACCACCATCCGTGCCCGCCTCTGATCATAGAACCCACAAACTATAACCCACCAAAAAAAAAAGGAAGAAGAAGAGACCTACCGCCACCGAGATTGTTGAACCACTGCCATTGCCAAGCCCCGATACAAGCTGCCATTGGTCCTCCATGTCTCGCACCACTGCTATCTGTGCCTTCTTCATACCACCGCTAGGCGCCGACTCCCCACATCGGCCGATGACTCTCATCGCAGAGGTAGTCTTTTGGATTCTTTGAGTTTTGTTAGCTAGTTTTTTTTGAGTTTATGTTTTGTCTTTAAGCTTACTGTGGTTGACTCTTGTATTTTGCTATTTTTCATTAAAAAAAAATCAAAAGGAAAAGAAATAAAGTGTTGTGCTGCCAGCCCATTGCACGTATGGGCCTTTAAGCTATTCTTTTTAACAGATCCATTTTGTCTAATTAGACCCACTCAATTGAGGAGCCAAGCCCATGACTATCAAGTGCATTAAGTTGGCCACTGACAAGGGTACAATTCTTACTTTCTTTTTGGTGGATTCAATTTTGTCTCATTAAAAAATATTATCTTTATATTTTTTATGTGCATATCCCACCATACCCCACTGGCCTACCCATTTGTACTCAAGTTAGCTATTTTATTATTTGTGCTTTCTTTCAATACCCATTCTAAAATTCCAAAAAAAAAAAAAAAGAATAAGAAAAAAGACAACCCAATTTCTTTAAAATATATGATTCTCTTTATTAATTGTGGAGCTTATTGGAATTTGACTTTTATTCGGGCTATCTCTCAATATTGTGAACACTGCCACTACTTGACTGCAATTTATTCCTTTGATTCATTGATCTAGTCTCTACATGCACTCTTGGTTAACCTTAATTTTACATTAAGAATTGGTTACTTGAATTTTTGGGAATCTCAATTGCATTCATAAATATAGTGTTGCATGTATCTACATAGTGGTCGCATCATGTCAAACCCTGAACATCAATCCACTTCCAAGCCTAGGTCCTCTTTAGAGAAAAACATAGAAGACCTAGCAAAAAGTGTCGATAATTTACTAGATAGGGTAAAGCGAATTGAAGCAACTCAAAGAGAGACCATTAACCATGAAGGAGATACCGTGCTTAGGAAAAATAACCACGTTTACTTTAATAGGGCTCCAAACTTTGAACATGATCACTATAATCACAATGACCCTAGGGATTATGATGATAGGATGTCCAAGGAAAAGATAGAAGCAACCACCTTTGATGGCTGCCTAGACCCGTGGGTTTTCACTGATTGGTTACGTCAAATGGAGAAATTCTTTGACTATTACCATTAGGCTAAGAAAGTGAGGTATGCTAGGATGAAGTTAATTAGAAGAGCCGACCTTTTTCGGGAGGACCTTGAGGAAACCCTTAGGCAATGGTGTGAGCCCCCCATTACTGATTGGCTTGAGATGAAGGATGCACTCTCGAGGAATTATCTTCCTCCAACTTATAGGAGCTCTCACCTTGAGGAATGGGATCGCCTAAAGCAAGGCATTGCTCCCGTGGCTGAATATATAGAGAAATTCAACGAATTCAAGAGACGAATTCGAATAGTCGAGGAAGAGGTTGTCACACTCAATAGGTTCAAGAAAGGTTTAAATGCTAACCTACTAGGCGAGATTATCACCCGAGGAGTCACTACCTTAGTAGAAGCATATGACCTTGCTAGGAATTGTGAGTTTGCATCCAAATCTATCTTTTGGCGACGTTTTGAGCTTCGGAGTGTTCCTACCAACCCTCAACCTTTTGGTAACAAATCTGGACTTGCCTTACCCCCTAAGGTCAACCCTAATAGCATCCCAATAGAAAAAGAGGACAAGGGAAAAGGTGTAATCAATGAGCCTTCAAGATTAGGCTCTCGCCTCCAATGCTTCAAATGCAAGGGGTTGGACACATCACAGCTAGATGGTCACTCTAGGACCCTTGTCATTCAAGAGGATGATGAAAAGGTAGAAGATGTTGAGGAGCTGGTGTATGATCCAAATGTTGAAGAAACCCAAGATGTTGAGGCAGAATGGGAAGATGATCCCATCTATCTTGCATGCATTAGAGCCATCTCTCCCCAGGTTGATGACTTCAAGGACTTTGGTGTCCCTAGAGTGAATGTGGTAAGGTGTGCTTTGGCAGAGTAGAGAGACACTGATGATTGGCAAAGGAGTGCCATCTTCCAAACTTACACTAAGTTTGGAGACAAAACTTGCAAGGTTATTATAGATAGTGGGAGTTGCATTAATACGGTGTCCTCTAATGTTGTTTCCTGCCTAGGCTTGAAATTGACCCCACACCCTAACCCATATAAAGTTTCTTGGGTGGATACTTCTCCATAGCCATAAAAGAAAGATGTGTTGTCCTACTTCAATTCCTCACCTACAAGGCTGAAGTATGGTGTGACATAATTCCTATGGATGTAGTGCATATTATCTTAGGTAGACCTTGGCTTTATGATTTGGATGTCACCCTTCATGGGCAATCCAATTCTTACTCATTTATGTTTGAAGGTAAGAAGATTGTGCTTAATCCTTTGAAACCCAAGCCAATTGACATGAGAAAGAAGACAGAAGCACCAAAGGTGAAAGGCTTGAACATCATAAGCCCAAAGGCATTTGAAAGGGTAACAGTTCAAGAATCTATTATGTTGTCTTGGTTGCTAGGGAACTTCATGGAGAGACCCGTGAGGAGCAACCTGAAGAAGTGAAGTCAGTGCTCCAGGAATTTAAGGATGTTTTCCCTGAGGAACTCCCCGATCATTTACCGCCCATGCATGACATACAACACGCCATAGATTTTATGCCCAGAGCGACCCTACCTAACTTGCCTCACTATAGGATGAGCCTTGCAGAGTATGCCAAGTTGCAAAGGCAAGTAGAAGAACTACTTAGAAAGGGTTTTGTTCGTGAAAGCATGAGTCCTTGTGCAGTCCTTGCACTTTTAACTCCAAAGAAAGATGGAACTTGGAGGATGTGTGTTAATAGTCATGCCATCAACAAGATCACTGTGAAATATCATTTTCCTATCCCTCGGTTGGATGGCATGTTGGATATGATGGTTGGAGCAACTATCTTCTCCAAGATAGACTTGAAAAGCGGCTTTCATCAAATTAGGGTTCGTTCTGGTGATGAGTGAAAAACTGCCTTCAAGACGAAGGATGATTTATATGAGTGGATGGTCATGCCTTTTGGATTGTCCAATGCTCCTAGTACCTTTATGAGAGTGATGACTCAAGTACTCAAGCCTTTTATGGGGAAGTTCTTGGTTGTGTACTTTGATGACATCCTCATCTATCGTAAGTCTAGGGAGCAACACTTAAACCACCTAACTCAAGTTTATACTACCCTTAGGAAGGAGAGTTTATATGGCAACCTCAAGAAGTGCTCTTTCTTCACCGATAAAGTCATTTTCCTAGGTTTCATAGTATCCTCGGAGGGAGTTTCTGCTGACCCCCAAAAGATTCAAGCGATTGTGGATTGGCCCGAGCCCAAAAATATCCATGAAATTTGAAGCTTTCATGGGATCGCTTCCTTTTATAGCCGATTCATCAAGGGGTTTAGTACCATTATGTCCCCCATCACTGATTGCATTAAACAAGGGGAGTTTGTTTGGACTAAAGCTATTGCTAAGGCTTTCAATGAGGTAAAACAAAAGATGACCGAGGCATTGTCATGCGTCTCCCCGATTTTACCAAGCCTTTTAAAGTGGAATGTAATGCCTCGGGTATTGGTATAGGGGGAGTACTTAATCAAGAGCACCATCCAATTGCTTATTTTAGTGAGAAATTGAATGATGCTAAGCAAAAGTACTCCACATATGACAAATAATTTTATGCCATTATTTGAGCTCTTTGGCCTTAGCGCCATTACTTGTTGTCTCGAGAATTTGTTATCTACTTTGATCATGAAGATTTGCGCTATCTCCATTCCCAAAAGAAGCTAAATTTTAGGCACAGTAGTTGGGTTGAATTTTTGCAACGCTACTACTTTGTGGTGAAACAAAGGGTGGGGATTGAGAATAAGGCTACTGATGCACTAAGTCAAAGGGTGTCTTTGCTATCCGTCATGAGTGTTAAGGTTACTGGGTTTAAACGACTCAAGGATGACTATGAGTCATGCCTAGATTTTAGGGAGCTCTTCACTAGCCTAAGTAATGCCTCACGACCAATCCTGGATGATTATACCCTTCAAGATGGTTACTTGTTCAAAGCCAACAAGTTATGTATCTCTCGGTCTTCAATGAGAGATTTCCTAGTTTGGGAGATACATGCGGGAGGCCTTGTAGGTCATTTTGGCCAAGACAAAAAAATTAAGGAAGTGGAGCATCAATTCTATTGGCCTGGTCTTAAGAGGGGCGTTGCCAAGATAGTTGGTTAGTGTCGTACATGTCAACTAGCCAAACATCGCAAGCAAAACATTGGCTTGTACATGCCTCTACCTGTGCCGGATCGCCTGTGGCAAGATATGAGTATGGACTTTGTATTAGGTTTGCCCGGCACCTTTAAGAAGCTTGATTCTATTCTAGTAGTTGTTGATCAATTCTCTAAGATGGCTCATTTCTTACCATGTTCTAAGACCTCTGATGTTTCTAAGATTGCAAAACTCTACTTTGATGAGATTGTCAAACTTTATGGTCTTCCCAAAACCATAGTGTCCGATAGGGATGTTCGCTTCATGAGTTATTTTTGGAAGACCTTGTGGCATTTAGTAGGCACCAAATTGAAATTTTCCACGACATTTCATCCTCAGAGTGATGGTCAAACCGAGGTGGTTAATCGTAGTCTAGGCAACCTCCTTCGGTGTCTAGTGGGTGAAGCCAATCGGAATTGGGATTCAATTCTTCCTACAACCTAACTTGCATATAATAGCTCTGTCAATAGGTCTATATGCGCTAGTCCGTTTGAGATTGTGCAAGTATATACACCTAGGAAGCCCTTAGATCTTTTGTCCATGTCCCCACATGTTAGGATTTCTGAATCTACTGAGGCATTTGCACAACATATTCATGATTTGCATAATGAGATTCGCAAAAAATTCAGGTAAGTAATTCTCAATATAAAATTCATGCCGACACTCATCAACGTCATGCGAGTTTTTGATTATGTCCCGATTCAGATTCGACCTGAACAGTTTCCCTCTGGGACCATTAAGAAATTGCAGGCTCGTAGTGGCGGTCCATTTAAGGTATTGAAATGAATGGGCCCAAATGCATATGTCATTGACCTTCCTCATGATTATGGTACTAGCTCCTCCTTTAATATTGAGGATCTATTTGCTTATAAAAGCCCCACAGCTATTCCCGATACCTCTTTTGATGAGCCTTTGTTTGATCCTATTGATGCCCCTATTCCTACCCCTTTACCCTTAAATCTGTCTTATGCACATAAAGAATCTATTGATGCTATTTTAGATGAGCAGATTGTTTCTACCAAGGATGGAGGAGTTCACTGTTTCCTAGTTCGATGGCAAGGGCGACTAACTTCTAATTGCACATGGATTACTTGAGATGAGCTGCACGATCGGATCCCGACTTGCCGGAGTACTATCAAAGCTCTTGATTTCCACTCGACGGGGTCGAGTTCTTCTCACCTCGGGGAGAGTTGGTGCAAACACGAGATACAGGCCCCCAATTATATGCATGTATGGGAGGAAGAGCAAAAAGAAGACGACCCAACTTGTGGCCTTATGGATGGGGCCTATTAGTTATTGGGCTTAAGATTAAGCAAGCCCGAGCATTTAATAATTAAGGTTTCTTTATGCATTTTATTGTTAGCTATTTAAGCACTTTTTCCGATTATTGTAAGAAAGCTTTTATGAATTATTAAAAACGTGTGTTTTCTTTTTTGGTGCCGACTCAGTTTTGCTTGGTGTCGACTCCAAGCAACCCTTAGGTGCTAACTCCTAGGGTTTATCTTTTTGTTCTATTGTTAGTGTGGTTGTCCTACGTCATAATTTCTGGGGATTATCTATTGCTTATTACTACAATTGAATTCGTGTGGTATCCCATGCATGATGCATAACAAATAATTAAACTATATCAATAATATATAAATATATAAATATATATATATATATATATATAGAAACTGGAAACTACTCCCAAAAAAGGATGCACCAAGTACTAGCAAACCAGAAATTGTTAGGTCTAGTCATCCTCCTCAAGAAGCCATACTCTTTAAACACCGTAGTACAGATGTTATTGCCTCCCCCTTCAAGTGTGCTACAACCCCGGAAGAAAAGGTTGTCGGGAAGGTAATAGAGCAAAATAACTATACCAACCAGTGTTTAGGAGTCATAGGAAAACAGCTTGATAGGATAGAAGATAGGATTGACAACAAGGTTCTCCTTGAGCTAGGAAACCCTAGCAAACCAATCCAGACTCTAGAAAAACTATTTTTAACTCTTTGGTCCATGAGACCATGGTCAACCTTAAGGATGATTAGTTCTTGCCTAAGGGTTCTAACCTCAGACTTGGTATCTTTAATTTCTTTTTGGAGTTCTTGGACGGTGATCTCTTTCTTGGATTTGGTAAACCTATTGTAGATTTTCTCCAAATCAACTTTGGGTTCTTGAAACCTAGGTTTGGATGTCTTGTCTTCCTTGACTAGGGTTTTGTGGAACTCAGTAAGTCTTCGAGATTTCTCTTCGGGGTCCTTGATCTGTTCTATGAGATCTAAGAGTAGTTCTTCTTGTTTAGAAAGAACTTTGATAGTATTGTTTTCGCAATGATTATCTTGACAAGGTATGGCTTCATCCGGACTACTAGAGGTGTTATACGCAACTCTAGGAGAGGATGAAGATTGGTAAATCTGACAGATTTCTCGGTCAATAGAACTATTGGGAGACTCACTTTCTGGATGGTCTAGTTCTAGGACTTTAGAGATATCTTGAGATACTAATGAATGCGTAGGGGAGATGCCTGGACATTCTTTCTTGAAATGTCCCTTTTTCCCACACTTAAAGCATTTTCCTTTTGCTTTAGGTTTGAGGTTCTCTAGGGGTTCCCTTTCTTATAGAAGTCATTGTTTTTGAACTTCTGTCTCCTATATTCTTTGGAAGCTATCCTTTTCCTGTGGAAATCTTTAAAGGCTGGGTTTCCTCTAAACTTGGATATCCATTTCTTAGGAGGAAGTGGAGGTGTATCATTAAGCTGGTCGTCTAGTGGCTCTTTCTCCTTTTCACTTTCTGAGGAGGGTTCATTAGGACTGCTAGAGGATATATGGGCTTTTAAGACATTTACTTTTGGTGAAGGAGAGACTGGCTTCTCTACTTTCTGTGTTGAATGTCTAGCCTTTGTTGGTGGAAGTCTGGGTTTGGACATGACACAATTCTTTTTATGCCAATTGAAATGTTTCTCAAAGTATTCAAAGAAAGGATAATCAGCTTTTACCTCTTTCATGAACAACTTCCATTTCTCCAAAACTTCAACCTTTTGTTCCTTGGTATGGTTGGCTCTATAGGCTTCTCTTTTAACTCTGTTCTGTTCATAATTAAATTCCTTTTCAAGAGCGTCCATATCAGGGATGAACTCTTTTGTCAACATTAGGAGCTGATGGTCATATTCAGTTTCTTCTTTGAATAGGATTTCTAAAGTCGATCCCGATGGTGAGGGGGGCTTAAGATCCCGATTGTTTTTGTCATCTTCTTGATCAAGAATCGAGTCTTGCTTGGCTGTGTAACAAGGGGTACTAACCTGGGAGTGGTCTTTAACACCTTGAAACTGTGGACCTAAGTCTCTTCTAGACGTAGGGAAGGGAGCTCGTGTTCTAGACGAACTACACCGAGATGCGGTCTATCTTTCAAGAGGATGGTTGGTTGCCTAAAAGGTTGGCGTAGATCTATGGATCTAGACCTTGGTTCCTGGTATGTTTCCTGGTGCAGATCTAATAAGGATCTGGGGCGGGGTTCATCATACTCTAAGGGTAATCTAAACCTAGATTGGTCAAAGCTAAGTCTAACCGTTCCATCGGCTAACTGCTGGACATAATCTAGATCTGGATTTCTAACAGGATTCTAGATCTGCAGAGGATAATTTTCATTCTCTAGAGACCATTGTGCTGGGAATGTTATTTCAGACCATTTCGGGGTTCTTGGTACCTGAACGGTGGATCTAACATCCGAGGTTTGGATAAGAGTGGTTTCACCCGCCTTTCTCTTATCAAATGCCTGGATGGACATGTTCGTCCTCATGCACTTATAATACACTCTGTATATAAGAGCAAGCTGCTTAGTTCCATGTAACACAAGGTTTCCATGGGTTTTGATGTTGAGAGTGAGGACCTTTAGGATGTGAGGGTCGTCAATCGTAAAAGTGAGGTTTGGGAAACAGTCGAAGTGAATTGGACCGTTGCTCAAACTGGATTCTATGGTTCCTAGAAGACTGTCATTAAATACGATAAGACGGGTGTCTCTAAGTGCCATAAGGATCGAGTTGTTCAAACCTTCTCTGATTAATGGTTTTACTCCAACTTGTACAAGTCCTATGTGGAGGAATTTATGACTATTTTTCCTGTGAGCTTTCATGGTCATAGGGGACAACAAATAACAAGTTTCATATTCCTTGTTAATGTCAGACTTGTTCTATAGTCCTAACATGGTAGTTCGTTCTGAAAGACTTTTTTAAGGACCATGACGAAGACTTATAGACTTGGGTTGTGGGAACTTTGGGTATGTTCCAATCTCCTAACTTCTGATCTAGATCTGAAAGCTGGTACGACTACGAGTTGTTGACTGTTCCATCTTCGTGTGGAATCTCAGGGGGGTTTGTCTTGCTAGATCGATGGAAGTGGAAGAGTCACTCCTTCTAAACATCCTATTTATCATTCTGGATTAAAAGCCTAAGAAATCAATTACAACCTAGACAACCTTTATCTTCCAATTTTTGGATCTAACCTTAGATCCGAAAAAACAGGAGTGTATGGACGCATATACGTAATATGTTACCACTTACCGCCGCTCGGATGCCTTTTGTGGTGTTTGCTACTACCGACCGCCGCTATTCCCTATTATTGGTGTTTACAAACCCTATCGCTCATACCCTTAACGCCTAACGCCCACCTGGCTAACGGCTCACACGGGACTTTACTGTTTGACGCGGGTTCACACTCAACCTCGGTACTTTAGACTTCTTGGGCAGCAAACAGACACAAAACTGGAGCTTACTCCTAGACTTACAGGATAATATTTCTTCACGTAACTTGGCTTAGTACACATCTGCAACAAATTGTGGGGAAAGAAACAAAGACAAGAAGGAAAAGATAACTGGGAAGCAAAGGATTAGCTTAAACAGGTAATCACAAGATAATAAACAGTTTGAATGAATGGGAGGCTCGACCTACCACCAAAAGAAAGAACAGTAAAAACTGGCTAAAATGAAATAGTAGATGAAAAATGCAACATATGGGAGTGGAAGTGCTATCGGAAAATAGATGTAAAACAAAATAATGTTTGTTAGAGATAACATGCTACAAAGTAATGTATAACCACAAAATAATGGATAACTATGGCAGTATCACCGGCCAACTTGATTATAATTCAAAATAATTACAGTAACTTACAAACACTTAAGATCGGCCAAATGGCTCCGATACCAAATGGGGGTAAGCTACGGACAAAGGGTGCCGTTCAGAGGGCACTTGGGGCGGAAGTATAAATAGGTTACAAATGTAGTTCTGGTACAAGTGTAAACTAAGGGAGGGGAGAAGAGGAGAGCCATTCTGATTACAAAGTATTTCTGAGTACAAAGTAAGAGAGAGCTCTGAGGTGTATGAAGCCTGCCGAAGATTGAGGCCAAGGATGCCTTTTATAGCTGGAGGAAGCCTTGGATCCATTTAGGAGACTGCTGGAATCACGGGAGGTGAAATGCTTTTACTTCCAGGTGAATATCTTTTTAGCCGAAAGCAATAGTGATTTCAATGATTCTGTTGGGGGCATTGTAGAGTGAATAAGAATGGTCAGTCCTTTGTTTATGAACAGTGTCTTGTCCCCTTGCTTTTTCGGAATAGTAACTTCTGCATAGTGTTCGGGATGCGGCAAAGCGAATGCTGGCTTTGGCAACTCTGCAAGTGCAGTACTGCTCGAAAAGTAACCGGTTTTGCAAAGGTGGTTCTTGAGCTTGTCCGGGCTTCCGGAGTATTTGGGAGCCGTTCATCAATCACTGTCCAAATTATAACCATCATAAGGATCTTGAGAATCCTGGAATGGGTCAATTGGGACACGGTTGCACGAGGCTTACGAAGAGGCGGGAGAGTTCTTTTCTGCTGACTCTAGGTGTGCAGATTGAAGGAGTAGCTGTTGGGCAAAATCCTTGAGTTCTTTACTAGATTTTCCGGAGATCTAAACGGAATCTAGGCTTGACTGTGATCTTGTGCAATGAGCTATGGGTTTTCAGATCTTTGGAAGAGGGAAATCTTTATATAATCTGGAGATAGCATCGGTTGGTCTGAATTTATCCCACCATTTTGTAAAGAATTCCCTGTCGAGCGATTCAGTTGATAGCATAATTCCACATGCAAATCCAGTGGATCTTGTATTGAATTGTCATATGCAAGATGGCTGGAAACCGTGAAGAATGCTTATCTGTCTGGAACCAGGAACTGAAATATCTTAGTGCATCCTGTAGGGGTTCTGGGAAATTCTATGGAGTTGAACCAAACATTTCCCACCACTTGAGAAACCACGAAGGTATCTGTCCCTTGAAATTCTTATCAAACTGAATGAACCATAAGTGATCATAGTTCTCATTCTGGAAGAATAATATCTTTTCAAATGCATCCATATAATCATAATAATTGTATAGGGGTTCTGTGCCCTTGAGTACTGTAAGTATTTCGAGAGTGGAGGGGTGTCCCCAAACTTTGCAGCTTACAAAACTCTGGATTATGAATTTATGGTATAAGACAATTGAGGGATTATTCCTGTCTCTGATGTCTTCTATTCTCGCAGACTTTTCTTGGATGAGTATGCCTTTATAGAATTTGATGTTCTTCTCTGGGCTTTTGGGAAGAAAATGCCATTCATGTGGCAATACTTCCATTGCTAATGCTAGCGGATCTATTATATGGGCCAAGTGTGGCTCAATATAAGAGATGTCTTGAACAAAAGGTTTCTTGATGTAAAAGGCTCTACCTGTTCTAGGAGGGAGAGTAAAAGAAGGTTGTTTAGGCACAATCAGGCCAAAGGGTTCTTCATCCGTATATGGAGAAGGTGCTTTGGAAGGAAGTGTGGCTAAAGCGTAACTATAATGTGTTGTCCTTGGGGCCTTTGGTAATTTGGCTTCGGGATGGTAGAGACCAAATAACGATTGGCAACAACGGATGGTGACACAGGTGAAATTTTTGGTGAACTGGAAAAGTGTACTAAAGGGCCAGGGTTACGTGCCTGGACTGGTACTCCTAGTGGTTTGCTGTTTAGGCAACTTAGGGGGTTGGGGTTGTACGGGTTTCTTCCCGGACATTTTGTTCTCGATTCTGCAAAAATTCACGAGTCGGAAGTCGGGATCTTGTTGCTCGAGTTCCGGCTATGAATTCAATGTCAAAATCGAAAACTGAAAGAATGGCTTGCCAACGTGCAAAAATTTGCTTTGATGCAATGTTTTGAACATCTTTTTCTAAAACATGTTTTGCAGATTTACAATCAATTCTTAATAAAAACTTTTGATTCAAAAGATCACTTTGAAATTTTGAAATGCATAGTACTACAGATAAAATTTCTTTTTAATAGTACTATAATTAAGTCGAGTGGGAGTCCAAATTCTGAATGAAAACAGACAATCTCTTCAGGGGAAGTGAGACTAGCACGCTGAAGGAGAATGCCACCATAACCAATGTTAGAGGCATCTGTGCGGACTACCTTGAAGGAATTTTCAGAGGGGATTCCAAGGCAAGGGAGTGTCTTGACATATTTTTTGATTTGTTGGACTACCAATGTATGAGCAGGTGTCCAAGGAGGAGGATTGGTTTGAAGTCTATCAAAAAGAGGCTTGCATTGTTGCCTAAGATTTTGATAGAAATCAGAAATGTAATTGAGAGATCCTAAGAACCTTTGGAGTTGGGTTTTTTCTAGGATTTCATCAGGAAACTTTTCTGCAAACTGGATGGCTCTATCTATGGGTTTGATGACTCCGTGTCTTATATCAAAACCTAAGAACCTTACATTTGTTTGGAAAAGCTTAATCTTTGGAGCCGAGACAACAAGACCATTTCTTTTGATGGTTTGGAAGAATGTTCTAAGATGCTTCCAATGTTTGTCTAGGGATTCTGAGAAAATGAGTACATCATCAATGTATACTATGGTATGGCTGGAGAATGGATTAAAAATCTCATTCATGATGTTTTGGAATTCAGAAGGTGCATTCTTATGTCCAAAGGGCATTACATTCCATTCGTAATGGCCAAAGGGTGTGGTGAAGGTTGTCTTGTACCTATCGGACTCTCTAATTTGTATCCGCCAAAAACCACTCTTCATGTCAAACTTATGAAAACCTTTGCTATACTAAGCCTGTTAACTAAGTCTCTTTTGTTGGGAATGGGGTACCTTATCCATTCTAAGACCTTGTTAAGGGGCTTGTAATTGATGACAAGTCTAGGGACACCTCTTTCTATCTCAGCGTTTTTCCGGACGTAAAAGGCTGGACAGGTCCATGGTGACCTAGAGTTCCTGATAATTCCCCTTTTAAGAAGATCCTCTATTTCCGTCTTGCAAGTATCCATGAGTTCTTGGCTCATCCGGATGGGTCCGGCTTTGGTAGGGATGTTCTTTTCATGGAAATCCTTGACATAAGGTAGTGCAACTTCGTGCCTTTTCCTATGCCGTAAAGGGTCTGTGGGAAGATCAGAGCAAATTTCATGCTTGAGTTTTGCTTCAAACTTTTCGATGTCCGATTGGTAACTCTTGCAAGCTAATCGCTCATCAATCCTTTTGTAACCTAGTTCATTACTAAGGTACTTAAGGTGTTGGGTTTTTGCCTTTATGAGGCTAAGGGTCTTGGAGATTGAAACCTCTTGGAGACTATTGATGTCTTTAGGTTCTGGGCTCCCGAGAAACTTAAACTAGACTGGTTGGCCAAAAGGATGGGTAGTGATACCTTCACTATCCGTGGTGAAAGGATACAACAGACACATGAACGGGTTTCCTAAGATGACTCTATCTGTCATATTTTTGACAAGAACAAAGGTGGTTTTAAAACACGCATTGTCTTGGCAAACATGTGCTTTTGGGATTTTAAATTCAATCTGCATTTTCCCACCACTTGCGGAAGTTAACCGTTCTTTGGTTTTCCGGAAGTATTTGGAGGGGATGATTCCTTCTTGGATGCAGTTGAGATCTGCGCCTGAGTCTATTAAGGCTACAACCTCAAATTGAAAATCCGATCGATGACAATCCTAACTTTGGAATGCCATTTCTGGAAGTTAATTCTACTGATGGTTTGCAAGAACGATTTATTTAATGGTTCGGGCTCCATATCTGTAGTAGGATTAACTGTTTCATCTACTTCAACATCAGAAGGGTTTTGTAATGAGATTCTGTCCTCATTGCCGTGATGAGAAGTATATTCTAGGTTTTTAACTCTTTGGTCCATGAGACCATGGTCAACCTTAAGGATGATTAGTTCTTGCCTAAGGGTTCTAACCTCGGACTTGGTATCTTTAATTTCTTTTTGGAGTTCTTGGACAATGATCTCTTTCTTGGATTTGGTAAACCTATTGTAGACTATCAGATTTAATGACGGTCTTCTAGGAACCATAGAATCCAGTTTAAGCAACGGTCCAATTCACTTCGATTGTTTCCCAAACCTCACTGTTGCGATTGACGACCCTCACATCCTAAAGGTCTTCACTCTCAACATCAAAACCCATGGAAACCTTGTGTTACATGGAACTAAGCGACTTGCTCTTATATACAGAGTGTATTATAAGTGCATGAGGATCGAACATGTCCATCCAGGCATTTGATAAGAGAAAGGCGGTGAAACCACTCTTATCCAAACCCCAGATGTTAGATCCACCGTTCAGGTACCAAGAACCCCGAAATGGTCTGAAATAACATTCCCAGCACAATGGTCTCTAGAGAATGAAAATTATCCTCTAGAGATCCAGAATCCTGTTAGAAATCCAGATCTAGATTATGTCCAGCAGTTAGCCGATGGAACGGTTAGACTTAGCTTTGACGAATCTAGGTTTAGATTACCCTTAGAGTATGATGAACCCCGGCCGAGATCCTCATTAGATCTGCACCAGGAAACATACCAGGAACCAAGGTCTAGATCCATAGATCTACGCCAACCTTTTAGGCAGCCAACCATCCTCTTGAAAGATAGACCGCATCTCGGTGTAGTTCGTCTAGAACACGAGCTCCCTTCCCTACGTCTAGAAGAGACTTAGGTCCACGATTTCAAGGTGTTAAAGACCACTCCCAGGTTAGTACCCCTTGTTACACGGCCAAGCAAGACTCGATTCTTTGATCAAGAAGATGACAACAACGATCGGGGACAGTCTTAAGCCCCCCTCACCATCAGGATCTGACTTTAGAAATCTTATTGAAGAAGAAACTGAATATGACCATCGACTCCTAATGTTGACAAAAGAGTTCATCCCCGATATGGACGCTCTTGAAAAGGAATTTAATTACGAATGCGAACGAGTTAAAAGAGAAGCCTATAAAGCCAACCATACCAAGGAACAAAAGGTTGAAGTTTTGGAGAAATGGAAGTTGTTCATGAAAGAGGTAAAAACTGATTATCCTTTCTTTGAATACTTTGAGAAACATTTCAATTGGCATAAAAAGAATTGTGTCATTTCCAAAACCAACTGGAAACTACTCCCAAAAAAGGATGCACCAAGTACTAGCAAACCAGAAATTGTTAGGTCTAGTCATCCTCTTCAAGAAGCCATACTCTTTAAACACCGTAGTACATATGTTATTGCCTCCCCCTTCAAGTGTGCTACAACCCCAGAAGAAAAGGTTGTCGGGAAGGTAATAGAGCAAAATAACTATGCCAACCAGTGTTTAGGAGTCATAGGAAAACAGCTTGATAGGATAGAAGATAGGATTGACAACAAGGTTCTCCTTCAGCCAGGAAACCCTAGAAAACCAATCCAAACTCTAGAAAAACCCTTAGTCAAGCTTCCCACAACTAGACAAGCTAGCCTCAAACCTAAGGACCAAACAGCCTTACAAATTGTGGCCCAAAAGCTTGAAGATCTCATGAAAAAGGAACCAGTCACCCCTTCACCAGATCCCACCTCAACCAGCGGGGACTCAAGGCTAGAAACCTTACATGCCCATACAGCTTCTAGCGATTCTAGTAGAACCTCCTCAGAAAATGAAAAAGAGATAGAACAACTAGAAGACCAATTTCGAGGATTACGGGTAAATAGGCTTTACCAACCCAAGGTAACCCCAACTAGCCTTACCAAGAATTGGTATCCTGCACCCACACCCCCCGATCTTCAATTTGAAGAAAGAACCATGCAGTTTACAAGATATCAGTGGAAAACTCTATGAATGGAACATAGATGGTTTATCCGAACAAGAAATCCAAAACAAAATCCAGCATATAACCATGGTAGCCAATAACTATCTGAATGATGGTATTCCAAATACTGAGGTTGTAGAACAGGTTAACTTCAGGAAGAGTCATTGTAACCATGGTAACTATATATATATTTTAACTGCAACAAATTAAGAAGTTGTACTTATTAGGATCTTTCTTCAAACATGAAAGTCCTTTTGGTCAAATATTACTGATCAAGAACGGAGGGTTGTACCGGGAATAGTTTAAGGAGGAATTGTGAGTCACTTTGTGAAGACATATATTTGTTGCGTTCTGTTTTAATTTGTTACTTAAAATTATTACTTGGTGAAGATATTTTGTATGTAATTTCTTTTTAAAGAGTTACCCATGGCACCAGTTCATCAAAAACAAAAAGAGTTACACATGGCACTAGAGAATACAAACCTTTCACTTTTCTTCAATTTTGCCAAAGAATCAATTCTGTTTGTGAAAAATTTAGTTTCTTTGGTAGAGTATTCTTCGATGATTTCTGTTAAAGGCTACAAGTTAAAGGCACATTTATTATTCTATTAAAATATGTTTTTATGCATTTTTATTAAAGAAAAAATTATTTGTGTACAAATATTAAGAAAAACACAAATATAATTCAATAAATTTTTTTGTGTGCAAACCAATGAGTTATTGATAAGTATATTTTTCATTTTGAAAAGTATGAATTGCAACTCATAATTGAATATTAACCAATAAATTAGGGCATCTTTTAACAAGACTATCATTTAATTTGCAAGAAAATCTCTTCATGCAAAGTTTGCATATGTACTTTTTCTGCAATTTGCAAGACAGTGTCTCTTTGTGAAAAGATGAGTTGTCTGCTAGTAGAGGTAGAGTATGTGATTGTTGCGGAAGTCTGAAAAAAACACACACGATACTCTCTTTGATGGATAGAAACTAAATTGTTAGTTCCTGGGTAGTAAACATCGAATCCACAAGGGGTTCCTTGAATTCACAAGGCAATAGATCTGGAATCCACCAGAGAAAACAATAGGCAAAGTTTGTATTTTTCTTAATTTGAAAACTCACTTGCCTTGAGAGGCTACAATGCGTTTAAATAGTAAAAAGAAAACTTGGGGTGACTAGAAACCCTAAGGCAGCTAGCAAACTCTAAGGCCACTACGAAAGCATATAAAACCCTAATTTGACTAAAAAAACATTAAAAATACCTAAAACAAGGAAATAAATCATCTGAACCTAAAATAACAAAAATTACGTAAATATATTAAAGTTAAATAATTACAAATTTTAAATATTAAACCGTGTCCTACATCTTGAAACAAACTCATCCTCGAGTTGATGGTTGAAATCGAAAATCTTCCACTTCAAATATACAAATACTTTGATTGCTTTAATGAATTGATCTGGTTTTGAACCTTGAATTCTTCATAAAGTGTAGCATAAAATCTATTCTCATCTACCTTCAATTTATTTGCAACATCAATCAACAAAGGACTAATAATAAAATTAAAATTTTGTTAGGACATATGTGGATATTGTTAGAGACATATGTCACGTAAATTGCCTAATCCTTTGACAAAAAACACTTTATTTGTAATTGGGTAGATCTAGGATGGGTTCAGTACTTCAAGGAACAAGAGGTCAAGTCTAGTATTGAAGCCATGCAAATCTGTCTAAGAAACAAGTGAAGAAGTGTTGATCATTAAAGTTCGACTGATTCATATCTATTAAGGTTTAATGCTTATGCTCGACAAATTTGCTCGACAGAAATAATATCTATCGAGAATTATGAAATTCAGATTTCCAAATCTGTTTTCACACATATCCAAGTTTATTTGTGTAGGTTTTCTTTTCTCAAAACCCTAAACATATATAAGGATTATTTTAAAAGCCGTCAAAGGTGATGCAAATTGATGTAACTCAATGCAAATTGATTGTGCATGCAAATTGTGACCGGAGTCAGAATTTGCCCTAGTTCATCATATTCCTTGTAGAAGCTATTGCGTCTTTACGCCAAGGGTTTTGTAACCAAAGAGCTTCTTGGTCTTTATTGTTTGGATAAACTAAAGAACTTTACAGCCAACATCTTCCTCAAGTTGGTGTGTTAGTCACATACTTGGATCTGTGCATCGATTGGTTAGTCACGCATCTTGGGAGCTGTATATTGAAAGGAGAGATTGTCACTACATTAAAAATCCAATTGTGTATTGGGGTAAAGGTTCAACTATCGGTTGGTATTAGGTACTGGGATTCCTTTTACTTGTAACCGCTTGTTTTGATAATAGTGGATTCTCCGGAGTGGTACCCTTAAATTCACCTGGTAGGGTTTTGCCTCAATGGTTTTCCCCATTCGTAAACAAATCACCCGTGTCAAATTTAATTTCCGTTGCATTTAGTTTAATTGGTGATTTGTTTGTGCTATCACGCTTATTGCATGTAATTGAACTTAGTTAATTCACTTGGCTAATTGATTGGTTAATTTACCAAAAGGGTCAATACATTCTTGGCCTATGAAATTTTTTACTCCAAGAAAATCAACATATTGTGTAGTCATCTTCAACAAATCAACCAAAACTTGAAGATTGTGAGTTATGGACTTATCCTCATATTTAACCTCAATTGGATCTTCCACAATATTCTCAACAATTACCATCTCTTTATTTTTGTTATTATCCACAAGCAGCTCAACCTTCTCTTCTTTGACCTCTTTATCGAACTTTTGACAAGTGGTATCTTCAATCTTCAAGTCAATAACTTGTTGCAAGTTTTGATCTTTTTTAACCACTTTAAAATTTTCTTTAGAAATAGGTTGTGTCTTCTTTGTTAGATTCTAAGACTTTAGGAACTAATGTATTAGAACTTCAATTTGTAATATGTCGGCAAACCCCGATCAAAAATAGAGTTTAGGTTTAGGCTTGCTCAAAGTGTGTTTTAATGTAAAATTGGTATTGAGTGATTGCAGGATTTATTGGACAAAATCTGCAAGGCTCAATCGATCGAAAATTAGACTTGATCGATCAAAACTCGTGCAGATTTAATTTTTTACAGAAATTCCAATTCAGCCTAAGCCCATATGACGTGTAGGGTTAAGTGTTTTACTTCAAGTATAAAAGGAAAAACCAAAATTAATAATGTTGATAAATCAAAAGAGAAAGTTGGTCAAACTTCTAGTAATTCTCTAGGTTTACAATGTTTTGGTTGTCGAGGGTATGGTCATGTAAAATCTAAATGTCCTACATTCTTGAGGTCAAAGGGTAAAGTTATGACTGTAACCCTTAGTGATGATGAAGTTTCTGATCATGAGTCCGGTAGTGATGAAGATGGAAACTTCTTTGCTTTCACAACTATTACTGTAGTTGATGAAAGTGTTGTGGTTGAAGAAAACCCTTTTGATGGGGAACTCACTAAGTGTGCTGATTTGCAAGAACCTTTTAATAAACTATGCACGGTTGCTGCAAAGGTATAAGAGACCGCGCCCCCGACCCGTTTTTATGAGATGTTAGGCCAAATCCATGTGAATGGGTGGAGTCGTGTTATTGCCTCTCAAAATGGAGGTTCGACTAGTTATATTTTTCCCTTTAGATTAAGGGTTTTACAATGGAGTCGCCATTTATTTAATTATTGGAACAATAAGAAAACCATGAATGAAAAATTCCTCATTTTATTAATTTGAAATTGAATTTACATTGATCATAAGAAAATTACATGGCTTTGGTCCTAGATACAATCTAAGATAAAGTACATGGCTTTGTTTCTTAGTTACAATCTAAAAATAAAAAATTATATGGATAAGCATTTGATCTACTAACTCTTGATCTAAGCTCGGAGGCTATGTTACAAGGTGGGAAGGTGTTAGGCACCCGCCTTGGCCGGTGAAACCGGTCTTCTAGACTATGGTGGCCAACATTCATATCACATCATCCAATATGTCAATCAATTTGTATGTTGAATTTAATGTGTGTGCATGTGATAAACCCTAATTCAATTTATTAAGCATAACGTTTGGATTAAAAAATGAACTCTAGTGAATGTGTGTGGATAGTGATAACCTAGATTTAGGGATTTGAAAGAATTACTAAACAAACATGTTTTTCATATTTTTGATGTGGATTTAAGATTAAATCTAGTGATATGCATGAACATGTGATGAACAACTAAGAACATGTGAAGAACACATAAGAACAATTAAGAACATTCAAACATATTCAAGAGAATTATCATGCTTTAATCTTAAATTCTCATCATGGCAATATAAGCAAACAGTTAGGGAAGGGGATTATACCTTCATGCAAGATCCATGTAATGGAGGAGGAGATTCTTGATGGAGGTCCTAAGGGTGGAGGAAAAGAAGAACTAGGAGAGGGAGAGTGAGTCTCACTCAATACCTTGAGTCTCGGGAAGACCAAGATATGACAAGACTACTCAACTTCACTAAAACTCAAGAGAAGAGAAGAGAGGGGGGATTTTTTTGTGTGCTTTGGAATGAAGAAGAGGGGGAGTTTATATAGTAGTAGTGGAGGAAATATGAATGAAAGGACATTTAATGAGGGTTGACAAAGAATCATGAACCTAAACCTCATTTTAGCCTTGGGGGAAATCTGGTGCATTAAATTGAAAGATTGGTAGGAGTGAGGAGCAAGCCAAAATTCGGTTTTCCCGTAGCTGCTGTAATAGCCTATAGAGCCAATTTTGAAAAATCATATCTGCCTCAATTATGATCGGAATTGTCTCATTCTTGTGCTCAATTGAAGCCCCGGATGTCTAGTTTCTGGGAAAAATAACCTCATTCACAGATTCAAAATATTTCGAGAGATATCGATAAAATGGTGAGCAGAGGTCATTTGTTAGAAAATGGTTTCAGCACAATTAACACCAATAGGTCCCAAATTAGCTCCCAATTAACATTAAATGGCTCCAATCACTCCCATTTCAGACTTAATTGGTTCCAAATTTACTCTAATTAAAAGATAATTGCACAAATTACTCATTGAATAATTAATGTTTAACTATCTAGTTAATTAAGTGTGTGCAACCCTACCATAAAATGTAGTCCTAACCAATCAAATTATAACACATCATCAATCTCAAATTGATTATACTTATAACCAATTGAAATCAATTGTTCATAATCACATATAGTCGGACTCAATTTGTGATAGTGCATCTCAGCCATTAAAACTTGATTTGATGATAACTTTCAATCTAATGGTCCGATTAGGGCTCATGACCAGTCGATTTGATCGTTATAACATCAAGATCATTTTGGTAAAATGAGATTAAGGATCTAATAACCAGAATCAAGATGCATATTTTCAATATGAAATTACCCTTTTACCCTCCATATGAGGTTAAATACGGGTTGCAAAATAGGGTATCAACAAAAGGATGCAATGAGTGTAGACTTAGGTTTAAAGAAGATTGCCATCCTTGAACTTGAAAAGAAAAACTTGTTGCTGAATTTGCTTGATGCTAATGAATTGAGTAATAAGGTGAAGACTGAAAACATGATATTGTTCAATAAGATTAAGAACCTAGAACTAGAATTATCTATTGCTAAAGAACAAACAAATAGGTCTGCTAGTTCTAAACTTAATCACATGTTAAGTGTTCAGAAGTCTCCTTAGAAAAAAACAGATTTAGGTTTTGTTGATAGCATCTCTGTGTCTAAAACTCATTTCACAAATTTTGTTTCTTCTTCTGAGCCTCCCAAGATTGAGATTGTCAAACCAGTAGAAGTTACACCACCTCCTAGGAATATTAGGGTTCATCTTAAAGAGTCTAAGCCCAATAATCCTAACCTTCCTAAAGACAAGAAGCATGATAAACATTTGTGGGTTTGTCATTTTTGTGGAAAGGCTGGGCATACTTGCCCAAACTGTCTCAAATTGCAAGCTACAAAGCAAGCAAATAAGCCAAGAGTACCTGTGCCTCAAGCACAAGATTCTATGGTACTTATTAGTGAATTAGTAAAGGTTTTAAACCTTTATAACAATCTAGGAGTTGCTTATAATTCTAATATGAATAATAACTCCAAAGCCAGAGTTGCATCTAAAATGTTTTGGATGCAAAAGGCTCAATCTAATTGAGTCTTTCTAACATGGTCCTTGTGCTTCATCTCAAAATCCTTTGTGACCACTCTTTTCTTGAAGTTTTGTTTCCTTTTGTTTTTAGGATTTGTATTGCATTACATTCATGCATTCCATATTAGGTTGTTCTCGTTTGTTTCTTTAAAAAAAAATGGGAAGAGGGATGTGAAAGGATGTGTTTTGTATTATGTATCTTGGATTTATAGTTAAGGTTGGCTATATTTTTTTACATAACATGCTTGTGTACCTTGTTTAGCTTGGATGAGCTTATTTTTCTACACTTTGCTAGTTTTAACTATATAGTGTATATTGTGTGGGAGTTGTTTATAGTTTCTGATCACATGACCTTGATTTTGAACTCACATGTTTTTGATTGTTAGGGCTAAAAAATCCTAAAAGGAAGGCATAAATAACCATCTCACCACTGTTTACTAGCCAATCATGAACACCTTAGTGCATATCGTAAGATTTCGTGTTCGAGAAAGTGTAGCACATGCACAAAAAGAAAATAAGGTGTAGCCTTGGAATAAAAATAATAACATAAAATAATAAAAATGGTGTGTACATTATGTGGCTAAAATAAAAATTACACAAAGAAATAAAAATGGTGTGTACATTATATGGCTGAAATAAAAAAATTACATGATTGCAAACTTGTTTTCTTGGAGATGTGAGAGTTATATGACATAACTCTTTAGGTGATAGTCACTTTCAAACTTATGTGATGAATAATGTAGAAATTGTGAATGATTACTATCTACATATCACCTCACATGTAACTCATGCTGTTACTAGTAGCATACACTACACAAGTAAGTCTTTACTAAACTTAGTACATGAAATTGTGTGTGAATTTGGTTTGGCCATCCAAGATTATGTATTCGTTGATTTTAATACAAAATATGTTCTGTGATTGAATTTTGGAGACAAAAAATGTCATAATCTTGTTTTTGAAAGATTTGGGTTGAAACCAAGTGTTTTTGAAAAAAATATTTAACTTATACTCATGCATTTCATTCATGAAATAAGTTGGTTTGAGTTTTTTTGCCTAAAACTTCTGATGTTTTTTAAAATATCATATTTTCCAGATTTTCGATCGATCGAGTGTGTTTTTGGACCAATCAAAAATGCCTTAAAAGTTTAAGCCTAGTTACGCTTGGTTCAATTGATGCTCGATCAATCAAATCTGTTTTTCGATTGATCGAACCCCATTTTTGACTGATCGAATTTTTTAAAAATTCAAAGGGATAGTTTCTACCTGGCTCGATTGGTACCTAATCAGTACTCAACCAATCGAAATTCTAAAAGAGAGTTTTTAAAAAAGCTTTTTCTCTCATGTGTTCTTCAAAATTTCAAAAACGACTTTTCAAACTTTTTCTCTATTCTCTTCCTCGACCGATCCAATCTAAGGCATTTTTGTCATTTTCTTCCTCAAAATTCTCCAAGGTTTTCGTCCTCAAGCATTGGTAAGACCTTTATACCCTCTCCTTTTCAATTTATTTACAATGCATTTTCATGCATTTTTCATTGGAATTTTCGAACAAAAGAAATTTGGGATTTTTGTTTTTTCAATTGTTTTTAATCATATTTGTTCATTGGGTTTTTGTTCTTAGATGATATAACCATGATTCCTATGCATTAATTGGATTAATTTGGTGGTTTGAGAACAATTGGAAATTCTAGGGTTTGGTAATTTGTGAAAATGGGGATTTTGTTCAATTGGGTTTAATTTGATGGAATTGGCTTGAGAAATTGATAAATTCAGTCATTATATGATGTTTCCTAACTAGTATAATGGTTAATTGATCAATTTGGTTTGTTTTTTAAATTGGGTTTTTCAAAAATTGGGGTTTTTGGTTTAAGCCTCTTTGTTCAAGTCAATTGATGGTAAATGAAGTGAAATTGAACAAATTTAATGTATTAGAGCATGCATCATATGTGCATTCATTACATGCATTATATAGATTGTTATTTGTTAATAAATTTGTGCTCTAACCCTCTCTAATGCAGTCTACCATTGGTTTCCTATTTTGTTTTTGTTTTTGTTTTCGTTTTCCTCTAATTTCTTAGCATCATGGTTAGGAAGACTAGAGCTAAGAAAATCCCCATCCTCTTCTGATTTCTAAAGTGATAAGTTTAGGTCTAGGAAACACCAAGAAGCTTATAAGAAGCTTAATGTATTTAGACCTGTGTGGGCTAAGCATAGGGTTATCCTAGATGAGGTTGATCCCGAGATACGTAGGAACTTTGAGCGTAGGGGCTGGTTACCACTCTTAAAGGTTGAGCATCCTCCACCGACTACTTTGATTAGAGAGTTCTATTCGAACCTCTCTGTCCACTCCAATGATTCCAACATTTAGTTTGTGAAGAGTATGTCATTACTCTTGAGGTAGTGGCCTCTGCTCTTGGTGTACCTTTGGTACAGCAGCCTATGTACCTTTACACAAAGACTCCTCACCTTGATGACATCATGTCTCTCATCACCTTTGGTACTTCCATTAGTTGAGGTCCCGATCCTCGTGTCACCTCTTATGAGCTTATCGAGCTCAATTATTTGTTTTTCAGGATATCCTATCATTGCATTTGACCTATATCTCATCTTCATAATTATATTCCTCCTCATAGAATGGATGAAGCCATAGGTACTCCAATTCCTCTCAGCACATGATGATGAGCAAAGGTCATTCAAGAAGTTTTAGAGCTAAAGTTTGAAGTAGTGGTAAAGTAGACCCATAAGTTGACCACCAAAGCATTGGATTGTAGCTCCACCTATCCTCCATGTTATCCTCATCATAAGCCTGTAATGAGTTAAACAAACCAAACTCCTCATTAACTTTTTGCCTATCATTAGGATCGGGAAAGATCCTTTTGAGGCACTTGTTTCTCTCCACTGAAATTTCAGCATCTTTATGTGGTGCAACATGACCTCTAACTTCCTCAATCCATTTAATAGTATAATACCTAGTTAAAAACAAATAAACAAGTACAACTAATAAGTTTAGTTTATTTATTTGGAAATACCTAAAGAATATAAATGAAAAGATTAAAGAGATAGAAAAATTACTTTGGATTCAAGGAGTGGGCTAGGCAATGAAGTGGTGTGCAATTTTTAGTCCACCGTTCAATAAGTATATTGTGTACCACATCATAGAATGGAGACTCCTCATAGTCTTCCTTACCTTCATGTTGGTATATTTCTTTCTTCACATTTTCTATCATGGAATCCCACATTTCATACACCTTATGGAGAATAGGTGCATCCGTGTCGACCACTCGAAGCATCTCATAAATAGGTTCAGTGAATCTTAGAATGTATGCAACCTTGTCCCACCACAAATCATTCAAAATATAATCCCTCACAGTTTGAGCTTTTCCTACATCATCTTCTCTATATGACATCCATTCCTCACTAACAACCATATTTGAAGATTTTGTTTTACTTGAAACAATCTTTTAAGCATGATAATTATTGAAGCAAATCGTGTTTCAAAGAATGACAAGTAACTTCAAAGGAGAATATGAATTAAAAATTGCTAATCTCATAGAATGATTTGTGATGAAAATACGAATGAAAGTTGCCTCATCTGAAACTTGTGCAATCCATTTACATTCATTATATGCATCCTCATTCTCGCAAAGAGTACTTAGGTGCACATATATTCTTCAAAGCCAAATTGAGAGTATGCACAACACAAGGTGACCAAAATATATGAGGATATTCAGCTTCAACAATAGATCTTGCAGCCTTCATAATGCAGACGCATTATCGGTAATAATTTGGACAACATGTTGAGGCCCAACCTCACCAACGACCTTTAAAAACAAGTCAGCAATGAAGTGCTTGTCTTTGTACTCTTTGGTACCATCAATGGATTTGATAAAAATTGGCCCTTTCTGTGATGTAGCCATAAAATTGATAAGTGACCTTTTTTGTACATCTGTCCACCCATCACTTACAATGCTTAAACCCTTTTCTTTCCAAGTGTCTTTAATTGCCCTCAACAATTTCTCAATATGTGCCTTCTCTTTTTGCAACAAAGTTGTTCTTAATTTATTATAACCCGGAGGCACATAGCCCGCTAAATTATTATTAGCTGCAAACTTGATCATCTCAATCCAATACGGGTTCTTAGCAAAGTGAAAGGGTAAGCCAGCAGAGTAAAATGTCCTAGCAATAAGACAATCTAATTGCTCTCGACATTGATTGTTAAAAGCCCTCTCCAAAGGAGAATTCCCAATCCCAACCCCTTTTTTTTTGGGAAAAATGGATGACTTGTAGCTGTACTACTCTCCCTACTATCCAAATTAGGACTAGTAGGAGAATGGGTTAGTAAAGACACTAACTTAGGCTTCTTCAATCTACGCAAAGATTCCTCAAATGCATCTTCTAATTTCTGCATTTCATTTTGATACTCATCTCCAACCTTGGCACATGCTTGTATTCCAAACTTAGGCAATTTTAACAAGTGTGCCTTCACCCTTGAATAAGACCCCTTGAAAAAATTTTCACAATAGTTACATCTAAAAGAAACATTCCCACCACCAACACTTGCTTTTTCTAATCTAGTAACATATTTCCATAGAGGAGCAACATTCTCGGAAGATGATTTCTCATTCTCACTTTCATTTTCAGGATTCATTTTAATAATTCACCTACAATATTTAACTTCAATAAATAAATAAAACTATAGCAGGGCACAAAAACAAATTTATAAATGATAAGTTATAACTAAAAAAAAAAAAAAAAAGACAGAGGTCACGGCACCACAAAAGCAAAAAAAAAAAAAAAAATAAGACAAAACACGTTATATATATAAGTGCTTAACAGTTAACATTACACCCACCCACACTAAAATTAACACTTGAAAAAAAAAAAAAAAAAAAAAAAAAAAAAAAAAAAAAAGCAGAGAGAACAGAGAAGAGGTGAATCGGACCTGTTGTCCGCGCCGAGAGAGATGGAGATCGGAAGGGACGGATGGAACGCCGTCGACGTCGAGCTTCGCCCGATTGGCACGAGCTAACTCCGGCGAGGGACAAACGGCGATGGCAGCAACAGAGGGAGGATGGGTTTCAGCGACAGAGAAGAACTTGAGTTTTGAGGGTGGGTTTCAATTCCAACTTTCAGGCCGACCCGCCCTGTCTAACTCCGGCGAAGAACAGACAGTGAGCGGCGGTGAAGTGGGTTTCAAAGAACAGAGAAGAAGTGAAGAACTTGAGTTTTGTGGTTTGAACTTCCAATTTTTGATTCTAAAAATGCTTTATGGTTTTAGGGTTGTCACAGATCAACGGTAATGGTAAGTCCATCTGTCAAAATCTGTGCTTTTTTTCCTTTTTTTTTTTTTTTTTTTTTTTTTGGCGCGGCGTGTCGAACGCGTCGGAACTGCGCGTCGGCGTGTCGATCGTGTCAGCGTCGGCGTCGATGTCGATCCGCTTGTCGCCGACGCCGTGTTGAGCCGTGTCGGAGAAGCGGAAAAAAAAAAAAAAAAAAAAAAAAAAAAAGGGTCACCGCCGGACACCGGAATCGGGCGCGTCGTCCCCGTTCCGGTGTCCAACACGTGTCGGACACGGACACGACGCCAAAAATGGCGTGTCCGTGCAACCTAGGACTGCAGAGAGGTTGAGGCTTTCAAGTTGTTTCATCTTCAGGAAAAAATCATCTGGAATATTCTTCAAGGAGCTAGCACCAGATATTTCCAGAACGATTAAATCTTCATGGTTTTTGATTTGATCAATTTTATCCAATTGATCACAGCCCCTGAGCACAAGCAAGCGAAGATTAGTATATTCAGACAAAAACCTGGGAAGTGACGTGAATCTGGGATTGAAAATTGTAAGAACTTGGAGATTCTTCATGGGCTGAAGAAACATTGTGTCAAGGACTTCCCCGGAGAAACGACTTCCATCTATCAATAGTGTTGAAACTTTGTTCCAACTTTTAGGACCGTATGGTGTTTTTATCATGCCTTCCCCTGGTGCAACTCGCCCAATGCCTAGCTCCTTTCCAAACTCAAGAATACTAGCCAATCCCAGTCTCGATATCCCACGACCATGGCAATGATCATCAGGAACACAAGCCAATCCCATGCTTGATGTCCGGCAACCATGGCAATGCTCATCAGGAACAGTAAGTGCTAGTCCTTCCATGGTAACAAGACCAGCTACGCGTAATTTCAGTATGCCGCGATCTATAAGCTTCATCAAAACACAATGTCCCTCTTCATATGCCTTGTCAAACTGATCATTAACACCAATATATCCTTCGAGTATCCAGCAAGCTATCAACTCCTCATAATTGATGCCTCCAAATTTATGAAATAATTGCCTACTTTGCCAACAACAATTCATCAAAGCCATATCAGTGCAAGCCAACATGTCATACACATAGCCCAGTAGTGGATTTACACCCGCGGATTCTGGTTCTTCCAGAGCACCTTTCAACATCCGAACTCCCGAATCAAAATCATGTTCTTTAATATGATTTAAGGCTTCTGCTATCATAAGGATCATAGCTGGCAGACCCTCGCTCTTTCTAGCAATTTTTGTAGACAAATTTTCAGAATCTGGCAGACCCTTGCTCCTTTCAGCAATTTCTTCAGATATTGTTCCAAAATCTGGATGGCGTGAAACATTTTCCTTGACTTTCGAATTCAATAGTAACAAAGAATCATGCTCAGACAAGGGTTCAATCTTAAAAACTTTCTTGTTGCTCCCAGTCTCAGGCTCAGTCACTTCTCTACTTGTAGTGATTAAAAACTTAAACACTACTTTATCATTTCGAAAAAGCAGCAGAATTTCTTTTAAGTAGTTCATTATTTCATTTTCTTTCATCTCTTCAGGAAAACCATCTAGAATTACTAGACACATCCCTAGACACGTCTCTCTTTTTCATTTTCTTTTTGCTGAATCTCTCTTCTTTCATTTTCAAGTATGATATTCAGTCTTTCTGGTATTTTAGATATCATTTTCAATTTTTTTGATATTTTTGATATTATTTTCTCTTTCTCGTTTTCTTTCTCTTTCTCTGTTATTTCAGATTTCACTTTTTCTTTTTCTTGCTCTGATTTCATTTTCTCAAGCAGGGCAGATAAAAGTTGATTTTTCTCAAATATCTTTTTCTCAATCTCAGATTTCATTTTCTCAAGCTGCACAGAAGATAAACGTTCATTTTTCTCAAATATCATTTTCTCAAGATCATCAAATCCAATTTCCTCAATCTCAGCAGGTAAACGTTTCTTTTTCTCAAGCTCATCAGATCTCATTTTCTCAAGCACAACAGTCATATCAATCCTCACTTCCTGAAGCATATCAAATCTCAGTTTCTCAAATCTCAGTTTCTGAAGCATATCAAATCTCAGTTTCTCAAGCTCATCGGATCTCATCTTAGTAAGCTTCTCAGATATTTTCTCCATCAGGCTCCACTCCGTCGCCTCCTTTTCGTCATCTTTGGGTTTGTCTATGCCCATCTTCTTGTCAAATTTTATTTATTTATTTTTTTATAGTTGATTTGGACGGATTGAGCTGGGTGCTGAATGGGTTTTGGTCTGAAACCTCTTGTTGTTCTTTGATTGAGAGAGAATGTAGAAGATGGGGGAGATTGAAGAGGAGACTCAGAGAGACAAATGGCAGAGACACATGGAGGCCATACTGATACAGATAATTTATATTTACAAGTATTTTGTAAGAAAAATAACATTTTACCCCTCAAATTTCAATGTTTCTAATTATATTTTTATTCTAAAAATATATATTATAAGCATATCCTATCAAAATATATGTGAAACGATGATATTTAAATAAATAAACAAAAAATATAAAAGGTTATAAATTAGTATAAAATGTTTATATGTATTAATGTAATTATGCATCTCCTAATTTTATTCATTTCTTATTAATCCAGTATGTTTTCAGCAAATGTTAGAAATAGTTTGTAAACTTATTGAGCACAGGATGATGTAAACTTTTTCTTAAGGCTTACATTAGACACTTTGATTTATAAGTACAATAAATTTCAATGATAATATTCCAAAGGAAATGCATGAAAGCGGTGTGATTAAAGCAATCCCAAATCAAATGATTCTAATTAAAACATTTTTAATCATGGGGTGTGACTAGAATATACTCAATACATACTCCAGTATATCTTTTCTTTTTCTTTTTCTAGTTTATTATAACCATTTAAATATTATACAAAGATCCTATCAAAACAAATATATATTATACAAAGAGATTATTTTTTAATTAAAAAAATAACTACTTTTAAAATAAATTTTATTTTGAGAATAATTATTTATAATTTTGTGATATTTATTCATTTTAAATTTAGTGTAATTTGATTCTATTCACAATAAATAACATACATATATATATATATATAATTTTATACATTTATAATATTAAGGTAAACCACAAAAAAACTACATCTTGTAAAGAATTATTTTTGACTATGCTATTTTCGACCCACTGACCACGCCGCCGGCCTCTCCAACATCCAATTTCAAGTATCTATTCTCTCTTCCAAAACCTAATGCTTATATGATTTTTCTCTGATGCTCTTTCTCCACACCATACGTTTATAGTTTGTGTGAATATGTGATTGTGGTGTTTTTTTTTTTTTTTTCTTGGCCGAGGACGATTGTGAATTGAATATATTGAATAATTGACTGTGAATTTTGTGATTGTGTTTGTAAGTCTAACTCTCGGGGACTGTTTGGATTGAGGGGGAAGGATGGGAGCAGAGTAGAGTAGGAGTTGCAAAAAATATAAAATAATGTTTATTTGTTTGACTGTTTGTCGGTAGTGGGGGCAACAATAGGAACTTGCACAAACAGACCAAGAGACGGGAGTGATTCAGGAAAAAAAAAAATCCTAAAGTTAGGAAAAGTGTGCTAGTAGCGCATTATAAATTCATAATGTTGTTTTTTGGTCTCTATATATGAATTTTGTGAATGACGGTTTGCTTGGCTTTTGGATTAGGTCCGTTTAGGATTAAAGAAGTTTGGGTATTGCTGGTTCATTTTTTCTTTTCAAATACGCATGTTTTTAATCTGTTTTTGATATTATCAATGGCATGGTAGTGTGAGTTTAGAATGCTCAAAAAAATTCATAATGTTGGTAGTGGGTAAGTAAGGGTGTGTTTGGGACGTGGGTGAGTTACAAAGATAAAAAGACAAATAAATAATATAATAAAAATGTCATAACTTTTTTTCTTATACTTCAACTCCCTTAACTTGAAATCCTAGCTCCATCCTTGTTCTCAAAACATGGATGTCTATTTGCAACTGTCACGAATTTGAGGAGTTTTTTTTACATGTTGAGCTTTTTCATATTATAATATGGTTTTTACAATTGTGTCCTCACCTCGTTATTCTTTCTAACATGTTAGAAATTTTTATTAAATTGGTTTTATTTAGAAATTTTCTACACTTTTCATATTTGAATTAAACATGTGTAGTCTTAGTCAAAGGAACCAACTATTTGAATGAGATATTAGTTATTGAACAATGATATCATATATGTGATTTGAGATATGAACCAATGTGCATATCGTTAGTATAGAAACTAGTTTCTTCTATAACTTAACACTATGACTTCTGAGGTTGATAAATTATACAATTGGAAAATCTAGTGTGACGGTCGAGAAATGTAGAAATGGTTATTTCACTATAAGGGACAGTTGGATCCTTTGAAAGGGGATTCACTAAATAAGGTTTTGTAAAACACTACTCATGAAGCAATATATCTTCTATTGTTTTGTGTTTTGTTATTGCACTTACATTGGCTGCCATATTTGTGGTGGACTTGATGGTTGTTTGTAATTTCTTATTTGTTCATAACTGGAGACATCTACTTCAAAAATAAAAGTAGCTTAAACACATCTATCTTTCATCATTAATTTATTTAATAGGAGATTTAAAATATGTGTTTGTAAAAATAATATTTCGTTATGGTACTCTCTATTTTATATTGAATAAACATATGAACTACTCTAAGCCCTCGTTTGAGAGAAGGGAATTGAATAAAATGAAAAGAAATGAAGAGAATAATTTATTCCCTTGTTTAGGAGTTTTAATGGAGGGAATGAAAAATCTATTCCTTTATTTAAGAGTTTAAGTAAGAGGGAATGGAATGGGTAAGAGAGAACACTCATTCCTTTCTATTCCCTTAAAATCTCAAATTTTCATTCCCTCGAAATTGGAATGAATTAGAGAGAATGAAATTAGATTTAATGACTATTTTTACTAACATTCCCATAATACCCCTATATATATTCAATCTTTTATTTTAAAATATGGGTCTAATAGTAGTATTTTAATAAAATGATTTCATTCTTTTCCCTAAATGTTACTCCCAAACAAGGTTACTTACATTCCATTCATTTTCTTTCATTTCCATTAATTTATTTTAAAACTTCCAAATATGACTACTTAATTCCATTTACTTCCTTCGCTTAAATACATTTATTCCTAAATGCAGAAACATTTAGTGGCTATTTGCCCATTATTTCACTATAAGGTATAGTTGGATAATTTGAAAGGATATTCACTTAATAAAGGATTGTAAGACACTATTCATGAGGCTATCTCTTCTATTGTTTTGAGTTTTGTTATTGCATTTACATTAGTTGATGCGATACAGAATCTACAATTTAATTTTTGTAATTCATTAATTTTGGTATTTTTATATAATTTTTGTTATTTTAGGTTTAGGGTATTTATTTCCTTATTTTTAGGTGGTTTTAATGTTTTTTAAATCAAATATGGTTTCTATTATGGTTAGATATTAATTAGAAGTTATTTTAGAATATATTTTCTTGTCTGTCAAGTTTTACGAACCCTTTAAATAGGCCTCTAAGTTTGTCAATATTTTTCCAGTATTATTGATATTAATAAAAATTCAAACTTTTGTCTATTGTTTCTTTAGTAAATTCTAGAACCCTTTCTCATTGTGAATTCAAGGAATCCTCATAGATTTGGGGTTACTTTTAGAAGCAAAAATGTTTTGTTTCTTGTTTTTTTAAAAGTAGACATTTTGCTTCTTGATGCTTTCGCATCCCGCATCATTAGTTGCCATATTTGTAGTGATGAAGTTTAAGGTTTGTGATTTTTTCTAGTCCATAACTAAAGGCATCTACTTTAACAAAAATTAAAAAATTAAAAAAAAAACACTTAAAACATCCATCCAAAGTCTTTAATTTATTTAATAGGAGATTTGAATTAAATATAGGTTTATAAGAATTATATTTTGCTATATTACTCTCTCCTGTTTTGTATTGTATTGAATAAATATATGATGTATTCTTTTTTTTTTTAATGAATGAAAAATGGGTAGAGGGGGCGACCTAAGTTGGCATCTTCCACTTGGATGTGATCATAGTGACAATCTACCGCTAGGCCAGGGCCTGTGAGAGTAGGGGATCCGGATAAGTTAAAGCTGTGTACTCAACCTTCATCGAGGACGCTAGTGAGTATGAGTCGAAAGTATAAAGTTATTTCCCAAGCGCTTCCCATTGCGGGATTCGAACCTAGGACCTCAACCTCTCAAACCCTTGAGAATGAGCGCATGACCACGAAATCAACCACCCATGGTGATAATATACGATATATTCTATTTCTGGGGCAAATGTGTTGTATCATGTATTTTACTTGTAAGTTGTAATGCACTTATTCAGTTACTCAATCCGTTAATTTTAATGAGAATCTTTGATTTCTTAAAATATTTTGAGATCTAGCCGATTCTTGATAAATTCTACTCTACTATCTTCTATTCGCTCTACCCAAACCGGCCATAAGATTCAGGAATATTGGATAGTGGGGGACATTATGAGCACCTCTATACGTGTGTGTGTTTCTAGTGTGTAACAAAGTTTAGTATAAGGGCCACTTTTTTTTTTTCTTTCTTTTTTATAGTATTTTTAGTTGGAGAATAATTCATGTGTCCTTGACTTGAACTTTTTACCTCTTTAAATTTTGTTAGTTTTCTATTTTTATGGTTTAGAATTATTTCTTGCACTAAACTTGGCCAAATTGTGGATTGAAGTTTCAAATAGCTGTGGATTAGAGCATTAGCATTCAGTATCTAAAAAATATTTAATTTTACTATTTCAAAAAATACTTTCTTTATTATACCATACCATTTTATAATCCTATAAAAATAAAAATATCATTTTACAATATACCCAACATCTCAACTTTTATTTTACCATACAACACATTAAAATAATATATCTACATAATAAAATAATATAACCCAATACCCAAATAAAACCCAAAACCCAATAAAATATTATTTTTTGAAAATATCATCTTGCTACAGTACCATATTATTTATAAGATGTTATTGTAGCACAATTGTAAATTTTTTTACAATTTGAGTTCGGGATAATGCACACTTTTATGGTTTTGGAGGTTATAAATTTACAATTTGGGTGCCAATGCTCTTAAAAGGAGGTGAAATGAGAATGTTCGTATTGAATCTAGGTTTTTTTTTTTTTTTTTTTTTTTTTTTCAAGTCCTTGCCTTTTATTATAATTTTGGTTTTGGGTTGTCTTTTTCATAATTTTTGTTATATAATCTAGGTTTTGGTTTATTGGGGTTTGGTTTCAATAGAACAACTATATGGAGGTTTCAAGAGATTTACTCAGGTTATGTTTACCTCGAGTTAAGTTTAGCCAAGCTTGAGGATATTTTAGACTTTTTATATTTAGTTGAGGATATTCTAGACTTTGTATAATGGAATATTTCAACAATTTAACCAAGAGTAAATTACGAGTTTTGTCCCTAACATTTATCTTATGTGTCAATTTGGTCCCTATTATTTCAAATGTGTTAGTTCAAACTTCTAATCTTTTATTATTGTCTCAAAATGGTCCTTCTTGTTAAGTGTTTGATAGAAAATATTGACATGGTTAATGATCAAATTTTTTTATAAAAAAAAGCTAAAATGCAAAGTGCACCTTCTAAGTTTAACTAAAATTAATTAGCAGTTAGTTTATCAAATTTTATCAAATTGTGTAATTTGGATGGAAGATGTTCCTCCTAATGTATTGTCTTGTTACCAAGCTGATTTAGCTGGTATTTCCTAATTTAATGCATCGCTATGTTGATTCTCAAAAAAAAAAAAAAAAAAAGTTTAACTAAAATTTATTTTAATTTTTTAATGTACTTTCATTCAATTGAGTCATCTAAATTTCAAAGTTATTCAATTTAATTCTTTTGTCCAATTTTGTTAAAAATATTGTCCTTAAGTATGAAATTAACTAAAGAAAAAAGATTTTTGAAAAAAAAATTGCATAATTTTTTTTATTAATTTTATAGATTTTTTTCCAAGTGAAAAATAAAAATTTTAAGGACATTTTTTAAAACAAAATTGGATAGAATACCTGAATTGAATAAATTTGAAATTTAAAAAAATTCAATTAAATAAAAACAAAATTAGAGGATGATATAATTTGCGTTTTAGAAAAAAAAAAAAAAAAAAAAAGATTTTGACCTGCCATGCCAGCATAAACTTATTAAAATAATATTAATAATAGTAATAAATGATAACTTAGAAACCTCACGTGCAAGCGTTGTACTTTGATCCATTGAGATAAGATAAGATCAAAATCCCTAAGTCGTTGTTCTTCGAGATCCAAGTAAGAAAGTTGTGGAGAAAGGTAAGGGAAATGAGGAAGATTCAACCTGCGCACTGTGCAGACCTCCATGAGTTATGTGGGCAATGTGGATAAGATTCAGGGATTTGATTTAAATTTCGCCAGGTGGTTGAAGAGGACGATTTTGGAGAGAGATATCATGGTGATGACATGGATGTGGAAGGGACTATAAATTTCATTTGATTTAAAGGTTGATTGAGATGGGAGCGATTTGTTTGATTGATGATATCTTTCCTGAGTGTCATTAGTCATTACAATAGATGCAGAGTCAGCAGAGTTGTCCTGGTGAGAGTAGTGTCAAGTATGAGAAGACTTATGCTCAGTACTTGGATAATTTTTCTTCATTTAGAGAGAGTGGGGTTCTTGCACATCAATGGTGGTAACCGTATGACTTGGTTCCGATTTTACTTTAAAATTTTTGTTTTATATAGGTTCTTCACCGTGAAGAAAGAGATGAAAATGAAAATGGTTAGAGGAGATATAGAAGAAGATATTGTCTGCATGCATAAACTATTTTACAATATTTTTACAAACTGTTATTGCGGGGAACTTTTCATTAACTTTCATCCAGGCTCACACTAATATCACTTTTTCATTTACCAATAATCACTGCCACATTAGTAGTTTGTAAAATTTTGTGTCTATAGTATTACACTTTGAAAAAATAAAATTTTAATTATTTTTTTAATGTATATCTTTGATGTGGCAGACCATACCCACCACTAATATTATTTTTTTACTTATCAATAATCATTAATCACACCAGCAGTTTATAAAATATTTTGTAAAAAAATTTGTGTCTCTCACATTACTTTTTGAAAAAAATAAAATTTTAATTATTTTTTTAATGTTTATGCTGATGTGGCAGACTATCTGGCATGAATATATATTTTTTAAATTTTGGTCATCACTCATCAGTCACGTTAGCGTTTTGACATAGCATGCTAAATTTTACATTTGACTACAAAAGTAAAATAATAAAAGTTTAAATCATTTATATCCTAAACCAATCCCAAATACATTAAAATCTTTAAATTTTATCCTTAAAGCCATTCCTTTAGATTTGAAAAGGCCAAAGCAATACTAAAGCAGCCTATTTATCTTACTCTAATCGCATTCACAACAGCCTCCTCAAGCTAGTACTATATAAAATCAATGGTGAAATTTTATCAACAAAGCTTCAAGAATTTAAAATACCACATGCAATTAAAATTTCATTACTGTATAACTTACAGTGATATATATATATATATATATATATATATTTTATCATGTATTTTATTATCCAATTTTGACGATATTAGTAAAATTATTATTTTTATTTTTATTTTTAATTGACTTGTGAATCTCAAGGATATACTCCTTGGAACCCAAAAACTTTGATTTCTCATAAGGTGCCAACGGAGTCCTAGAAGTAACATCCGCCGATCCTTGATCGGCATCGTTTATGGTTGAGACTAGGATGGTATCTCGATCGTCTTTGAACCCTCAACTTTCGTTTTTGATTAATAAAAACATCTTTGGTTAGTTAGGTTTAGAATGGAGAGTACGTTGTCAAACCCAAACCTGATGAATCTTTTATATCCTAATCAGTCCCAAAAGAGTACATTGTCAAACCCAAACCTGATGAATCTTTTATATCCTAATCAGTCCCAAATGCCTTTAAATTTTAAAATTTTATCTTAAAGCCATTCCATTTAGATTTGAAAAGGCCAAAGCAATACCAAAGCAACCAATATATCTTACATTCTTACCATGAGTTTTTTGTTTTTGAGGAGATATCTTACGAATGATGTGAGCTCAGTTATCTAAAAACTGAACATATAAATATTTAACCAAATCAATCTGTCTAAAGCACTTTTGCACAAAATCAAACCTTATCTATCATTTAATCCAAAAAGTAATCTAAGACAATA
Source organism: Quercus dentata (assembly GCA_028216015.1). Classification (NCBI taxonomy): domain Eukaryota; kingdom Viridiplantae; phylum Streptophyta; class Magnoliopsida; order Fagales; family Fagaceae; genus Quercus; species Quercus dentata. Next base: position 9,776,741 of record CP116455.1, read on the forward strand.
AATAGATGTGAAAATAATAATAATAATCAAAGAATAAAACTAGATGTGGCCCTATCAAAAAAAAAAAAAAAAAAAAAAACTAGGTGTGGCAATATCAGCATGGAGAAGAAGAGTTAGAATGGATCCGTACCCGGACTTGAAGCATTATCCTTGGGAAAGAGTTCCGTTATTTTGTTTCTCACGGTTTGATCAGCTTGCTCCGACTTTCTTTGTTTTGGAGATTGTTCTGACATTGTTTTTTCTGTAGATTGTTGGGACATTGTTTGTTTTGGAGATTGGTCCGACATTATTTAAATACCTATACCAAAAGAAAATGTATGAAACCCAAACGTTTCAAGACCCTGATGAGTTAAAAAATTAAAACCCAAACTTATCTTATATAGCTATTATTAGGATATTCATTAACAAATAAATTCTATCAATCAAGTGCACATCCCTTATAAAACAAAGAATGCATCCACGCAACACGTTTGTCATGTAATCCAAAACAACTTCATAATTCTCCCATTAAACAAAAAAAGCACTGTTTATTCAACCTACATGCTCACCATTATAATTGAGAGTGAGAGAGAGAAGTCAAAAAGGAAAAAACACAACGGAAATTTTATTGTTTGGGGGTCTAGAGGGGAGGAAAATGTTCGAGCTCTGGGGTTAGCAAAGATGTTGTAATTATCTCTCAAAAAATTAAAAAAAAAAAAGATACCAAAAAAATAAAAATAGAACAAGAAGAAAAACAACGTGGGAGAAAAATAATAAAGAATAATAAAGGTGAGAGTTAAAATTTTTGAAACTTTTGATAACAAAATTTAGTAGTACCATTTACTATTTATACTTTAATTTAAAGACTTCAGAAATAAAAAGTTTCACATAAAATTTTAGTAATAGAATTTTAATTAAATTCATTAGTAGAATTATATTTTTAAGAATTAAGAAGTCTTAAGCACTCACGTGCACACATGTATATGTATAAGAGAATCATGTAAAAAGTAGTATACTAAGATTGTGTCCATGCCTTATCAAAAAAAAAATTGTGTCCATGCAATGCTTGGTTTAATAAAAATTAGAAAACTAAAAAAAAAAATAATAATAATAAAAAAATTCAGTAATATCATTGAAGTAGAACAACTATATAGACAGTAATAAAAAATAAAAAATAAAATAAAATAACTTAAATTATGTGGTAAAAAACATGACGTAAAATTGAGTTTTTATCAAAACCAAAAATTATAGTACATTATTATGTTTATTTTAGATTTCTTAAAACTTTCATATTAATATTGTTAAATTTGTAGAAACTTTTATAATAGAATTTTACTTAAAAGTTAAAACAAATTATACTAGTAATATTAATGTACTATTTGTGCCCTGCTTGGCAGAGATATAATATGACGTGTAGTACTTATGATCCTACTCTGCCCCTTCAAATTTTCTCAATATTAGAGAAGTTTTTTTTTTTTTTAAAGGACAATATTAGAGAGGTTAAATAGGAACTTTGGGAAATTAATTCTCTCTCTCTCTCTCTCTCTCTCTCTCAATAAAAGAAAACATTGGAAAGATTCCTCGACCCTTCCCTTTTCTCTCTCCTCTGTTCACACAGAAAAGTTGATAGCAATAAAAGCTGAAATGTACACATTATGTGTTTTGAGCTATACTAGCAATATTCAATAAAGAACGTAGAAATAAATACGGTGATAAGAAATAATTTAAACTCAAAAATAGCAACGACCATAAGGAAGAAAATGAAAAACCTGGTAACTTGGCTGGGTTTGAGAGCACAATCACTTCAATCTCTCTCAAAGTAAAACAACTTGTGTGCTCCTTCTCTCTCCCGTCCTTTTATAATCTCCTAAACAGAATAAGAATAAAGTAAGGTGGAATCTTTGGACTTTATTCTATGAGAATTTTCCTCCAAGTACATATGGAAATTTGTAGATGTTAATGTGAATATTTTAGGAAGTAGACATTTTTTTTTTTTTTTTGGTGGTATTATAATACATAAACACCCATGTTATACATAAACTATATGAAGACTACAGTAAATAGATATACTCAAAATTTGGTGACATGGTTTTTTTCATGTACTTGCTAAAAATTCCCACAAGTGAGTTGTGACCAGATACATGAAGAATAAAACTAACAATTCAATAACAATAATATAAACAAAAGAAAAGATATTAAATGACTATTTCTTAATATATGTCTATTCAATCCTTTATGATCTATCAAAATCGAACTCAATATTATTTAAATTGTGAAAATCATATTATTTATTTTTTACAAATTTTGAAATAAAATTTCTTAACGTTAGAAAATATCTTTCATTTTATTGTGAAACCTAGATTTTTAAAATTCATAATTGAAAATACTTATTTTGTAATTACAATAGAACTAGAAGAATAAACACAACTATTTTATAAAGGTAATTGAGGAACTACAAAAGTTGAACGTCATGTCATATCTATTAATATCAATACTAGTGTGTAGCTATGTGCATATGCACGGGTACAATTAAAATAATCACAATTATACGGTTTAAATTATACATTTTTTTAGAAGATGTGCAAATTATACATGGTATTAGTTTACACTTTTTTAAAACCATACATTTCTAAATATGTGTAATAGTTTCTCATATTATATATATATATATATATATATATATGATTTAAAATTTAATTGGTTTTAGAATTTTTCAATTTTTATAGCCAATAATTCACTTATCACAAAAATTAAAAACTTTTTTGAGAAACAAACACACACACACATACACACAAGGAAGAGGGAGGGGTTCTAACACAAAGGTACACCACAACTCCACTCAAAAGCCATAATAACTTTTAAGAGAGGGTGGGACAAGTTATACTACATACAACTTAGATGAATATATGATGAAAAATTGGACTCTAATTGAAATACAATTTTGAATCTAATTGGATTTATACTTTTTGATTTTTATACTCAATAATTCACTTGGCACAAAATTAAAAATTAAATGGGATACGTGGTGCAAAATTGAAATTCCAATTAAAATCTAATTGAATTTTTTCTAAACTTTGACTATTAATATATATATATATATATATATATATATAGATACATATATAGATACATCCAATATTCATTTTAATAATAAATTAATTAGGATTGATATGTAAAAAATTAAACTTAAAAATAACACCAAAACTTATCCAAAAAAAAAAAAAAAAAAAAAACACCATCACTCAAATCCTAAAACCTCTAAACTTTAAACTTTAAGCTTTGAAACCCGTTAGAATGAAATTTTAGTAAAATTCACAATTAAGGCAAGTATATATCCTTTTTTTTTCTTTACACGTGTAAGGCAAAGAATCTTTTTCTTTTTCTTTTTGAAATGCAAAGAATCTTTTTCTGTTGGTGAAGTATTCCCTACTTTTTAATTTTTCTTCAAAGTGGTGAAGTATTCTTTACTTGACATTTGGAGTACTTGAAGCTAGCTGTTTTTATTTTTCCTTGTGTAAGAAATATCACTTTTTGCGAAGGTGGAGCATCTGGAGGATATTTATTCTTTACTTGGCATTTGGAGTTCTCTAATAAAGCTGTCTTGCGTCAATTTACTTTAGCCTCATCAAGGAAAATATGAAATCTCAATGTACGAAGGAAAGTATTCTCGGCATTTGAAATAATTTCCTACTTTCTAAGTTGTCTGGAATTTACTTTCCTAATTAACTTGCAGGGTAAGTTGCTTTGCATGATATACTTTGCTCTAATTTTTCATCAAAGTACAGAATGTACTTTTCCCTTAGGAAAAGAATCGACGCGTTCGTAGACTTCACACGTTTTTACAAATATATCAATTCTTGAAGACTACGATTTTACACCCTTTTTTTTTCTTCTCCTGAAACTCTATTGAGTCTATTCTTTAGCGAATAGCTTCATGCTACAACTAGCCTTTATTGAGCCTTTCTTTAGCGAATATCTTCATGCTACAACTAGCCTTTATTGAGCCTATTCTTTAGCAAATAGCTTCATGGTACAAAATAGTTTTAGCAACTTTTTATATATGAAAAAAAAAAAATAATAATAATTAATATTTTAACAGCTTTTTATATTTTTCATAAAAGTTATATTAAAATTTTTATAAAATTATCAATTAATAAATGCTCTAAGAGCATAAACTAATTTATATGTTATGACACATTTATAGTGAATTAATTACTAACATCCTTATTTCTTCTCTATATAGGTAAGGAATATTTATTCTTTACTTGGAAGAGTTCACTAAAGCTATTTATTTACTTTAACCTCATCAAAGCAAACCTTGGATTTTTTATGTATGAATGTGAGGAATCCGTGAGTAATATATCCTTTACTTGACATTAAATAAACTTTCTAACTTAGGGTTTGTTTGAGATTTGCTTATTTTTTTGAAACTAAAAACTTTTTACTGAAAGTACTATACTAACTTTTTGCTAAAACTATTTTAGCTAACTTTTACCTTTATCTACAGTACTTTCAGTAAAAAGTTTTCAATTTCAGTAAAATAAGTAGATTTCAAATGGACCCTTAGTTGAGCATTTATTTTCTCTATCTTGTATGGTTAGAGCATTCACATTAAGAGTAAAGATGAAGTGTAAAACTTATGTTTTATATTATATAATAAAAATTTGTCACATCGACTTTTTACTTAAAATTCAATATATATCTTACCACATGTAATAACATCTCAATAAACTTTCAATTGGGTTGGATTTTCAGATGGATATTAGAATTGATTGGGCGTGGTTGTGCATATTCTTTAATAGGTGATAAAATAATGTGGTATGCTAGCATTGGTGGGTGTAAAAACTTGAGTTTTACACTACATCCTTATAAAATTTAATCTCTCGCATAAATTAGGTAAAAGTTTTGGACAATTTAGTATAATAATTTACTTCTTCTATTTTACCTAATCGCTTTTAACATACATCCCATTATCTTTTTCTTTCCCTTTTAGACGTGACAAACGGGGCGGTCAGTCAATTGGGTTGTGGGTCAGGTCAACTTGTACGTATTTTTTATATGAATATTTTATTTCAAAAAAGAAAAATTTAATTGCCATTTGGAAAGTCACACGTCAAATTACTTAATGTAAAATGTGTTAGGGTCATGATTTTCATGTGTTGATATATCCTTTGACAAAACACACTTTACTTGTAATTGGGTAATTCTATGTGGTTTCTAGAATGTCATGAAATATGTTGAGTAAACAGGACAAATGGTATTATTGAAGACATGAAGGCTCCACCAAGAAACAAGTGAGGGAAAGCTAAAAAAAGCGAACCTTGACACTAGTCTTGATACTAGCATCTATCAAGAATAAATGAAGGATCTCAACACCTCTCAATCTATCGAGTTTTGTAGATCTAGAATTCTCTTTAACTATTTTTCAGCCCATGATGATTTGGATCACTAGGGTTTTTCGTTCACTCACCCTCTAGGGGATATAAAAGCTTTATTTTAAAGTCATCATAAGATACAGAAACTCAATTATAGAACTCATACATTACTGGAGAAGTTATTGCATTCTTATGCGTCTTAGAGTTTTGTTACCATATGTTTCCAAATCTTCAACATGTATTGAAGTGAAAAACTTTGCATCCAACAACAAACATCGATTCTTTGAGAAGTTAGCCACATACCGAGATCTATGTAAAGGAAGAAACCTCTACAAGATCAAATCCAATTGGGGATTGGTGTGGAGATTCAACTATAGATTGGTACTTTAGGATAGTCCAAAGTAGTAGTAAGATTCGTTATACTTGTAAATGCTTAATTCTTGATTAGTGATTCTTAGGAGTGGTAGCCTAAAAATTACCCGGTGGAGGTTTTTGCCTTGTAAAAGGTTTTCCCCATTAGTCAATAAATCACCGAATCAAATTTATTTTTCGTTACATTTACACTCTAGTTTATTTGGTGATTTTTTCATGTCCATGATGACTTGGATCACTAGGGTTTTTCCACTCACTAACCCTCTAGGGGATATAAAAACTTTATTTTAAAGTCATCATAAGATATAGAGACTCAATTAGAGAACTCATACATTATTGGAGAAGCTATTGCATTCTTATGCGTCTTAGGGTCTTGTAACCAAGTACTTCCAAATCTTCAACATTTATTGAAGTGAAGAACTTTGCATCCAACAACAAATATCAGTTGTTGGAAAGTTAGTCATGTATTGGGATCTATGCAAAGGAAGAAATTTCTACAAGATCAAGTCTAATTGGGGATTGGTGTGAATGTTGAACTATAGGTTGGTACTTTAGGATAGTCTAAGGTAGTGGTAAGATTTCTTATACTTGTAACCACTTGATTCTTGATTAGTGAGTCTTAAGAGTGGTAACCTACAAATCACCCTATGAGAGTTTTTACCTTGTGAGAGGTTTTCCTCATTAGTCAACAAATCACCATAAATCACCGTGTCAAATTTATTTTTCGTTGCACTTTAATTTATTTGGTTATTTGTTCATTCGTTCACGATTTGCATGTAATTTGACCTAATTAATCAATTTGGGTAATTAAATTAATTAACTGGAGTCAATCTATAACCCAACAAAATGCATTACTTTGAATTCACCACTCATATTAAGAATGAGCTTAGCTAAACAAATTAATACTTGTTCAATAATTTTAAAATTATACAAATCTTAACATTACTAACCAAAACAAAATAGCACAAAGGATAATTAAAACAAACACACAAGTTTCATTTTTACACAATACCAACATCCCAAAACATTAAAAAAAATTATAAATGCCATATTGGATAACTAATTTGACAAGAAATAAAAATATATAAGAAATTTACAATATTTAAAACTAATTTTATAATCTAATATCAACTATGGTTGATACTCTATTTCCATTTGAGAATATACTTTAAAGTTTGATTTTTGTTTTTTTTTTACTTATTTATACATGGTCTTTTTTATGAATATCATGTCATTGTTAAGTAACATATACTCTAGGAAATATCATATTTTATTTTGAAAAACTGTTTTATTTTAGACATGAATTGTTAAAAAATAGGCCCATGCACCCATAATTTATGCTGATTTTATTGATATACTTTGGCTTCACTCTTTTCAAATTTATGAATGTTTTTCATATATGTCAATAATTTTAAATATATGTGTTTTAATTCTACTGTAACTAGATTATCTTGACATGTACTTTACTATTTAATATTTAAAAATCTTTCCTCATTACAAAATGCCCCAACCATTTATCTTTTAATTCATTTGCATGTAGTTATGTAAAGACAGTCACAATTGTTTTCTTAAGACCATTGTATCTAAATGATGTTTTATATATATATATATATATATATATATATATATATATATATATATAATTTGAATGACATTATCCAAAAAATGTTAAAATATTTATATATATTTTTTTTTAAAAATGTAATAATAATATCCATTATATATTGCCAATTGAGTTGGACTTATGCACTATAAAACTCACAATGAACAATTAAAGCAATAATTTCTTAATTTTATTTTTTTTAGCAAAAAAATAGATCGAGTCTTGGGTCAACTCATTTTTTACTTCGAGTAAAACATTTTGGGTTTAGGTTAGATATTTTCTGGTCAGTAAATTTTGACCTATTAGACCATATTCTAACATAGTTTTCTCCCCTTCTTCCTCATATTCAAATTTACCTATTTCAACTCCACAATTTTTTTTTTTTTTTTGAAATTTTTGCAATCCTTACCACCTCTAGTACCAAACCCAGCCCTCAAATCTCCATGATGCCGCTAAAAACCCAAGTCTCAAATCGCCATGAACTATGACCCACTTATATTGACCACCCAAACCGTCAACCAATGGCGGCCCAACATAATTTGGAGCCTAAAGCGAAAAAATTTTATGGGGCCTTTAATATGTAAAATTAATTAAACAAAATTATTTAATAATAATTGTAGACACTCAATTTTGCACCCTGAATTTAATTTTGGAAGATGATAGAAAGTATCATTCTAAGTACCCCAAAAATCATAATTGCATTTCATGCATTAAATCATTCATCTCATATCATAAAAATGATCTTGAGATTCTAATGATCGCAACAATATGCCTGGACCCCAAATCGGGCCATCGAATTGAAAGTTTTCACGGTCCGCATACATTTCATTTGGGTGAAACCGATCACGTGTGATTAATTGAAATTAATTTTGATTGGTCAATAATTAATGTTAATTAAATAATTTATGTGATTGGTTGTTGAATTTGATTAAGTCTCTGTTTGGATACAAATGAAAATTACAAATTATTTCACTATTCAACTTATTTTTGCTAATATTCACGGGCACCACCGCACTTTTTGGCACTATTCATGGTTCCCACTGTACTATTTTAGTTACTTTTTACCTTTATTTACAGTACTTTTTGCAATAAGTTTTCAATTTCAGCAAAATAAACGGTATTCAAACAGATCCTAAAAATAAGTTTGGTTTTATAGGAATAAAATGGATAATCTAATAATGTGGGAATTGTTGATAATTAGGCTTTTAAAAGTAATTATCTTTCAGATAATTACTTTTAAAGGACTTAATTATCAAGTTAAGATGGATTTTATTAGGAATATAAGTTTTAAAAAAATGTCCAAGTACATTTTCTGCCCCTGGAAAATGCCCAAAAAAGAGTCTAAAATGAACTAGAAAAGGAAACCAGGCCGAAGACCGAGGAGTGCCAATCGGCACTTGACAAGTTACATTTAAATAACATCATACAAGGGGTATTAAAATGATCATTTTAGAGTCTAGAAGACTAGACTTTGTTTGGGTAGGATGAGTGCCTAATACCTTCCCATTCTGTAACCTAACCCCTAAACTTTAGGTTTTTGGTTCATAGAAATAGTGCTTTATTTTATATTTTGGTAGATTGTATCTAGGACCAACGTTTTATATTTTTTACATGGATTGTATTTAGGACCAAAGCCTTGTAAAGATCTTCTATCAAAATTGTATTTGTATATTCTATCAATGAAAGTTGGAATTGTTCAGTTATGTACTTTACGTAGTGTATATATATATTTTTTTTGGTAATAAAAAATAAGTAGCGACTTCACATCAACCCCAAAAAGAGAGGTGCTGATATCTTTCTCTTTTGATTGAGAGCACCAAAATTTACGGTCTCTCACACTAATCAAATCAAGGTTAATTTGATATATTAAATACATAATTTGATGAATAATACCAACTAAACTAATGTTAATTTTATATAGAGAATTGAATATCATAATTGAACCATAAATATTAATAAAAAGAAATAAAAATATACTATGATTAAAAAAGATACCTTATTTTGGATATATGATGATGCATAGTTAAGTAAAATTGTAATCTAATTTTTAATTTTATATCTTGTTTTTAAGAGAGAAAGATAGATATTATTCAGTGTGTGGCTTTGTAGAATATTAGTTTACAAAAATTAAAGCCTCAAATTATTAGAGGAGATTAATCTATAATTGATGATTCAACACATTTGTAACATTTTTTTGAAACATTTGAGGGTTTCAACTAAGTTAGAGTTCTATTGGTCTCGTACTTTGAGAGTTTAATAGAAATGAAAAGAAAAAAATGTGCTTAAAGTACTATAAAATGTTCACGATATGATATAACATTGACTCTCATTGATGAACTTTATCAATTTAATTAATGAATGTTTAAATCACTTTTTGTGATCGGTAACATGTCTATTTGTAAGCCAATAGTAAAATTTGTGGTATCTTTAGCATCACTAATAAAAAAAATGCACAATCTTTAAAAAATAAATATAAATTTATAAATTTTTGGGCCTTTGACAATGGGAGAGGGGGCCTTTTTTCTTAAGGGAAATTTTTTTTTGGGTGGTGGGCCTTGGGCCGGCCCTGACGTCAACACCACCATTCTCCATTACCATGAAATGACTCGGTTCAAACCATTTGCCACGACACCTTTATAGTACAAAGACTCCAAATTGTACCAAAGAATCCAACAGTGAGATTCAAACAGCATGCAATATCCATTGGATGAGAATCTAGCAGAGTTTCCTCTTAGCTGCAAAGAGTGATTTGAGACAGAAAGCTCAAAGCTTCACCTCTCAACCATTTGAGCGAGAGAGGAAATAAAAATTGAAAAGCTAAAAATAATAATAATAATTTACCTAAGCTACAGTATTCTCTATTTTTAGCTAAATGGAATGCTATTTTGCATAAGCTATTGTGAATGTTCCAATTGCAAGGCATAGTATACTTTGTTTTAATCTTTAATTGAGTACAACTTAGGAAAAGAATTGACACACCTGTTAGGAAGGAGCTAGAGTGTGAAAGGTGCATACACCAATATTATAATTTTGCAAAACCAAAATTGTAAACTCCAAATAATAAAAGGAGAAATTTTTGACTCGGATGAGCCCAAGATAGTATTTATTTTTATATTGTGTATTACAGAGAACCCTATGCAGGGTATATACTATATATGGACTCGGATGAGCCCAAGATGGGCCGGCTTTTCACTACAATTGGGCCTCTAGAGCCATAATTCAAATTATAAACTATTATCTTCAATAATGTCATATGCTTTGGTTGGATCTGACATCGTAGATGTGATTTGGTTAAATTCTATACAATTAGGGGGAAAAAAAAAGTTTAATTCCATACATATTGTCATAGTTCAACACTCCTCTAATATGTGTAGGCTCAAACACATGAATCATACATGAATATGAGAGTGATATTGCATATTACACAAATATGTTTCTTATATATTCTGCATAGGGTCGTGATCGTCGTGGGTCACTAAAAAAATGCTACTGGACATTGTAGTTTAAAAAGCAAAAAAAGTTAAAAGTTGAAAGAGGTAAAAAATGAAAAAAGTTGAGATTTTTTGTGAGGGATTTAGGGGTATTGCACCGGATCCAAATCTGGGATTAACATATAGTAGGAGCTTTCTGAGTGCCTTTTCCGTTAAAATTCCATGAACTTGATCAAGTCTAACATATAACCCTTCTCCGTAGTTTGGATCTCGAAAATCCAAACAATACAGCGACCAAGTAGAAGCCATATCATACAAGAATTAACAGATATCAATCCCTACCAGTAAATCAGTGATGCTGCTGAGGCTACTGCTAGACCCTCACCCACACTTTGAAAATCTTGTCTCTCCTACTTATGAATCATGAGCAATACTAGCAGAAGTTTGATCTTTAATGTTTTAATTCCATTTAGTTGTTCTCCACGTGCATAAACAGTACATCAATAGCGTTTTACGAAGAAATATGAAATAATATTGATGGAACAAACATGCAAGGAGTATATATTATTAAGTATTATATAAAATAATGTCATTTATTTAGTAAAAATCCATTAATAAAGTACAGAAATCAGATATAGATTTGAAATACAAATTAAAATTTTATTAACCAAAAAAAAAAGAAAAAGAAAAAGAAATTCAAATTAAATAGCAGTATTCTCTCTCTCAAAAAAAAGCAATCAACACACCACAATAGTATTTAATAATAATGTGAGGCCAGTAGAGAGCAACAACCAATCCCTCTCACAGCTACTTTTGTTCGATTTGATCAGGATTCTTCATCCACACTCCATGCTGGTCGCAAGGGCAGAGTCTGATCCCAGGGCATTTGACTTTCTCCAAGTATTCCAATTTTGGAAAAGATTCCTGCAGTTTTATCCAAGTTGTCTTCAATTCATTCAAGTACTTCAAACGTAAAGCCTTAACCTTGGACCATTTGCTTTCGCCCAGAGTTGCAAGGTTTCCTCCTCTTATGTAGAGTTTCTCTAGTTTTGGCAAAGATTCAGGTGTCAGCCATGTCGCTGTAGAATTGGGGAAACACTGAAGATCCAGCTTCTCAAGTTGCTCTGGAAGTTTCTTCGTCACTGTTTTTGGGTTGTGTTGCTTTGTAGCTGATTTGAATATTTGCCAGCAGCTGGCATTTCCTCTATTCTGAGCTTCTCCTTGCTTATCTGCTAGCGTTGCTCTCCATACTATTGTTAGCTTTCGGAGTACTCCAATATTTTGGAGAGCAGTTAGATCCTCATCTTTAGGGAAGTCATTACTATTTGCATTGATGGACAGTTTCCTCAACTTCTACAATTTTTTCAAATCATCTAAAGTAGCCGAGCCTTTTCTTTGCAGATTACTAATGGCAAACCCCTTCAGGACTCGAAGTTGTACGAGGGCGGAAAGCTCCTTGGGCAGGCGAGCTAGCAGATAACAGTCAGAAAGATCCAAGTACCTGAGGTTCGTGAGTTTGCCTATCTCCTTTGAAAGCACCTCCAGATTGTGACACTCCTTGAGATCCAAGATCACCAAACTGCTATGGTTGCCTATAAATTCTGGAAGCTCTGTGATATTTGAGACTCCTTGGAGGTTAAGAAACCTTAAACCTGTGCTATTCTTCAACCCTTCTAAGAATTCAATGCTCTCGACTTCAATATGAGGTTTAACTGATCCCGGCCAGCTTCCCAGACAAACAACTTTGGCATGTTTCATCTTCGATAACCAGTCCTTCGCACTTGGCTCTTTAATCTGTTCCGCATTTTTATCTTTCTTCTTCATTAACCACGCCAATTCAAGATCAGGAAAAGGCTCATTAACATTGAATAATGTAACGATTTTTTCTAGATCTATACCTTCTGAATTCGAACTTGATGTTGACTGACTTTCCTTTGGTATAGAAGGTTTTTTCTCTAGGAACTGCTTCTGCTTCTGCTTCAGCTCCTGATCCTCCTCTTGGACTTTTAGCAAACACATCCTTTTACACCTTGGGAATGAGACATTCACCTTCACCACCGGTTCCTCCCTAGGATCTAGTAATTCAGAAGTCCAATATTTCTGGGGAAGCACATTCCCCTTATCATCATAATCAAACAAATTACCAGCTTCCTGGGAAAGAACAGTCACAGCTGAACGCACAAGAGGATGCATTTTATAGCTCTTAACATGCAGTCTTCGCTTTTTATCGCAGGCTCAATTAAGCCCTTCTCTTGAAATTCTTTAAGAATTCCATCAACGATTTTCTCAGGCATTTCATCTTCAATACCTGAAGCTGGCCAGAACTCCTCTCCACACCCCCACTATACAAAGATCCTCCTCTTCACCACTGCATTTTCTGGGTAAACTGTAAAGCAAGACAAAAAGGAACTTCCTTTTGTCATCAAGCACGTCAAAAATCTCCTGAATTTCTTTGTAAAATATGCTATCTTTGAAGCTTTCTGGACCTAGTTGCTACATGATGCCTGATCATGACCTATACCATACCATGGACTCAGAAGCTAATTAGTTTGCAGTCTCAGCTAATTAAGGAGTGGCGAACCATGGTTCTGCTGCTTCAAAATGCTCTCACCCAAAACTAAACATGAATTTAGAAATTTACTTTGTATACTGACATAAGCAAAGTATCACTCTGTTCCCAGCAAGTAGTTTATCAAGTTGTTTTAAAATACCAGAAAGGCAAGTAGATTAATGGTCCTATACAAACAACTGCAACCTAGAAGCTGAATATTGTACCTTACAGTTCAACATTGTAGCAAAAGAATTAGAAGGAAAAGAACATAGGTGATTCGCATAAGTCAATAACAAATAATGATTACAGAGCATTATATGGACTAGGAAAAATAATGCACTCTAAAACAGACAACTTTTACAATAACCTTAAACTTGGATACATGAAGAAAGGCATAAGAGAAATTAACACGAAACAACAGGGAAAAAGCAAAGCTGGGCAGGAATATCAAAATGTGGTTTCCATGTATGAAAAAGATGCAGGGAAACTATGACAAACCTGAGTGTACAAATGGAGCAAGATGCACAATGTAACTAGTGCTATCCTTGTTAATTAAATCAGGAGAGCTCTCCTTCAATCTAGTGATCCCTGGACTTCATGGGTCCAGAGTTTTCAACAAAAGTAAATTTGAAGTCCTTAATCTTATCTAAATTTTCGAGATTTGGGCATTCCCTGACTTTGATTAATTTTATAGATGGAAATATATCCAGAACGCTCTTCGACTCTAGCACCCCAATACTAGTCAAATTAGGCAGTTCCACCAGGTGCAGCTTCTGTAAATTCTGCAGTTTACAATCTGTTGATGTATTTGGCATAAACAGAGTCTTCAATTTATCACAGAATTTAATTTGGAGGACGTCAAGATTTTCCGGTAGCTGGGATGAATGAAAAATAGCTTCAAGCATTGGGCAACAATCTAGATATAATTTTTTAAGGTGTCCCAGTTGCAAGTTTCCATTGGAGACACTCTCCAATATGGGAAGGTTTGACGCCCACAGAGTCTCAAGATTTTCCTCCATTAAGACTTCTGCCTCTTCATCAAAAATAGTTTGCATTTCGGTTGACCTCTCTAGCCAACAGCCTTTCATTGCCATGACATTGCCAACATTCATTGACTTCACACCCGCAGCCAAGTCTGATAAGGATTTGATAAACTTGTTATCAATCAAAGAGATATATTCTGCTTTTAGGAGGGCATCCTCAAACCCAGTAAAACTATCAAATCCAACGATTTCCAGATACTTGCCATGTTCTTCAGGAAGAGAAAGAGTCTGGAAGTAGATTTCTCTGAAGTTAGGGTCAACTCTGTGCCAACAAATGTCCCTAGCTGTGCCTTCCTTTTCATGAGCACAAACAGAGAACTGAAATTCTTTGAAGCATGTCTCCCATAACCCAGGATTTGTCTTCAAATATTGGAAGAATTCAGTGCCACTCAATGACATGCAAGGCCTATTTTGACTGCACTTGAAGATGCCACACTGATCCCAGTTTAGCTCCTCTGGTAAGTTCTTTAACTTCCCCCAGTCAAGTGTTTGAACATCCTTTAAGTCTGGTAGATTAAGGCGCTTCAAATGAGTCAACTGTGAGATCTCATAGGGAAACTCCTTGACTCTAGTTCCCCATAAATCAAGGACTTCCAAATGAGTAACTGATTTCAGACACGGTAGCTTCTCCAAGCTTGAACAATCTCTTAAGTTAAGGTCACGGAGATTGCTAAAATTTTCAAGTGATGGTAGAGACTGAATGTCTGTCTCAGAAAGATTCAAAACCTCTAGCTGTGTACATTTTTCCAAATTTGGATATAATTCGGACAGTCTACAACGTTGAAGTAAAAGCTGAGTGAGGTTGGTGAGGTTGGACATGGGAGGTAACTTAAGTGCAGTTCCTGATAGGTTGAGGAACCGAAGGTGAACCATGTTCTCCAAGAATTCAGCTTCAGTTTCTTTCAAAGACCTTGCACCACATAAATCAAGCTTCTCAAGTTTCGATAGAGATTCCAGAGGTGGAAGTTCTTTGAGATTGACACAGTTTCTTAGTAAGAGTTGACAGAGGCTACTAAGATTGGAAAGGGATGGTAGACATTCAATCTTAGTTTCTGAGAGGTTAAGTTGTTGAAGGCAAGCCATGTGCTGAAAGGATTGATCCACAATTTCTTTCAAAGCACTACAACCTGAAAGATTAAGAATTTCAAGTTTACAAAGGTTAGAAAGTGAGGGCAACTTTTGAAGGTTGGTTTTTGAGAGTTTAAGACGACGGAGGTTTCTCAGATGTTCAAAGATATTATCTTCGATTTTGTCTAAACTAAAAGCATCAGAAAGATTCATCAACTCGAGATTTGGGAGGCTGTTATTATTGGAAGGTAAATGCCTGATTGCAGTATTAGAAAGATTGAGGGTCTTGAGGCCATCCATACTTGGAAAGATTTCATCTTGATTTTCCTTTAGCTTAGAAGAACCTGAAAGATCAAGAATTTCAAGCTGAGATACTGATTTTAGGCTGGGAAGTCTAGTTAAGCATGTACAACATCTTAAGGAGAGTTGAGTGAGATTTCCCAGATTTTTCAAAAAAGGCAAGCGGTCAATCTTTGTTTGGGAAAGATCAAGCATTCGAAGTTTTGCATGTGCTTTAAACGTTTTATCTTTCAATTTTCTCAATTCAATAGCACCAGAAAGATCAAGCACTAGGAGGCTTTCAAGTTTTTGTAGTCTTGGAAGTTCTTCCAAGCTAGCACACCCCCTTAGCATGAGCCACCTAAGTTCACTCAATTCAGAGATGGAAGAAGGCAGCGATTTGATCTGGACTGCAGAGAGCTTCAGGCTTCGAAGTTGAAGCAATTTATGAAAAAAATCATCTGGAATTTTCTTCAAGGAGGTAGCACCTGATATCTCTAGAACCGTTAATGATTTAAGTTCTTTGATATCATCAACGTTCTCCAATAGATCACATCCTCTGAGCACAAGAAGACGTAGCTTGTCCATTTCAGACAAGTTTGATGGCAATGATTTGATTGTGGGATTGAAAAGTGCAAGAACTTTGAGTCCCTGCATTGGCTTAAAGAATGTATCAAGGACTTCCCTGGAGAGACGACTTCCATCAATCAGTAGTGTGGACACTTTATCCCATTTGTCACGATTGCACATTGTTTTTATCAAACCGTCTGCATGTGTGATTCTCCCAAAACCTTGCCAATGGCCACCCTCAAACACTCTAGCCAAACCCAAACTTGATTTCCCTTCATTCCTATCAGGACAAGAATCAAGGATTGTAAGTGCTAATCCTTCCACGACAACGGCATTATCATCTCGTATTTTCAGCAGATGGCGATCTATAAGCTCCACTAAAACACGATGTCCCTCCTCATACACCTTCTCAACATGGTCAACAGGACCAAAATATCCTTCCAATATCCAGCAAGCTATCAACTCATTGTAATGGACTCCACCATGCTTGAGAAAGAACTGCAAGCTATACCAACAACAATCAATCAAAGCCTCATCTCTCTTGGCAACATTTCATACCCAAAGCGCAGCAGTGGATTTGCACTGTTATGTGCATCCTTACATGTCGCTGCTTCTTTCATAGCACTTTCCAATGTCCAAATCCCACAATCATGCTCTACAATGCGATTTAAGGCTTCTGCTATTACTACAATCGCAGCTGGTAGACCATTGCTGTTTTCTGCAATTCTTTTGGCAAAATCATCAATGCCTGAAACGTTTTTAGTGAATCTTTCCTTAAACAGACTTGATCCCTCTTCATTGGACAAAGGCTTTATTTTTACTATCTTCTCACTCTTTGTTTCAGTCACTTCATTTACTTCCACAACTTGCTCTTTTCTTCTAGTGATTAAAACCTTAAACAAAGCCTGCCCATTCAGATGCATAATTTCCGTAAATGCTGACATAATATCATTTTCATTCATCATATCAGGAACACCATCGACAATCAAGAAAAGACACTTTTTAGGATCAGGCAATCTCATTTCTTCAAGCTTAGTAGATATCTTTTTTTCAAGCTTTCCACGTCCTCCTCTTCATGGTCCTCCTCCTTAGTAGCATTATCTTCCCACTCCTCTATAGTGGAAAGTACAGACAATTGACGGGCAATGTTCTCATGAAGAGACCTGTTCTCGTGGAGAGACTTATTATCATCTTGTTGATTCATAAATACCCAAAGAGTCACATAAGATAGGTCCTCCTTGTCTGCTGAATCAGCTATCTTTCTTGCAATCCATGTTTTCCCAACTCCTGCATCCCCAATGAGAACAATTGTCGTCACATTGTCGTCTTCAACAGCTCAAGTATCTCATTTTTCTCCGCCCCTCTCAAGGCCATAGCTAATATGAAAAATTCAATGTCAGAATTTTGATAAGATTAAAAGAATCAGTTTAGCAAAAAGATAAATTCCACCTTGCACAAACACACACATATTGATATACACACATGCACAAAGTACTTTATTCCTCCAAGAAAGTTTTTTACAACACATTATAAAAGATTTTCATTAAATGGTTAATTTTTACTCCCATTTTACCAATAATTAATATATAAAAGATTTTCATTAACTGTTTAATTCTATACATATTCTTTGTTTATTTGAAGTTTTTAAAACAAATAACAACCATCAAAATCTTTAAAAACATATATAAAATTACATTGAGAACAAGCATAGTGTCCCCGGCGTGTCCATGTCCAAGATGGACATGCTAAGGATTCTGGAATGTCCGTGCTTCTTACCAAAAAAATTCCTTCAGCAGGTGTGCTATGAAATATGCCTAAACCACTCTGCTACAATGACTTTAGCTCTTGTAAGTACTTCTTTGAGATCAACTACCTACTAATATATATATATATATATATATAAAACTAAAACATCAACTTCCCTAGTGGATTGTGGAATCTATAATTCTGTAAAATATCACTAATGGGGACATAGAATCATAGATACAGCAAAGTGGTGGAAAAATTATTTTGTTACGTAGCACTATAAAATCATTGGCTAGAATAATGAAAACAATATTAAAAAAAAAAAAAAATAGAAACCCGTATTTTATTTTCAAGCTAAGATTTGAGACACAAAATAAAAAAGCTCTCAATATCTCCACAGAAACAGATCCTCTGAGAGAGAAAGAGAGAAAGAGAGAGATCGTTAAGATAAGTTAAGATGCACAGACAAACACATTTTCTAATTTTAGACATTATTCTACATTATCTAAACCAAAACGGCATAATAAATTACTTAGGATCAGAAACATGGTAAATAATAAAAGGAAAGTAAAAGAAAAACCTGGTACGTTTTTTTTCTGGGTTGCAAAGCAAAGCAAAACAGCTCCTTCAAGTTCAACTCTCTGAGTCTGAGCTCTCTCAACTCTCAATTATGACTGATCAAAAGTCTTGTTTGGTTTCTCGCTGGCTTTTGGTTTAAAAGTCTTCAGTCTTTCCCAAGTCAACTTCTTGCGAGTTGTGTTTACGAAATTACCCTTTCAATAATTGCTTTAAACTTTGAAGTGACCTTTTCTTTTTCTTTCCATTTTTTTTTTTTTAAATTTAAAGCTGCAAAAGTTTTATTCATATTGAATTCTGGGTGAGCTGTGTTGGAGGTAATTTGGTAAAAAAGTTTATGTTTTTGATTTATGCCTATCTTTTTAACTTCAACAAAAATAGTATTTTTAAAAATATATTAGTATTAATGTTTCTCTTTTTGTCACACATTTGGTATGAGTTATGAAAGTTATAATTTTTTTTTTGCAATAGTCAGAGCAATATGATTTTAACATATTTCTTTTTTTGAAAAAATTATCTAAAATCATAGATTTTTAACAAGACGTGAGCACAGGTGGTTGCAATGTCTTCTTTAGATGACACGTGTTAATCAATGGCCTCATAATGGCTTTAGTTTAGTAGAATCTCATATAGTATTACTTTTTTTTGTTTTCCATTTTTCCATCACAACCTCGACACCTCCATTACTGACAAAGCATTGATCTATATGGGGGTTATTTCCATTTTCCAGTAGTAGTTCGACTTCACATAGCAACAACAAATTGAAAGTAATCCAAGTGCTCCCTAAATTGCTGCATTTGATGGATGATTGTAGATCTCTCTTGTATAGAAGTCCTTACTTGCAAATCAACCATGCGTTTAGCTCTTGTAATTTTGTTTTTTGCTCCCCCGAATTCTAACGGATTTCCACGAAGCAGGAGTAGGATTGCACTTTGTTTTGTGAGGCGTGGAGTCCATCGCAAGGTCACAATGCAATGTACCACATACATCTGCTAAAATATCACCTCTGGCAAGCATTGAAAATCAAAATGAAGTTTTTAACTCACAAAAGTTAGTAGAAATGCAGTAAAATAAACTTGAATTATCGTTAAGAAATTGCAAAACCATCTAAAATCCTACTGAACAACCAAACCCCATTAAAGCACTGGCCATCCCTCTTAGGCATTTCATCAAACATTTATATAGAATACTCAAAAGCATAGTGGATTGGAAAAATAACCAACTATAGGCATTTCAATACAACCAACTCTACCCAATCCACCATAACCAACTACCAAACCAACAAAAAAAAATAATATATCGCACAAATTGAAAAATATAGAGAGCAGCCAAAAAAAAAAAAAAAAACACCAAAGGGTGAGTAGCTCGGTCGGCTAGATGACGGTGGAGCTACGGCATTAGAGAAAGGATGCAGCAGTGGTTATGGCCTTCTATGCGATTGTCTCTCTCTCCCTAAACTAATCCTTAACGTTCTCTCTCCCTCTCAATGGAAAATCTTTGGTAATTTTTATTCCTACATGCCTCTCACATGAGTTTCCTGTTAGTTTGTTAATAGTAGACTGACAAATGTATTGATTTGGCAGCTGTCCAAAGTTTAGGGAATAAATTGGTTAAAATAAAAGTTCGAGGGGTGTTTTGGTCACTACTCTAAAGTTTAGGGGATGTGTGAGCATTTTTCCTATTAATTTTTGTTTTATGTGTTACAAAGAACCCAATGCATGGTATGTATGGACTTGGATGAGCCTTAAATGGGCTTTTTAGTACAATTGGCCCTTTAGGGCCAAAATTCAAATTATAAACTATTATCTTTAACAATGTCATATTGGATCTATACACACTTCACTAAGAAAAAAAAGGTTAATTCCATTCGCATTGACCATACTTCAACACTTCTTAGAGGCGGCTCAATAGTATAAGTAAACTAGTCGCTAACCCGTGCCACGCACGGGAAAGTTTGGCAATTTTATTTTAATTATTATACATATTTGTTTTCTTTATTAAGTACTAATAAATAAAAATGTCAATTAATTTCATATTAACATGATATAATATTATATATGTTATCTCTAGAGTATATATGAACAAATAAATTAAGGTTAATAGTAACTTGAGGGTTATTTCATAGGTTCATATAACAATTTTCACATTAAAATTGCAACAATATAACAACAAAAACTCACATACAAATAAATACGAAAATAATTTGTTTATGCTTGTGTGCTTCCATTTCTCATGAATGGAAATCTCCATTATTGTATGCAGTCATATCTCTATATTGTTGTACATTCTGCAGAGAGATTATATTTTTGTATGATGTAGTCTCATTTTTCACCTCAAGGTAAAGTTAAACATGGCCCCAAACAGAAACAAAAAGTTGTTTTTAGGCCCTTAGCAGTGTTCTTTCTTTTCCATGGTACCCTAGATACTCCCAAAAGTGTAGCTTATATGCCATGAAAAAGAAAATAACTTATAAACTTCCTTGACAATAACAAACAATAAAAAAGACCTCCTTATGAAAAGGTCCACTTAACAAAATAATAACCATATTCTTTAGTTTCACTAATCCACGAGATGAAGAAAAGTGAGGTTTTAATATTAGAAAAAAATACACTTTCCACCTGTTTCTTTCTTCACCCTTTTAACAAAATCCTCCATCTTATAATTAATGCAAACATTAGCTCCACAATCCTTGCAAACAACTAATTTTTCATCATTCCCTGCCAAACACAATCTTAAATATATTATACATGGAAACTAAACTTATGCATGCATTAGAAGAAAAGTGATATTGTACTGTCATCAACAATACTAAATTGCAAATGTACCAATACTCCCATGAAAATGAAGTTTTAATATTCATCCGTTACGCATTGGAGGTACCATATATCATACATAGTTGTTAATACTATCATCAATCACATATATTGTCTAACTTCTCTTATCATAGATATTTCAGATTTTATGGGGGAAAAATTAAAAGAGAAAATGTGTTTTTTTAAAAAAAAATTTATTTAGAAAGAGCTACAATGGCAACCTTCTATGCTGGACCATGTTGTCCTTTATTTTATGGTTGTAGTCAATAAAAATCAATATTAAGCAAACAAGAATTTTAGTTCAAGTTGATCAAATGTTGAGCGTGAAGAGTGGCAGAAAAACATCTTTAAATGTAAAATAGGATTCCACTCATCATATCATAACTTAAAGATTACTTCCAAACAGCTCTGTTACGTTAGTGAAGTCAGCAACAGAAATGTGAAGGTCTATTGACATATTAGAGACTTGCAGTAGAATTTAACTTGCATTTTCTTTATGCCTAACATCATAAAGAGGAAAACATGACTTAATATACAAAGAAAACAGAAACTTGGGAAGAGAACAACTTTTTGATAAAATAGTATTAAAATTACTACAACTTGAATCCACCCAAAAATTACACCCATGACAAACTAAACACTTTACAATTGAACAGGATATAGCATAGCCTCCTCTAATAATACTTTGCCATTAAACACCCTTGCATTTTTCTAAATCCAAATATATACATAGGCAGCACAAGCCAACTTGAATAATGAGGAATTACGTTCGAGGATGTAACCAATCGATTTGAGGACTAATTTGTACATGAGTTTTGACATCTGACATGATTTATATCAATTTATAAACCAATAACCCACAAATTGGAAAAAAAAATAAAAATTATTAATTTCAAGAAAATTTCTAAAATTAGAATGTAGCATAAAACCAAGAATGCACAATCCAAACATAAATCAAAAGGTGTGGGAATGAACACATTAGATAGTCCAAAAATTATATTTCCACTATTCAAAACCAAGACAGCATATCCCCAGTCTGCATAATGCAAAAATGCACACCTTAGGTACAATGTCTAAGATATTTATGATTATTGCGATAAATAAAAGTAAACAAATATAAATACAGAATTTAGTGGGTCATCATCAAATAGTTTATGATAGTTCATCTATACTATAATCCCAGTACCTGTATAGGCTTGTAAACTAACATAAATGCAAAAATGTCAAGTAAAACCAATTGCTCTTAGAGGCCTTTTGTCAAACACTTAGCATATATAACCAAGAAATAGAACTTGGTTAATCTAGAGGTGTTGTAATAGAAGGAAGCAATATTTCGAGTGCCTAAAGAACATTTAGAATAATGGAATATGCAAATTAGAAACATATTGATGCCTCCTATTAGAAGCAAGCCTTCCAACATTATTTCTTCATTGGACCAAGTATGGCTAGATCACTTTTTAGCTCAGATACAATGTGAAGGAAAAAAGTGTGACTTGTTCTAAACCCTTTCGAAATACATTTAGGGGATATATGGGTGTTCAACATTCTATAGCAAATCGTATAATTATCTCCAATTCATTATCATCGAAGGATGAGGATTCATTAGCAATTATGTTGAAAACAAAGAATGAATGAAAGATAATTTTGGGCTAAGATCTTCATTATTTACATCAAAAGAAGAATTGCTAAGCATGAAAAGCCATAAAATGTTGGCTTCAAGGAGATTTATATGCTTATACAACGGTGGTGGTGCACAACATGAGAAAAGGCTAATTGTTATAATAGTGCTTTTTTTTGCTTTATTTCTGCTTCTCTATTTCATAAATAGACATGATCTCTATTTCAAGTAATTCAGCCTCAACATTGCAAGTGAAGGCTGTGGCCAACCCTAGGAGTATACTGCAAGGAATAAGGGAATCAATTAAGATAGGCCATTCAGTTGCACACTCTATTGTCTCTGCATCTTTGTACTACATCAACCAATTTTTTTTTGCTTCTTCCTCCCCAAACAAAAAAATAAAAAATAATAAAAGCAAGAGCCTAGAGACTACGGTAAACTAAACCAAATAGTTGTATTCAGCTCATTCTTATTTCTTACATCAAAAAGGAAAAACAACAATCCTTCTTATTTGTTTGTTTCTCAGCAACCCAATAGAGAAAGCACAATCGAAAAACTGACTTGGTTGGCTCAACTGACTAAGCACTCTTTCACTTTTCACTCCGATCTTCTTCGAGGAAAAAAAAAAAATGAAAGTGTATAAAACACTACTTTCTAACCAAACAAAACTTAAACAAAGAAAATAGAAAAACAAACAGAGAGAGAGAGAGAGAGAGAGAGAGAGAGAGAGAGAGAGAGACCTTTGGTTTAGGGCTTTGGGTCTAGGTGAGGTTTGATGAGCAAAAACCCTTCACAGATCTGAAAATCAAAATTAGTAAAATTGCAAAGAAATTAGACCCAAATTCATTCTCAATGAAAAATTTTAAATTTGTAGAGAAATTCCCAAAGAGACCTTTGGTTTAGGGCTTTGGGTCGAGGTGAGGTTTGATGAGCAAAAACCCTTCACAGATCCGAAAATCAAAATTAGTAAAATTGCAAAGAAATTAGACCCAAATTCATTCTCAATGAAAAATTTTAAATTTGTAGAGAAATTCCCAAACTCTAATGTTAATGCACAAACCCAACCATAAATGAATCATAAAAATTATTATCTAAAACTTCCTATCGAATTTTGAATTTATTTGTAAATCAAAGGCTCACAAATCAATGCCTACACGTAAAACCTAAAAAAAAAAAAAAAAAGAATCCAAATT
Organism: Quercus dentata; assembly: GCA_028216015.1. Lineage (NCBI taxonomy): Eukaryota > Viridiplantae > Streptophyta > Magnoliopsida > Fagales > Fagaceae > Quercus > Quercus dentata. The sequence goes on from CP116455.1 coordinate 9,800,958, forward strand.
TACAAAGGGAAGGAAACCACATTAAAATTGCAATAATATAACAACAAAAACCACTATCAGAAATCGAATCGAGAAATTTTAGGGCAACACTCACTTGGATGTGCGTAAACCGGAGAGGGACTTTCCCATTGATCTAAGATGGTTTGTTCTTGAAGAGGTATTGTAAGGTAGCCTAGAGAGAAGAAGGTTAGAGAGAGAAGGTTGATGATTAAATTTGGGTTCCAAGGGAGGTGAAAACCGAGAAGAGAAGATTTTATGGAAGTATTGGTTTTAGAGAAGAGAGGGGAGAAGAAGATGGCGTTTGGTGTTCTTTTTAGAGTTGTGTTTTGGGAAGAAGGGTAGAGAAATAGAGAGAAACGATTCAAAGTTGGCTTTGTGGAAAAAATTGACTACGGTTAGAGAGGGTATCGGGTTTGCTTTCCATGGTTGTGGAAAAATTTTGGGCTGCTTATTATTATTATTATTTTAATTTAATTAATGCTGATGTGAAAAATTGTGAGAGCTCCAAAAGCTTTGATTTATATATATATATATATATATATATATATATATATATAGATGAAGCAATCATCTAAGGCCTCCAAGTAGAAAAGACCCCAAAATTTTTACCAATATAGTTATTTCTTTCATTGTAATAGTATTAATTAAGTTCAAATATTAGCTAATAAATAAAATAATATTTTTTTATCAAATGAAAAACAAGAAAAAAAGAGAGAGGGAGAGAAATGTTACGTCCACAATATTTTTCACAACAAATTCTAAGTGACAAGTTGTTATTGACTGTTATTGGTTGGAAAAAAAAAAGAAAGTAATTTCGGTGGTGGGTGCAAATTAGAGTTAGTAACAACTTAACACTTAGGATTTTTTGTGAAAATGTTGTAAATATAAAACTTAAAAAAAGAAGAAGAAGAAAAGAGAAAAGTAAAAAAAAAAAAAAAAAAAAAAAAAAAAATCACATTTTTCACAGCAACTAAGTTGGATAACTTTTATTAATTTTCATCTAGGTCTACCACGAACATCACATTTTTACTTACCACTAGCAATCTGCCACATCAATGGGTGTGAAAAGTTTTGTCAAATTTTTTTGTGTCTATAGACTTTCTAAAAAGAATTCTACGCGGTAAATTAGTAACTTTGCATCTAAAACAAGATAATAGAGTTCAAGTAATATTTAATTTTTTTTAATAAAAAGTCATATTTAAATATATATATATATATATATATATATATATATAAAGCCTCAATTTATTTTTTGCCTAAGGCCTCCAAATGCATCAAGCCACTCTTGACACTCCTCTAATATGCGTGTAGATTTAAACACATAAATCCTACATGAATATGAGAGTAATAATACATATTACACAAATATATTTCCTATGTTTTGCGTAGGGTTATGATTGTCATGGGTCAAAAAAACATACTACTAGACATTGTTTTGGTATTTGCTAGAATATCAATTGGATGACACATAGTAGTAGCTTTCTAAGTGTCTTTTCTATTAAAATTCCATGAACTTGATCAAGTCCAACATGTAACCCTTCTTTGTAGTTTGGATCTTGAAAATCCAAACTAGGGTTGTTCATAGGTCGGGTTTGTGCCCAACCCTGGATTCAACTCGAAATTATCAGGTGGGGGAGATTTTAACCCCAATAGACATGAATGGAGTTTTGGATCAACCAAATTGGGTCGTTGTAAGCGCATCGCTTTCCTCCTTAGGAAAGGGGAGTATGCCTCGGTCGAGTGGACTGAGGCGAAGAAGAAAATGGAGTTGTTACCTAGATTAGGTCTAGGAACCATAAATATAGCAACATTTGTGGAAGAACTGATCTACTACTAGAGCATGTGTCCCGAGTTTAGGTAAAGGGATGGGAAGGTATTAGGCACCCAATTCCACCCGACTCGTGGGTCGGCCTCCACTCATTGTGTTCTAAATCCTAATCCCATCAAAGGGTCTCCTAATATGTTATTCTAAACTCACACACATTAACATGCATCTAACATCCAAACATGGCATATGTCCTACACTCATCCAAAGACAACAATTATATCACAAGGTAGAAACATCAACAAGGCATTAATCATCAAGTATATTCAATTATTCAAAACTAGCATCATGGTATTCATCAATCAAGGAGACCAATCATCATATTAAAAAATGCATGGTCATATTCATATGCATGACTTGCCTTCACTTACCTTGCTGCACTATAAAACCTTAGCACTTATGCATCAATGCATGTTCATGTTAATATGCATGTTCATGTGGTTCATCAAAGTTATAAACCCTAACCATTAATTCAACAATCAAAGCATGTGAAACATATTATTCTACTAACCCTAATGCTAAATATGTGAAAACTAGACTCAACAAGATCTAAACATATGATTAAAACAAAACAAAACAAAACAAATAAAAAATTAAGAATCCAAAATCTGCATTTCTGGGTATGAGGATGCGTACGCATACATAAGTCTGCATGACTCTAGTATGTGTACGCATGCCTCTAGTATGAGCACACATACTGCCTAGAAACATAGTTTTAAAGCAAGCAACAAACAATAATAAAACAAAACCTAGCATGCTTCTAGTGTATAACCAAACAATCTAAACTAACAACAAAGAAATCAAAGATAAAAAAAAATAAAGATAAACAAAACAAAATCTATTCTTAAACATGCATTGGATCTAACAACAAATTAGAATAACACTTAACACATCAAAACATGGTCATCAATACATCCAATCATTCAACTCTCCAATCAAAACATGATAAGACACAATGAAACAAAATTAAACAAAGCCAAACATATTTCTAAGCATTCATAACATATAAATCAAATTAGGACAAAAAGAGCACAAGTTATAAAACCCTAAATTAAGGAAGAGTCATGGAGGGAAACTTACCTTACTTATGGAACACAACTTGGTTGACATTTTAAGCGGCCCCTCGAGTGCCTGCATAACAAGATTGAATGATAATCAAGAGAATCAAAGTATTCAATAGTTCATAGGTAATCACAACTCAAAATAAAAAGATGTTCTTGAAAAGATTGTTTGAAAAAGATTAGAAAATAGTTTTTGCCCTAATGAGTAATAGAAAGAAGTTTTGAAAAGCCAAAAACGTGATTAATGATGTGTGTGAAGAAAGTTCAAAGTTAGAAAAGAGTTTTGGAAGATTTTAGGTGAAAAATCAACTCTCTCTTGCTAGGGTTTGAGTTTGGAGGCATAAAGTTGTATTTATATGTTTAAACTAGGGTTTTCAAGCTCATTTATAGGGTTTTGGACGTTCCAAAAGGTCTAGGAGCCGGGCCCCATCAAAGAGGGAGGCTTTGGACCCTAAAAAATGAATTTTTGGGCCTCTAGAACTTGGCCTGCGTACGTAGGTTTGGGGCTAAGCACGCATGCATGCTCCCCGCGCATGCATGTGTCCCCAAAAATACTAATTTTGATGACTCTGATAGCCCGAATTCAAGCAATCGTAACTCACTCAATTTTAGTCTAAATTAGCCAAATTTTGTGTTTAAATTGAAGCCCAAGATGTTTATGTGTTAATGAAACAGACCTTACTCAAAAATTATTTGTGGATCAAATGTTATGGTCAAAGCTGTGAGCAAAAGTCATTTTTCAATATAATTTTCAAAGTGATTTGAACACTTTTAAGTTGTGATTACTTCCAAATTATCAAAATAACTTCAATTACCTTTTGCAGATATGTCAAGTTCATCGTTGGGACTAGGGACTAAAGTTTATTAATCAGGCACAGTCGTATCGGTTTCAGGTGTGTATCGGTCGGTTTTGGGTTTGCAAATCTTGCTTGATTTTGGCCGAAATCTGGGTGGATCTTGTTAGATTTGGCTGATATTCCTTTGGACGAGAATCAGCCGAATCTAATGAGATTTGGCCAATATTCCTTCGGATCTGTCGAGATCTTGCTAGATTTGTCAAGATTTGGCAAGATTTGGTCGAGATCCCCTAATACTGGTGGAGTTAGAGTTCGGGCTTATCGGATTTTTGGCTAAAACTCTCGATTTTTGAAGGGGAGAGAACAAGTCTACAGATAGGTTAGGTTTTTTGGTTTCTCGGACAGCTAAACCACCACTTGAATCGACAACATTGGGTCTTGGTGTCGGCGACCTAGGGCCAACCGAACCACCGATTATATCGGGCGGTTATCGGGTGGAGATCATCGAGTCCGAGCAGGTGATGGACACCCCTAATCCAAACAAAACAGGGACCAAGTAGAAGCCATCTGTATCATACAAGAATTGATAGGTTTTTTTTTTTTTTTTTTTTTTGGAGAAGGAGAATTAATAGGTTTCAATCCTTATTAATGAAGCTGCAAAGGTTACTGCTAGGCCCTCTCCCGCACTTTGAAAATATTGTCCCTCCTACTTATAAATCTTGAGCAATACTAGCAAAAGTTTGATCTTTAATGTTTTAATTCCATTCAGTGGCACTCAACGTGCATCAGCAGTACATCAATAGCTTTTTACGAAGAAATATGAAAAGGTCATATGAAATAATATTGGCTTCGATGGAACAAACATGCGAGGAGTATTATTATAATATAAGGAGATATTGTCCTTTATTTAGTAAAAATACAATAATAAAGTACAGAATTCAGGTAAGATAAAGATTTGAAATTCAAAATTAAAATTTTACTACCAACCAAAAAAGAAAATAAAGTCATGTCAAAAATAAAATAAAATAAAGGAATTCAAATTAAATAGCAATATTCTCTCTCAAGAAAAATAAAATAAAATAAGCAATCAATTAACACACCAGAATAGTATTTAATAATAATGTGAGGCCAGTAGAGAACAACAACCAATCCCCTCTCACAGCTACTTTTGTTCGATTTGATCAGGATTCTTCATCCACACTCCATGCTCGTCGCAAGGGCAGATTGTGATCCCAGGGCATTTGACTTTCTCCAAGTAAACCAAATCTGGAAAGGAATCTTTCAGTTCTCTCCAATTCATCTTCAATTCAAGCAAGTATTTCAAACGTAAAGCTTGAACCTTCAACCACTTGCTTCTGTCAAGAGTTGCGAGGTTTCCTCCTCTTATGTAGAGTTTGTATAGGTTTGGCAAAGAATCAGGTGTCAGTCACGTCGCTGTAGATTTGGGGAAACATTGAAGATCCAGCTTCTCAAGTTGCATTGGAAGTTTCTCCGTCATTGTTTTTGGGTTGTGTTGGTTTGGAGCTAATTTGAATATTTTCCAGCAGGAGGCATCTCCTCCATTCTGAGCTTCTCCTTGCTGATCTGCTTGCGTTGCTACCCATGCTATTGTTAGCTTTCGGAGTACTCCTCCTCCTCCAATCTGTTGGAGAGCACTTAGATCCTCATCTGTAGGGAAGTCCTTACTATTTGCATTGATGGTCAGTTTCCTCAAGATCATCAATTCCTTCAAATCATCTAAAGTAGCAGAGCCTTTTCTTTGCGGATTACTAATGACAAACCCCTTAAGGACTCGAAGTTGTACAAGTGCGGAAAGCTCCTTGGGCAGGCGAGCTAGCAGATAACAGTCAGAAAGATCCAAAAGGTTCGTGAGTTTGCCTATCTCCTTTGAAAGCACCTCCAGATTGTGACACTCCTTGAGATCCAAAATCACCAAACTTCTATGGTTGCCTATAAATTCTGGAAGCTCTGTGATATTTGAGACTCCTTGGAGGCTAAGAAACCTTAAACCTGTGCTATTCTTCAACCCTTCTAAGAATTCAATGCTCTCGACTTCAATATGAGGTTTAACTGATCCCGGCCAGCTTCCCAGACAAACAACTTTGGCATCTTTCATCTTCGATAACCAGTCCTTCGCACTAGTGGTGGCTTCAAGATTTTTATTTAGGGGTCAATAACGGTGAAGCCATGAATTTATTGGCAGGGGAGGTGTGAGTAAAAAATAAAATGATTATTATTATTATTATTATTATTATTTCTTTTGTATATATAACTTTCATGTTATATACAACACAATTATATTGTACAATAATCTTAAAAAATATTAACATTCGAAAGATCATTAAGACAACAATCATTGGATGTGTAAACGAATAGAATTAAATAACTAATTATACAATTTTATCAAATTAATAATAACTTATTATATAATTTATATTTATAAGTTATATCAATTGAATAAAAAATATTAAATAAATAAGAATAGTAACACACTTAGGAGTAGGGCTTGGGCTTGAGAGTAAATGTGAAACTAAGAAAAATAATACTCCAGTAATAAAATTTTGCTTATGAAGTGTATGTTTTTTTTTAAATATGCACGCTGTCACTCTCTTGGAATTGGAGTAAACAGTAAAAGATTTCTTAGACTTGAAAATGTGTAGAGCACTTATCAAAATGCTTGATTGGACATAGATAAAAACTAAGAAAACATAAAAATACAAATCAAACAAAGAGAAAAACTAAGGATCATGTTCAAACTTATTGCAATTGGGTTTTACAAAAAATGTAAAGGTAGGGTGTTCAAATTTTTATTGAAGGGGTCAAAAAAATTATATATATATATATATATATATATATTTTAGTACCAGGTGAGGGGGTTCATTTGAACCCCCTGGGTTGATCTTGGAGCCGCCCCTGCTTCGCACTCGGCTATTTAATCTGCTCATTTTTATCTTTCTTCTTCATTAACCCCACCAATTCGAGATCAGGAAAAGGCTCATTAACATTGCATAATGTAATGATTTTTTCTAGGTCTCTACCTTCTGAATTCTTACTTGATGTTGACTGACTTTCCTTTGTTATAGAAGGTTTTTTCTCTAATAACTGCTTCTGCTTCTGCTTCAGCTCCTGATCCTCCTCTTCGACTTTTAGCAAACACATCCTCTTACACCTTGGGAATGAGACATTCACCGGTTCCTCCCTAGGATGTAGATTCAGAAGTCCAATATTTCTGGTGAAGCACATTCCCCTTATCATCATAAATAAACAAATTACCAGCTTCCTGGGAAAGCATAGTCACAGCTGAACACACAAGAGGATGCATTTTATAGCTTTTAACATGCAGTTTTCGCTTTTTTATCGCAGGCTCAATTAAGCCCTTCTCTTGAAATTCTTTAAGAATTCCATCAACGATATTCTCAGGCGTTTCATCATCTTCAAAAACTGAATCTTTCCACAACTCCTCTCCCACCCCCTAGTATACAAAGATCCTCCTCTTCACCACTGCATTTTCTGGGAAAATTGTAAAGCAAGACAAAAGGAACATCCTTTCTTCATCAAGCCCGTCAAAAATCTCCTGAATTTCTTTGTAAAATGAGCTATCTTTGAAGCTTTTACGCTGGTGTACGTTAACCAACTCATGGACTGCACTGCGGCCATTAGACCCGGTGCTTGACTGTAAATGAGTACTACTCGAACTTACTGCCTTAAACGCTGTTTCTGGCGATGATAGATGCTTCTTTAAATTCATAATCTCCTTGTTGATTTCAACAAGCCTGACAGCTGGAGGTTTTTTACTAGTGGATGCTTCCTTTTTCCCAGAATCTTCACTGTTGGGAAATGCCTTAACTAAATCTTGAGCCTCTCTAGGTGACTTTCCGCACTTTTCTGAAATTCCGCAAGATCATCTACGTCTTTTTTTTTTTTTTTTTTTTTTTAATAAATTTGGGTGAGCTTCTTTTGTAACATTTCGAGTTGAGAACTCATCCCTTCGTTGTCCTCTTCTTTTTTCCTCCTGATCGAGTCTTCCGCCACCTCTTCCTCATTCAAATTCTCCTTGGGGATCTTTTTATTTTTTTAAGTAAATGAAAATCCGGAATCCTGAAGCACATGCTGGTGGTGCTAGTGGCAGTGTTTCCTTTGTCGTTAGTTTCAGGTTGTGGACTGTTATCAACATTGTTCTTCTTGCTGACCTCATTTTTGCTGCCGTTGCTATTAGTGGTGTTGGGGTTGGTGCTAGTTTCTGGTGTGGGTTGTACTGGGGGATTCGCTTGTGCAAGGATCCAGGTTTCTCCAGGAATTTTTTGTAATTGCATGTCACTAAAGGCAGACATGATTGGATTGATGGAGATGAAACACAAAGTTTGGAAGGATATTATCGAGAATGAAAAAGTGTGGCCGACCAACTTGTTTTGTCTGACTATCTATTTTGTGGGTTGCCAACTCTGTGTTTGTGGTGCCATTCTCATGGACGTGAGTCACTAGAAGAGTAGTTTATCATATAATATATGACATTAGCATAAGAGTGGTCCTTTTAAAAGGGTCGAAGGGGGAAATGTCTCTTGCAAAATATTCATGTCTGTCATTGATGGGAATGAAGATATTACGTCTCCTAGATGAAGTCAACACTTATGACGAAGGTGTCTTGAATGACGAAGAAACCAGTCATCACTGATGAGGAAAGGGAAATTATTTAATATAGTTAATCGATGACTTGGGCAGTTACAAAACCAGCTAGGCAGACCATTGGGAGCCTATTAAAAGCCCCATTATTAGGCAGGAAGCGTTACTAAGAAAGGCATTAACGACCACAACGACTAGCAACCAAAGTCACATATATAAAACCCTCGCATTGTCAATGAAGGTACATACACATTCTGAGAAACACTCATTATTATTTTGCTTATCTATTTCATTTCACAAAGTGCTTTTCTATTCTAACTTTGGCATCGGAGGCGTCGTGACAAGCACCACATCGGTGACCATCTTTGAGGACACATTCACATAGACCGGATGTTGATTCCATATGCCTACTTTGACCGACGAACTCACGCTTTATCAGTCATTATAAAGAAAATGGCCAAATTTTAGAAGTACGGATACTTACAAAATCGTCGTGTGTCGGGTCTTGGTTAAGTTGGGTAGGCTTACGCATACATACGTGTTCACTTCTCATCGTTATATTAGCCATTAGTAGAGAAACAAAATTGTACTTTTTTATTGACATTTAAAAAAAAAAAATTATACGGTACTTAAAGGTTTTGATAGTTTAAAAAAATTTATATTGATAAATAAAATATGCTTAAAAATATGTATTAATTAATTAATTATTGGTATCAATACATGTTATGTCTTAAGTTTCCAAGAATTGTTTCTATAAAAATAAAAATAAAAACTACAAACAATTTCCAAGAATTTATGAGTCACGTACCTTGTGTGTATATGCGTCAGTATATCATAAAATAAAACTGGAATTTTGGTTCATATGATGGTTTAAGGGTGAACCTTAAGGCCAAAATGTAATCCACAAGAGCCACAAAATGTCATGGCCATATGTATAGGAATTTTTTTTTTAAGTTGTGCTATGGCCACAACAGTTTTACAACAAATTTTAGATGGTAGATTATTACCGATTTTTGTTTAGACCCACTACTAACATCTCTTTGGATCCATGGTTTTTGAGTGGAGTTTTGATGTACTTTTATGTTAAAATCTCTTTCCCTCTCCTTTGTTTGTGTATGTGTTTGTTTCTAAATATATATATATATATATATATATATATGTTTGGATCTGTGCACGCCGGAAATGAGACTATTGTGCTTAACCTCACTTGGGCTCACAACTTATTTATAAGGTAGGCTTTAGGATTTCCTACTTTGGATCGTTCTCGGCCACGTAAAACTCAAAGTAATATCCTCTCTCCCTTCCTGAATAACTGTTTTTTTCTCTTTTTTCTCCACCGATCTCGTTGCATAGTTCCTAATACCAGTCGGGCGTGACTCAGAAGGATTTCACCGACCCTCATCTTTATGGAAAGTAGCGCATCCATCGGTTGTGGCACTCGGTTGCATGTCACGAATCTACTACCGAACTCTTGGATCAGCTCGGCGAAGCAATAAATGGAACTTTTTCGTAACCCATTAAACCATCTCATGGTCGTGGAGCCGAGACTAGAGGGGAATACCTTACACATCAGCGCATCATTGTGTGCATGCAAGGACATCATGTGGATATAATGATTGACATGCTCCACGGGGTTCGTTTCCCCATCGTAGGAATTGAATGGTGGTCGTGTAAATCGACTCAAGATAGGGGCCTGTTCAATTTCATTGGAGAATGGTGACCGAGCAGCCCTTTGTATGGCCCGGCTCATGTCGTCCATGGCAGCATCATGGGTTCGCCATTCCTTTGGTGAATCCAAGCCTCGATCGTCATATCCGAGCGAACGTGAACGATTCGGTGATGACGTGTCTCTCGAGAGTGTGAGTGATTCCTTCGCCGGCGTGATTCTCGAAAGAGTGACCAGTCCTAGAATCGTTGGGGACCGGATTGGCTAGAGCTCTCTTTGCCTCGATTTCCCATGTTATCATCTCTCCTTTGTCGGTGGTTTCGATCCTTTCTCGGGCGCAGACCTCTTGCTTCCAACTCTAGATCTATTACCATCTCTGCGCAACCGCTCCAGTTCTCGGTCTCTATCATCACGTTACCTGTGTGTCGAGGCACCCGATATCGTTCGATGAGTCTGGTCCGATCCCTCTCCCAGGCCAAATTCTTCTTCTCCTCGCAGATGCTCCCTATCCTCACGCCTTTTCTGTCTTCTTTCCCGTCATGTGGAATCCCGAGAAGATCCTATCGAACCGCTCTGGACGTGCCCTCCCGAACGCCCCTTGGACATTTCCCTCGTTTGAGTCTCGGTAAAACCACGACTTCATAGGAGAGCCCCACGGTGGATGCTAGGGAAGGGATCGAAACCACCAACAAAGGAGAGGTGATAGCATGGGAAATCGAGACGAAGAGAGCTCTAGCCAATCCGATCCCCAACGATTCCGGGACTGGTCACTCTCCCGAGAATCACGCTGCGTAGGAACCACTCACACTCCCGAGAAACACATCATCACCGGTACTGTTCACGTTCGCGCGGATATGACGACCGAGGCTCGGATTTACCAAAGGAACGGCAAATCCACGATGCTGCCATGGATGCCATGAGCCGGGCCTTACGAAGGGCTGCTCGGTCACCATTCTCCAATGAAATTGAATAGGCCCTTATGTCGAGTTGATTTACACGACCACCATTCAATTCCTACGATGGGAAAATGGACCTTGTGGAGCATGTCGATCATTATATTCACATGATGTCCTTGCATGCACACAATGATGCACTGATGTGTAAGGTATTTCCCTCTAGTCTCAACTTCACGGCCTTGAGATGGTTCAATGGGTTACGAAAAGGTTCCATTCATCGCTTCCTCGAACTGATCCAAGAGTTCGGCAGTAGATTCGTGACTTGCAGCCAAGTGCCACAACCGGTGGATGCGCTACTTTCCATAAAGATGAGAGTCGGTGAAACCCTTCGGAGTTATGCTAGTCGGTATTGGGAACTATACAATGAGATTGGTGGAGAAAAAAGAGAGAAAAATAGTTATTCAGGAAGGGAGAGAGGATATTATTTTGAGTCTTTGTACCGAGAATGACCCAAAGTAGGAAATTTTAAAGCCCACCTTATAAATAAGTTGTGAGCCCAAGTGAGGTTAAGTCCAATAGTCTCATTTCAAAGTCGCACATGGATCTTTAGAGCACTCACATTAATTAGTTTAAATTTTTCTTTCTATTTTAGTATAAGAACTTACTTTTTTATATTTGGTAAAAATACCATTTTAGTCTCTACATTTTGGGATCATAGTTAATTTGGTCCCTATATTTTGTTAGCAGTTAATTTGGTCTTGTTATTTTCAACTTGCAATCAATTTACTTCCCTCTGTTAACTCACTAACAAAAAATGCTTATATGGTTAACGGTGTGCATTGTTAGCACACTTAAATCCTATGTGACAAATAATAATAATAATAATAATAATAATAATAATAATAATAATAATAAATTTAAATAGACACTAAAAAAATTCCACATCATCGATTAAACAAAAAAAAAAAATTAAAATCTTATTTTCTTTTGTTTATTTTCTCTTTTAATCTTTCTAACTGTTTCTTATTAACCGAAAAATCGATACATTTCTTTTTCCTTTTTATCTCTACAGCCCTTTCTTATTACTAACCAAAAAATTAACACAGATCCACTCTTTGTCTCATCTTCATCTCACACCAGAGAATCCCTCACTTTCTTCTTCTTCTTCTTATTATTTTTTTGCCTTGTCTCCTGTTTTTTCTTTTCTCTTTCATATTTTCTTCTTCCTCGCTTGCAGATCTCTCTCTCTCTCTCTCTCTCTGTGCTTTGGAATCTCCAATGGGCTAGCACAACGAATCACAGCCCAGTTTACTTTAAATTTGGATCCCGGTTTTTCTCAAAAAAAAAAAGAAAAAAAATTGGATCTCGGTTGTGACCAATTTTCGTTGCAATTTTCTTGCCAAAGGCAAAGGGAGTCCCTTTCGAGTCAATGCATGAAGTGTGGGAGCGGCATTGATATTGGCGCCGCTTTGTCTAGGAGCAGCCATATGCAAAATATATATAAGACCACGGTTGACTTGTGACTGCGAATCTTTAACAGGTGGGTTTCAATGAATGACATACAATTGCAAGGTATACTGTTCGGTTACCAAGAAAATACAAGAAAGTAAAAATAAATAAAATTGAGAAAATAAAAATAAAAATATGTTTGATTACCATAAAAAAAGGAAAAAGAAAAAAAGAAAAAAATGGTAAACATAAAAATAAATAAATAAATAAAGAAAAGGTAAAATTGGTAATATATATATATAAAATGTTGGCGTGACTTTTTATTTTTTCATTGACATGGTTATTAAAATTTAAACATGTCAACATTAGACACATGGGCGGAGCCATGTTGAAGGGTGGGGGGGCCATGGCCCCCCCAAAATTTTGAAATTTTTTTAAATATATATAATTATTTTAATGTTTTCAAAATTTAGTCTACAAAAATAAGAGTTGGCCCCCCCTAAGTATTTGAATTAGTTCAATGATGCTTTAAAAAAAAAAAAAATTTGGTCTTTATAGAGACTTAACTCTATTTTTCGCAATTCTATTTTTTATTGTAAAATATGTTTTTATATCTGTTAAATATTTGAAAAAGTTTAGCACCAAACATGTTTGAATTTATCTTTTTTCAACCCGTTATGTGGCGATTAACAAGTCATTGATTCATTAAAAAATTCTTGTCACTAAAACTATACATGAAATGTCTCTTTAGTTGTCACATAATGGGTCAAAGCAAAATAGCTTCAAATATGTTTGGAACCTAATTTGTTCCTACAAGTTTTGGATCATTCTTGTTTTTGAAAATTACATTAGTTCAATTGAATAATTTTACTTACATTAGTATAAAATTTGATAATTTTTATAGAAAATGAAACTTTTTAAGAATTTCGCTATGAAAATTGTGAAAATGAATTTTATTAATTTTATGAAAGATAGTCATCAAACATAATTTTGATTGAAAATATTAAGTTCTTTTTTTATTGGGTGTGTGTATATATATAAATTATCAAATAAAAAAGTGTGTGTATATAATAAAAAAAGCATGTGTATTTATGTGTGTGTATGGGGTTGTCTTGATAAATATATCAGGGTACGTTTGGTACACTGAATGTAGATTACATTACGAATAGTAATCTTTATTACTGGGAATAGAAGACATTGTAATGAAATAACTATTACTATTCATAAGTTTGGTTGTTACATATGGAAAGCTTGTAAAAGATGATGTATAAGGAAAATTTATATTTTTGGAAATATATTAATTTTAAAACCTATTATATATACTAAGGAATAGCTATTACATCCATTTTAAAGAGGAATAGCTATTCTTCAATTTAAAGAATAGTCATTCCAATGTAATAACTAATCTATGTAATAAAAATGCAACCAAATGACCGAATTGCTATTACACATGAATAACTATTCCATTACGGGAGTTATTACAGCATACCAAACGTACCCTTAGTGTTGCAACTTGGCCCCTCCAAACAAAAATTCCTGGCTACGCCTCCGATTAGACATGTCAACAGTGCATACCATTAGCCTAGTAGGCATTTATCGTTAGTGAGTTAACGGTAGAGACCAAATTGATTGCAAGTTGAAAACAATATGACCAAATTGACTGCTACTAAAATGTAGGAACTAAATTGACTATAAACTCAAAATATAGGGACCAAAACGGTGTTTTTGCCTTTATATTTTATACAGTCACTTTTACAAAACATGCACATCAAATTATCTATTATACACATCTTTTTATTTAAATAATAATTTTTTATTCATTTATTGTTATTATTAGCTTTATTTGTTCTCACATTCCCTCTCATCTCTCTTCTCTCTTTGTGTTCTCTCTCATCTCTTTGCTCTCTTCTCTCTTGACCACCACAAAACTTCCATGGTTGGACCTCCATGGTCATGGCTGAAGCTCACATGACCACCACAAAGGCGAACCTCCATGGCTGGACCTCCATTTCCTTCTGCTGCCATTACTTCTTCTTGTGCTACTGTTGTAGCCGTTGCTTCTTCTTCTGCTACTAATGCAGCCGCTTCTTCTTCTTCTTCTTCTTCTTTTTGAACGCTTCTTCTTCTTCTTCTTCTTCTTTGATGATTCACATAAATTTCTATATGGGTTTGATGATATATGAGTTTGATGGGTTTTAGATCTAGATTTAGGAAAACCATATGAGTTTGATGAGTTTGAGGTCTAGATCTAGGATTTGTTGTATGGAGAGAGAGAGAGAGAGAGAGAGAGAGAGAGAGAGAGAGAGAGAGAGAGAGAGAGAGAGAGAGAGAGAGAGAGAGAGAGAGAGAGAGAGAATTATTAAAAAAATAAAATACAAAGCTATAGGAACTGTATATATTTACACGGTAATTATGGAAAAATGAAAAGCTACAGTATTTTACACAGATCGATATAGAGAATTTTTGAAGGAAAATATGTAAATTTGATAACTTTTTCTATTATACACCCATTGATGTTAATGCTCTTAGATTATATTGTTGTAAAATTCCATGACAAATTTGATGTATTTTTCTATCATGTAAAAGAAAATTTGTATTGTAAATTTGCGTGGGAACTTGTTGTGTATTGGGCTCAAGTCAAGTGGAGTTGGAAATCAAAATTGCGAGATCAAGAAATTCACTCAAGCATAGTCTGTCTAGCAAATCCATTTGGTGAATTGGATTTTTGAAAAGTAGTTGCAGATTATTTTGCCAAACATCAGAAGACACTAGCTCAAGCAAATTCCTTAGAACCTAAGAGAAATTTGTTACGAATTTCTCTATAGTGTCAACTCTTTTGCCATCTATGTAAGCCTCATTTCCAACAAGTTTTGACAACTAAAAATTCTCAATTGAAGTGTTAGAGAGCTTAGATAAACCCTAGTTCATACTCATTTCTCTCTACCTTCTCCCTCTCTACATAGTTAGATATTTTAGTGAGGAGATTGATACCAATATTTCCTAATTAATTCCTGACTTGTGTGATTTAACTGGTGATTGTGATTGGAAAATCACTGGAGCACTCCACAATTAGTCTTGATGGCCTATAGATACAACCAGTGCTTGGTTATAAATTTGAACGCTAAGGTAGAGAAAGGACTTCGTGAAGTCGGTAACTAACTAGAGCTTGGAAAGCTCAAGTACAAGTTCATTGCAATACTCGGAGGGTTTATGAGTCAAATTTTACTGCAATTATTTATCTAAGTGGATTGGTTCGGTGGCCTTGCTATAGAGATGTTCTTATGCCCAGTATTTGAGTTTTCCTCTTTGATAATACATCAGTGTATTATATTATGGTTGATTTTTTGGAGGTTGACTACTTACTTGCTTTGTTATGGTTATACTGTTAACCATGTTATGTTTATCATCCATGCTTAATTCAATTGGCTAATCAATTATATTTGGGTGAATTGATAGCTTAGCCTAAAAATTGATTAAGTTGTAAATTTAAAATTCAAGGGTCTAAATAATTTCCTAGGATTGATTAGGTGATTCTCAACATCACTTCTTCAACTATTATAAACGACTTGTCATCTACGCTTCATTGCGAAATTGTTATAAAAATGTTGTGTATGTAGCTTATTCATATATTATTTTTAGAGAATACATTCAATAAGGACTTGGTATAAATCTCTTATTTTACACTATTCAATAGAAACATGTCACATCAACATTTCACGAATAAATCAAATAGACATACCACACACAATCACTCCCTCCAAATACACCCTCTCTGTCCCTCTATCTTTCTCACTGGGTCAAACCTTCATGGTTGAACCATTAACTTTTATCACAACCACCCAACACCGTGAAGTGGCTCTTAAATTGATGCCCTCATCTCTCCTTACTCATCATATATATATATATATATATATATATATATAGTGGTGGAGTTATAAAATTTTCTCTAGGAGGGCCAAGCCAAATGTATCATTGTATTCTGGTAGCCTTCACTCTCTATATAAATGTGTATTATTGGGTTTTACATTAACCCCAGGTAATTAATTCAATTACCTAAGTTAATTAATTAGGTTAAATTACATGAAAATCGTGGAGACACCAACAAATCACCAAGTAAACTATCATGCATTGGAAAATAAATAACACGGTGATTTGTTTACGAATGGGGAAAACCTCTTGCAAGGCAAAAACCCCACTAGGTGAATTTCAAGTCACCCCTCCCAAGAATCCACTAATCAAGAACAAGCAATTACAAGTATAAGGAATCTCACTACTACCCTCGATTATCCCAAAATATCAACCTCGAGTTAAACTTTGTTCTAATCCCCAATTGGACTTGATCTTGTAGAGACTTTTTCTCTTTTTGCACAAACCTCCAATTATGGCTAACTCTTTTGCTTGGATCCTAGTACGTGACTAACTTCACAACAACCTTTTGATTGTTATAGTCGATTTGCAATAGTTTCACATAGAAATATCAATAAGATCTTCAATGTTGGTGCTAGAGACTTTGCTTGGTTCTGAGTAACCCAAATGTGTACAAGAAATGTAGCAATATTTCTTTCTTCTGTAGGAGGAGGCTAGGTTTTTTTTAAAAAAAAAACCTTATGAAGCTTTCTAGGGTTAGGGTTTTCTTTCTCCATCTCCTTATTTAAATAGGAGCTTAAGGGGCCTTTTAAAAGGGCTTTCCTATTCTTAATAGGTTTACGCAAACCTTAGACTCTCCTAATCCTATTAGGATTATACAAACCCATAAACAAATGGCCTTATAGAATTAATTGTTGCTGGCTATATTTCGACATCCGTTAACTTGATAGATTGAGAGGTGTCGAGAATTCTTTATTAACTCTAGATAGATAGTCTCGAAACTAGTGTTGAGCTTGTCTCGAATCAGCTTTTCTTCACTTGTTTCTTGGTTGTCTTTAATAATATCACTTGATATGTTTAAGCAACATGCTTCTTGATACATTAAACCTAACTTAGATCTATCCAATTATTAGTAAAGTGCGTTTTGTCAAAGGATAAGTTAATACATAGAAAATATGACCCTAACACGTATGACTTTATTTTTGGAAAACAACAATAATTTTTTTTGAAGAGATTTACTTATATATTTTTATTAACTTATACTTTAAATTCTCCTAAAATTAATGACAAAAATAAAATATTAAAAGGAAAATAAAGAAGACAACAATAAATTAAAGAGCATTTATACTTCTTTTTCTTAAATGAAAGGGGGCATCACATAAAATTTACTCAATATTTTAAAATTAAGTAGAGGGGAGGGGGCATTTTTGAAAATCTTGGGGGCCATGGCCCCCTAACGCTAACACGAAAAAAAAAAAAAAAAAAAATCATGTGAGAGTTGATGAATCTTAGGAGCCTTACTGGATCACTATTTGATCAACAAACTTATTTTTATGTTTCACTAAAAAAAAAAAAGAAATTTTTATTTTTTTATTTTTTTTAATTTTTTTATGCATGATTTTTTACCATGAGAACTTAAAATTTAAATATATCATTGATAACATAACTATTAATTTGTTATCTTCTTTAAATTTTGCAATTATAAAAGACATAGGAATAGTATAGACTTTCAAGATTCACGGGTAAGGCAAATATTTATTTATTTCTTAACACATGTAAGGCAAATATCTATTTCCTAGAGAACTATTCTTTACTCTTTTTATTTGGCTAACTGGTGTAGTATTCTTTACTTGGAATTTGTTGATCATGCCTGCCTTTATCTTCTTAATTGTACTTGAAGCTAGTCGTTTTATTTCTTTTTCTATTTGTGTTAATGCTTATCTCTTTTTGCAAAGGTGAGCAGCTACAGTATATTTATTCTTTACTTGACATTTGAAGTTCCCTAAGGCTTATTGCATTTAATTTACTTTAACCTCATTAAGGCAAATCTGAAATTTCTCAGTTCAAAGGTGAGGAATCTGCTAGTGAAGTATCCTTGGCATTTGAAATACTTTCCTACTTTCTTAGTTGTCTGGAATTTACTTTTTTTAATTTGCAGGGGTAAGTTGTTTGCATAATATTTTTTTTTTTTTTTTTTTGGGGGGGGCATAATATACTTTGCTGTTTATATTTTTATGTTTTAACGGAGTACAGCTTAGGAAAAGGATCGACATTCCTGTCTCTTGAATAATTTTCCAATGCGGGTGACCTATTGCCCCCAAAACATGAAAGGGAAAAAAAAAAAAATTCAATTAAATTGTTATATTTTATGGCTCAAATTAAATGTATCTAGAGTCACATTAAAAAAAAAAAAAAAAATTAACAATATAACAGTTTTTACACTTTTGGATTTAGGAAATAAAATATTAATTGTGAATGTTTTCTTTCCATTTCAAGTGAAATGCAAAAGATATTGTTCAATATTCCAAAACAACGTGAGAGATATCATAAACCAATACATCAATTTTTAAGGCAATAATTTGTAGAATAAAAATTTAGAAGAGAAAATGTAAATTCTACTCTTTGTTAGATATATGTTATGCACTTGAAGCAACCTATAATATGATGTGGTCCATTATTTCGATTATCAAAAAAGAGAAATGATATGTCTATAATATTTTTACAACAAATCCTAAATGGCAAGTTGTTACTAGTTGTTATTGTTGGGGCAAAAAAGTAATCTTAGCGTTAGTTTGAAATTTGAACTAATAACCACTAATCACATGTGATTTGTTGTAAAAATGTTGTAGAAATGTTGTAGACGTAGCATCTCTCATCAAAAAATGATGTGGTCCATTGTTTCATATGAACAAATTAAATACTGATTCTTTATAAAGAAGGCATGTTGAGCTTATAGTTATAGTTAGCAAACATGAATAAATGTAAGAGCATTCATATTAGTCTTAATAAATTGGTCTAAAGTTAAAAATATAGCTAAAAATCCAAAAAAATCCATGCATTAGGCTTAATAAACTAACTAAAAATTTGTAGTGATCAACATTGATCGCCATATGTGGCAAGATAGTTTCCTCGCTAGCTAGTCCTACAAAATGTTTTTTAATTCTCAAAACAGTCTCCTCTCTCTCTTTCTCCTTCTCCCCACCAAACTCTGTCTTTGTCTCTGTCTCTCTCCACATAACCTCCATCTTGTGGTAGTCGAAGCTATAATGAATCGTGACTCTTAAATTTGGTGGCCATAGCTGCGATGGTGGTGGATTTGGGTTTATGAAATGATGAACCAATAAATTCCCATCGTCTAGAAAAGCCTTTGGACGACCAAAGTAGGTATCGTTTGACGACCAAAGTGCCATAAATACATAATTAATGCATGAGCCATTACCAATGGATGCACGCGTATACATGACCATTGGCAAGATAATCAATCATCTCATAAAGCCATCAAATGTGTTACAAGAGCCATTAAGACCACCATTAAAGGCCTCTAATAGTTAGAGAAGTTAGAGATCTATATAAACCACCTTAGTACCTAAGCAAAGGTACGGATAGGTACACACATACACATAGATACACACATTCACATCCATACATACTAAAATACACTCACAGTTCTTATTATTTCTCTCTCAACATCATCATTGGAGGCTTATTAACAGGCACCACACCGGTGACCTTAGAGGGAGGAACATCCATTGTTATTCTGTTGTATATCTCAAACTCATTCTCATCAGATTCCGTCTAGACGAACATATCAACCGATGAATTTGATTCATTAGTTTAGGCTCATTGGCAAGCACCATGCTAGTGACCTTAAAAGGAGGAAAATCCATTATTATTTTGTTGTAGGTCTTGAATTCATTCTCATTGGACAAACATATTGAGTGACAAATTTGACTTCATCATGAAAGTAAATTTTTGTAGGTTTTGTGTTGATATTTACGCTGATTTGGGCGGTGGGTGTGGTAGATGATGGGTTTGGTTTGATTTATGTGGTGAGTGTGAGGTTTATGTTGATTTTCGGTTTTATTTATGTAGTGGGTGTTGATGTGTTATGGTTCTTGGGTTTGTGTTAATTTTTTTATTTGCGAGGTGTTGGTGGTGGTTTTCGATAGTGGCTAATCTGGTTTGAAGGAGATCTAAGTTTGAAGGTGGTTTTGTGCCCTTTTGATCTCGTTTATTCTCCCTCTCTCATGATCAACTACCCTTGGGTATCACATCAATGCATCATCGAAATTGGGTCACGATTTGGTTGGTGGGTGTGACTAAGATAGGTTGTGATTTAGGATTTTGGAACTGGTTGAGGTGGGCAAAGGTTGAGATGGGTTTTTTTGATGGCGTGTGATGGCTGGATGGTGGCCTAATACTTTTTTTTTTTTTTTTTTTTTTAATAGATACAAAACATAAATTTTATTAGATAAAGTATGAGAAAACATTATATAAGAACCTTGTAACATCAATACTGGGGAAACCGGACCTATTTTGCAAAAAAAAAACCAAAATGCAAAAAAAAAAAAAAAAAAAAAGAGTGTGCAAATACAGCAAAGGTGTCAGAAAAACACATTGTGCAGAAAAAGAAACACTGTATAGAAAACAACCAAATATGCAAAAAACAACACTGTGTAGAAACAACACTATATAGAAAACAAACATTGTGCATAAGAAAAATAATGTAATTGAAATAGAAAGAACAAATCACTGACTAGCTATTAGCCTATAATACTCCTTGAAAGCTCAATTAGTGAGAAAATACTAATGCTTGTTTAGACTCCCCCCAATTTTAAATTACGGCTTGATTACTTTTACTCTAACTTATCTAAGTACGAAATAAGAGTAAAACACGTGCAATAAATCAGAACACTACTCTAAGCTATAAGCAAGTACAATAAGTGATAAATGTAAAACTTAAAGAGTAGGGGAGAGAGATGTAAATACAAAGATAACACCGAGACGTGTTATTGAAATGGAAATCGAAGTACTTGGCGAAAAACCTCTCCACAGCTCTCCAAGTTGAAATCAATCCACTATTGAATAAGTTGGAGTACACAAATATCAAAAAGACCTTCAAAGCCTAATCTACCCAATGTACTTGAGCCCTCCAAACTCCTGCTACCAACAAACATCTTGGAGTCTTGTCATCGCTAGTTATCTAGATCCCGTAATTCCACCCGATTGCATCCGCTACTCAATGGCTTCTTCCAATACTTCCCAAAGGCACCAAAGCTTCTCTCAATACTAAGAACCTCTCAAGGATGTGTAGATGGAAAGGTGGGAGTAGATGGAAACTTTAGAGAAATGATGTAGAGGGTTGTGGGTAAAATAATCTCTAACTCTCAAGTGTAACAACTAACAACACTGCAACCAAGGTCCAAGAAGCTTAAATTTTGTCTAACTTAATTTACAACAACAAATTTGAACTATGGAAAAAAGAACAATGCAATTTATGAAAAGTATTTGAAATTTGAATAAGCCAAAGCGGGACAAAGGTTTTTATCCCCTTACACCCAACAATTTGGGATCTTCTATGCAAATTATCTTTTCCATATGGAACGATCTTGAACTCAAAAGTTCAAAATATATGTGTTTAAAGGGGCAAACACTACTAGATTCTTAATATTTAATTAAACTATGAATGCATAATATGTTTTTATTTTCAGATTATCAAGAAATTGGTTTCCTACTCCAAGATTCCATCACCTTTAAAACTTTTTTTTTTTTGGGGGTGGGGGGTGGGGGGGGTAGAAGTACTTGGAAAAACAAGATCGATATATAGTAACAACATTGCAACTTAGAAGTTAAAGTCTTATCTAACTCTTCAACAACAAAATAAAATTATGAAAAGGAAAACAATACAATTGATGAGCACTAAGCAGTAATTGAGAGTTCAACAAGAGCATTGGTAGCAAATTACCTAAAATGAGTAAAGGAGTGAAAATAGGTGACCAAACACCCAAAACCTTTTCCCGTCAACTTATTCGTACATTCCTATTTAATCTACAGTGATTACCTATATTTGGGGAACACGGTTCAAATTACCTATATTTGTTGAAATAGGGTTTATAAATGAATTTGATGTGAGTGAAAAAAAAGGAAAAAAGAGAAGTAGTTACCTCAAATAAGGAAAGTAACAAATTGGAAGAAAAATATTGGTAAGTTTCAAACTCGGAGGTGATGATTGGGCATGTAATAATGACTGCACACTCGAAAGATTCACCTTTCAAGGTACAAGACCCTATTAAATGCTATAATTGTCCTCCAAAACATACACTCAGAAATTATTCAAATTAAATATTATTACAAATAACTGTTCATCTCGGATAATTTTAATAGCTAAGCAAATAAATCCAAATTGTTTTCAAGACTCCATACCACAAGTAGAAGTTCCTCAAATACAAATTTTAAAAGTTGCTCAAACTTCAACATGTAACATTTATTGATACTAGCACTAAGCTCCTATCACACACAACAACAACTCAATAAGCTTGCTACTCCCCAATATCTGTAAAAGAGAAAGAAAATAGTGAGCTCAATAAGTAACCACTAGCTTTAAGCCCTATCCTAGTTGGATAAAAATGTGGTATATAATAAAAACATCATTGGTCATAGTAAACAAACTTAATTAGTAGTTTTGGAAACAATAATTAAATTTATTTAGAACTAATAATTACATTGCTAAGAGCAATTGACAATTATATAGAAATTCATTGAACTTTGAAAATAATACAAATGTCATAAAATATTACATATACTAAACAATTATGATTATGATCATGTTATATACCAATGACTAGACTTAGAATAACATATAGGCTAGTGTAAGACCCAAAAATACCAATGCATACCCCATTGGTGGTGTACAAAGTATAGTCAAACTGTAATCAATCAAATTCATAAAACAAATAAATTTTCATTGTAGTCATATCCAAAATCATATATAATAACATTTCAATCAACAATAGAGACAATCTTATATATCTATTCCCTTTGAACCATTGGTATTTTACACAAAAAAGTTCACATATTTATTTCAATTTTGAAGAAGGTAGACATTTGAAAGAGAAAATAAATTTAATAAAAAATTTCCATCATTTTTTCATCAAAAAAGGAAGGAAATTATGTTTTTTTCCCCCTTAAACAAACTTTTTTTTTTTTTTAAAAAAATCAACAATAATTTCCTAAAAAGAATAATTAATTATTTTATTAAATGTGTTAAGTAAAAATACCACTAGATAAGGGGAATGTCACTTACCTCCAATAGCCTTACTAAAACCACCAAATTTCAAAGGTATGTCATTCAAGATCAAGCTAATATAATGGAACATACAAACTAATTTACTAACCCTAAAC
Source organism: Quercus dentata (assembly GCA_028216015.1). Classification (NCBI taxonomy): domain Eukaryota; kingdom Viridiplantae; phylum Streptophyta; class Magnoliopsida; order Fagales; family Fagaceae; genus Quercus; species Quercus dentata. The sequence continues at coordinate 9,824,540 of CP116455.1, forward strand.
TTTAGCAATTAACCAAAATGTATGCATGTTCGATCTAATTTGAACTTTTTCCTTAAAACACCTCAGGCCTAAGAGAATACCAAAAAATATTACTTATGGAATTTTGGAAAAAAATACTATCTTAAAATTTGACATAAAAATTTTGAGAGAAGCAATATGAAATTGCCTCTTAAAGTTTCTACATTTTGGAAATTACATACTTTAAGATAAATTGCTTATTGGACCAAATTGGGCAAGAGGTGAGCCATACTTTCCCCCAACAATATGGCCCGGGAGCGGGCTTTGATATAAACCCTTAATTTCCATATTTTTTCCCAATTTTTCTATAATTTTCTTTTGTCTTTTCTACATTTTCTTTTTATGTACCATATCAAAATTCAAATATATAGTTTTTTTTTTAATGAAATTATAATGCTAATTTCATGTTAAGGGCTAATTCATTAACTAATCTCATTAAAAAAATGAAGTTATTAACATCCTAGAGTCAATGATCTAAGCCCAAAAACCAAAATCCATCGAAGTATCACATTTAATAAAATTAATTGGCCAAAATCCCTCTAATATTGAAAAATCCCCAAATGTTAAAACTCTATATTTTGGAAATTTGAAGAGATTAGAATTACTAGTAAGAATTTCTTACCTTGGGGATGCTTTAGTTGATCTTGGCTTCAAGATTTCAACCACGATCTATTATCCTTAGTAAATTTTAGACTCCTCCCTAGAATTCTATATAGAATACGTTTCATTTGATGATTTTAGAAATTAATGTGTTTGATTAATTTAATTTTTCTAAACTACACCCTTAAAATTAATAATAAATTATTCTTTTTATAATTCGATTATTGAGAGAATGAGATTTGAACTTTAAATAGGAGGGTATCAATTGATCTATAAAGCTCTTGATATTACTAAACATAAAGGGAAACTTAATAAATAATTAATACCAAAATTAATTTATTTAATATCCTAATTTAATAAACTCTTTTCTTTTATCTTTTTCTTTGGGAGCATTACAATACAAAAACTTTTATAATACAAAGAACAAAAAATCCAATATTGATAGACAACTTTTGCAACAACTATATAACTTGTTGTCGGGCGCTTAGAGCACCCACACTAGGTGTGGGATATGTGCCAAATGCTAAATATTTGGCACATATCCCACACCAAACCCAATTTTAGCCCATTTAGTAGATGTGGTATATTGTTTTTTTTTTTTGCAACATTGAACAGTACCGTGGCAAATTTTGCACGGCACGGAAGAGATATGGTATATTATTTGTTATTTGTTTATTGTGTTGATGAGTAGTAAATATTATTTTAATGTGTAGTAAATATTATTTTAATGTATAGAATTGAATTATAAAACATCTGATAAATGGAATGTTGTAAAATGATGTGGTAAAATAATAAAGTAGGCATTTGATGTGATAAAATGTCATAATTTTTGGAACATCTGCTACGGAAGCTCTTAGTAATCGAGTGGCTCTCCTATATTGAAAGAATTAGTGTTTAAATCTCTTATTCCTCATCATTGTAACTATCAAATTATTAAGAGGAGAAAAACCTATAAAAATTGCCTACCACACATCAAGAAAAATATAAGAAAAATGAACTTAGAGAATTGAAAAACAGAAGGCTGAGCAAACATGCACATTCTGTAGTGTACATAATAAACACGCAGGGAGACCATAAGAAAGCAAAAGTTACCTGTTAGCGGCAAAATGCACATGATAAATATTGAGGGGCCTTGCCTATCACACACAAACACACACCAGGAGGTCGCTTCTCAAACTTGCTGCATATCCCACCCTTCCAAAAGCCACGTGAGATGGCACTTCAATCAATACTCTTCAATCTTAGAATTTTCCACAAGTCCTCCCAACTCCTGAACTGTTCCTATGTTCTTCAGATTCGAGCATTCCCTGATTTTTACTTTCAAGGATGGGAATCTGTCCTTAATGTTGTTTTCCTCCAGCAACCCCATGCTAGTCAACTTAGGCAGTTCCACCAAATGCAGCTTTTGTAAACTGTGCCTATATTCTTCTACTTTAGTGGGCCTGAACAGAGTCTCCAATTTATCACAGAATTTGACTTCAAGGATTTTAAGATTTTCTGGCAGCTGAGAAGAGGGAAAAACAACTTCAAGCATCGGACAACAATCTAAATACAGTTCTGTTAGATTTAGGAGACTCTCATGTGGCATTTCCCCACTGTACACACTCTTCAATTCAGGAAGGTTTGATGCCCATAGAATGTTTAGATTTTTCTGCATTTCAACTTCTGCATCTTCTCTGTAAAATATTGTCTTCATTTCGCCACACCTCTCCAACCAACAGCCCTTCATTGCTTTCAAATTGCCCACATCTAAATTTGATAAGCTTTTGACGAAGTCATTTTCAATCAAAGACACATATTCGGCTTTCATGAGCACATCCTCAACACCAACAGGATACTCGTCAAATCCAATGATTTCCAAATACCGATGAATTTCTTCAGGAAAACAATGAGTTTGGAAGTAGATTTTTCTAAAGCTTGGGTCAACTCTGTTAGAGATATATATTATTCATATTAGCCCAATGTAATAGGCCCAACCCTAATTCTACTTTGTGTGCAAGTCAAGTCTCCTACTTGTACTAGAAGTCTATTAGTCTAGGGTTTAGTCACCTATATATACTCATGTTAGGGTTAATTGTAACATAGGAAGTTATTGTACTACACTCTCATACAATAAAGATGTAGCCCTTAAGGGATTCCTCCGTGGATGTAGGCCGTCAAGGCTGAACCACGTAACCCTCGTGTTCTCGGTGTTCCTCCTCTATGCTTCCTCTTCCGCATCCACTCTAGCATACACAACATGATATATCACATCGCGTTGCTAATATTTAACATGGTATCAGAGCCAGGTTTCGTTCTTGGCATTAAACAAAACATCTCTAGCAAGCAAAGAAGAATATCACATGCACATCACCATTAGAAGTCACGCATGCTTCTCTGCTGGATCTAGACTCCACGGCATCTCGCAGCCACCGTGGCGCGAGTTGTCTTTGTGTCCAAGATCCACAAACTCAAGCAAACCGTGACTTAACTTATCAGATCTGTGCAAATCCAAGCCTCGCCTGACGAAACCAACACCACAGACGTGTTCCAAGATCTCTCGCGACCAAAACCCGTAAATCCGGTCACCAAATCCATGCCACGCGCCTCCACGCGCCGCTGAAGCCTCAGGAAAATTCCCACACGCTGTCTTAGATTCATCACTTCAGCTCATCCTTTGGCCACACGCGCCGTCCAATCGGCCATGTCGACCACCGATCTACCTACGGAAGAAATATCGTCTTCAACGGCCACGCACGCGCGCCACCACGCGCCACACGGGTTTCGGCTTCTCCTCCACGCGCGGTGACGCTGCCACGCGCATTCCACGCGCCGGAAAACTGATTGATGACGTCATCGACGTCACCCGATGACGTCATCACTCCACGCCGCTGAGCCACGCAAGCTCGTACCACGCGACCCCTAGTCCACGTCGGCCGACACGTCATCGACCCACGCCGCCAGATGTCGTCCCGTCGCCGCCACGTCACCTAGCCGACTGTTGACCCGGACCGACCCGACCCGGACCACCCGGATCTGACCCGTGAGCACTTGACTGTTGACTTTGACTTGGACCAGTTGACTTTGACTTTTGCGTTGACCTTTGACCAAAAGTCAAAAATTTCCAAAAAGGGCCTATCTTGCTCGGTTTTTCGCGTAGATTCCAATTTTGGCCTCCGTTTCTTCATTTGAAGCTCCGAAATTGGACATTTGGCACATTCTTCATTGTGGTTTCTTCGAAGGCATTCTTCAAGGCATCTCCAAGTGATCTTCTCATGCTTATCCAACCTCAAGTCTTCATCAAGCTTCCGCCTTGAGTTTGAGGGAGGGTGTTAGAGATATATATTATTCATATTAGCCCAATGTAATAGGCCTAACCCTAATTCTACTTTGTGTGCAAGTCAAGTCTCCTACTTGTACTAGAAGTCTATTAGTCTAGGGTTTAGTCACCTATATATACTCATGTTAGGGTTCATTGTAACACAGGACATTATTATACTACACTCTCATACAATAAAGATGTAGCCCTTAAGGGATTCCTCCGTGGATGTAGGCCGTCAAGGTCGAACCACGTAACCCTCGTGTTCTCGGTGTTCCTCTTCTATGCTTCCTCTTCCGCATCCACTCTAGCATACACAACATGATATATCACATCGCGTTGCTAATATTTAACAAACTCTATGCCAACAAATATCTCTACTTTTGTCTTCCTTCTTTTCTTTGCAGGAAGCTGTGTCTTCCTTCTTTTCTTTGTTAGAAGTTTTGTCTTCCTTCTTTTCTTGTCCTGTAGCTTTGTCTTCCTTCTTTTCTTTGTTAGAAGTTTTGTCTTCCTTCTTTTCTTGTCCTGTAGCTTTGTCTTCCTTCTTTTCTTGTCCTGAAGCTTTGTCTTCCTTCTTTTCTTGTCCTGAAGTTTTGTATTCCTTCTTTTCTTGTCCTGAAGCTTTGTCTTCCTTCTTTTCTTGGCTCGAAGCTTTGCCATCCTTATTTTCTGGGCTCGAAACTTTGTTTTGCTTCTTTTCTTGGATGGAACCTTTGTCTTTCTTCTTTTCTTTCCTAGAATCTTTCCCTTCCTTCGTAAGGGCACAAACAGAGAATTGAAATTCTTTGAAACATGTCTCCCATAACTCAGAATTTTTCGTCAAATATTGGAAAAATTCAGTGCCACTCAATGACATGCAAGGCCTCTTTTCATTGAACTTGAAGATGCCACAATGATCCCAGTTCAGCTCCTCTGGTAAGTTCTTTATCATCCCCCAGTCAAGTGTTTGAAGATCCTTCAAGTCTGGTAAATCAAGGTGCTTCAAATGAGTCAACTCTGAGATCCAAGAGGGAAATTCTTTGACCCCAGTCTCTTGTAAATCAAGAAACTCCAAATCTTTTAGTTTCTTCAGATTTGGTAGTTGCTGTAATTTTTTACAACCTCTTAACTTTAGATCACGGAGATTGTTGAGATTCTCAAGTGATGGTAAAGACTGAATTTCTGTCTTTGAAAGATCCAAAACATTTAGCTTTGTACACATTTCCAAATTTGGAACAGTATCTGAAAGTTTACAACCTCCTAGGCAAAGCTCGGTAAGGTTGGTGAGGCCGGTGAGGTTGGACATTAGAGGTATCTTAATCTTAAGTTTTGTTCCTGATAGGTTGAGCAGCCTAAGGTGGACCATAGTCTCCAAGAATTTTGCTTCGACTTCTTTCAAAGGCTCTACCAAAGGTTCTCCAGAAGATCCAGAGGATTTCTTTTCTGTTTCTTTTACTGATAATTTAGCTTCAGTTTCTTTCGAAGGTTCTCTAGAGGACTCAGAGGATTTCTTTTCTGTTTCTTTTGCTGGTGATTTAGCAGCTTCAGTTTCTTTCAAATGCTCTGCCGAAGGTTCTCCAGAAGACTCAGAGGGTTTCTTTTCTGTTTCTTTTACTGGTGCCGAAGGTTCTCCGGAAGACTCAGAAGGTTTCTTTTCTGTTTCTTTTACCTGTGATTTAGCCTCAGTTTCTTTCAAAGGCTCTGCCAAAGGTTCTCCAGAAGACTCGGAAGGTTTCTTTTCCGTTTCTTTTACTGGTGATTTAGCCTCAGTTTCTTTCAAAAGCTCTGTCAAAGGTCCAGAAGAATCAGAAGGTTTCTTTTCTGTTTCTTTTACTGGTGACTTAGCCTCAGTTTCTTTCAAAGGCTCTGCCAAAGGTTCTTGAGAAGATTGAGAGGATTTATTTTCTGTTTCTTTTACTGATAGATCAAGCTCCTGCAGTTGTTCAAGGGCATCCAAGGACGGCAACTCAGACAAGTGTACACAATTTTGTAGCAAAAGTTGGCGAAGCTTCACGAGTTTGGCTATAGATGGTAGACTTGTAATTTGGGTGTTTGAGAAGTTGAGATAGCGGAGGTTAGTCAAATGGTCAAAGGATCCGTCTTCGAATTTAACCAGACTAGAGGCATTAGAAAGATCAAATTTCTCAAGTCTAGTAAGCCCTTCCGTTTTCGGCAATGTTTTCAATGGGCAATTACTTAGAAGGAGCTGACGAAGGTTCTTAAGATTGGAAATGGATGGTGGCAGCTCTTCAATTTTAGTGTTTGAGAGGTTGAGACTACGAAGACATGTCATCTCTGCAAAGATATTTTCTCGGATTTTGACCAAATTAGAGACACCAGAAAGATCAAACGACTCAAGAGTAGAAAGGTTTGTAAAACTGGAAGGTAAACTATCAATTCCAGATTCAGATAAATCAAGGACTTTGAGGCCACCTTTGTTTTTAAAGGAATCATCATGATGGATTTGCTTCAGTGTAGTAGAACCAGAAAGACCCAGATTATGGAGAGAAGCTAACGAATCAAATTTGGACAATCTGGTTATGGATTTGCAGTTTTTTAATATGAGCCGAGTGAGTGTTTTAAGTTCTTTCAGAATGGGCAAATGGTTAATTTGGGTTTGGGAAAGGTCAAGCATTTGAAGTTTCTCAAGATTTAAGCATTTGTCTGTAATTTTTACCAAAGAAGTAGAACCAGAAAGGTCAAGGACCTCAAGGTTGGCAAGTTTTTGGTTTGGTGGTATTTCCTTAAGTTTTTGGTTTGGTGGTATTTCTTTTAGGTATGGTAGTGTTTTCAATTCAGAACACTCTTGAAGGATGAGACGACGTAGTTTAGTTAGCTTGGAAAGTGAAGAAGGCAGTGATTGAAACGGGACTGCAGAGAGGTTGAGGCTTTCAAGTTGTTTCATCTTCAGGAAAAAATCATCTGGAAGATTGTTCTTCAAGGAGCTAGCACCAGATATCTCCAGAACGATTAAATCTTCATGGTTTTTGATTAGATCAATGTTATCTAATTGTTCACAGCCCCTGAGCACAAGCAAGCGAAGATTAGTATTTTCAGACAAAAACCTGGGTAGTGACGTGAATCTGGGATTGAAAATGGCAAGAACTTGGAGTTTCTTCATGGATTGAAAAAACATTGTGTCAAGGACTTCCCCGGAGAGACGACTTCCATCTATCATGAGTGTGGAAACTTTGTTCCAACTTTTAGGACCGTATGGTGTCTTTATCATGCCTTCCCCTGGTGCAACTCGCCCAATGCCTAGCTCCTTTCCATACTCAAGAATACTAGCCAACCCCAGTCTTGATATCTCACGACCATGGCAATGATCATCAGGAACAGTAGCCAATCCCAAGCTTGACGTCCGGCAACCATGGCAATGCTCATCAGGAACAGTAAGTGCTAGTCCTTCCATGGTAACAAGACCATCTACGCGTAATTTCAGTATGCCACGATCTATAAGCTTCATCAAAACACAATGTCCCTCTTCATATGCCTTGTCAAACTGATCATTAACATCAATATATCCTTCGAGTATCCAGCAAGCTATCAACTCTTCATAATTGATGCCTCCAAATTTCTGAAATAATTGCCTACTTTGCCAACAACAATTGATCAAAGCCATATCAGTGCAAGCCAACATGTCATACACATAGCCCAGTAGTGGATTTACTCCCGCGGGTTCTTCCAGAGCACCTTTCAACATCCAAACTCTCGAATCGAAATCATCTTCCTCAATATGAGTTAAGGCTGCCGCTATCATAAGGATTATAGCTGGCCGACCCTCGCTCTTTTTAGCAATTTCTTTATACAATGTTTCAATATCTGGCAGACCAGCCTTGCTCTTTTTAGCAATTTCTTTATACAATGTTTCAAAATCTGGATGGCCTTGATCCTTTTCCTTGACTTTCTTGACTTTCTTTCCCATTTCCTTGACTTTCTTCCCCAGTAGAGACGAAGAATCATCATCAGACAAGGGTTCAATCTTAAACACTTTCTTGTTGCTCCCAGTCTCAGGCTCAGACACTTTCTTGTTGCTCCCAGTCTCAGACACTTGCTCAGTCACTTTAGTGATTAAAAACTTAAACACTTTATCATCTTCAGAAAGCAGCATAATGTGTCTAATGTGTTCAAAGTATATCATTATTTCATTTTGTTTCGTCTCTTCAGGAAAACCATCTAGAATTACTAGACACGTCAATTCTTCAATTTTCATTTTCAGTTCTTCTGATTTAGATATCATTTTCTCCGTTTCTGATATTTCAGATGATATTTTAGATATCATTTTCTCCTTTTCTGATATTTCAGATTTCATTTTCGCTATCTCTTTCTCTGATATTTCTGGTTTCATTTTCTCTTTCTCTTTCTCTTTCTCCTTCTCTGATATTTCTGGTTTCATTTTCTCTTTCTCTTTCTCTGACATTGCAGATTTCATTTTCGTAATCTCAGCAGACACATGATCCTTTTTCTCAGATAAACGATCCTTTTTCTCACGCATCATTTTCTTAAGCTCACCAGATCTCATTTTCTCAGGCACAGCAAGCTCGTCAGATCTCATTTTATTAAGCTTACGAGATATCCCATCCTTCAGGCTATCCTCCGATGCCTCCTTTTCGTCATCTTTGAAAGCAGTGTCATCTCCCGACTTCCCAGTCTCACCATCCGTTGCCTTCTTTTCTTCATTGACAGTAATATTTTCATCAATGACAGTACTATGATCTTCCCACTCCTCAACAGTAGAAAGTGAAGACAACTGATGGGCAATGCTCACGCAATAAGGCCTGAAATTCTCTAGATCCGGAAACCAAAGATCCCCTGGATTCGGGAACACCCAAATAGTCCCAAAACATATGCCCACCTCCATTGCCCGTTTGCTGATCTCGCTCGCCATCCGTGTTTTTCCTACTCCAGCTTTTCCAGTCAGAACAATTGTTGTCACTTCCTTGTCCATCAGATCTTGCACTATATCATCTATCTGTCGCTCTTCTGTTGCCACTATAAAACCCAAAAACAAAATCACTTTAGAATTTTGATCCCAATTTATTAAGCAAACAAAATCATTGTGATTTTAAAACATAGGGCATCTAACATATGAGTTTTGGTATTCATTCCGTACTATCAATTTTGTGTTTTAGACCCTTGTGCTTTTGGGTTTGTCTTTGCCCTTCTTCTTATCATTTTTTTTTATAGTTGATTTAGACGGATTGAGCTGGGTGCTGAATGGGTTTTGGTCTGAAACCTCTTATTATTCTTTCATTGAGAGAGTGAACCTAAAGATGGGGGAGGTTTTCTGAGGAGGAGACTCAGAGAGACCAATGGCAGAGACACATGGAGGCCTTACTGATACAGATATTTATATTTACAATTATTTTGTAAGAAAAATAACATTTTACCCCCTCAAATTTCAAAGTTTCTAACCATATGTGAAATGATGATATTTAAATAAATAAACAAAAATATAAAAGGTTAAACATTAGTATAAAATGTTTATATGTATAATGTAATAATGCATCTCCAAATTTATTCATTTCTTACTAATCCAGTTGGTTTTCAGCATATGTTAGAAATAGTGTGTAAACTAATTGAGCACAGGGTGGTGTAAACTTTTTCTCAAGGCTTACGGTAGATACTTTGATTTATAAGTACAATAAATTTCAATGATAATATTCCAAAGGAAATGCAGAAAGCGGTGCAATTAAGGCAATCCCAAATCAAATGATTCTAATTAAAACATTTTTAATCATGGGGTGTGACTAGAATATATATTGTCAATGGAATGCTAACATGTTAGAATTTAAACTCTTAAATCATAAAAGAGTGATTAGGATTTAAGAAAATCTATTTGGTAGAGTATTGTAAGAAATCTAGAAGATTTGAATTGAAAAAAATACATATATATATATATATATATATGAGATAGGTTCAAGTTACACCTGGTCTAATTCTATAAAGCCTCGTTTAGAAGGAGGGAATGGAATGAAATGAAATGGAAAGGAATAAAAAAATAATTTTAGAATATTCTTTCCTTCCCCTTGTTTGAGAGTTTTAATGAAGGGAATGAAAAACTCATTCCCTTGTTTGGAAGTTTAAGTAGAAGGGAATGAAATGAATATGAGAAAATACTCATTCCTTTCTATTTCCTTAAAATCTCAAATTTTCATTCCCCCGAAATTGAGAGGAATGGGAGGGAATAAAATTGGATTTAATGATTTTTTTACTAAAACTCCCAAAATACCCATGTATATTCAATTATTTATTTTAAAATAGGGGTCTAATAGTAATATTGTTATAAAATGATTTCATTTCATTCCCTCCATATTGCTCCCAAACAAGATTACTTACACTTTGTTTGTTTCAGCATTAATCTTTTTTGGAAAAATGGTTCATTTTCCAAAGAGCATTTTCTAGAAAATTGTCTTATTTTCCAATGTTTGGTAACGATCTTGAAAATGAGCTTGAGAATGTTTTCTAGTATTTGGTATGCAATTTTTTAAAATATTTATTGTATAATTTAAAACATGTATATTATGTAAACTAACTAATGTAATCATTATAAATAAAAAAACCAAGAATGAATTTGGTTTCATACTAATTAATCCAAAATTTTGACAATAGATACAATCAAAATTAATTAGTTGTCAAATTTTCATGATTTCTACCACTCATCTTGCTCATATATAAACAAGAATGTACATACACACACAAACACACACAAACACATACACACATATCAACCATTTGTCTACTATGGTCAACTACAAGTGTTCAATATTATTCTAAATTATGTATTTATATAATGTACTACATAATATATCATCACTACATAGTATTTGGCAACAAAAAAAATATTTGCCAACAAATGCAATTCTCCTAAACAATTATCATTTATTATATAATAATATTATTAGTCCACGGTAAAGATTGTCCCATGTAAAAGCAATTTAGAGCAATATAGGTACTATGTTTAAAATTTTTTCATCTTTTACTTCATTCATTCTTTCTTCTTCTTCTTCTTTTATTTTCTTATTTTTTTTTATTTTTTTGCACTTAATGTATGAAAAAGAAGTAACTTCGCTTGGAATCCATCAAACCGAAAAATTTCTTAGAGAAAAAGAAAATCAAGCTTAAAATTCAAAGCAAAGAATTGGGATTTTGGTAGAGAGGAAAGAAATAATTACCACTGCAAATTTGTTCTCTTTTGCAAGTCGAGCTATTGACCGATCAGTGAAGGAAAAAAAAATCTAATCAGAGAATTGTGTTACAAAGGGGAAGAGAAATATGGAGAAAAGAGAGAAGATGGACCAGTTAAAAGAGAGATCTATGGGAAGAGGAGAGACCGAGTTAGTGATAGTGAGGGTGTGAGGAGAGAAAAAGCAAAGGGAAGAGAGAAAAAGTGAGAAAACTTACTATGAGAGAGAGAAGGAGCCAAAAATTATGTTTCTTACGGCTATAGATAAAGATAATATTTATAGGAGATACAACGCGTTGTGAGAGAGAGATTGTTTTCCAAAATTTTTTGGAAAACAACCTATAGAAAATAAGCCTTATTTTTATTAGAGTTTTCCGTTGACCAAAGATAATTTTCCATTGACTAGGTTTTTTTTGTGATACCAAACACTGGAAAATGTGGAAAATAATCTTTACAGAAGGTTTTCCAACGAAATAAATAGAGCGTTACATTCCATTCATTTTTATTCCTTTCCATTCATTTATTTTAAAACATCCAATCAAGATTACTTAATTACATTTTTTTCTATTCCTTTCCCTTACTTAAATACATTCCATTCCGTTCCTTTCCATTCCCTTATGATCATTCCATTCCACTCCATTCTCTTCCCTTATGAACTCCCAAACGGAGCCTAAGAGTTACACTTTTTCCGCACCGTAGATTTCTAATAAATCCAACAATTGGAAAAATAGCATTAAATGATTATTTCTTTCCACTTATTTACCTAATTAATAATAGTTTTTCTCTATCCTCATTTATTACTTTCCATAGATCTCATTGGATTTTGTTTAATGGTGTCCCTTTCTTCCTAAAATTTCTGTTGTTAGACAACGTTTCTTCTATGGTGGAAAATACAGGTCAATGGAAAAGGTTTTTTGTGTTCAACCAAAAACAAGTTTAATACAGCAAAATGAAAATGTTTTTTTAGAATGTCACATATTCAACTAATCATCACTTAAAAACTCTCTTCTTGCATTATATAAGTTGTCAAAATCCCTTAGATATTAGATATGACAAAGCGATCGCCAACCTTAGATATTGGATTTGTTTAATGGTGTCTCTTTCTTCCTAAAATTTCTGTTGTTAGACAACGTTCCTTCTTCTTTGTTAGAATTTTTTTGTGTTTCAAATGGTTTTGAGGTTTCAATTTTCCTAATCTCCTAATTCACATACTCTCTTAAAAAAAAAAGATAGAAAACTTTATGGATAAAGGTGACAGCCACAGAGACAAAGCAAAGCCTCGGAAAAAAACATAACTCAAACATCAAACATCATACTTATATTTCTACTTCAAAACCAATTAACCAAGTCTCCTAAACGGGAAAAAAATCTCAAAATTAAAGCTTAAAAACCTCATGGGATTTATTTTCTTGCAAAGCGTTGGTTAAGCTTCTTAATTTGGTAATTTTTTTAATTCATAAAAAAATCATTTTGTTTTATCAACCAACTTCTTAATTTGGTAATTTTTGTAATAATAAAAAATCATTTTCTTTTATTTTTCTTCCTTTGCTCAGATCACGGTGAGAGAAAGAAGCAGAGAATTTTGTTTTTTATTGGGTAAGCAAGAGAGAGAAAATAGGTGAGAAAAAGAAGAAGAAAATTTCTTTTTATATTGGGTAAGAAAGAGAGAGAAAAAAAGGATAGAATTAATTTGTCATAAACAAGGAAGAGAAACAAAATAATCATTTAATGCTATTTTTCTAACCATTGGATCTATTAGAGATCTACGGTACAAAAAAAGATATAACTCTATAAGAGTTACACCTATTTTAAACCATTGATTTCTCACATATCTAACGGTAGAAAAAATGCTAGTATTTATTGTTTTCCAACTCATCTCATCTAATTCATACTAGCATTTTTGTCTCTCTCTTATTTATTAACTATAACCATTTATAAACATCTTATAATAAAGTAAAAGTCAGCTAACTTCTCCGATCTCTATCTCTCCCATTTGTACCGATAAAGAAAAAATATCTCTCGGTTAACTCTCAAACCCAAATGCGGGTTTTCCTCCACCCCCCCCCCAAAAAAAAAAAAAAAAAAAAAAAACCCAAATGCAGGAATTTATCAATGTCCATCACAAGAACATTTTCAATGATACTCAGCAATTTCAGTGAAATCGAGAGCCAATATTTGCGACTACCTCACTGACTACATGCCCACGGCCCAAATATTTAATAAATAAACACCATGGGAAAGGGAAAAGCAAGCCAAAGTCACTGCCACCTTGCCCAAAGGTGGTTAGGAAGACCAAGCTCAAGTCGTCTTGGCCCATAATAAGTAGGGGAAAACTTTAAAGTAAAAATATTGGGATTGATTTAGATTTTAGAAAAAGATGGTCTTATTTTGTAGGAGAAAAATCAAACAAGGTTTGTTTAGATCAGACATATAAAAAGGAATTCTTTGGTACCCAATAAAAATCCATTTCCAGAGGCTCTAGCAAAATTTCTTTGTTTAGATTTTAGAAAAAAGATGGTCTTATTTTGTAGGAGAAAAATCAAACAAGGTTTGTTTAGATTAGACATATAAATAAAAATTCTTTGGTACCCAATAAAAATCCATTTCCAGAGGCTCTACCTAATAAAAGGAATTCTTTGTTTTCTCTCTCTACCTGATACATAGCTTCACAATTTCTTGTTTCATTGTTTTTTTTAGTTTTGGATGTAATCCAAGTTCGTAGTTATCGGTGATTTTACAATTCTTTTTTATTTCCCTAAAGGTTAAGATGCTTATAAATGTAATAATACTTTTTTATAACCCTAAATGTTAAGATACTTATAAATGTAATAAATAAGAGAGAGACTAAAATGCTAGTACTAATTAGATGAGATGAATTGGAAAACAATAAATACTAGCATTTTTTCTACCGTTAGATATGTGAGAATTCAATGGTTTAAAATAGGTGTAACACTTTTGAAGTTACACCAAGTATAACTTGAACCCATCTCATATATATATTTTCTAATTTATTATAACCATTTAAATATTATACAAAGATCCTATCAATAAAATATATCTTATACACTTTCTCAAAAAAAAAATATATATATATATATATATATCTTATACAAAGAGATTATTTTTAAATAATTACTTTTAAAATGAATTTTATTTTGAGAATAATTATTTATAATTTTGTGATATTTATTCATTTTAAATTTATAGTAATTCGATTCTATTTACAATAAATAACATACATATATATAATTTTATACATTTATAATATTAAGGTAAACCACAAAAAAACTACATCCCCTAAAGAATTATTTTTGACTCTACAATTCCAGAGAGAGAAAACTTGAATGGGAGAGAAGAGAAGAAGAATAATGGCCAATGACCACCACACCCACAGCTATACACTGCTGGGGATGGTTAATATTTGAATGCCTTTTTTTTTTTTTTTTTAAATAAAAATAAAAAGAGATTATTAAAAGAAAGCTTTTAATTAGATTTTAATTTTAGTGAAAAAATATTAAATCTTATTTTCAAAATGAATTTTCAACACTAACAATCAGATAAGCCGTTTAACCTAATTCCAATTTTTTTTTTTTTTTTTTTTTTTTAAAGAAAAGAAAAGAGAGAGAAACTGGAGAGACAGAGAGATAGAGAGATAATCAAGCATCAACCACCAGCGGCCACCGACCCACCGACCATGCCGCCGGTGCTGGCCTCTCCAACATCCAATTTCAAGTATTTATTCTCTCTCTCAAAACCTAATGATGGTATGATTTTTCTCTTATGCTCTTTCTCCACCTCATACGTTTATAGTTTGTGTGAATATGTGATTGTGGTTTTTTTTTTTTTTTTTTTTTTTTTTTTTTTTTTGGGGGCTGAGGATGATTGTGAATTGAATATATTGAATAATTGATCTTTGAATTTGTTATTGTGTTTGTAAGTATGCCTCTTAGGGCCTATTTGAATTGAAGGGGAAGGAGGAGAATATAGTAGAGTAGGGGCTATAAAAAATATAAAATAATGTTTATTTGTTTGACTGTTTGTTGGTAGTAAGGACAACAATAGGAACATGCACAAACAGACCGACAGATGGGAGTGATTCAGGAAATAAATCTTAAAGTTTGGAAAAGTGTGCTAGTAGCGCATTATAAATTCATAATGTTGTTTTTTGGCGTCAATGTTTGTGGTTTTGTGGATTTTGTAAATGACGGTTTGCTTGGCTTTTGGATTAGGTCCATTTAGGATTTAAGAAGTTTGGGTATTGCTTGTTAATTTTGTCTTCTCAAATATGGATGTTTTTAAATGTGTTTTTGATATTATCAGTGGTATGGTAGTGTGAGTTTAGATTGCTCAAAAAAAATTCATACTGTTGGTAGTGGGTAAGTAAGGGTGTGTTTGGGGCATGGGTGAGTAACAAAGATAAAAAAGACAAATAAATAATATAATAAAAATGTCATAACTTTTTTTTTTCTTATACTTCAACCTTTTTAGCTTGAAATCCTAAGTCCATTTTTGTTCTCAAACATGGATGTCTATTTGTGACTGTCACAAATTTGAGGAGTTCTTTTCAAATGTTGACCTATTTATATGGTTTTCACAATTGTGTCCTCACCTCGTTATTCTTTCTAACATGTTAGAAATTTTTATTAAATTGGTTTTATTTAGAAATTTTCTGCACTTTTCATACTTGAATTAAACATGTGTAGTCTTAGTCAAAGGAACCAACTATTTGAATGAGATATTAGTTATTGAACAATGTATTATATATGTGATTTCAGATATGAACCAATGTGCATATCGTTAGTATAGAAACTAGTTTCTTCAGTAACTTAACAACGACTTTTGAGGTTGATAAAATATACAGTTGGAAAATTGTGAAGGTCACTATAAGGGACAGTTGGATCCTTTGAAAGGGGATTCACTAAATAAGGTTTTGTAAAACTCTACTCACGAGGCTATATATCTTCTATTGTTTTGTGTTTTGTTATTGCAATGGTACTCTCTATTTTATATTGAATAGAATGAAATGGAATGGTACTCTCTATTTTATCTTGTTTGGGAGGAATGAATAGAATGAAATGGAAATGAATGAAGAAAATAATTTAGAATATTATTCCCTTCCATTGTTTGAGAGTTTTAATAGGGAAAATGAAAAGTCTATTTCCTTATTTGAGAGTTTAAGTGAAAGGAAATAGAATAGGTAGAAGTGAACACTTATTTCTTTTTATTCTTTTAAAACCTCAAATTTTCATTTTCCCAAAATTAGAAGGAATTAGAAGAAATGAAATTAGATTTAATGACTTTTTTACTAAAATTTCCAAAATATCCCTATATATTCAGTCCTTTATTTTAAAATATGAGTCTGATCGTAATATTATTATAAAATGATTCCATTATTTTCCCTTTATGTTACTTCCAAATAAGGTTACCTATATTCCATACATTTGCAATTTTTTCCATTTCTTTATTTTAAAACATCCAAACAAGGTTAATTAATTCCATTCATTTCCTTCACTTAAATATATTCCATTCCTAAATGCAAAAACATTTAGTGGCTATTTGCCCATTATTTCACTATAAGTTATAGTTCGATCATTTGAAAGGATATTCACTTAATAAAGGATTGTAAGACACTATTCACGAGGCTATCTCTTCTATTGTTTTGAATTTTGTTATTGCATTTACATTAGTATAGAATCTACAACTTAATTTTTGTAATTCATTAATTTTGGTATTTTTATATAATTTTTGTTATTTTAGGTTTAGGGTATTTATTTCCTTGTTTTTAGGTGCTTTTTATGCTTTTTAAGTCAAATATGGTTTCTATTGTGGTTAGGTATTAATTAGAAGTTATTTTAAAATATATTTTCTTATCTGTCAAGTTTTACAAGGCTTTTAAATGGACCTCTAAATTTGTAAACATTTTTCTAGTATTATTAATATTAATAAAAATTCAGACTTTTTTCTATTATTTTTCTAGTAGATTCGAGAATCCTTTCTCATTATGAATTCAAGGAATTCTCATGGATTTGAGATTATTTTTTAGAAGTAAAAATGTTTTGTTTATTGTTTTTCTAGTAGTAGACATGTTTTGTTTCTTGACGCTTCCGCATCCCGCATCATTAGTTGTCATATTTGTAGTGATGAAGTTTAAGGTTTGTGATTTTTTTTTTTTTTTTTTTGGGTCCATAGCTAAAGGCATCTAATTTAACAAAAAATAAAAAAATAAAATAAAATAAAAAAAACTAAAAACATCTACCCAAAGTCTTTAATTTATTTAATTGGAGATTTTAATTAAATATGGGTTTATAAGAATTATATTTTGTTATATTACTCTCTTCTTGTTTTGTACTGTATTGAATAAATATATGATGTATTTTTTTTTTTTTTTTAATGAATGAAAAATAGCATCTTTCACTTGGGTGTAACCATAGTGACACCTTACTTGCTAGGTCTGGACTTGTGAGAGCAGGGGATTCGGATAAGTCATAGTCAGACACCCAGTCCCGTCGAGGTCGCTAGTGAGTATGAGTCGAATGCATGAAGTTATTTTGCAGGCGCTTTCCATTATGGGATTCGAACCTAGGACCTCAACCTTTCAAACCCTTAGGAATGAGCTCATGACCACTAGACCAACCACTCATGGTGATAATATATGATGTATTCTATTTCTAGTGCAAATGTGTTGTATTGTATATTTTACTTGTAGTGCAAATGAATTGTATTATGTTCTATACTATTTTAAGTGATAGCAAAATAATTCAACATTTATTTTTTGGGGAAAAGCATTTTTATGTTTGGGATACTGTACAATTTTCCTCCTAATTTTTGGAATAGAGCAATGTCCCTCTATGTTTAAAAAAAGAACAAATCCACTTATTCCGTTACTCTATCCGTTAATTTTAACATAATCTTTTGATTCCTAAAATATTGTGAGATCTGTAGCTAATTTACTAGCAAATTCTACTCTACTATCTTCTGTCCTCCCTACCCAAACCAGCCATAAGATTTAGGAATATTGGATAGTGGGGGACATTATGAACTCCGTACGTGTGTGTTTCTAGTGTGAAACAGAGTTTGGTAAAGGTAAATTTTAATACCTTATTGGTTAAGAGAAACGGCTGGCAGCCATTCTCACCCACTTTTTTTATTTATTTTTTTTTATATAGTATTTTTAGTTGGAGAATGATTCATGTGTCCTTGACTTGAATTTTTTACCACTTTAAATTTTCTTAGTTTTCTATTTTTATGGTTTAGAATTATTACTTGTACTAAACCTGGCCAAATTGTGGATTGAAGTTTCAAATGGCAATGGATTAGAGCATTAACATTCAGTATCTAAAATATATTCAATTCTTAGATTTTAAAAACTATTTTATCTATTATACCGTGCTATATTACAATACACTCAACATTTTAATTTTTATTTTACAACAAAACACATTAAAATAATATATCTACACAATAAAATAATATAACCCAATACTCAAATAAAACCCAAAACCCAATAAAATATTATTTTTTAAAACACCATCTTGCTACAGTACCATATTATTTATAAGATGGTACATAATATGGTACTGTAGCACAATTGTAATTTTTTTTTTATTTTTTTTTATTTTTACAATTAGAGTTTTAGATAATGCACACTTTTATTGTTTTGATGCTATAAATTTATAATTTGGATGTCAATGTTCTTAAAAGGAGGCGAAATGAGAATGTTTGTATTGAATTTGTTTGTTTGTTTGTTTTTTTTTTTTTTTTTTCAAGTCCTTACCTTTTATTATAATTTTTGTTTTTGGGTTGTCTTTTTTTCATAATTTTTGTTATATAATCTAGGTTTTGGTTTATTGGGGTTTTGGTTTCAAGAGAACGACTATATGGAGGTTTCAAGAGATTTACTCAAGTTGTGTTTACTTGGGTTAAGTTTAGCCGAGCTTGAGGATATTTTAGACTTTTTATATTTAGTTGAGGATATTTTAAACTTTGTATAATGGAATATTTCAACAATTTAACCAAGAGGAAATTATGAGTTTCGTCTCTAACATTAACTTTATGTGTCAATTTGGTCCCTAATATTCCAAAAGTGTTAGTTTAGCTTCTAATATTTTATTATTGTATGAAAATGGTCTATACTGTTAAGTGTTGGATAGAAAATGTTGACATGGTTAATGACCAAAATTAAAAAAAAAAAAAAAGAAGCTAAAATGCAAAGTGCACATTCTAAATTTAACTAAAATTTATTTCAATCTTTTTAACTTAATTTCATTCAATTGAACCATATAAATTTCAAAGTTATTCAATTTAAGCCTTTTGTCTAATTCTGTTAAAAGAAATTGTCCCTAAGTATGAAATTAACTAATGAAACAAGATTTTTGAAAAAGAAATTACATAAATTTTTTAATTAATTTTATAGATATTTTTCAAGTGAAAAATAAAAATTTTTAAGTGCATTTAAAAAAATTTGGACAGAATCCCTGAATTGAATAAATTTCAAATTTAGAGGACTCAATTGAAAAAAAAAAATAATTAGAGAACTACAATAAATTTCAATCAAATTTAGATGGGTATAATATGCATTTTAGCAAAAATAAAAATAAAAAATGATTTTCAATTACCATGTCAGCATAAACTTATTAAAAAAAATACTCCGTAATAATAATAACAGATAACTTAGAAACCTCACGTGCAAGCTTTGTTCTTTCATTCATTGAGATAAGATAAGATCAAAATCCCTAAGACGTTGTTCCTTGAGATCCAAGTAAGAAAGTTGTGGAGAAAGGTAATTAAGGGAAATGAGGAAGATTCAACCTGCGCACTGCGCAGACCTCCAAGAGTTATATGGGCGATGTGGATAAGATTCAGGGATTTTATTTAAATTTTGCCAGCTGGTTGAAGAGGACGATTTTGAAGAGGGATATCGTGGTGATGACATGGATGTGGAAGGGACTAAGTTTCATTTGATTTAGAGGTTGATTGAGATGGGAGCGATTTGTTTGATTGATGATATCTTTGTTGAGTGTCATTACTCATTACAATAGATGCAGAGTCAGCAGAGATGTACTGGTAAGAGAGTAGTGTCAAGTATAAGAAGACTATATGCTCAGTACTTGGATCATTTTTCTTCACTTAGAGAGAGTGGGGTTCTTGTACATCAATGGTGGTAACCATATGACTTGGTTCCAATTTTACTTTAAAATTTTTGTTTTAGAAAGACTCTTGCTTATTCCTCACAGTGAAGAAAGAGATGAAAGTGAATGGTTGAGGAGAAATAATAGAAGAAGAGACTGCCGAGATGGTGTTTTGAAAAGGAGAAATGTTACATGTACAAACTATTTTATAATATTTTTACAAATTGTTATTGTAGGTAACTTTTCATTGGCTTTCATCCAGGTTTATTACTAACATCACTTTTTTATTTATCAATAATAACTAGTCACATTAGCCGTTTGTAAAATATTTTATAAAATTTGTGTCTCTAGCATTATTCTTTGAAAAAAAAATATATAAATTTTTTTTAATATTTATGCTGATGTGGCAGACTATTTGGCATGAATATATATATTTTTTTAATTTTGGTCATCACTCATCAGTCATGTTAGCGTTTTGACATAGCATGCTAAATTTTACGTTTAAATTTTAAAATTTTTATCTTAAAGCCATTCCTTTAGATTTGAAAAAGCCAAAGCAATACTAAAGCAGCCTATTTTTATACTATAGCCATTCCTTTAGATTTGAATAGCATTCACAACAGCCTCCTCAAGCTAATACTATATAAAATCAATGGTGAAATTTTATCAACAAAGCTTCAAGAATTTAAAATACCACATGCAATTAAAATTTTATTACTGTATAACTTACAGTGATTTTTTTTTCTTTTATTTTTATCTTGTATTTTATTATCCAATTTTGACGATATTAGTAAAATTATTATATTTAGTTTGTGATTTTTAATTGACATGTGAATCTCAACGATATACTGCCAACGTAAAATAATACTTAAAAGTTTAGTTAGTTAGGTTTAGGATGGAGAGAACGTTGTCAAACCCAAACCTGATAAATCTAGAATATCCTAAATCAGTCCCAAATGCTTTTAAATTTTAAAATTTTATTCTGAAGCCATTCCATTTAGATTTGAAAAGGCCAAAGCAATACCAAAGCAACCAATATATGTTACCATGAGTTTTTTTGTTTTTTTGAGGAGATATCTTACGAATGATGTGAGCTCAGTTATCTAAAAAATGAACATATAAATATTTAACCAAATCAATCTGTCTAAAGCACTTTTGCACAAAATCAAATCATATCTATCATTTAATCCAAAAAGTAATCTAAGACAATAAGTAGATGTAAAAATAAAAATAAAATAAGAATCAAAGAATATAACTAGATGTGGCAATATCGATCGGCATGGAGAAGAAAAGTTAGAATGGATCCGTACCCGGACTTGAAGCATTATCCTTGGGAAGGAGTACTTCCGTTATTTTGTTTCTCACGGTTTGATCAGCTTGCTCCGACTTTGATTGTTTTGGAGATTGTTCTGACATTGTTTTTTCTGTAGATGGTTGGGACAGTGTTTGTTTTGGAGATTGGTCCGACATTATTCAAATACCTATACCAAAAGAAAATGTATGAAACCCAAACGTTTCAAAACCCTGATGAGTTAAAAAATTTAGGGTGTGGCTTGTGTCAAGTGAAAGCTATCACTGGACACAAGCCCTTCCCAAAAATTAAAACCCAAACTTATTTTATATATAGCTATTATTAGGATATTCAGCAACAAATAAATTCTATCAATCAAGTGCACATCCCTTAACAAATGTCAAAATTCAAATGCACAACATAAAAAGAAGCTCCTCTGTTTCAAGACCGAAGAAACAGAGGGGCAAGTGTACTTTCTTTGTTGCCCGAGAGTTCAGTGTGTACCTCTGAACTCTCTTGCACTGTAGAATTGGTTGGTCCCTTCATCTGAAGGTGGTGTTAGGTCCCTAGGAATACCAAGTGTATTGCTAGGCTTGTGGGTTTTTCTTCAGGGGGTTTGGGAAACAGATTTCAAGGTAGTGTTTTGGACTCTCGGGCAATCTCTATGGAGTTTGGTCCCAATTTACGTGCGCCTCCATTAGTGGTTTCGAAGAAGAAATCAATTACGGTGTCGGGATTCTTTTCTACGAGAAAGATGAACAACAAAGCTGGACAAGCTTCTCAGTCAAGGGAAGAGGAGCCACCGACTTAGTAGAACCAAACTGAGAAGCTTTCCGAGTCGGTGCATGAGCCAACCGGTGAGCCAATTGGAGCTGAACGTTACAGGCAGGGAAGGGACAAGCATTCAATGAGTAACGGTTGGAGTGATATGAATCTCACTAATCATGGTAGCTCGGAATTTTCGCTACCATTATCTCCTACAATTAATGGGATTTTAAGCTGTCCTAAGAGCATTGATATGGAGTTAAATGCGGGGAATGATGATAGCTCACCAATTATTGCCCCTATTAACTCTAATTTCTAGCAATCCCAACGGCAAGTGTTCAATATGGTCAATATTCCAGACAAGGAAAAAAGCACAACAGCAACAATGAAGGGTAATGAACTAGATCAGTCCAATCAGCCTCCACACCATGCCATTTGGAAACCTCCTCCATGGCCGATCCCGAAGGTGAACTCTGATGATGCGATTTTCTGGGAACAAAATTATGTGGATGTTGTTTTGGATATGGGAGGTGGATTAGTGTTGTTTTGGAGATTGACTATTGATGTAATTGTGGAGGGTTCGAGCACAAATTATATCGATACAATGTTTCAAGAAGAAGATAGGGTAGGGATTAGAGTGATCATCCGAGAATGCCAAGGAAAAGGCTTGGCACACATGATCGGAATAATCCCTCTCCCTCTAACTGTCACAGAGCTTGAAACTTTGGCTATATTGAAGGCTTTATAGTTTGATGCTGATCCGAGTTTAGAAGATGTCACCCCGGAGGGAGTTTCAGAGATTGCAATGAATGCTTTGAATGCAGATTCGCAGTCTTTGGAATCCTTTGGTTTACTTAGTTGTGATGTTAAATGTTTTGCAAGTTTATTTCATTGAATTAAGTTTTTACATGTTCGTAGAGAAGGATGATTGTATTCTCACATTAAGAGAAACGACAATGGAGTTGCTCATAATTTGGCTAAAAATACATTATGCATACCAGATTTTCAAGTATGGATGGAAGATGTCTCATCTCATATTGGTTTTGATTTTACAATTGGATGTTGTTGAATTTTATTAATAAAATCCATCAGCTTTTTTCTCAAAAAAAAAGAAAAAAAGTACACATCCCTTATAAAACAAAGAATGCATCCACGCAACACGTTTGTACTCATGTGCACACACATATATATGTATAAGAGAATCATGTAAAAAAGTAGCACACTAGAATTGTGTCCATGCCTTATCAAAAAATAAAAAAAAAAAAAAATGTCCAAGCAATGCTTGGTTTAATAAAAACTAGAAAACTAAGAAAAAAAATAAATTTATTTCAGTAATACCATTGAAATAGAACAACTATATAGATAGTAAAAAAAATTAAAAAAAAGAAAAGAAAAGAAAATAACTTAAATTATGTGGTAAAAAACTTGATGTAAGATTGAGTTATTATCAAAACCAAAAATTATAGTACATTATTATGTTTATTTTAAATTTCTTAAAACTTTCATATTAATATTTTTAAATTTGTAGAAACTTTTATAATAGAATTTTACTTAAAACAAATTATATTAGTAATATTAATGTACTCTTTGTGCCCTGCTCGATCGGCAGAGATATAATATGACGTGTAGTACTTACGATCCTACTCTTCTCCTTCAAATTTTCTCAATATTAGAGAAGTTTTTTACTTTTTAAAAGGACAATATTAGGGAGGTTAAATAGGAACTTTGGGAAATTAATACTCTCTCTCTCTCTCTCTCTCTCTCAATAAAAGAAAAACATTGGAAAGATTCCTCGACCCTTCCCTTTTCTCTCTCCTCTGTTCAAACATCCATAATCTACAACTTTAGCAACAAAGAAAAGTAGATAGCAACCAAAGCTAAAATGAACATGGACACACCATTTGTTTCGAGCTATACTGGTAATATTCAAGAAAGAACATAGAAAATAATATGGTGATAAGAAATAATTTAAACTCAAAAATAGCAACGACCATAAGGAAGAAAGTGAAAAACCTGGTCACTTGGCTGGGTTTGAGAGCACAATCACTTCAACCTCTCTCAAAGTAAAACAACTTGTGAATGTGTCCTTCTTCTAACTCCCGTCCTTTTATAATCTCCTAGATAGCATAAGAATAAAGTAAGGTGGAATCTTTGGACTTTATTCTATGAAAATTTTCCTCCAAATACATATGGAAATTGATTGTTAATGTGAATGTTTTAGGAAGTAGACATATATATATATATATATATATATATATATATGGAGTATCTCTCTCTCTCTCTCTCTCTCTATATATATATATATATATATATATCTTTTGTGGTTATAATAATACATAAACACCCATATATATTATACATAAACTATATATGAAAACTAGAGTAAATAGATATACTCAAAATTTGGTGACATAGTTTTGCACGTAGTTGCTAAAAAAATTCCCACAAGTTGTACATGATACACGAAGAATAAAATTAACAATTCAATAATAATGATATAAACAAAAGAGAAGATATATATATAAATATATAATGACTATTTCTTAATATATGCCTATTCAATCATTTATTATCTATTAAAAATTGAAGTCAATATTCTTTAAATTGTGAAATCATATTATTTATTTTTTACAAAATTTTGAAACATTTTTTTATTTCAATATACAAAAATCAAACGTCAGAAAACTATCTTTCATTTTATTGCGAAACTTATATTTTTTAATATTCATAATTGAGATTACTTGTTTGGTAATTACAATAGAATTGAAAGAGTAAACACAGATACAACTATTCTATAAAGGAAATTGCATGAACTACAAAAGTTGAACTTTATATTTATTACTAGTCGCTAACCCGTGCGATGCACGGGAAAACTATTAGAAAATAATAAAGCATGCATATATTAAAAGACAATTTAAGTTCATGTGTGTTTGCAAGGAATACATACCTAAATAGTTCTTGCGGTAGAAATAAAAACCTTATATTTGAGATAAAGAATTGATGTAAACAAACTAACCTTACATAAAACAAATTAAAAAAAAAAAAAACATAAAACTGATGTCACGGGAAATTCAGCCACATAGTAGTAATATATAAATCTCTTAAAACCTAAACCTAAACCTAAACCTAAACGTAAGGACTAAATATTTATGCGCCTTCTCTTGCTTTCTGATGTATTTGGTTAAAAATATAAAAGCGATGTCACGGGAAATTTAGCCACATAGTAGTAATATATAAATCTCTTAAAACCTAAACCTAAACCTAAACCTAAACGTAAGGACTAAATATATAAACAAACTAACCTTACAAAAGCTAAACTTTGTAAGCTAAAATCTATACTGTGAGTTGTAGATCTTGAATGCTATACCGTGCGTTTAGGGCTTCCTACATCTGGAGAGAGAGAGAGAGAGTTTGCAGAAACCAAAGAAAATCTCTCTATAGTTTAAGAAACACAATATAATAAAATTAAAGAGATAAAATTTTCAGAGGACAAAATATTATAGATAATTTAAAAGAATTTTGGTTTAATTCTTGAACACCACAACTTCATAAAATTCATACTAATAATAATATTTTATGATCTTGAATGTTATACCGTGCATTGTAGATCTTGAATGTTTTAAGGCTTCCTACGTCTGGAGAGAGAGAGTTTGCAGAAACCGTGGCTTTATATTTCTTAACTTGAGAGAGGGGTAAGGTTGCTAGGGTTTTGAGGAGTTATAATTTTTATTTATTTTTTATTTTTTAAATATTATGCTGACGTGGAAAATTGTGGTGCCAGCAAAGGCTTCGGTTTTATATATATATATAGATTAATATATGTCCATTATTCTTTTTACTAATAAATTAATTAAGATTGATAGGTAAAAAATTAAACTTAAAAATAGCACCAAAACTCATCAACAAAAAATGAAAAATAAAAAGCACTTAAACAATCATTAGGTGGAGCCAAACTGCCTGGCATCACTCAAATCCTAAAACCTCAAACTTTAAACTTTGAGCCCCAAACAAGCAAACTATCAACCAAATATGTATACGTCAAGTGATCATTTTATTTAATTGTATTCTTCAGGCCAACTTTCAACTGGAAGAGCTAGTTACAAGTTTTGGGATATATAGATGATGATGCCAAAAATATCACCAATAGGTCACACAGTACTCGCGACTCAAAGTGAACCTGCACAACAAAATAACCAAAGACCTTAAAGAGCACCGGTGTGGTGCCGGCCAAACACTCTCCGAAGGTCAAGTTAGAATTATTCTCACGATCCTAGAGTGCTAGAGAGGGTAAATTATGCGTACCTTCTTTTGCGAGGGTATTGGGGATTTTATAGTAGTAGATGATCAGCTATTCCTCCTTGGTATGGAAGTCTTTTCCTTATAAAACTCTACTTGAATCTTTTCGAGCGTGGTGAGCAAGGTTTTTCCTTGTAGAGGAGATCTATTTTTAGTGTGCGTGTCTTCTAGAATCACCCTTGTGCTCAGATTTCCATATTGGGATTCTAGGGCGTTTTAGGCAATGAGCAATAGAGACCTTAGATCAAGGGCCCTTCTTGTGTCTTTCAGCGATGGGCCTTCAATGAGCGTTGAATCATCTCTACATCGGCCCAACAATTCCAATCTGGCAGGCCCATTACCACAGGCCCGTCAAGCTTATATTTTATCCTCATCAGTTGCCCCCTTCACCCCAAGGGTCCGTCGAGTGTAGAACAAAGGAACCATGGGGTGACGACCCTAAGGTAAGGGCGTGACGAATAATTTTTTATGACGGAATGAGACCAATGAGACTTAAAAAAGAGGTTTTAATGTTACAGTTACAATGGGTTGACGGATTAATGCGAGCTAGGATGACGATGCAAACGAGGAAACCGTCAACCATACCAACTATTGACAGGCTGTAAGAAAGTCATTAATGATGATGACACGTGTCGTAATTTGATTGGGTTTTATCTCGGATCGAAGTGTCGCTTCGGCTTCCATGCATCTCCCTTATAAATAAGGGAGTCTTCCTTCTCATTTCTCCAATTTCAGCAAAAATTAAACTGTTAGAGCTCTGTCACACCATCAGAACTTATCCATCATATTTTTTCAGAGGCTGAACCGTCTAGTTGCTTCAATCGTCGGCGCTATACTTCCTCGTTTCACTCATAAAATTGGTAAGTGTTCTTTTCAAGACCAATCTTGTTTTAATTTACCTTACTATCCACACCCGTTATGAACATATAGACCCGTCAGAGTCTTAGGTTCTTGTCGTTTCATGTAGGAAATGTCTAGTGCGTCCAGGAATCAGCCGGTTGTTCGTGACGGGCTGGATTACGAGGAAGTATATCCGTCCGGTCATAGAGAACAAGATAGTCCTGGTGATGATAGGAGTCCGTCCTCCTCCTCCTCGTCCTCAACATATGAGGATACGGAGGTGGTTGAACAAGACGAGGGCTTTGTTGACAGTGAGGAACAGATTGTTAGATCCGTCGTCGGTGCTGATGGGCTCGGGGAGTTCGTCATGCTACCAGAGTGGACGGTGAATTACTTCTCGTCCGTTTTCAAAGAAAAGCACTTCAAAACATTTAGGGATAACTATCAAATTCCAGACAATATTTCCATCCGTCTACCCCATAAATCGGAGAGATGTTATTATGAAGGGGTAGAGGGTGTCGGGGTATATGAGCAAATGTTGAAGGCCGGACTCAGGTTCCCATTGAGTTCGCTTCACCATGAGCTCGTCTGATATTTGGGATTATCCGTGAACCAGATTTCCCCTAATGCCTGGAGGGTCTTCATAGCGATGGAGATTCTGTACGGCGCAATGTCCGACGGTGCCAAGAGGTCGACGGTTAGGGAGTTCCTTCATTGCTACCGTCCCGCATTGAAATTGATAGGTCTAGGGGAATATATAGCTTCGTTCCTAGGAGTCCGCTATTGAAGGTCATCTATGACACGCTGGACTCAAATAGGGATTGGAAGAGCCGTTACTTCTTCCTAGAGGGTGTGAGTTGGATGTGTCGTCCAGGGGACACGGATTACATGCCCGTCGACACCACTTGGGGCATATTACACCCGTCTAGTATGGACCGTCCTAAAAATTTAACTTTATTTCATTATGTATGTTTTAAAACAATTTAACCGTCCTTCCTCCTTTGCGGTTATACGACGCCCCCAAGTCGACATTAAGGAGTTCGTCTTCCTTGAAAAAATCTTCTCAAAGACCCAGCTGGAGGAAAGAACTTAGGTGAAGTTGGTGCCACTTAAGACCATTCATTGGTATTGTGACGGACCAGAACCAACACAAAAGCTGTCAAGTACGAGGCACAGATTAGAAGGCGTAAGTTCGTCACCCTATTTTTGATAAGTTACGTATCTTATTTTGATAATTAACATTCCCGTCCACGTTTGAGAAATGGACGACGCCAAGAGGAGAGCTTTGATTAGATCCAAAGCTGCAAAGAAGACCGGCGATGTTGCTCCCCCTGTGACGGGCCCAAGCAATCCGTCCGTCAAGAGTAAAACACAGCCCAAGGGGGATCGTCAGGCCAAGAAGGCCAAAGTGTCCTTGGAACCCGTCGTGGGACTTATGGCGGAACCTCCGAAGACAGCCACTCCAATCAAGCATGGGGTCGGCAAGGGCCTCATGAAGGGGCCGTCGAAGGATCAAGAGAAGCCGCCCGTCCTTCTTCGGGAGGATTCTAAGCATGCCTTAGAACTGATTTCCTCCATCATGTCGGCGGAGGATTATGAAGACCTAGGCAACCATTCGACGGAGGCCATGGGTGAGACGGGCCTTTTTGCTATTACACAGGTAAGACAGCCCGTCTACTTTACCAATGCTAATTACTTCTTTTTTTTTTTTTTTTTTTTTTTTCACTTCATTTCATAACTACCATTATTATTATTTTTTAGGCAATGGTCATGATGAAGGGGCTGATGGGACGGTGCCTCAGCCATGAGACGGCCCTGGATCGTGTACGGGCGAAAGCGGAGCAGACGGAGGACGAGCTTAATCGGTTGCGAAATTGGAAACCCAAGATGGAGAAGAAGCTTGAGCTTTTGAGAGAAGGCAAGGAAAAGTCTTGAACAGGTGACGGAAGAGGCAAAGAAGACTCTTGAGAGCAAGGACAAGGAGATAGAAGAACTGAAAAATGAAGTCCGTCAGGCTAAGGACGTCGCGGTTCGTGAGTACCGTGACTTCGACGCCCGACATCGAACTAGGTGACTCCTTCCATCAAGGTTTCGTGGATGCCATCCGTCAGGTCAAGCAAGCTTATCCAGATTTGGACGTTTCAAAGTTCAAGGTCGAGGACCCAGCTCAAACATCCGTCATACCTGCTGCTTCAGAGGATACAAATGACCTCTTTGTCGATGACGATGCCCTTGGTGATGGGGAGTCGGCACCAGCAAAAGTTGCACAAGCTCGCCTTGATACGGAAACGGTCCCTCGGTCCGTCGTTAATGAGGACAAAGTTCAGTAGCTAGATTTTTTTTTTTCCTTTATGTACTTGGAGAACAATTTTCATCCGTTGTTGATGATATGTAAACATTGCCTTTTAAGGGCCTATTTTTTGTCGAATGCATCCGTTCACTCTGTTTTATATGCTGAATGTTTTAATTTTTTGAACTTTTTAATTTTGTACTTGAATTCTGTCATTGTGGGACCTATTTACACCCGTCCACTTATTTGTTACTATTGGGTCCGGCATGTATGGGGATGGTTTTTGTCGGAAGAATTCATTTTTTGGAAACCTATCCACCCCGTGGGATAGTTTTAAGTCCGTCCAAGGTGAACATTAAATTTTCATCCGTCCATTTTGTGGACTTGCTTTTATATCCGTCCACTTTGGACTAAACTTTTATCCTCTTGGGATGATCCGTCCACTGTGTGGAACTGTCTTAGACTTCAAATTGTCATCCACGTGGGATGATTCGTCCACTTTGTAGACTTGTTTTGTATCCGTCCATTTCGGACTTCAAATTGTCATCCACGTGGGATAATCCGTCCACTTTGTGGACTTGTTTTGCATCCGTCCATTTTGGACTTCAAATTGTCATTCTCATAGGATGATCCGTCCACTTTGTGGACTTATTTTTGATCCGTCCATTTTGGACTTCAAATTGTCATTCTCGTAGGATGATCCGTCCACTTTGTGGACTTATTTTAGATCCGTCCATTTTGGACTTCAAATTGTCATCCTCGTAGGATGATCTGTCTACTTTGTGGATTTATTTTAGATCCATCCATTTTGGACTTCAAATCGTCATCCTCGTGGGATGATCTGTCCACTTTGTGGACTTGTTTTGTATCCGTCCATTTTGGAGTTCAAATTGTCATCCACGTGGGATGATCCGTCCACTTTGTGGACTTGTTTTGCATCCGTCCATTTTGGACTTCAAATTGTCATCCTCGTAGGATGATCCGTCCACTTTGTGGACTTATTTTTGATCCGTCCATTTTGGACTTCAAATTGTCATCCTCGTAGGATGATCCGTCCACTTTGTGGATTTATTTTAGATCCGTCCATCTTGGACTTCAAATCGTCATCCTCGTGGGATGATCCGTCCACTTTGTGGACTAGTTTTGTATTCGTCCATTCTGGACTTCAAATCGTCATCCTCGTGGGATGACTCGTCCACTTAGTGGACACAATAATAATAATAAAAAATCCATGTAAAAAATCAAAATTGTATCTAATTATTCTTCTTAATAGAAATGCGTAAGGGAAAAGTACCTGCTCCCTTGGGCTTAAAAAGGTACGAATAGATTGTAGCAAAAATAGTTGAAGAAAAACTAATAATTAAAAAGCTTAAAATAAACTAGTCAATTGGGGGATCATTGCTGTTCGCCGTGTTACTACTACTGGTAGTACTTTCTCAAATGCTCGGCATTCCATGGATGTGGCGACTTCTTTCCATCTATCGTCTCCAGGTGGTAGGTTCCTTTCCTTTGCCATGACGTAACTCGGTAAGGTCCTTCCCAATTGGGGTTGAGCTTTCCCTATGTAGGGTCTCTAGTTGCACCCATGACCTTCCCGAGTACGAGATTTCCTACTTGGAAGTCTCTGTGTCGGACCCGAGAGTTGTAGTGTCTGGCCATGCGATCCTGGTATCTAGTAAGCCTTTGTTCCGCCGCCGACCTAATCTCGTCTATCAGGTCCAGCTGTAGCCGCATTGCTTCGTCATTCCTGCTCTCGTCATGGTTGTGAACCCAGTAACTTGTGAGCCCAACTTCGGCCAGGATGACCGCCTCGCTCTCCTATGTAAGTCGGAATGGCGTCTCTCCTGTTGGGGTCCTCGTCGTTGTCCTGTATGCCCATAGTATGCTCGGCAATTCTTCAGGCCATATGCCCTTTGCCCCCTCGAGCCGAGTCTTGATAATTTTAAGCGGGGATCGGTTCGTGACTTCAACCTGGCCATTAGCCCGAGGATGGGCGGGTGATGAGTAGTGGTTCTTTATCCCTAGCTGTGAGCAAAAATCTCGAAAGTAGTTGTTGTCGAACCGCCTCCCGTTATCCGAGACAAGGACTCTAGGAATACCAAACCTGCATATGATGCACCTCCAGACAAAACTTCTAATGTTCTTCTCCATAATGGTGGCCAAAGCTTCCGCTTCTACCCATTTTGTAAAGTAGTCAATACCCACTACCAGGAATTTCACCTGTTGTACCGCCGTTGGGAAAGGTCCCATAATGTTTAGTCCCCATCGAGCGAACGGCCATAGAGCCGTCATCGGGGTCAGCTCTTCGGTTGGTTGTCTGATAATATTGCTGAACTTTTGGCATTTGTCACAGCTTTTAACGTAAGCCTCGGCATCCTTCTGCATGGTTGGCCAGTAATACCCAGCTCGTACCAGTTTGTGCACCAATGACCTCGATCCAGAATGGTTCCCGCAGATCCCTTCGTGTACCTCCCTCATTACGTAGTCTGCCTCTTGGCACCCAGGCATCTTAGATATGGACGAGAGAAACTTCTTTTGTACAGGATGTCTTTTATCAAGACGAACCTTGCCGCCTGGACCTTGAGTTTTCTTGCTACCTCCTTTCCATCTGGCAGTACCTCGTTCTTCAAGTATGAAACTATCGGTGTGGTCTAGGTGCTTTTGGAGCATATCTCTTGCATGTTGCCGGAATCTATTAGCGGAGAAAGTTGAACAAAAGAAAGTACATTACCCGGGGTTATCATATGCTTTGTTGAAGCGGTTTTGGCTAGGCGGTCGGTGAGCTCATTTTCTCCCTTGGGGATTTGGATGATCTTGGCTTCTAGGTCGTCGATTCTTGCCCTTACTTAATCAAGGTATCTCTTTATCCTTTCCCCCTTGCATTCATAATCTCCGTTCACTTGATTGGTTACGACCTGAGAGTCGCGAGTAAATGACTACGCTCGCGGCTCCTACGGCTTTGGCTAGGTCGAGGCCTGCTACCACCGCTTCGTATTCCGCTTCATTGTTGGTGGTGGGGAAGTCAAGACGGACCATACATTCAATCTTGTCTCCTTCGGTGACAAGAAGACGATGCCGGCTCCCCCGACTCATCTATTGGATGATCCGTTGGTATATATGCTCCATTGAGGGGACTCTTTTGCCCCCTTGTCTTCGTCACGAGTAAATTCTGCTATGAAGTCGGCTACGATCTGTCCTTTAATGGTTGTACGTGGGCGGTACTTGATATCAAATTCGCTCAACTCTATTGCCCACAACGTTAGTCGACTGCAGCTTCAGGATTGCTCAATGCCCTTCGCAAGGGCTTGTCGGTCATTACGTTCACCGTATGGGATTGAAAGTAGGGCTTGAGCTTGGGAGCCGCCGTGACTAATGCAAAGGCGAGTTTCTTTATAGGTGCGTATCTTTCTTCAAAGACTGCATGAGCATCCGGCTGGCGTAGTATACGGGCTTCTGTACCCCGTCCTCTTCTCTGATTAAGGCGGCGCTGACTGCGATAGGGGAGACAGCCAAGTAGAGGAAGAGTTCTTCACTTGGTTGCGAGGGGCTCAACAGAGGTGGTGAAGATAGATAGGCTTTTAACTCCTCGAATGCTCGCTGACACTCGTCCGTCCACTAGAAAGACTTCTTTAACGTGCGAAAGAAGGGCAAACACTTGTCCGTGGCTCTTGACACGAATCTATTTAATGCCGCTACCTTGCCGTTAAGGCTTTGTACTTCCTTCACATTTCTCGGGGGGGCCATCTCTATTATGGCTCGGATTTTGTCCGGGTTAGCCTCAATCCCCCTTTGAGATACCATGAATCCTAGGAATTTTCCTGCTGTTATGCCGAAGGCGCACTTTCCCTGATTGAGCTTCATGTTATAGGATTGAAGCGTGCCGAATATTTCTCTAAGATCTTCCAAGTGGTCTTCCTCCTTTCGGCTCTTCACTAGCATGTCATCAACATAGACCTGGACATTCCTCCCAATTTGCTGTGTGAACATCTTGTTTATTAGCCTTTGGTATGTTGCGCCCGCATTTTTTAGGCCGAATGGTATTACTTTCAGAAGAGGCCTTGACTGGTCACGAACGAAGTCTTCTCCTGATCAACTTCGTGCATGCGGATCTGGTTATAACCTGAGAAAGCGTCCATGAAGCTTAGTAACTGGTGTTGAGTCGTCGAGTCTACTAGGACGTCGACCCTTGGAAAGGGATAGCTATCTTTGGGGCACGCTTTGTTAAGATCGGTGAAGTCCATGCACATCCGCCACTTGCCGTTTGCTTTTTTAACCATTACTACATTCGCCAGCCAATCGGGATAGTAAACTTCCCTAATGAAGCTTGCCTCTTGTAGTTTGCGGACTTCTTCCGCAATTGCTTGGTCTCGTTCTGGGGCGAACACTCTCTTCTTCTATCGGACGGGTGAAAAGGAAGGCAACACATTTAATTTGTGTACCATGACCGAGGGATCTATTCCTGGCATGTCGTCATGACTCGGCGAACACGTCTTGATTGCTCCTTAAGAAAGTTATGAGCTCTTGACGGATTACGGGGTTAGCGAGCGTTCCGATCTTGGTTGTTCGATCCGGATTGGAGCTGTCAAGAGTTATCTCTTCTAGCTTCTCTGTTGGTTCTGTCATCGTTCGGTGCTCTTCTATGTTCAAGGCTTGGATTTGGTCTTCCATCTCCATCATGGCCACATAGCATTCCCGTGCGGCCATTTGACTTTCGGCAGACTTTCCTACTCCATAATCCGTAGGAAATTTGATCATCAGGTGGTAAGTTTAGATTCTTGCCTTCCACGAGTTGAACATGGGTCGTCCGAGGATAGCA
Organism: Quercus dentata; assembly: GCA_028216015.1. Lineage (NCBI taxonomy): Eukaryota > Viridiplantae > Streptophyta > Magnoliopsida > Fagales > Fagaceae > Quercus > Quercus dentata. The sequence continues at coordinate 9,859,047 of CP116455.1, forward strand.
TTGTAGGCAGACGAGCAATCGACCACCACGAATGTTACGTTCCTGGTGATTTTTTGGGGGTAATCGCCTACCGTCACCGATAACGTGACCGCGCCCAAAGGGAATACCCGGCTTCCTCCGAAACCAACGAGTGGGGCGTTCGTTGGCATTAATCGCTCCTTGTCCACCCTCATTTGCTGGAATGCCGGATAATACAAGATGTCAATTTGAGCTGCCGTTGTCGACTAACACTCGGTGCATGTTGTAGTCTCCTACCCACATGCTAACGACGAGAGCATCGTCATGTAGATGGTGCGGGCGTCGTGCATCTTCTTTCGAGAACCCGATAATGGGGCCTTCTCTCCTTGCTATCTTTGACACGGTGCCCGTCATTTGAACGCTCTGTACCATCCGGAGGTACATTTTGTGAGCATTTTTTGAAGACCCGGCTGTATTGTTCCTCCGACTATCATCCTTATGTCCCCTATGGGGGGTCTTGGTCGCTCGTTCTCTCCGGGGGTGCTGTTCTTGTGGGGGTGGATCTGTTCTCTCCTTACTTGCGAACTTTTGCAGCTTTCCTTGTCTGATAAGGGCTTCAATCTGCTGCTTCAAGTCGTAGCAATTGGCTGTGTCGTGACCATGGTCACGGTGGAAGTGGCAATATTTGTCCCTAGATCGTTTGTTGGGATCACTCTTGAGCTTTCCAGGGAACGTCGGGGCCCCTTCGTCCTTTATTTGCATTAGGACTTGGTCTATCGGGGCGGTTAATGGGGTGAAACTTGTGAATCTTCCCCTCATGGGTTTAGGGCGTCTCTCCTCCCTTCGGTCTCCTACCCCGCCTTTCTTCCGCCCCTGGTCCGTCGGGTGTCTTCTTGCCTCTCTCTTTTCTTGGGCCTCTCTTCTCGGGCCAACAACGCGTCTTCAGCGTTCATATATTTGGTGGCCCTGTAAAGTATCTTGACATGGTCTTTGGGTCGTTTTTGTATAGGGAGAACAAAAACTTACCCCCCTTGAGCCCTTTCATGAATCTTGCTACAAGTATCTTGTCGTCGGCTTCATCGAGCGAGAGCGCCTCTTTATTGAAGCGGGATATGTAGGCCCTTAACGTCTCCTCCTCTCGCTGCTTGATATTCATTAAACAAGCTGTAGACTTCTTATATCGATGTCCTCCGATGAAGTGCGTAGTAAATTAAGCGCTTAGCTGCTGATGGAGTTGGGTGCTAGTCGGGTGAACCAAATCCCTTGCGCCTTTTAGGGTTGTAGAAAAGGCCCCGCACATAATTGCGTCTGCCACTCCTTGAAGGTGCATCGGGGTCTTGAAGGTCTCTAGGTGATCTAGAGGGTCCTTGACCCCGTCATAACTATCCATATGTGGCATGCGGAACTTACTTGGCAGGGGGAAGGAGTTGACGGTGGTCGTAAATGGCGAGTCATCCGGTTGACAAGGTCGTCAAGATCACTGGACACTCGTCCCTTGAGAGCGTTCATCATCACTTCCATCTGTTCCTTTATCGCCTGCATCTCTGCAATGATGGGTGGCAGAGCCATATCTGCAAGAGAAGGAAGGCTCTTGTCCCGTCGTTCTGGTTTGCTTGGGGCGTTGCTAGCCTGTGGTCCTTCTTAATCTGCTCCTTGGTTATTGGGAGCCGCATTTTTCTGGTTCATTTGCTCTTCTAGGTTGTGGTTTTGTTTGGTGAGGTGCTCCACGGCTGTGGCGAGCGTCTTGACCTGTCTCTCAAGAGCAATCGTGGGGGTTTCTTATTTTTGAACGTCATTAGTGGTCGCCATTGAGCGAGTGAGTACCATGTAACTCTTTTGTCTAGGAAGCGATAATGTGCTACGTTTCCCACAGACGGCGCCAACCGATGATGCCAAAAATATCACCAATAGGTCACACAAAGACTTTCGCGACTCAAAGTGAACCTGCACAACAAAATAACCGAAGACCTTAGAGAGCATTGGTGTGGTGTTGGCCAAACACTCTCCGAAGGTCAAGTTAGAATTATTCTCACAACCCTAGAATGCTAGAAAGGGTAAATTATACGTACCTTCTTTTGCGAGGGTATTGAGGATTTTATAGTAGTAGATGATCGGCTATTCCTCCTTGGTATGGAAGTCTTTTCCTTATAGAACTCTACTTGAATCTTTACGAGCGTGGTGAGCAAGGTTTTCCTTGTAGAGGAGATCTACTTTCGGTGTGCGTGTCTTCTAGAATCACCCTTGTGCTCGGATTTCCATATTGGGATTCTAGGGCGTTTTAGGCAATGAGCGATAGAGACCTTAGATCAAGGGCCCTTACTGTGTCTTTCAGCGATGGGCCTTGAGTGAGCGTTGGATCATCTCTACATCGGCCCAACAATTCCAATCTGGCAGGCCCATTACCACAGGCCCGTCAGGCTTATATTTTATCCTCTTCAAGAGATATTGCATGTACTTAATATATATATATATATATATATATATATATATATATATATATTTCGTATTTTTTTTCAAATTTGTTTTATATTATAATGGTAATAACATTTTGGTACATGTGGTTACTTAAAAATTATTATAATGAAAACTATGATTATGAATTGAAATTTTTTTAAGTTACTACATATTTTCACAAAAGCTTATAAATTGATATGACAATAAATTTGATTAATACTATATAAAAATAATAATAAATAAAATTTTAAATAATTATTTTTTTGTTTGTATTTAAAATTGATATATTGGTGTGTGTATATATATAAGGCTTAAGGAAAAAAATTTGTGTCCTTAACGTTTTTTTATAAACAATAACCTTATTTTCTTTTTCTTTCTTAGTATTTAGTACGTACATGATTTTGCATTAGATTGGTGAGATTTATTTTATAATACAAACTTATTATAATTAGGGTTGCACAATCACATGATGTATAATGAATTATTATAGGAAGTTAGGAGGATACTTTTCTCATCTTCCACTCTCTCTTTCTTTCTCCCTTATATTAGCTAGGTTTTTATTTATTTTTTATTTTTTTTAATATAAATATTTTTTAGATTTATATTAGCTAGGTTGGTAATGACATTTTGGTACATGTGGATGTTCAAAAAGTTTTTTGTATTTGAAAATATTGTAACCAAAATATTGATTACAAATTACTTTGTTTTCCTTTTTTTTTTTTTTTCCATATAATATGTAGTTATTTTATATTAATTTTTTTAGTATTAATTATTTAATAAATCCTATAATTAATCAAGGTATCATATCTACATTATTAGCTTAGCCATGTGTCAAGAGCTTTCTAACTCAATTGACATCTCCCATACACAAAGTGCATATTAATGAATATATTAAAAGAGGGGAAGTGTTCCAGTTGCAAAATTAAGAGCATATTAATTTATATATTTCTGTCTCAAAAAAAAAAAAAAAAATTCGTAACCATGTGACCTAAAAAAAGTAATTTTAGAAAATTATTTTTATATATATATATATATATATATATATATAAGATAATTAAGATACGTGATAGAGGCATACACTATTAAATATAGCACGATATATGAGACTATATTATATACATTATGACATCCAGACTTTCTATATAACCTATATAAAGTTTTTATGCAGAGAAACATAGTATAAATACCTAAAAATTGTACAAAGAGTGTGGCTCTTTGTACGTGAGCAATTCTATATAAAATAAAAAAGTTAATAAGAGCCTAGCACAATGTGTAATGCATTTTCAAAAGGTAAAAAATTTGGTTACAAACTTGGTTGTAACCTAAAATTACAACCCCTACTAAAAAAATTAATAGAACTACATATTTTAAAAATCTAACTGCTGGATTGTATGTTTTTTATATTTTTAACACATATGTTGTTTACTATTTGATCTATAAGCCTATTTTTATACATAATTTTAGATTACAAAAATTTGAAATTTAAATATTTGATTGATGACATAGGTATTAATTTTTGATCTTTTGAAAATTTTGTAAGTATAGAAGATATAAGAAGAAAATGTAATATAATTGTGGATTTGTCAAAATTTACATCCAATAAGGAGATATTAAGTAGAGTTATAGTCTTAGGAGACGTTTGGTTCGCCGTGATATGCCCTTGATGTGATGCACATTACAATGATGTGATATCAATGTTTTTGGTTTATTTTATTTTTTCTAACATTATCATAATATAAAATTACAAAATATATCACATTACCTTAATCTCATCATCTTCCTAAATAATGTAATGTTGTATTCTTATATTGAGATTATATTAATTTAAGATTATAACAATGTAATATTACAATGTAATGTAACATCAAATACCCCTTAAGTTACAGTCAAATTTATAGACAAATTTTGTCCTTTTCAAAATAGAGCTTTGACATCAGTTGAGGTGAAAGTTTAGTAAGTTTCAAAATTAAGGCGAGTATCTATCTTTTTTTTTTTTTTTTTTTTCCCTCTACACGTGTAAGGCAAATAATCTTTATCTGCTGGTGAAGTGTTCCCTACATTTTATTTTTTTCTTCAAAGTGGTGAAGTATTCTTTACTTGGCATTTGGAGTACTTGAAGCTAGCTGTTTTAATTCACCTTTTCTTTTTTGTGTAAGACATATCACTTTTTGTGAAGGTGCTCATCTGAAGGACATTTATTCTTTGGCATTTGGAGTTCCCTAAAGCTGTCTTGCGTTAATTTACTTTGGCTCATCAAAGAAAATATGAAATCTCAACGTACGAAGGAGAGAATCTGCCAGTGAAGTATCCTTGGCAGTTGAAATACTTTCCTACTTTCTGAGCTGTCTGGAATTTACTTTCCTTAACTTGCAGGGTAAGTTGCTCTGCATAATACACTTTGCTGTAATTTATCATCGACTACAGAATGTAATTTTCCCTTAAAATTAGGAGAAGAATCAATATATGGCTCCCCGCCCCCAGGAAGGTGCCAGAGTGTGATTGTGTGACTTGTGTGAGACATAGCATTCACCAATATATGGCTCAACTAATATTTCTTGGGGATTTTTTTAAATGGTTAACTCATGTTTTGAGGTATTGGTTTAAAAGGTATTTTTAGCAACTTTTTATATATAAGAAAAGAAAAAAGTAATTGATTTTTTTAGCAGCTTTTTATATTTATGCAAGAAACCTCAAATCTAATCTCAATGAGAACTAAGCAAAGTGGTATTGTTAATAATAACTAACAAACTAACCACAAAGTACACATCTTACAACTCAACACTTCAACTAACTATGTCTATGTACAATATTTTGATACTTGTTCTAACTAACTATGTACAAGTATCTATTGCACACAATCTATATATATATTAATAAGGAAAGTTTAGAGAAAGTTCAATTAAATTCTAAATTGAAAGCCTAATTTTGCGCCATATGTCTTATTGCATTTCTAAATTTTTGAGCCAAAATTAATAATGTATTAACAAACACAGAAGTCAATAAGATCACAATAATAACACTAATCAATTTTTTTTTTTTTTTAATACAAGATAGAATTCTTATCTAACCTAATCTAAGTGTATATGTGTATCAAGCTTCTTCCTAGAGACTTGAACCCCAGCCCTTACCTCCCACACTCCACAACACAAGCACTTATACTTGTGGAGTGACCATTACAATAAGGGTGTGCGATAATTAACACTCATCATTTACCTAGGCAAGAACACCTCACCTGCACACTTCTATATTTACTCAATAGAGTCATAAGCTTCTATTAAAAAAAAATTAAAAATAGAGTCTCAAGCTCTCCTCTTTCTTTAAACATCTCCTCAACCTTCTCTCTCTCTCTCTCTCTCTCTCTCTCTCTCTCTCTCTCACACACACACACACACACACACACACATAGAGAGCAAGAAACCATTACATATTTTAGAAATTCATGACTTAAAAAATGTGTAAATTGTAATTCTTACACCAAGTTTAATTTGAACAGTGTAATTGTTTTTAAATATATCCGTGCATACACATGAGATTACACACTAGTTATCATAGCAATGATGTCTTGTACTAAAGTCCTAATAATTTCCAATAAAAGTGATATTAAATTTTTTTTCAAAAATAGATAATTAACAAATATCCTAAAAACATTCATTAACTGAACCATTTTATTTTTAGAGCATGAATTAATTGATGAGTAATTCTACAGTACCCCCCCCAAAAAAAGGGGGGGTATAGTACCCACTAGTAGGTAACCTGCTATACCAGGTTACTTTTTTCTCACATTTGATGGTTCCATTCTCACATTATGCAGTTCCAACATCATATGTGACAATTCTTTTCTCACATTTGACGGTTTCATCCTCACATTGTGCGGTTCCAACATTACATGTGACAGTTCTTTTATCATATTTGGTGATTCTCTTACTTTTTTTTCTTACATTTGACGGTTCTATCCTCATATTGTGCGGTTCCAACATCACATATGACAGTCCTTTTGTCACATTGAGTGGTTCCCTTAATTTTTTCTCATACTTGATGGTTCTATCCTCACATTGTGCGATTCCAACATCACATGTGACAGTTCTTTTCTCACATTTGGTGGTTCACTTACTTTTTTTTTCTCACATTTGACGGTTCCATTCTCACATTATGCAATTCCAACATCACATGTGACAGTTATTTTATCACATTTGATGGTTCCCATACTTTTTTCTCACATTTGACGGTTCTATCCTCACATTTTGCAGTTCTAACATCACATGTGACAGTTTTTTTCTCACATTTGGTGGTTCCCTTACTTTTTTTTTTTTTTCCACATTTGATGGTTCCATCCTCATATTGTGCGGTTTCAACATCACATATGACAATTCTTTTATCACATTGAGTGGTTCCCTTAATTCTTTCTCATACTTGATGGTTCTATCCTCACATTGTACAGTTCCAACATCACATGTGACAGTTCTTTTCTCACATTTGGTGGTTTCCTTACTTTTTTCTTACACTTGACGGTTTCATCCTCACATTTTGCGGTTCCAACATCACATATGACAGTTCTTTTGTCATATTGGATGGTTCTCTTACTTTTTTCTCACACTTGAAGATTTCATCCTCACATCGTGCAGTTCTAACATCACATATGACAGTTCTTTTATCACATTTGGTGGTTCCCTTACTTTTTTTTCTCACATTGACGGTTTCATCCTCACATTGTGCGGTTTCAACATCACATATGACAGTTCTTTTGTCACATTGAGTGGTTCCCTTAATTTTTCTCATACTTGATGGTTTCATCCTCACATTGTGCAGTTCCAACATCACATGTGACAGTTCTTTTCTCACAATTGGTAGTTCCCTTACTTTTTTCTTACACTTGACGGTTTCATCCTCACATTGTGCGGTTCCAACATCACATATGACAGTTCTTTTGTCATATTGGGTGGTTCTCTTACTTTTTTCTCACACTTGAAGGTTCCATTCTCACATTGTGCAATTCCAACATCACATGTGACATTTTTTTTTTCACATTTGGTGGTTCCTTTACTTTTTTTTTTCTCACATTTGACGGTTTCATCCTCACATTGTGCGGTTCCAACATCACATATAACAGTTCTTTTGTCACACTGAGTGGTTCCCTTAATTTTTTCTCATACTTGATGGTTCCATCCTCACATTGTGCAGTTCCAACATCACATGTAACAGTTCTTTTCTCATATTTGGTGGTTCCCTTACTTTTTTCTCACACTTGATAGTTCCATCCTCATATTGTGCAGTTCCAACATCACATGTGACAGTTTTTTTGTCATATTGGGTGGTTCCCTTACTTTTTTCTCACACTTGAAGGTTCCATCCTCACATTGTGTAGTTCCAACATTACATGTGACAGTTCTTTTCTCACATTTAGTGGTTCCCTTACTTTTTTCTCACATTTGACGGTTCCATCCTCACATTGTGCGGTACCAACATTACATATGATAGTTCTTTTGTCACATTGAGTGGTTCCCTTAATTTTTTTCTCATACTTGATGGTTCTATCCTCACATTGTGCAGTTCTAACATTACATGTGACAATTCTAACATTACATGTGACAATTCTTTTTTCATATTTGTTGGTTCCCTTACTTTTTTTCTCACATTTGACGGTTCCATCTTCACATTATGCAGTTCCAACATCATATGTGACGGATCTTTTCTCACATTTGGTTATTCCCTTACTTTTTTCTCACATTTGATGGTTCCTTTGTCACATTAATTAGTACCAATATCACATCCGATTCTATTTTTGTCACATTCGGTGGTACCCTATTTCTTTTATTCTCAAATTTGATTGCTTCGTTATTACATAGGGTAGTACCCACATTACTTTTTACCGTACTTTTGTCACATTCGGTGGTACCCTAATTTTTTTCCTTACAATTGATAGTTCAATCGTCATTGTAAGCACTACCGATATCACATCGACCATAATTTTACATTTAGGCTTATCACTGAGGTCACTTTTTTATTTACTAATAACCGCTCATCACAATAATTTTTTTTTTAAAGTTATTAAAAATTTAGATCTAAAATCGAAAACCAAAATAAAAAAAAAAAAGCATCCCATGAATTTAGCCCAACCACAATAATTACTCTTGTTCACAAAAAAAAATTATTTGGAATTATCTTGGTTTCTTCCACAAATATTTGAATATACCAATTAACTTCCTATTATCTCCCTTGGTAGCTTCCATCACATTCAAGGTCATACCTCCCTATAAAATAACATAGTTGAGGTCATGTTCTTGATGTTTATATTTTTATTATTTATATATGATGGTAAACCAAAAATTAGACTATCTCCAATTCATCCATAGTGTCATTCAAGACCGGAAAGGTCATCCAAGTGCAAGAAGGTCATCCAGCATGGAGTCACCTGGACAACCGCCAAACACTTCAAAATTTTCGGAGTAAATCTATATCCAAAAGCTTACGATTCAGACCATGTTCTACTATTCTGAAGTAGGAGCAAAATTCTTATTCATCGCTCTAACTTCCCACTAAGTTCTTAACTTCTAATGACAGTTGTAGAAATTAAGTCTGAACCTTCTAACCTCCATCCGCGTTGAGGAAGTTACTAAACAAGTAACCATTCCAAAGCTCACTATAAAAGGACTTAGCCATATGTAATCAAAGTAAGTTTTTCACCACTTATAGAGTTGGAATTCCTGATTTCAAGACAGAAAACTAACTTAAGCATTGAAGGGTTCTTGGCCAATTCACCCCAGTCATCTTTGATCTTGTGCTTTTTTATTTTTAGACCTTCCAGGCAATCTCAAGCCCATTGAAACTCGAAGCATTCAGCCTACTGGTTTTCTATGCATCATCAAAATATACTATAAAATCGAAGATGTATAACCTTATGTGCTTTCTAATTGTTCTTATACAACATCTACAACTTAATCACAATTGTGTGTTTATTGTGGTGTCTAAGGTTGGAAATAGGGTGACTATACAATTAGCAAGTTATGCAAAAAATCCAATTCAAAGATTGTTAACAATTTTAAAATTTTCAGTAAACACTTGAATTAAAACTACGGATCTAGTATGAAATAGTCATCAATCAAGACTACTATACCAGGTTTTATATTTTTTAGGCATTTTCATTAGATCCACGTGTACGAAAATGTCAAATGATTGAGTCCGACATGGGTATAACCACCCCAAATAAAGTGTCTATGTAATTTTGTTTCATAAAATTATTATTACATTCAGACCCATCTAAAAAAAAAAAAAAACCCAAAAAATTTCCACAATAACAAAAATTACCAATAAAAAAGCTACAAACAATTAAGGACAATTGGCCGATTTTACCAAAAACGAACAACCCAGTCATTTTAAAAAAAATTATCAAAATAATTATGTCATTAAAAGTTTAGCATATTGACCGCAGTGATAAGTGTGAGCCTTATTTGAGTTAGCAAAGCCTCCACTAGCTAAGTCTAAGAGAGCCGTAATAGCAATGAATTGTTTTCGTTGTTGAAGACTTATCGGTGCCACAAAACACTTATCTCTCTCTCTCTCTCTCTCGGGGTTTCGCAAAATTTATACAAACTCGTCATTCTAAAGCCATTTGGTATTTGTTCCTATAAAATATTGGAACGTGTAATTTGAATATAATTGGCTGTTAAAAGGTCAATTTTCATCTCTATACTTTGCTCGAATCAGCATGGTGGCAAGTCGGTATATTTTTTTCCGAGCAACTCTAGTTCAACTCCTTCATGCCTGCAATTTTATTTTTTTGAATTTTCAATTTTCGGTCCACAAGCTGAAAAGCCCACAAGATCCTGCACCCAAGAAAAACCCTAGTTCATCCCAAATCTTCTTTCTTCAATGTCGGTGATAATGACCACCGATTTTCCTCTCTTTCTATGCCCTTTTGTTTGAAGTCTCCACCGTTTCTCGTCACTAAAATCTCAGTACATCTTATCCTTATTCTCTAGTTTTCGATTTGGGGTTTTTGTCGTTTGACTTTTGTATTACTGAATTGTTATTAATCTTGTTTTGTTTTTGTTTTCCTTTTGGTTTTGCAAGGCTAGGGACAGACGCCTGGGCCCCTCTCAGGCCCTTTTTTTTTTTTTTTTTAAGTAGGTTAATTTTCAAAAAAAAAAAAAAAAAAAGAAGAAGACTTGGGCCCCTTTACAAAAAGCTTGGCCCCCTACGAAATTGTAACCCAACCTACTAGTCCACATGTAAATAAATAAAAAAAAGACTTGGGTCCCTTACAAAAAGCTTGGGCCCCCTCCGAAATTGTAACCCAACCGGCCAGCCCACATGAAAAAAAAAAAAAAAAGAAAAAAAAAGAAAAAAGGAAAAAGAAGACTTGAGCCCCCTTACAAAAAGCTTGGACCCTTCCCAGTAGGCCAGCCCACATGTTAAAAAAAAGAAAAGGGGTTTAGTCCAAAAATGTAAACCCAACAGCCTGTCTCAGAAGTCCAAATAGAAAATCAAAAGAAAAAAAAAAAAAAAGAATTTGAGAGAGTGACGGACTTTTCAAAAAAAAAAAAAAAAAAGACAGTTAGAGGGGAGAGACTTTGCCGCTGCCCACACCGTGAGTGAAGCTACCAAAATGCGAGGTGAGAGCTTGAAATCTTGTTGCTGCCCACGCCGTGACGCCACCACCATGCGAGAGTGGCGAGGCCCATCTCGCAGACCCACGCGACACCCACACGACCACACCCACCACGGGACACCCATCTCGCCATGACACCATTTCTTTGGCTTTGATGCGCTCTAGCTTTCACAGTCAAGTATTTAATCTATCCTTCAAAATCTTAGAATCTGTGCTTGTGGTTTTTGTGTTTTTACTAATGAGGAATCTGTGTTTGTTTTATTTTTCTTTGGCTTTTTGGCTCTGTGACTCTGTGACTATCTTTGCGATGAGTCCGTGTTTGTCTTTGTGAATTGTGACTTTGTGTGACTATATTATATAGATAAGAGAGAGAGTAGAGTCTCTAGAGATTAGAGAAAATATTAGTGTTTGACTGTTTGTTGTGTGGTAGTTGGGCAACAAAATAAGGACAAGTTAAAGGCTTACAGCAAAAGGAAAACTTAATCAACTTTCAAAGAATAAAAATGGTAAAAGCGTTTGTCGGTAGTGGATAATAAGTTCATAGTGTCGGTAGTGGGATTGATGAATGGGTCAGTGACAAAAAAAAGAAAAGAAAAAGAAAGATAATGGCAAAGAGACAAAAGATAAAAGACAAAAGATAAACATAAATCATATAATACTAGACTCTGAGCATGCGCTCACGCACGTGCTCAGAGGCTCTTCTATTTTTTGGGTAAATTTTAATTATTTTTTGATCTCTTTACACAGAATGCACTAAAAAATTAAACATGTGAATCTGGCTTACTAAACTCAGGAAGACACTTCCCAAATCCAACTCCCACAATACATTCTAACATATATTTAGATCCAAACAACATGAAATAATTACCTTTAGAGATGATGTTGCTCTGTTAGGAATGTAGATTTATAATGAACTTTAGCAGCCAGGTTGTCAACATGAAGGGATTTCAAAATGGTGGCATATCATTTGTAGCACGGACTTCACGTCCCCTACCCTTTGATTGCAAACTTTTATCCTAAAAACATAAAACAACGTTCATTACATAAGCTACATACAAAAATAGTTGTTGCTATGAAGGATAGGGAGAGAAGGAGAACATTATAATTGCTTAATGATAATGGGTGGAAGTTTGAAGTTGTGTTTGTGAGAATTTATAGACAGATGTTTTTTAAAGCGATAGTTCATCGTAGTTTATCTTATCCAATTGTTAACTTTTTTTTTTTTTGGTTGGGAATATATATATATATATATATATATATTGATAAAATTTTTGTTGGGAATATTGGTGGTTATTTAAGGAATAAGAAAGAATTTTGAACATTTTTTTTTTAATAAAAATAAAAGACAATGATTAGAAGTTAAGAGTAAAGCTTCAATTGAAATTAGGAAAAAAAATATTGAATTCAAATAGGAGAACGTGTAACTGGGATTTGAAGAGGTATGCTAAATTTTAGGAAGATGGGTGAACGTGGGATTTTTTTTTTAATTTATTTATTTAATTTAGGATATGTATAGGATATGTAAAAAGTGTGTGGAATGTATCTAAATAGAGATAATGTAGGCGGATTTTTAGGAAAAAAATGTGTCAAACTTTTGAAATTTGTTAAACCGTTTAGTGATAAAAAGTTGTAGACAATTTCATTTTTGCAATTACTTAGAAAAAAATTGAGGAATCCAAATAGATGAAACCCCTTAAATAGTAGTATAGATAATAAATTGTCACACAAATTTATTAAAATAATAGTGGAAACTCAGATCATTATAGAGATGTTTATAGGGGATCATGATACAAGAATAATATATTGGTCCTCTTTATTTCTTTTTTTTTTTAATTGAAAAAATTGAACATATTCTTTGTTTAGGAATAATATATTGGTTCACATGGATCATGATATGGAGAATGAAGGGAAGACTAATTTTATTGATTTGGAAAAACATTGGAGTACTATTCTCGAAAAAGGAATAGATTAGTTGACTAATGCCCAAATAATTGGTTTGAAATTCAGTTCCCTAGATGATGGTGGACAGTTTTATAACACATATGCAAAGTTGGTTGGGTTTAGTATTCGCAAAGATGAGATAAAGCGTAATAAAGATAACATTGTGACCTCTAGAAGATGGGTTTGTGCAAAGGAAGGGTTGCGAATTAGGAAAAATGAGTCCAATTTAAATTGCATGCGTGAGTGACCAATAACAAGAAGTGGTTGCAAGACCGCTTTTCGTATTAGGTTTGAACGAAAGTTAGGTGAATGGGTGGTAGGAGAGTTGAAAAGGGAGCATAATCATGACTTAGTTCCGCAATTTGAGACTCAATTTCTTCATTCACATAGGACTATTAAGGATTCTGGTAAGGCTCAGATTATAGCATTGCATAATGTTGGGGTCAAATCAAATTAAATCATGGATCATATGATCCAACAAGCTGGAGGATACAAGAATATAGGGTTCACTTCAAAAGACCTCTACAATTATCTAGTGGCAATTCGCAACAACAATACGCGAAATGGTGATGTTGAATGTGCTTTGGGATATTTACAAGCAAAAGTAGACATGGACTCCTCATTTTTTTTTTTTTTTTTAAATACACTATTGATGAAGAAAGCCATTTGGCTAATTTGTTTTGGATAGATTCTTAAAGTCGCTTAGATTATGCATGTTTTGGAGATGTAGTCGCATTTGATACAACATATAAGACAAATGTATACAAAAACCCCTTGTTATATTGGTAGGAGTCAACCACCATCGGCAAACTATAGTATTTGGTTTTGGACTATTGGTTGATGAGACCGTTGAAACATATACTTGGGTGTTGCAAAATATGCATGTAGCAATGAACAATAAGACTCCTATTTTAGTCGTGATAGATGGGGACAAAGCAATGAGTAAAGCTATTAAAACGGTTTTTCCAAAGTCTCGACATCGTTTATGTGTGTGGCATCTTGAAAGGAATGCTTTTGCAAATCTACATGATAAAGTATATGAAAGTTTTATTAGGTGTATGGTACAATATGTTACACCGGATGAATTTGAAGACATGTGGAAGAAAATGGTTGACAATCACAATTTACATAACCATGAATGGTTGCATGAAATGTATGCTAAAAAAATGAAATGGGCTGAAGCTTACATGAGAGGTAGTTTTTTTTTTTTTTTTTTTTTCTGGGTGCAGGAGTACACAACGTTGTGAAGCCATGAATGCATTCTTGAATAGATTTCTGGATAGGAAGACTAGGCTTTATGAGTTGTTCCAGTAAGTTGATAGAGCACTTTCACGTATTAGACACAATGAGATGGGGGTAGATTTTTCTTCAAATTTTACTGAACCTATTTTGATTACTGGGTTAGCTGAAATAGAGAAACATGCTGCTACTATATTCACAAGGGAGACATTCAGCATGGTTCAAGAAGAATTATTGAATGAACAAAAATTCATTATGCTTTACTACATAGATAAGGAAGGTTATCGTATGTACACCTTATCTCAATATGCATCCCCTGACTCAAGATGGGAGGTTGTGTATTGTCAAGTTGATCAATCTATGAAGTGCTCTTGTTTGCTATTTGAGTCATATGGATATCCTTGTGGGCACCTATTTGCTATTATGAAGGTTGAACATTTGAAACAGATTCCACCGACATGTATAATGAACAGATGGTTGAAAACAGCAAAGTCCGACCAGCCTTACAAACTTGAATCCCAAATGTCTCCTGATATCGTACGTATGGCACGGTTTAGTGCATTGTCTGCTAGTTGTAGTCAAATATGTTACTTTGGTTCAAGAACAACACAAGGCTTCGAAGAATTGAAGGTTGAAATAGCAAGGTTGACACGCTGCGTGGAAGAACTTTATAATTCAAGTAAAGAAGCTGCTGAAGATGGGATATGCACGGTGTCCAATAAAGCAAACTTAAATGTTTGTGATCCAGCCATTGTCAAGACTAAAGGCGATCATGGTAGCACGAGCAACAGCCACAGCCATGCAAAAGTTAGGTGATGCAGCAGTTGTAAAGATGTTGGACACACAAGGCGCACATGTCCATCTACACATATTCAACAAGGTGAACATGTTGATGGTGACAACGTCCTTGAATCCATGGAACATCTAGCTGTTGGCTCACCTGATTTGGAAACAAATTATTATAATTTTCTTTAATAGTGAAATGTCGATGGGATATTTACTAGACAACATATGATTTTTTTTTTTTTTTCCGGCTTTTAGCTTTTTTGGTTAAACTTCATTTTTGGTTATTGTTATCACATTGTTAGTTTTTGGAATAGAGTTACTGGATTAGAGTTGGTATTAAGTTCATCTTGTTATCACCGGTTCTTTTTAGTTGCTTGCTTTATGTTTTCTAATATGAAAAACTCTTTGAGTATTGATCTTAGAAGCAAACCCCGAGTTCTTAGTCATGTGGCTTAATGGTTAGAAATTTTCTGTTCTAGGTTCTGTTTTTATTTTGATATTCTAATTCTGTATTCTAGGACTAGTACTGTTAGTTTTATATCTATATAGGGACCATTAATGAATTTCAATGATATTGAAATCCTTATGAGATAGATATGTATGTATTTCTAGTAATTCATACGTCCTTGGACACTGAAATATTTTTCTTAATAGGGCCACACGATTATTGGTAACAATATGATGTTCCACGGTTGAGCTATATAGATAGTTGAAGTACATGTAGGCCCTTTGACAAGAAGCAAAATCAAAACTGAAACATCTGGGAGGCAGAGCTACATTATTGCATCCACAGCCACCCCCCGAAAAAAAAAGTTTTTCTAAGTGGTCAAATGACTTCATATTTCTGTATTATGAAAGGTTTTCTTAAGGTTTTTTTTTTTTTTTTTTTTTTTTTTTTCCTCCCATAAACCAAGAAATAAAAAAGAGAAACTTTTATATTGGGACACACAAATTGTGTGCCCAATAAGTTAAAGAGTTATTAATCAAGAGTTCTCGATCTTGAGATATTTCCACATGGAGTAAACAAAATAATGTATAGAATTCAAGCCCTGGAATAATTCTGGGTCTATCTTCAAAATTACATGTGACTCTTAAAAGCAATGCCAGACTTCTATCAAATGATACCTTTTCTCTTTTATATTTTTCTTTTTATGCTAAGACCTTTATTGTACTGGTTATCAGTGAAGACCGTGGTTTAACCCTTGACAAAGTTCAATTTGAAATGCTTGGAACTGCAAAAAAGGTTTATGTTTTTGTGCAGAGTGTGCTATGGATATTTGAATTTCTTTGGGACGCAACTAACTTCAAAAAAGTAAAATAAAATAATGAGTGTCTGTCTCTCTTGATGATACAATAATTCTACATGAGGTGGGGATAAGAAGCTGATTGAAGAAAGATGTGTAGAGGTATGCGTTTGGCTTTTCTCTTTAATTCCTTATTTATTTTCAAAATTTTTATTCAGTTTGCTATTCACTTGGATGAATTGTTTGCCAATTTTTTTTATCAATAATTTTGATACATTAGAAATGCACTTAGTGCTACATGCATGGGTGAAATCACAATTCTGATGACCTCCCTATAGTGGTATAAAGCTCTTTGATCAAATTCAACTCAACTTTACTCACAAAACTTCATTTTCAAGGTTTTATTTGTTGAATTTCCTCAGCCAGCATCTACCTTGATGTTTATTTGTAGTTAAGTACTGACAATGAGCATTTTGATTTGCTTTAGGCACCTGCATTCACAATAGCCTTAAATACTGGTTTTGATGGTGCACTGGTCCAATAAACAAGTAATATAAAAGCTTTCAGTACTGAACAAGGTCCAATAATGAGCAGTGTAAAACATGAAAATAGTCTTACATCTGCTCATACCATAGACCATGGTATGTTTACTCTTTATATTCAATTCAACTGGATTTTCACTTCATGTTTAGTTATACATGAGATTATACTAAGTCCACATTTGGGTTTCTTCTCAGCTATTTTTATGCAACTTCTATTTGAATCTGTTCTAAGTTTTGTTTCTTCTGTATGATAAAAGGCCTTAAGTGGATTGTATAGCATAGAACTAAGTCAAAGAACGAATAGTGAGAAGCATAAACATGGTATGTTCTCTATATTCAGAGATTTACAGTTTTATACACCAATATTTATCTTGAGGCTCTATGAGTCCACTGAATTTGTTTTATTCTTCATGTTTAGTTATATAAAAAAGATTATATTAAGCCCTACTCTATTTAAATGGGTTCCAAATGCATCAAGGTTTTATATCTTCACTACCATTAATTAATATGAATTTATAGATTCCTGGCAACGAGTTGGGTTGCTGCTGGTGACAAGTTTCAACTGCAGATACATATTGAGTTTTTCAAATCCTATGTTGGTGCCTCTGGGTTGGACTCGGGGTATCATATGTCTGGTTGTTGTGGGTCTCTACATTGCCTATGCTAACTAACTCTTGCTTATGCTAACTAGCTCTTGGCTCTTTGTTGTCAAGGCAGAGAACTGTATTATATCACCTGGATTCTCAACTTAGGTTCATTATTTGTGCATTACAATTGTTTGGTAAATTGTCCCAATGATTATGTGATCTGTGCTTTCTGTTCAATTTGGTGGGGTTGTTGCTGGTAGATGCCGGAGTCTATGCTAATCCTTTTTTTTTTGATCCAATTTGGCTTTAAATGACTTGGTTTTGTATTATTAGTCATGCTGTTATGTAAGCTAGCAATATTTGTTTCAGGTGAGAAAGAAAAGGCATAAACATCAAACTCAACCTGTACCTTGTTTTAATGACCTTCATTTCGAATAAGTCTAGGATTATATCACATGGCAGAGCAGCTTGAGGCTCCATTAGTTTCACTGGGCTGAGGAAATATTCAAAACATAGTTTATAGATTGAACATTTTATACACAGATTCAGATTTGTTATTATGAACAAGAATAGGCAAATAAAAATAGTTTAATTATTGGGCTCTCTTTTTTTTTAGGATCAAAATGTTAGACCTGATGAAAAATTGAATGAATTCTAAATGCTTGCTAAGGACTTCTCTCATTGTATTTCTAATGACTTTATGGCCTACACATCTAGTTTTATCTAATTTCTTTTTTAATTTTCTCAAACAGAGGTAAGGGATCAAAAATGTGTTACAAGTTGTAAGTTGCAACCTTGACATCCGATTGGAAATGAAGGCTTCAATATACTCTAAAATAATTGGAGTTGCAAAGAAAGATGGAAAGGACCTGGGACTTGAGGAGAAATGCCAACCAATGTATTAATATGATGGTTATATGTTCAAATGTTTGAACTGTACTAGGGTAAACATCAAACTGGAAGAAATGCCAATCAGAGCGCAAAGACAAAAATTGTGCTTATGGTTAATATGTTCAAAATTGTATCTTGCTTAGTTAAGTGTTCAATGTCAATGATGTAACAATTATGTGATGATAATTAAGTGTTAAATGTATTGTGAGAGGTGCAAGGATATGTAATAGTTTTCATATATGTAATGACTACTTGTTTGTAATATAATTATGTTTATATATATATATGTAAGGACTCAATTTGTAACGACCCCAAATTGGTGTGTTGGTTTCGAACATTAAAGGCTCAAACAATAAAATTTGTAGAGCGTGGGTTAAAAGGCTAGGCCTTGTTCACTGGACTGTGATTGGTCATGGTGTTCACAGTAATTGCACGAGGGTGAACCTAGCGTATCTAATAAGACTTTTTCCCGGCACGGCCTGAGTGGCTCCGGTCCTTAGACCTCGTCCGAGGAGTTTTATGTTCTTATTATTCTCCCTTTTTTTGGGTTCAATGGCCCGGGAGACGATATGTCCCCCTCCCCCCTCCCTTTATTTTGGCCGCTTCCTCCTCCTTTTATATTAGCTTTTCCCCTCTCTCATGCGTCCACGTGTAGGTTTCGCTTTTTAGGGCTGATCCTTGTTTTTTTAGCCCATACCCAAAGTGGTTGGGGGTGGTTGTAAAAGCTGAAGAGCATGACCTGTCAAAAGTGAGTACTTAATTGCAGTATTGGCGGTCTTTCACTTGAACCGCTCCTACATTGTACTCGCCCTTTCTTCTAGGAGCGCTATGGGGGACACCTTTGATGGCGTGCCATTCTTTCCTTCTAAGTTTTGTGATGCTGAGGATAGGATCGTCCTCGGCTACCCCTCTAGGCCATATGGACTTTCGTTGTACGTCCTCGGCGGCGTCTCTCCTCTGCCCGGACCTAGGGCCCTAATGTAAAGTGGGCTGGGATCACAAATTCTCCGGCCCCACAATATATATATATATATATATATATATATATATATATATAAACTAGCTCAAATTTGCATATGAATTGAAGGATATGCAATGCGGACCTTGTTTGTGATCATTTGTCCACAAACTTTTTTTTTTCCTTTTTTGAAAAGCTATTTACTGTGTACAAATTTTTTTTTTTTTTCCATTGATGTTAACAAAACATAAATTTACAAAAATAAATTACACATAGGTGCACAAGTTTCTTTAATGATAAAATGAGAATTATAATTTGTATAAATTGCACATAGGTGCAGAATTTTGTTTTTATTAATAACAAAATGAGGATCATAATCTGTTCATGAATACATTTAACACAAATCACTAGTACATCATTGCCAAACTAATTGGCATATGAACAATCATTAGAGCACTTAGCCAAAGTTTAAAAAACATGATTCTAAACTAAAAAAATTGCTTGATGTTGTGGACCATTCATTCTCTCCACTTGCAACACTTCTTTGAATGGAGGATCTCTTGCACCATCAATTTTTGTGGCCAAATGTTCCAAGTAACAATGTGAGGTCCCTTGTTTAAAGGAAAAATGTTCAAGTAACAACTCTGTTAAAGATGGCAGATGATTTGAAAATATTTTAAGGCAGTGTTCCATTAGATGATGGTCTTCTATACACAATTCTTTGAAATAAAACCAAAACAATGTTGATGAGTTCATTTGCTACTAAAATAAAGTATACAACACTATGAGACTTAGTATTAGATTTGTTATGGTAATGACTAATCATTAGAGACAAACTCATAATGATAGAAATTATAGATAATAACAACATCATTTACTTGCTGAACTAATGTTAAAGACATCTCATAACTAAAAATCCTATAGAATGGATCCGTTTGTGGCCATTTGGATGAGCTTTTTGCTAGAGGCTTATTTGTTGAAAGTTGGTTAAAGTACAGTTGTATCTAGAAAAGGTGAAGATCTAAAAAATAGTACATAAACAAATAGACTAAAAGCCGATAAGAAAATGTTGTTGGCAAGCTAAATCATCTTAGTAGAAATCTTAGAATGTAAGTCAGAAGCATCTAAACAATTGTAGTCACTAGTGACACAAATGAACATCTTAAAAAATGCTGAAAGTTAGGGCCGTATGAGATCTTACGCCATAAAAAATGAACCTATTTTGCCAGAATAAACAATGGGTAATGGACCTTTTTAGTTATCGGATACAAAAACTACAAAATGCAGCTTTCTTTGAAGACCATCCTAACATTCATTTCTTTACTTCTCAATTACATCTACTTCTACCAAATCCATGTAGTTAAATCTTTCTAGAATATCCCAGAGAGGCATCATTATTTTTTTGTAGAATAACATAAATTCCTAAGACAAACTTTTCGAGTCCCAAAGCACTTAAGGAAAAAGTTTTTAGTGAAAGACCTTATATGCCCCTTATAATATTGCTTCAAAAACAGAATATTCACTTAAGACTCTTAGACTTTAGAGCCTATAAACGTGCGACAAAGGAACCTTTTTATACATTTCATCTTCTAGATAACTACGACCAGGGCTTTCAAGTTGTCCGAAATCAAGGTAGCAACACTATACAAACTCTCTTAAACTGGGATGGCTGTTGACAAATATATATATATATGCATCTTAGCATCCTCACCAATCAAACAACATAAATTGATATCTAAAAACATGTAGTGCAACTCACATAAACAAGGGTAGTGCAACTCATGAAAGACTCTTAGACTTTAAAGCCTATAAACGTGCGACAAAGGAACCCTTTTATACATTTCATCTTCTAGATAACGACGACCAGGGCTTTCAAGTTTTCTCAAATCAAGGTACCAACACTATACAAACTCTCTTAAACTGGGATGGCTGTTGACAAATATATATATATGCATCTTAGCATCCTCACCAATCAAACAACATAAATTGATATCTAAAAACATGCAGTGCAACTCACATAAACAAGGGTAGTGCAACTCATGAAATTCAATCTCCCTTTCAATCAAAAATAAAATTCAATAAATTGTAGCATTTTCCAAAAAATTCAGTTATCAAATTATACAAATCAATGTCATTCCAATGACTGAAAAATATCTTGTAGTGTAGTTTTTCTAGTATTTTCTATTATTTTTGAACGTTGTTCATTTTCCATTGAAAGCATTAGATTTGATGCCAACTTTTATCGAATACGTTTCGACCAACTCTCCTGAAAAAAAAAAAGACATTGTTGATGAATAAGAGGCTTAAGCAAATTATGCGAAAACTGTAAAATATACTTCCAATAAATATATTACCATCAAGGTTAGATTTTGTTTGATAATTTTTGTATGCATGTGCTTAATAACATACATGCAGCAATCATACCTGAAATATGAAAACAGTTAAAATATAAAAAATCTAAAGATTCACGCAATAGTTATCCGTATGTGCAAATCTACAATTTAGTATGTACCCATTATCTTGTATAGGATCCAACGGTGGTGATTTCAATGGAAATTTGGTAATACTATTAGTATAGTTGTCTTTCTCCGGATAACTCAATAACTTTTCAAGGCCTTTTATCTATCGCAAAGTGAGATTATAAGCAATTATTAAGTACAAAACTTAACTAAACCACATATCAAAATTATTATTGAAATCAATAGAAAAAGAGACAGTACCATTGTTTGCACATTTTTTATTCGAATGTCTTGCCTAGTTGTGCTTGGCGAAGAGTCCAATATATGTATACATTTTTTTCTTGAACTAAAGTCAATGACACAGAAGTACCAGTGATTATTATTGTCATTCATAGGGATATAAATCTACAAGTACAAACAAGCAATGTATTAGCATGTGTTAATTTAAAATACACAAGTGTGTTGAGTAAATTTACCTGTTCATAACACATCAATCTCGACATATACTTGTCGTCGTCCCTATATGTCCTTTTAAACCATTCCAATGTGGGATTACCATCTTCTTCAATCATTTTTTGCTACAAACACACACACACACACACACACATATATATATATATAGAAATAACTAAGGAATTAAATACTATAAGCACAACCCGAAACATATATAAAAAATGAAAAGTAATGTGTTAATTAAATACTATATGCACAATAAAAAATAATAAAGCAAACTTACTGAGAAATGTGTTGGCAAATGCCACGCATATAGTTCTCCATATTTTTTCTCTTCCAAAGTCATCATGCAAATGGTCAAGTTAATAATCTAGAATAAAATATTATTGTTACAATTAGTGAATAAATAAACAAAATTAATATTATATTTTCCTATTTTAATTTCATAAACTAAACTGACTACTTATCCATTGGTTAGGGAGCAATGAAAAAAAAGCCGTACTATCACCATACTCATATTTCATGCTAGCAAGAACTTCATTGAACATTATTCATTAACATATTATTTAGTTAGATCTTATTCAAAAAATGCATTGATATTAATTTCTATATATAAACAAAAATGACAAACCTCCCATCTAGATCCTTATTGAAAATATAATTGCATATGATCTTCTCCAATTAAGTAAATGGTGCGAACTCATTGATACTCTCCTCATCAACCAGTCCAGATTCCTAAAACAATATAGTATATAATAATTAACGTAGGAAAATATGTTGTATTCACACCCTAATTTATTAATGTACACATTAAAGGATTCACCTGGGACGTATCTTTGATTTTTTTCATCTTTTTCAAATTCGGAACTACAACTTGGGAGGTGACAATTGGGCTACGTTTTAGAGATTTGGTGACTTTACTCTTGGCAGAATGTGTAACACATGATGCAATAATTCTATTGTTATGTGGGAAAGTGAATTGTATCCACATCCTGCACAATATATAACAAATAAACAAAATTAAAAAATTGTGTAGCTAATAGAAATTCTAAACAATTTTAAAATAATTAACTAGCAAAATCTTGTTTTGCTTACCACATTATGAGATAGGTCTGTTTTGCTACCAGGTTTTTGTATGGATTTGCTTAGCCTAACCATGTGAACATTGTGGTCATTCTCTATTGTGTCTTGTATTGGAGATGGTGACACCGTCTTAAATTCTCTTTTAATGGTATTGTATCATCTTGGTGCATTTTGTCTTGAACAGGAGATGTAGACTTTTTCTTAGATTCTTTTTTAACATGAACTGTATCATCTTTGTCCATTTTGTCTTGGATTGGAGATGTAGACTCTTTCTTAGGCAGCAACTTCGTCTCATTTTTAAGCTCTTCTACAATATCATTTAGGTCCAAATCAATGGTATGTCCAAGACGTTCCCTTTTGCTACATTCTTTAACTCCAAAAAAATATCATTCTTAAATGTTTCCGTATTGTTTGCAAACACATTCTTTAACTCCAAAACAATCTCATTCTTAAATGTTTCCATATTGTTTGCAATGACATTCTTCAACTCCAAAACAATATCTTTCTTAAATGTTTCCATATTTTTTGCAATGACATTCACGGTGTTATGCAAAACTAGCATATCATCTCTAATACTTGTTAATGATTGCTCAAATCTATGAGTTGCTTCATCAGAATCCTGTGGATTAATTTATAGGAACAATCATAAAAACATGTCCATTATAAAAAAATCATCAAAGTCATAAAATTTATTGGGTGGAAATGATACCATATTTGGCTTGTGTTCATCCCTACATGGCATAGCATTAGACTGATTAATATATTGCTTTTGCAATGGAATATTGGTAGTCTCATATCCACCCTCCATTTGTGTTACTACTAACTATGATAAACATAAAATAAATAATGTCAACTACATATGGTAAAAATTCAAATAAGCACTAGATTTAATAGAATAATAAGTATTCAAACATTATAAAAAATCAATTGTTACCTTAGGACTATTAAAACCTCCAATTGAATGCAATTTCAGCAACCTTTGCTTAACTTCCTCTTTTCCCCAAAAACAAATACATGGTTGAAGTCGTTTGGAAACATGTTCAACGTTAATTTCAACATTAACGTGTTCAAAATAAAACAACTGCAAATGTATAAAATGTTTATAAAATTATAATCAAGATTCATAGAAATTTAAGAAACATAATTGTATTCTTGAATGTAACTATTTACTACATATTACCATTAATAACAACACGCAACCATCAACTGCTACAAGATTATTGTCTTTATGTTTGCGTACACCTTGAATGAGAAAATCTAGCACGAACTTCACCCAATTCAAGTTTCTAATCTCTTCAACATTACGGACCGTTTCATATAAGATTTTGTAGTGGGACATAATAAAGTACCCACTATAAACAGCAAAAAATAACTCACAAATTCATTTCCAGATGTTTCCATCTTATTCAACTCATCCTCTAAGAGCTTAATTGGCATATCCCCTTCCACATTTAATCCATATTGTTGGCACATATGATTTATCTCTTCTGCGCTCCCAACAATAGATATATCAACCCCATTTGATTTTATTCCTAAAATATATTCTACATCTTGAGTGGAAATCGGTAACCTCTTACCACAAATATTCAATGCACATGAATTTTGGTCAAAATGATCAATTAACCATTTGCATAAATCTCTATCCAAATTTATAAACTTTAAATCCAACAAACTACCAAACCCTAACTCTTGAATGATAGATTTTTGTCTTATCTTCAATTTGTTAACCATTGAGCGAACGCGACCAAGGGTACACCGAGTATCTAATGAAACCTGCATTATAAAATAAATAAAAAGGGTTTTATAATGAAATTTAATACATAGTGATGCATTCCAAAAGTTTCGTAGGTAAATACTTACTTTACGTGGTTTGCAAGGAATATTATGTTTTAAATTTGCATAATTTTCACAATTCTCACATACTTCCCTCCTATACTCTAATTTAGAGTCTTCATCAAGATTATTCCACTTTTTTGTAATCTCATCCTTAACTTGTAATTTTAGATTTTCATACTCAAGTATGATGTCCATGAATATGTGAACTAAACAATAATAATAACCTAAAAAAATATAAGTATTATTCAACTTACAGATTTGCTTATCTTGACAATGCCTTGACTTTCATCATTTCTACTTGCTTTTTACTAAAAATCCAAATTGAACAAAACTCACTTTCTTTAATATAACATTAGGATAAATAAAACAAGTGAATATATACTGAATTACGAATCTTACTAATAAATTATAAATGCTCCAAGTGGTCTTTTCGGGGGCCTAAATTGGAGAGCATCTTGCTCTTCAATGGCGTCTTGCTCTTCAATGTTCTTCACTCTCCCCATACTCCTATCGCAATATAGCATAAAAAAGAAGGGTAAGCAATAACACACATTAAAAAGTAAATACATTTCACGGTTGAATTTTGAAACAGGCAAAAGATGAATTTTGAAACTAAACATAAAATTTTGAAACTAAATTTGTCATCAAATCATAGGTGAATTTTGAAACTAAACATAAAATAAATTTGTGTGATGTGGACACAAGATATAAGGAGTCTACTATCAATTGGGCCTAAAGACCTAAGCCCAATCTCTTAATTAGTAATTTTCTTTTCCTGTATGGATCGGGAGTTAAAGTTCTTTTCTTGTAAGCAATGTTTTGGAACTCTATTAAGAAGCCTTGGGTTCAATTTTATAAGATAAAGTTTAATTGATAATAAAGTTTTCACTAGTGTTATTTCAATTGTTTGGTGCCAACCCCAGCCAACCCTAGG
Organism: Quercus dentata; assembly: GCA_028216015.1. Taxonomy (NCBI): domain Eukaryota; kingdom Viridiplantae; phylum Streptophyta; class Magnoliopsida; order Fagales; family Fagaceae; genus Quercus; species Quercus dentata. The sequence goes on from CP116455.1 coordinate 9,885,017, forward strand.
TGTTGACTCCTAGCATTTTCTTTCACTTGGTTTTGAATCCAAGGAAGCCAAGGTGCTAAATCCTAGGTCCCATCCTTTATTTTCTTATTCTTTAATTTATTGTTGCAAATTTTTCGTTTGTCTTTCATCATTGTGTACTTTATAAAAGAACATTAGTTACTCATCTTCATAGTGGAGGAAAAAAAGTCCAACTAGTTTCAAGATACAAAGAGGAAAAGTGATTAGGAGCTCAAAAAATAGAGTCCCAAAAGATTATTAGGATTTTTTTTTTCTTTAAGTAAGTTTTTATTCACATAAAAAAGAGCAAAGATGAAACACCATCAAATAGACGGGTTGTGAAATGAAGGTGCATCTAAATCCAGCAAACTAGAGATAGAATGACCACTTCTGGGAGCCATCCAATCATACAAAGTATGTAGAAAAATGAACTTCACAACCAACATTAATCATTCAAGGACTTCAAATGTCCAGTTATTTTGTTCCTTCCAAATAATCCACATGACCCGGAGGGATTGCATTCCAAATATCACCATTTTTACGCCTAGAAAACCGCCCGTTCCAACATGCCAACAAATCTACACCCTCTTTGGCATAACCCACTGCACCCCAAAGAGGCATAAAATGAAAGACTACGAATCTCTATCCATAGAACAATTTAACAATAAGTGATCATAAACTCCCTGACTTGCTTACACATACAACAACAATCCACTATGATAACATAAGCATGCCTGGCACAAGAACCAGGTTATGGATGAATTCCTTTTATTAAAAAAAAAAATGGAGATAATAAGTGAAAAAATTAAAATTATACTTCTTTAATTAGACGAGTAACTAAGGAAATGCAGTGAAGTCAATCAAGAAGTGTTTCTGAATAAAACCATATTCTCAAAAATTTGACAACTCGCTAATTTTACTCCCCACAAACTTGTTTTGAATCTAATTGTAGTTATAAACTAGTTGATGTTCACTACAATGCACTTGTTTTAGCCAAAGCATCAACCTATGCAAAACCTGCTAAATCATTAAAACCTATGCAGTATTTAACACCCCTAGGCCTTGGCTCAGTAGTAGCTTCTTCATCAAGTAGAGGAAAAAGCATTGAAATGATTTTTCAACTTTAAAAAATTTAAAATTTAAAATTTGAAAAAAAAAAAAAACTAAATAAAATGAGATTTAACAGCTAATAGTGTAGTTTTAAAATAATATAAAAAAATTAAATTAAAAAAAAAAGGCATCAACAAATATCCAAATAAACAGGGCCAAGGAATGAGAAAGCTTAGCCAGGAATCAAACACAGGTGGCATCAATAACAAATTCATCCCATTTTTGTTTGATTTTCTTGAATTGGCTTAGATAATAACTCCCATTTACTCCCTCTTTCAATAATGTAAGTTCGAGTTGCCAAATGCTCTTATTTGAAAGAAAAGAATTGATGCAGAACAGAGGGCTTTGATATTAAAATTTATAAAAGAGAGAAGAATTCTCAAGGGGAATGTCTATTGGGAAATTTTTTTAACACAAAAAAAAAAAAAAATTATAGAACGTAGGAGTCACATCTAGGTTACTTGGAGTTCATACCAAGCAATAAAAAGGGAAAGTAATCACTAGGCTGAACCTAAAACTATCCGTGTAGCGTCTATTGTTGTTATTTAGAATTGGAGATGACCTTACCCTGTACTCTATAATTGTTGTTGAGGTAAAGGTGTCAGAGTTGCTATATCTTTGTCGAACAAACAACTGGGTTTTTGTTTTTGTCTCTTGCTACATTCTCTTTCTCTAGGTGCGGTGTTGCTCTGCAACTTTTGCGGTAATGTACAAATGCTTTGGGATCTAGGGGACCAACTATTCGTTACTCAAGTTGAGAGATCTCTTTATTCTTGACTCATTCCCAGTTGAATCCTTACCTTTGGCACCAAGCGGCTCTATGCGAGCCACACTGCTAGAAAGTAGAAAGTAGAAACTAATGCTAAAAGAGGGACACAATTTTGACACAGGAGATGATCTAATTAGGAAGGCTGTTTTTATTACAACTTCAATTTATGGTGAACATCATCCAGATAAAATATCTGCTCCCGAAACTATGAGCAAACTCACCAGGCTTCTTTCAAATTCTAAATTTTAGAGAAACCAACTCTAAAATTGGAAACCAACTCTAAAATATAGCACAAACCAACACTGAAATTGGTGTTCATACCGCCAAGGTGGTCGAAAAAAAATAATAATCTCCTAAGTCCGTAGGTTCATAGTATCGTGTCCTCCCCACACTCCTAACCAAATCTAATCTTATCCTAACTTATGGATAAGGGTTCCCACGTCTCACATCCCAACTCAGAAGTGTAAAGATTTTTTTTTCTTTTTTTTTGAGAAACTAGTCTATGAGACAGACTGATGCTTTTATTAAAACATAAGAAAACTAATCAAACAGAGCAAGGGGGATAATGTCCCCAGGTAAGTCTTCAACCCAAACCCGACATCCTAATTCTAGCCCAACCCGGGATTTCCTTGCCAAAGCATTGGCAACCTTATTACAATTTCGTTTCACATGGCAGTAGTGATCCAGGCAATCAATGGTGGACTGTCAAGCCCTTCGGTGTAAAGATTAATTTGTCAAATATATAAGAACCGAAACTCAAACAAAACAATAATATCATAAAACCCATAAATTTTAGAGAAATAATATAAACCCATATCGGTGTTAATCATATGTAAAGAGAGAACACGAAGATTGTGGGTGGCACAGCCGATTTAGAATGGAAGAGAAGAAGCGTCGCCGAGTCGTCCGGGAAGAGATGAAGCGCCACCAAGTTGGATTGGATATGAGCGCGCCACTGATTTGAATATGGATTGGAAGAGAATAAGCTAGAGAGCGCGACGACGAGTGGATTGGATGAGAAGAAGCGCCTCCGATTTGAGATTGTGGGTGCGCCAGGCTCTGAGTGTTTGTGGGTGTGTTGGGCTCTGAGGGATTTGTGGGTTATGCTGCAGATGTGGTATCAACAATTTGAGGGTTTTGTTTAGAAAGGCAAACAGAGCAATGAGCAAACAAACGCAGTAGAGAGGTAGAGAAGCAAATGTGAGACAGGAGAAAGGCTGAAAAGCGTGATGAATGTTTTGATTTTTTGTTTATATATAAAACTTGTTTAACCGGTAACCAAAAACCTTTAAAATTATATCAACAGACAAGATCAAAACCATAATAAATTAACGGCTCAGATATAGTTTGGGTACCATACCCCCTTTTTTGGGGGGGTATTGTAGAATGACCCTTAATTTATATGTTTGGACACATTTATAGTGCATTTATTACTAAACTTCTTTATTTCTTCTCTATATAGGATTTTTATTAGAGCATATAAATCCAAAACTATTTACTTTTTCTAATTGTTTAAGGCATATTTCTTTTTGTAAAGTTCAAGCCTAGAGCTATTAATTTACTTTAGCTTCATCAAAGCAAACCTTAGATTCTATAGACAAGACTTAGATACAATACCTTAGGTATTGTAGGGGTGAGTGCCCAAGATCGTATCTTGGGCCTTGGGCTTTGTTCGAGGACATTGATAGGTTCGAGAAGGAGCAAATAGTTGTTAGATGTTCCCGATTAAAGTCTCATAAGTAAGGAACAAATATAGTTCAAAGTATGTACTCCAGCAATTAGAGTAATCCTCCAAGAAGTTCTAATGATAGGGACATGCCTCATGAACATACAAGAAGGAAGGAAACTTAAAAATATCTAAGGGAAAGCTGACACCACCACATTAAGTACACTGCGACTACTTTTCTGGCCGTATTTATGTGGAGAAGACCTCCGAATAGTACTACCTTGGCTACCACAACTCATAGAAAACTAGAGAGGGTGTCTAATAGAACAGATATTCAAGTAAGGGCTCGGATGATCAACGGGTATAGGATGACGATGGTCCAAAGAAGGATATATAATGTGACATACTCTTCATGGAAGAGGGATCGGAAAAATAGAGAGAAAACACTGTAGTAATCTAAATTATCTTTGTATCCATCTGTAATTAATTTATACAAGAGGGATATCCTCGGACTGAAGGAATATTAAGATCAACATGTCTTATTTGTATTTGACTATCATTCAAATCAAAACTATCCGTTGTTCAAGTCATTAGGGCCTAGTTCTTTGACCACTCTCTACAAATTTATTATATTGGGCTCATTGGGCCAATATGCCATACATATTAGGCTTGGATTGTAAATCAAGACCCTACACTTGGTGCCGTCTATGGGAAGAACTTGTGTGATAGTGAAAACAACTGTCAACTATGGTAGATTCAGGCCCACATCGGGCAGAATCCAAGCATCTTAACGTGAAAATCCTTTTGCCAACCTTGAGCGTAGGAGAGATCAAGAGGGCAGTGTGCATGTTACACATACAAGTAAAAGCCACTCTCAAGTTAGGAGTCATGTCTCTCAAAAGCAACACAATAAAGCCATGCAAAGGGAAATTGACTAGCTAAAGAAGAAGTTACGCCATGCGCAACGAAAACGAACTCCCACCCCATCTAATTCTTCTTCTGACGATAGGAAGGATAGCGGTTATCAACGTAGATTAAGGACTCCTCCTAGTGAATCCTTCTCATACGAAGAAGAACACCACGGTGAACGCAGATGCAAGAGCCCAACTCATAAAGGATTGGGAAATGATGCAATGAGCAAAGCCTTGAACTAGATTTCTAAGTCACCCTCCACGCATAGGCTTGAAAGGGCAACTTTTCCTCGGCGTTTCCGTCGACCAACATTCACCATTTACAATGGGCGAACAAACCCGGTGGAGCATGTGAGTCATTTCAATCGAGAATGATTTGTCTATTCTAAGGACGAAGTTTTGATGTGCAAAGTGTTTCCATCCAGTTTGGGACCTATGGCAATGAGATGGTTCGATGGCACGAGGACTGATTCTATAGATTCCTTCAAGGAGCTCACTCGGGCATTTAGCTCCCGTTTTATCACATGTACCGGGGTCCCTCGGCCCTTAGACTCCCTATTGTCTTTGTCCATGAGAGAAGGGAAGACCCTAAAAACATACTTGAATAGGTATTGAGAGATGTACAATGAGATAGATGGTAACTTTGAGGACGTTGCCATCATTACATTCAAGAGTGGCCTCCAAACCAAGCATGGTTTAAGGAAGTCCCTAATAGGAAAACCAATCACCACTGCGCTTGACTTATGGATCGGATTGACAAGTATAAAAGGGTTGAGGAAGACCAGAAACTAGGTAAAGAAAAGGCTAAGGTTATCCCTCGGGAGATAAGGGATTTTAGGTTGGACCGATTCAAGAACAACCGACCTCGGAGAGATTTTGCTGGACAATCGGGGTCTACCAACCCCTAGACCATTAATGCGATTCTCGAGAGGCGGTGCATTAGGTTCTAGAGAAGATTAAGAACGAGTCATTCTTCAAATGGCCAAACAAGATGGCTAGAAACCCCATGAGACGCAAACTGAGCCTTTATTGCCAATATCATCAGGACCAGGGGCACACTACAAAAGATTATAGGAATTTGTGGGACCATTTGGACAGATTAGTCCGAGAAGGGAAGTTGAAGCGGTTGCTATACTATTCTAGTGGCCAAGCGGGGCAAACAGTCCCGGACCTCGAAGAGATACTTCTTCAAGACCTCCTCTGGGAATGATCAATGTCATCTTCATTGCTGCCCGATGAGGGAGGTTCTGTCCCTCCATAATGATGTACGTGGCTTAGCTATCAATCGAAGACAGCAATTGAGAGCTAAAAAGAGCGAGAATAGGGGCCCTGTTGGTTTTGGGTTTCTCGGCCGACGATAAGATTGAAACTATCCAACCCCATGATGATACTTTGGTGGTCACACTCCGAATAAGGGGATATGATGTGAAAAGAGTGTTGGTAGATCAGAGAAGTGCTATCGAAATAATGTACCTCGACCTGTACAAGGGGCTGAATTTGAAACCCGAGAACCCAAAGAACGCACGATTCCCCACTAGTAAGTTTCAAGGGAAAGAGAGTTACTCCAAGAGGTTAGATTAGACTTGCCCACTCTGAGACCGGTTTGGATGTGGTGGAAATGGACTTCATTGTGGTGGATGCTTATTCACCTTATACGACTATTGTGGCTAGACCTTGGCTTCATGCCTTAGAAGTCATTTCTTCTACCTTGCATTAGAAGGTGAAGTATCCGTCAAATGGCCAGGTTAAAGAGATTGTAGGGAATCAGTCCATGATTAGGCGGTGCATGGTGGCTGCCATCTTACATAGGCCCAATGTGGAGTCCTCGACCTCTGCTGAAAGGGACTTATAACAATCAAGAATTCCGATGTTACCTAACAATGGATCAACCGAGGAAGCAAAGTGCGAAGATCTAGAAAAGGTTGCTATTGACGATGATTCGGAGAAGTTCTTTCAGGTCGGCTCCCATTTGCCTCCCTAAGAAAGAGAAAAGCTAATTGAATTCTTGAGAAAAAACATGGATGTATTCATGTGGAGTGCTTATAAAGCTCCGAGGGTGGACCCAAATTTCATTTGTCACCATTTGAATGTCAATCCATCTATTACACACAAAAAACAATCTCCTTGGTGCTCATCTAGAGATCATTTCGATCTTTGTTAAAGATAAGGTGACAAAACTTAAGCAAATGGGGGCTATCAAAGAGGTTTTCTATCCTGAGTGGCTGGCCAATACTGTGGTAGTAAAAAAAAAGAATAGAAAATGGCGAGTGTGTGTGGATTTCACTGATTTAAACAAGACTTGCCCAAAAGATCCCTTTCCTATGCCTTAGAAAGACCGGTTGGTAGATGCTACTGTAGGCCATCCTTGGATGAGCTTTCTAGATGACTTTCAAGGATACCATCAAATACCGCTAGCTCCAGATGATCAAGAGAAGACAACTTTTGTTACTCTCATTGGAAACTACCATTACAAGGTGATGATCTTTAGCTTGAAAAATGCGGGATTCACCTATCAAATGATGATGACTAAGATGTTTGAAACTCGGTTGGGCAAGAATTTTGAAGTCTATATAGATGACATGGTGGTAAAGAGTAAGGTTGTGTCCGAGCATGTGGGAGATCTCGGAAATATTTTTGAAATACTAAGAAAACACAAGCTGCGCCTTAACGCCTCCAAGTGTTCTTTTCGCGTGGGATCAAGAAAATTCCTAAGCTATATGGTGACCCACCAGGAAATGAGGTTAATCCTGACCAGGTTAAGGTGATAAACAATTTGCAACCACCTCAAAATCCCAAAGAAGTTCAGAAGCTAACTAGAATGACTACTGCTCTAAACTGGTTTATTTCTAGGTTTGTAGATAGATGCAGACCTTTCTTCCTATTGATGAATAAATGGAAGGGATTTGAGTGGAGTGAGGAGTGTGCTTTGGCATTTCAGCAACATAAAAAATACCTATCTTGGCCACCTATCATGTCCAGTCCTGAGATGGATGAGGTCTTGTTTTCTTATATTGCGGTGGCCCCTCATGCTGTAAGTTTAGTGTTGATACGAGTTGACAATGAAGTACAATAGCTAGTCTCTTGAAAGTTCAAAAACGTGTACAAAACACTTTTGAACGTTTAGACCCCCAAAAATTAACTTAACCAACACAAGCAATATGTTAAACAACAAGTGTGCGGAAACTTAACATATGCTATAATGTGAAATAGAATAAACACTATCTAAGCCATAACATAATAAAATCACAAAGAGATAATATAAAGGCAAAAATAGAGAGGAAGGAAGATGCAAACACAAAGACAACACGCGATGTGTTATCGAAGAGGAAACCGAAGACCTCGGCGAAAAACCTCTCCGCCGCCCTCCAAGCGGTAATCAATCCACTAGAAAATACGGTTGGGATACAAGGACAAAGCAATAGACCCTCCAAGCCTAATCTACCCAAAGTGCACCTAAGCCCTCCAAGCTTCTTGCTCCAACGAGGTTGCGCCGAACCTTTTTCTTTTCTAGCTTCCCGGATTCCGCTACTAAACCATAGCATCAACCAATGAAGATTAGCTCCTTCCTAATCGCTTCCCGAACTCCAAACGACTGTCTCACGGTGATGATGATGGTGAGAACCAGGTTTGGTAAAATACCTCTCAAGGATTTGACAATGGAGAGGAAGAGAGTTGAGGAATATGAAGAGACTCTAAGGTAGGGATTGTGTGTGAAACAATCTTGTTTTTCTTTAGAGCTTCTCTCTCAAAATTCTCTCTGGAAGCTCTCTCTCAATCGTGGGTAAAAGGGGTATTTATATTGGAATGGGAGAGGAATGTGAAACATCGGGTTTTACAAAACAAGGGTGGCTCGCGGCTTGACTAAGTCGCGAGTTCCGATCCTTGAGATAACCGTATGGCCGAGTTGTCTGTTTTGTCTGTAGTGCTCCGGCTAGCATGACTGTTCATCTTTCAGCATGCTTGGCACGTGTGCAGCTTCTAGCGGCTTGCGATCGCGAGTCCACCCGCGAGTCCCAACCGCGACTCTCTTTTTTCTTGCACACTCTTGAGCAATCTTCACTCTATCTCACTCACTACCCTTACAACAAACCCACCTAAATACGGGGTTACTAAATCTGAATTACAAGCAAATTTGGCACGGAATAAAGCCAATTAGATGGTTGAATAAATTCAACCTTACAATCTCCCCCTTTGGCTATTCCGTGACAAAACCCTAAAAACAGACTCTAGACTTAACATGTGAGTTGGGAACAGTTGAACAAAACTCACTCACACCTAACTCTAGAAGTTGTGAAGCACTTGAATCATATGAACAATATACTCCTGAAACACAACAATACACTATGATCATTGTAAGCAGAAAATTATAAATGCATATGAAACAGGCAGAATGTGATCAAGCAAAGATGGAGTAAGATACAAACCATGGCTTGATCAACTAAGTGACCACCACAAGGTAGTGATCACAGTGTTCATTCACACTTGGAATGAACACAAAGACATACAAGTTAACAAGCACAAGGCAAGACACTTGTATGCTTAACACTCAACCAATGCATAGCACACAAGGCATATGCATCTAGGAACAATCCTACAAGGGCACAAGAGTGACAGTACATAAACCAAAATGCAGAACATTTAGATCAAAGTACTGATTTCAACATAAGCATGAAGGCTGCATAAGCAAGGTACATACCATAAAGCCTACAAACATGCATAAAAACAAAACCCTAACAGCTTACAAAAGCAAATGGGTACAAAACAGAATTTCTGAATAACATCAACAAATTATATTAAAGATTAAACCAAGTGTATAAGAAATGAGTTAGAAACAACTATACACCAAAACATAGTGTATCAAAACCATAAAAACATTAAATAGTACCCAACATAGCATAAACCTAAAACCATAAGTTTAGATGATAAGACTAAGAACACAGTTATAACAAAAGTATGTGTGTGTGTACTCCCCTTATCACTATGCACACTTCCCTTTGAACTTTTCTCCCCCTTCTTGTATGCTCTCCCCTTTTTGTCACGAATAGCTAAAGGCTCTCGTCCAACTTTCGTTGAATCTCATCTAGCTGATTCTCCATAGTCTCGAGACGCATTTGGACACGGTTATGCGTGGAGTAGAGAAGAGTCACTAGCTCATCAACGCGTTTCTGAATATGCTCAAGTACATTGCCTACTCGATCAGTATGAGGTGCGGTTTGTGCTTGCGGAATACCAGCCGGTGAAGCTTCGAGAACAAAGACGTGATGTAGATGTGGTATGTGCAGTGTCTACGAGACAGGGGCGGAAGGAGTAACCTTAGGAGAGATGTGAGCACTTCTTGGTGATTTAGAGGAGTGACTTCGCTAGCTTGAAGAGTGAACAAGGAAATGGGGCGTTGACGAGGCAACATTTTCCCATTTGCGGGAGGAATAATGCTTGCACGAAGAATGAGCTTCATGATGAGGCTGCAAAAGGAATAACTCCTCGAGCTGCAGATCGACACGCAGTCTTCCTCAAAGTGTAGTAGATGTGAGCACATATGTCAATGGGGGCTCCTGTAATGAGGTCACAAAGAAATAGCGCTCTCCCAAGATTGATGAATGTAGTGTTGGACAGTGGGTAGAGATTGGTGAACATGATCAACTTCGGTGTGGTCGGCTCTAGGGCAAACTTTGCGGTGCTGATGGATGTTCCTGCATTGGAGACTTCATGATCGTGGCCTAGGATTTGAAGAATTTCTCCAACTTCTGGATTTCGTTCATCATATGGAGTTGTATTCACATCCCGAGGTGCAGTGATGCCAAGAAGATGCGATGGAGTGCAGGTTAACACTAAACTGTTCCTCGACCCGGAAAATGAGTTGAGGTCCAAGATCAGTTGCATTGGAAAAGCATTCTTTGACCAGCTCATCCATTGGATCATCAAAATTTCCGAACAAGTTTGCCCAATCTCGGTTTTCAAAGATTCGAGGGATGAAAGTGGTCCCTAAGGTGTTGAACTCTACTACCCGTTCCACTATAATGGTTGACTTGTCGAACACATTTGAGTAGGCATGTGAGTTAAGCGGAAGTCTGAATCTATCCTCATTTGGATCTTGAGATGCCCGAGATGATAGACGAGTTCTTTTAGCAATCGGTGTTCTTTGGTTAAATAAACAACAATGTCTTTACCCTGGAAGATCGACGAGACATCTGCAAAGAGAACAAGGCCAAAGACAAAGAACCAAACACCAATACCACACAAAATGATTGTCAACAAGGTTCAGTGTAAACAGTATTTCAATATATAAACACAGATCAAGATAGAAACAGACTCAACCAAAACATCCAACAATACAAAGAAACACAAGCTAACAGGTGCAACAAAATGGTAATATTGCACCAAGCCATAAATGGACAACTCAACTGACAAAAAGCGTCAATGAGACAAGTTAACTTGACCATGATATGCAATCAAATACAACATTTGAACACCTAAAACAAATAACATGATTCACTCCACCAGAAATACGAAAAGGAAAAGTAATTTCAATATGAGGAAATCCATTAACCACACTGGAGCACATGGTTAAGAAACATACATTATGTTATCACAAAAAAATCAGTAACCAATTGCCAAACACCATCATCAAAACTTAAGCAAATGTAATGGGTAAGTCAAATAGACACCAAACCCATTTGAGAAAAGAATCTCATATTCAACAATAGGCAAAAATCAGAACAATGAAAAACACATTGTGACTGTTCAGCACAAAAACAGAAGGAAACAATATCAAGCAATACACGCCATACCCATTACTCAAAGAGATAAGTATAACGAATGCAATACCAGTCCAAACAAAGAAGAATAGAAATATGCAGGGAAAAAGAAAATGAGATTGAGAAAGCAAAACCCATACCTTTACTTGATGATTTGAATAAGTAATGAAGCACCAATGGGGTTTGAAAACTGGATTCACGAAGAGTTTGGGAGGAAGACAGGTTTAAAGAGAAGATGAAAGATTACAAAAGTTCGAGGGAAAAGCGAAAAGGTTTAAAAAGCGCTCCTGTTTTCGCTAAACACGCGATTTTCGCGACTTGATTGAGTCGCCACACGATTCGCCGATGCAAGCCGCCAAAGCACTCGGGACCAAAAATTTGAAAAATTTTTCTAAGTGTTTTTCGCAATGGAAGGTCTACCCATGAGTGAGTCGCGAGTGAGCCGCGAAAATCTCTCGAGTGAACCTCGCGACTGAACCTTCCACTCGCGAACAAGTCGCCAAAAATGACCAGCGAAGATGCGGCGAGGCTCGCGACTTGACACACCCGCGACTAAGCCGCCAAAACAGGGCAAAACTGTATTTTTGAAATTTTCAGATTTTTCAAACAAAATACTTTCCAAAAACACCTAAAACACTCAAAAATCTTTTTGTGCTTTAATTAACAAAGATTGAGCATGTGAAAACATATTTCATCAAGTACAATCACACAAATGAATATGGCATTTATTGAACATAAACTTGTGTGTTGTGTGTGGATACCAACTATGAGATAGTCCTTCGTCTAATGTGAAGCTTCAATGATCAATTCAACCAAGGCATACACAATTAGCACTAGATCATGTGACCAATCTCAATTATAGAAATATGTATATATGACCTCCCACACAACTTGATAACATAACTTGGAGCTTTTCATTTGACTCCACTTTCAATCATAACATTTGATCTTTTTGATCTTTAGAGGCAATCATCTCTCATTGTGAGAGTGATATTTGACATTTTACTTTAATGAACAAGCCTTTGGCTTTTTGGAATAAACATTCACTTTCATATAAGGTCGCTTACCCTTTTTCCTAGTCGAATACTAGAATGTGCGACAGGCTTTTTGACTCAATATCTCTTTTCATTTGGAGATTTACATTTGGTGAGCTCTTTTTATAAAAACAAAAAAATAAAGAGTGGGAAGAGATATAGACACAAGTCTATGCATGTCTCAAGATCAACATAGCCATTCACTAATCATTCATGACAAGTTTGAAGATCTATTTACAACAATCACATAGATTTCAAGATTTTTCCCACAGAGATATAGGTGCATGAAGACAAGCAATGCTCGAAAATGCACAAAGCCATTAGCACAAAGGTACAAGGCAAAACAAGTTTTGAGACAAAACTCAACAAAGTCAATCAAGCTTTTTGATTTTCTAATTTTTATGTGATTTTTGGATTTTTGACACAAGACACAAAAGATTGATAAAACAAACAAAACAAAAACATATATGTAAGGTTGAATTTATTCAACCATCTAATTGGCTTTATTCCGTGCCAAATTTGCTTGTAATTCAGCATTTAGTAACCCTGTATTTAGGTGGGATTGTTGTAAGGGTAGTGAGTGAGATAGAGTGAAGAATTGCTCAAGAGTGTGCAAGAAAACAGAGTGTCGGGCTGGGTCTCGCGGCTGGACTCGCGGCTTCAACCCGCTGAGAACCGCACACGTGCCAAGCATCTTTGGAAGGTGAGCAGTCATGCTAGCTGGAGCACTACTGGGGAAAAAACAGGACAAGCGGCCATACGGTTATCTCGCGACTGGAACTCGCGACCGAGTCAAGCCGCGAGGTCAAGCCGCGAGCCACCCCGTTTTGGAAAAACCTGACGTTCGCATTCCACTCCACTCCAAAGTATAAATACCCTTTTAACCCACGATTGAAAGAGAGCTTCGAGAGAGAATTTTGAGAGAGAAACCCTAAAGAAAAACCAGATTGCCTCACCCACAATCTCTACCTTAGAGTCTCATCAAATTCCCTCACTCTCTTCCTCTCCATTGACAAATCCTTGAGAGGCCTTTTAACCAAACCTGGTTCTCACCATTATCATCTCTGTGAGACAGACGCGTTTGAAGTTCGGGGGGAAGCGATTAGGAAGGAACCAATCTTTATTGGTTGATGCTACGGTGTAGTAGCGGAATCCTGTAAGCTAGAGAAGAAAAAGGTTCGGCGCAACCTCGTTGGAGCAAGAAGCTTGGAGGGCTTAGGTGCATTGGGTAGATTAGGCTTGGAGGGTCTATTCTTTGTCCTTGTATCCCAACTATATTTTCTAGTGGATTGATTACCGCTTGGAGGGCGGCGGAGAGGTTTTTCGCCGAGGTCTTGGTTTCCTCTTCGATAACATATCGGTGTTATCGCATTTGTGTTTGCATCTTCCTTCCTCTCTATCTCGCCTTTAATTTATCTCTTTGTGGTTTAAACTGTTATGGCTTAGATAGTTGTTTAACCAATTACATAATATAGCATATGTTAAGTTTCCGCACATTAATTGTTTGACATATTGCTTGTGTTGGTTTAGTTGGTTTTTGGGGTCTAAACGTTCAAAAGTGTTTTTATACACGTTTTTGAACTTTCAATTGGTATCGAGAGCGGTACACATTTTGTTTGGTTTCATTACCATTTGTGTGATCCTAGACCCCTGTGTTGTGGTTGTTGTTTTCATCTATACCATGCTGAATTGTAGCTCAAGTGCTTGTGATAATGTCTCTATGCATATGTCCGAAAGGTGTCTTCTTGATGATCTTGTAGAGTTATTATTAACTAAGAAACATGCTAGAGTTTTTGTTCAAATCTTTGAAATATCTTGAGAATCGAGAATCTTGCCTTACACGAGTAGCATATCCGAATCAAAATCTTTGATTAAGAAATATAAAAGAAAGAATAGAATGTTGTGTGAGATGATTGAGAATTTGAAAATGAAAAATCAATCTAAAAGTAGCATGAAACACGATGATGAGTATGTTTTTGAAGGTCAAGAATGTCTGTCACATGTGAATCTATTTGTTCATACCTCATTAAAGGTGTTTAATGCATGTTTGTGGTATCTTGATAGTGGGTGTTCTCGCCATATGACAGGGGACAAGTCATTGTTTAAGTCACTCAAAGAAAAGGTGGGTGACTATGTGACCTTTGGGGATGGAAGCCATGCTCAAGTCCTAGGCAAAGGAACCATCGAGATACCCGGCTTGCCTCTGTTGAAAGATGTCTTTGTTCATAAAAGGGCTGAAGGCGAATTTCTTTGAGCATCACTCAAATTTGTGATGACGACTTCTGGTACAATTCTCCAAGAAAGGATGTTTGATCATCAATAAAGAGGGGATTCAGGTTTTGGAAGGAAATCGGACTACGGATAATTGTTATGGAATAGTTCCCACGGCACCAATATCATGTAGAAGTGCTCGGGTAGATATGATGGAGCTATGGCATCACGATTTGGGCATGCCAACTTCAAACAAGTAGCAAAAGTCTCCAAACTTGAAGTCGTCGAGGGACTTCCTAAGTTTGGAAAAGTAAAGAAGACCATTTGTGGTGCATGTCAAATGGGGAAGCAAACTAAGGCAAGTCATCACAAGGTAAATGTGATAGCCACCTCTCGTTGTTTGGAGTTACTTCATGTTGATCGATGGGGCCCACAGAGTTGAAAGCTTAGGGGGAAAAAGATATATTATGGTCATTGTGGACGACTACTCAAGATACACTTGGGTTGAATTCCTTAGAGAAAAATCGAAGCTTGTGATAGGCGGAGATTTCAGTGCAAGAAATTACAAAATGAAAAGGGGATTCCAATAGCCAAAGTTAGAAGTGACCATGGGAGAGAATTTGAGAATGCGAGATTCGAGTCTTTTTGTGAGAAGAATGGAATTAAGAGAGAATTTTCAGCTCCCAAAACTCCACAACAAAATGGAGTGGTAGAAAGGAAAAATCGTGTGATTCAGGAGATGGCTAGAGTCATGTTGCTTAATAAGGAAATTCCTCAAAAATTTTGGGGAGAAGTGTCAACACCTCGTGTCACATTGGCAATAGGATTTTCTTTCGAATTGGTACACGAGAAGACTGCATATGAGATATGGAATGGGAAGAAGCCTAAAGTGAAGTATTTAGGGTATTTGGAAGCAAATGCTATATCTTGAATGATCGAGAAAATCTTGGGAAGTTTGATGCAAGAAGTGATGAAGGTATTTTTCTCGGTTATTCTACTACAAGTCGAGCATATAGAGTATTTAACAAGAGAACAAAAGGCGTGATGGAATCCATAAATGTCAAGATTGATGATGCCTTACCTAAGGTAGAAATGATTGATGATATAGAAGGGCGAGCAATCGAAGAGCGATGTTGAGGTAGAAGCTTTGGATGTAGAAGATAAAGAACCTATATGAAGTAGAATCGACTCCCATCAACCCAAGAAGGGAAACGAGATTGATGTCTAGAACTTCAAGTCCTCTTACTCCTCCAGAAGTTCATCCTCCTATCTCTCGTAGTGATGAAGTTTCCACTACAAAAAGGCCATCCTCAAGAATTATCAAGAATCATCCAGGAAAGTAATATCATAGGATCACTTGATGACGGTCTTCGCCTCGGGGAAAGGAAATATTACGCTAGCCAATCATGTAACGTATCTTTGTTATCTTGCCTGATTTGAACCAAAAAGGGTTGAAGAGGCTCTTCAAGATGAGAATTGGGTTGAGTCAATGCATGAAGAGCTTAATCGGTTTGTGAGGAATGACGTGTGGGAACTTGCTCCACGGCCCGAGAACGTTCATGTTATAGGCACAAAGTGGATTTTTAAAAACAAAAGCGATGAAGATGGAGAGATAATTGAAACAAGTCTCGGTTGGTGGCTCAAGGATACACACAAGTAGAAGGGGTGGATTTTGATGAATCATTTGCTCGGTGGCAAGACTCGAATCCATTCGAATCCTCATGTCCATTGCGTGCACCTTGAAGTTCAAACTTTATCAAATGGATGTCAAGTGTGCTTTTACGAATGGATATCTAAATGAAGAGGTTTACGTTGAGCAACCAAAAGGATTTGAAGATCCTCATTTTCCGGATCATGTGTTAAGATTGAAGAAAGCACTATATGGTTTAAAACAAGCGCCTAGAGCACAGTACGATCGTCTTACACATTATCTTCTAGATAGAGGTTTCAAGAGAGGGTACGCCGATCGAACTCTATTTGTCAAAAATGACGAAGATTATCTCCTTGTGGCACAAGTCTATGTTGATGACATAGTGTTTGGGGCAACTATCGAAGATCGTGCTACTGAATTTTACGAGGAGATGAAGAAGGAGTTTGAGATGAGCATGGTGGGGAGCTCACATTCTTTTTGGGTCTTCAAGTCAAACAACGAAGGAGGGTATATTTGTATCTCAAGAGAAGTATGCAGAAATATTGTCAAGAAGTTTGGCCTAGACTCCAAAAAACATGCCTCCACTCCCATGAGCTCTTCCACTAAACTGAATGTGGATTCATCGGGAGTTGAAGTAAGTCCCACATTGTATAGGAGCATCATAGGAAGTTTGCTCTACCTTACGGCCGATGAGACCGGACATTGCTTTCGGTGTGGGCGTTTGTGCTAGGTACCAAGCTAATCCGAAGGAATCTCATCTCGATTTGCTAAGCGAATCATTCGATATGTGAATGGATGCGCAAACTATGGTCTGTGGTATTCAAAAGACTCAAATGCTTGTCTTCTTTGGGTATTCGAGATCTTGATTGATTTGGCGGTGTAGACGATCGGAAAAGCACTTGGCGGCTGCTTTTATCTTGGTAACAATCTTGTTTCGTGGATGAGCAAGAAGCGAGGTCGGTGTCTTTATCTACTATGAAGCGAGAATACATCGCTCTTTGGAAGTTGCTGCACTCAGCTTCTTTGGATGAAGAAATTACTTCATGACTATGGAATTCCTCAAGAAACGATGTGTGTCTTCCGTGACAACACAAGTGCCATAAATCTTTCCAAGAATCTGTTCAGCATTCAAAATCCAAACACATAGAGATACGTTACCATTTCATTCGGGATTTGGTAGAGGAAAAAGTTGTGTGTCTTGAGTTCATAAACACCGACAATCAAAAGGCGGATATCTTCACCAAGCCTCTCGATGGTCCACGGTTTGAATCACTCCGTAAGACCATTGGTGTTGGTACAATTCCTTGACTATCTTGTGTGTTGTGTGCTTCACTTATTCATAATATGTTACATCTGTTTGTGTTGGAGCACACACCTTGTCTTGTTTAGTGTTTTGTGCAATATGTTTCTTGTTTGTTTGCCCATTTGTGAATATTGTTGCTTCTTTTTATGTTTATTCAATCATTTTTTTTGTGTCTTGTGTCAAATATCCAAAAAATTACATAAAAATTTGAAAATCAAAAAGGCTTGATTGACTTTGTTGAGTTTTTTGTCTTAAAACTCGTTTTGCCTTGTACCTTTGTGCTAATGGCTTTGTGCATTTTCGAGCATTGCTTGTTTTCATACACTCATATCACTATGGGAAAAATCTTGAAATCTATGTGATTGTTGTAAATAGATCTTCAAACTTGTCATGAATGATTAGTGAATGGTTATGTTGATCTTGAGACATGCATAGACTTGTGTCTATATCTCTTCCCACTTTTTATTTTATGTTTTGCTAAAAAGAGCTCACCAAATGTAAATCTCCAAATGAAAAGAGATATTGAGCTGCAAAAGCCACATCGCACATTCTAGTATTTGACTAGGAAAAAGGGTAAGCGACCTTATGTTAAAAGTGAAATTTCTTTCAAAAAGGCCAAAGGCCTGTTCTTCAAAGAGAAATGATGTATATCCCTCTCACAATGAGAGATGAATGCCTCAAAAGATCAAGAAGGTCAAATGTTATGTCCGAAAGTGGAGTCAAATGAATAGCTCCAAGTTATATTATCAAGTTATGTGTGGGAAGTCATATATTCATATTTCTATAATTGAGATTGGTCACATGATCTAGTGCTAATTGTGTATGCCTTGGTTGAATTGATCATTGAAGCTTCACATTAGACAAAGGACTATCTCTTTGTTGATATCCACACACAACACACAAGTTTATGTTCGTTAAATGCCATATTCATTTGTGTGATTGTACTTGATGAAATATGTTTTCACATGCTCAATATTTGTTGTTTCAAGCACAAAAAGATTTTTGAGTGTTTTAGGTGTTTTTGGAAAGTATTTTGGTTGAAAAATCTGAAAAATTTCAAAAATACAGTTTTGCCTGTTTTGGCGGCTCGATCGCGGGTGTGTCAAGTCGCGTGCCTCGGTCGCATCTTCGCCGGGTTTGGTCAGTTTTGGCGACTTGTTCGCGAGTGGAAGGTCCGATCGCGAGGTTCACTCAGAGAGATTTTCGCGGCTTAGCTCACGTCTCACTCGCGGGTAGACCTTCCAATCGCGAAAAACACTTAGAAAAATTTTTCAAAATTTTGTTCTTGTGTATTCTGGCGGCTTGAGTGGGGCGATCGTGTGGCGACTCAATCCGATCGCGGAAATCGTGTGTTTAGCGTAAACAGGAGCAGATTTTTAAAAATTTTCTATTTTCCTCGATCTTTTTGTATTTGTTCATTGTTTTTTTTTTTTCTTCTCGCACTTTCCCTTTTTCACATTGTGCCTCCATTGTCGATCTCCATTGCTTGCTTCTTCTCGGCTAAAAATCGTCGACTAACGGTATGGGTCTCTGTCTTGCACTCTAATTTTCCTATTGTCTTGATTTTCCCTCCGGATTATCCCCTTTTGCTTGAGATTTTGTGATGGGTTTTTGTCTTTGTCTTCGTTGTCCTTTCTTAGCTTATGGTTGCCTCTGTGCTTCTGTTTTTGAGCTAATTTAGTTGGTTGGTTGTGCTCTTCTTCATGTGCTTAGCTATGGTTCGCCAAATTTTTGTCCGATCTCTCTTTGTTGCTATCATGTTTCCCTTTGATCTTGTGTGCTATCTTGTTGATGTGGTGTTGCTTTCTCTTTGATTATGTGGTTATTTTTGTTCTCTCTATCTTGTGGTGTTCTAATTTGGGCCTTTGATGTCCCTCATTGTTACTTTCGACCATACTCATCCAGTTGTTAGGGTTTCTTCATTGTCCCTAAATTTCCACTAACCCACTGCTTGATATAGTATGTTGGATTGTGTTCTGTCATTTCCTTTGTTTGTTAATATATCTGGTGGTCATGTCTCCATTCAAAAAGGTCTGCTTTGAAAGGAGGTTCTTCTAAGGGGAAGGAACCCGTGATTGATGTTGATGAAGACACACCTCTCCCGAAAGTGACTCGCTCTTCATCACGGCGATTCGATCCAAGTAAATTCAGATCCTATTCAGCCTATCGGTCATATGAGAGTATTTTTCTTCATGCCACACCATTATTGGAGAGAGAGGCGTGGATCCGCCCTCACTTTACACCACCGACATTCAGAAATGTTTTGCTCACAAGGATTGGAATTACCTTCTCTCCGATCCGGATATCGTGTATGAAGAGCTGGTTAAAGAATTTTACGCTAACGTAATTGTGGAAGGAGATGAACTTAAGTCTTTGGGTTCGGCAAAAGAGCTTCTCTATCTCTCCTACATACCTGGCGAGATATTCTTCACATCAACAGACCCATTTTTCGTCATTCACCGGTTTATGATGATCTATGTCACGATGAGGAGCTTCTCAAACAAAGCCTTGGTCAGGACTTGGAGTTCTCACCAAATGGAAAATCCATCGGTGTTTCCTCTCTTTCTCCGAAACGAGAGTGCTTACGATTGTGATGTTTCACAATTTGTACCCTTTGTCAAGTCTTTGGGTATATGAATCTCGGACGTGCCTTGTTTCTTCATGATCTCATCTCGATGAAGAAATCGACATTTGTGCTCATATCTTTCATGTTCTGCGCAAAACGGTTCTCCGAAATGAGTCTCGGATATGTCTTCCCTTTTGTAGTCTCATTTCCGGATCTTGAAGCTCAAGGGAATCTATCCAACAGGTGATGAGTCTCCTCTTCCTAAACCGAGCCCAATCAACATGCGTACATACAATGCCGGTGTTGGACATAGTCGGAAGAGAGCTAAACCAGAAGCTTTCGCATCTCACAGTGTTCCTTCATTCAGTAATCTCTCACTTGATGAGAAACTTGATCACATTATCTCCTCTCGTCCACGAGCTGGGTTCACAGTGTCCGGGCTCACCTTTGCTTCCGCACCATCAAAGCAACCGATGGGATATGAAATTTACTTCTCTTGGACTCAGTTGGATCAAATCCGAGAAAGCTAGAAGAGGATGACTAGCCTATTCCATGACAAAAAGGGGGAGTGATAGGCATAATCAAGGGGGAGGATATTACTCTAAGGGGGAGCATCTTTATCTAAGGGGGAGTGTCCTTATTTCTGTTGTTTCTTTCTATCTTTAAGTTGATATATTGTGTTTTGTAAAACTGTTATTCAGGAATTTATGTTTTGTACCCATATGCTTTTGTAAGCTTTTGAGGGTTAATGTTTTAAGCATAGTTTGTAGGCCTTGTGGTTTGTACCATGCCTAAGGGCAGCCTTTATGCTTGTTGAAATCGAGTACCTTGTTCCAAATGTTCGCATTGTGGTTTATTGTACTTGTCACTCTTGTGCCCTTGTAGGATTGTTCCTAGATGCATATGCCTTGTGTGCTATGCATTGGTTGAGTGTTGAGCATACAAGTAACTTGCCTTGTGCTTGTTAACTTGTATGTCCTTGTGTTCATTCCAAGTATGAATGAACACTGTGATCACCACTACTTTGAAGTGGTCACTTGGTTGATCAAGCCATGGGTTGTATATTAATCCATCTTTGCTTGATCACATTATGCTTGTTTCATATGCATCTATAATTTTTCTGCTTACAATAATCATAGTGTATTGTTGTGTTTCAGGAGTATATTGTTCATATGATTCAAGTGCTTCAAGTGACTTCTAGAATTAGGTGTGAGTGAGTTTTGTTCAACTGTTCCCAACTCACATGTTAAGTCTAGAGTCTGTTTTAGGGTTTTGTCACGGAATAGCCAAAGGGGAGATTGTAAGGTTGAATTTATTCAACCATCTAATTGGCTTTATTCCGTGCCAAATTTGCTTGTAATTCAAAGCATTTAGTAACCCTGTATTTAGGTGGGATTGTTGTAAGGGTAGTGAGTGAGATAGAGTGAAGAATTGCTCAAGAGTGTGCAAGAAAACAGAGTGTCGCGGCTGGGTCTCGCGGCTGGACTCGCGGCTTCAACCCGCTGAGAATCTGCACACGTGCCAAGCATTTGGAAGGTGAAGCAGTCATGCTAGCTGGAGCACTACAGGACAAAACAGGACAATGGCCATACGGTTATCTCGCGATTTGGAACTCGCGATCGAGTCAAGCCGCGAGGTCAAGCCGCGAGCCACCCTGTTTTGGAAAAACCCGACGTTTCGCATTCCACTCCACTCCAGTATAAATACCCTTTTAACCCACGATTGAAAGAGAGCTTCCAGAGAGAATTTTGAGAGAAACCCTAAAGAAAAACCAGATTGCCTCACCCACAATCTCTACCTTAGAGTCTCATCAAATTCCCTCACTCTCTTCCTCTCCATTGACAAATCCTTGAGAGGCCTTTTAACCAAACCTGGTTCTCACCATTATCATCTCTGTGAGACAGACGTTTGGAGTTCGGGGAAGCGATTAGGAAGGAACCAATCTTTATTGGTTGATGCTACGGTGTAGTAGCGGAATCCGGTAAGCTAGAGAAGAAAAAGGTTGGCGCAACCTCGTTGGAGCAAGAAGCTTGGAGGGCTTAGGTGCATTGGGTAGATTAGGCTTGGAGGGTCTATTCTTTGTCCTTGTATCCCAACTATATTTTCTAGTGGATTGATTACCGCTTGGAGGGCGGCGGAGAGGTTTTTCGCCGAGGTCTTGGTTTCCTCTTCGATAACATATCCGGTGTTATCGCTGTGTTTGCATCTTCCTTCCTCTCTATCTCTGCCTTTAATTTATCTCTGCTTTGTGGTTTAATTTATTATGGCTTAGATAGTTGTTTAACCAATTACATAATATAGCATATGTTAAGTTTCCGCACATTAATTGTTTGACATATTGCTTGTGTTGGTTTAGTTGGTTTTTGGGGGTCTAAACGTTCAAAAGTGTTTTTATACACGTTTTTGAACTTTCAATATACACAAGAAGATAAGCAAACAACCAACATCAAAAACAGCAAGCAAACCAAACAAACATTGTCACAAAGCATAGGAAGTATTAATGCATGGACATGTTGTAATGCTTATGCATGAGTACCCCTTTTCACCCACACGTCACTTGCGTTTGGGGTGATTTCCTTATAGGATTGGGTACGGGAGTTAGGGCTTTCAAACCTTCGTGAGAAGCTTTCCAAGCAGTTGGTGAATGCACCAATCATCTTCATCACGTTCATCATTCCGGGATCTCCATTTTGCTCTCTAGATTGATCACCGCCCAAGTTCTCCTATCATTTCGGGTCCTCCCGACCTTTAAGGAGTTGCACTCATTCTTCTTTGCTCTCGACTTTTGGCAATTTGGTCGAGTATGCCCTTGAAGTCCACAATAATGGCACACATAAGTTCCTCTAGGACCTCTTTGTGGTCGTGGACGTGACTTGGCACGAGATTCGACACTGCCCACAGACCGATTACGGGATTCAAAGCATCCGTTGGTTCACCAAATTCTTCTTCTCATCCACCTCGAGCTTCTCACCAGTAAGTTCGAGTTACAACCTGGATCTTTTGCCTTTACAAACTTCACTTCTTTAGTGACATTTACAGATGAACTACTTCCTCCGGTATACCCCAATCCGGATTTGTCCGAGAAGCTCTTTTGAGATGATATAACATCATCTAGCTTCTTGGTGGTGACCCTCTCTATTTTAGCATTCGCTTGCACAACCTCATTCTCAAGAAATCTCACTTTTGTGTAAGCTTCGGACAACTCACCATTCAGTGTTTCAATCTCACATTTGGCCTCCCTATATCGAATTAGGAGACTTTTGTAGTCCTCCTCGGCCTTCTTCATTTTTCTCACAAAGACCTTGGCCACCCTTGTGTACTCACCGACTTCTCCAAGAGTGAGTTATAATTCTCTTGAAGATTTCTTTGCTTTCACTTTCACTTTCTTCAAAGATCGATTCTTCAACAATTCCTAGTGATTCATCATCACTATGTTCTCCAAGGTCTTGTACAAGCAGATTTAACTCATCCAAAGACTCAACATGAGCAATAGTCATAAAAGCTTAATAGTTCCCCTCTCCATCACGACTCTCTTGATTTCGAGTCGGATGAATCCGAGTCACTCAAGGTCGTGGCATACACTTTACCTTTCGATTTCGGATAATTTAGACATTCCTTCTTAAAGTGTCCATGCCCGTTACATTCGAAACAAGTGACACCTTGTGTGGATTGGGATTCTTTTCCATCTTTCTTTTGAAATCCCTCTTCTCCCTTCCGAACTTTGGAATTTTCTTTTATCATCAAATTTGCCTTTGTTTTTGAATTTCAAAAACTTCCCGAAATTTTTGACAAGGTAAGCTACATCTTTGTCAACCCCATCTTCTCCCGATGAGTCTTGATCTTCCACCTTCTCATTAATGGTCTTTAGAGCAAGAGATTTACTCTTCCGTTGATTGGGCAAAGCGACATCTCATAAGTCTGCAGAGAACCAACCAGCTCCCGCACTTTGATGTCATCAAGATCCTTGCTCTCTTCAATGGCTGTCACTTTTGCACGAAAACTTTCCGGCAATGATCGAAGGATCTTCCTTACAATCTTTGAGTCCTCCGTTTTCTCCCCAAGTTGAACTTATCGACAATCACCTCATTTAGCTTTCCATAGAAAGAGTCAAAAGACTCATCCTCACTCATTTTGAGCTCCTCAAACCGAGTGGTCGCATTTGCAACTTAGTGTCTTTCACTTTCTTCGTGCCTTCATAGGTGGTTTCCAAAATCTCCCATGCTTCTTTGGCAATGGTAATATGAGAAATCTGTGAAATTCATCCGGAGACACACCACAGAAAATAGCATTGAGTGCTTTCTTTGTTAGCATTAGATGCGCAGCAAGAGTCGCCTTATCCCATGTGGATTTGCTGCCTCGGGTTTGGTCCAACCAATCTCAACAAACATCCCAAACAAATTCATCAATCGAACATAGAAAGGCTCTCATGCGAACCTTCCAAAAGCATAATTACTACCATCAAAATATGGAGGTGCATTAAGGGATTGAGACCTATCCATCTCAAAGGGAGTCAAGGATCACACAATGGTAATGAAACCAATAACAAGTGTACCCGCCTCGATACCAATTGAAAGTTCAAAAACGTGTACAAAACACTTTTGAACGTTTAGACCCCAAAAATTAACTTAACCAACACAAGCAAAATGTTAAACAACAAGTGTGCGGAAACTTAACATATGCTTTAATGTGAAATAGAATAAACACTATCTAAGCCATAACATAATAAAATCACAAAGCAGATAATATAAAGGCAAAGATAGAGAGGAAGGAAGATGCAAACACAAAGACAACACGTGATGTGTTATCGAAGAGGAAACCAAGACCTCGGCGAAAAACCTCTCCGCCGCCCTCCAAGCGGTAATCAATCCACTAGAAAATACGGTTGGAATACAAGGACAAAGCAATAGACCCTCCAAGCCTAATCTACCCAGTGCACCTAAGCCCTCCAAGCTTCTTGCTCCAACGAGGTTGCGCCGAACCTTTTTCTTTTCTAGCTTCCCGGATTCCGCTACTAAACCATAGCATCAACCAATGAAGATTGGCTCCTTCCTAATCGCTTCCCGAACTCCAAACGACTGTCTCATAGTGATGATGATGGTGAGAACCAAGTTTGGTAAAATACCTCTCAAGGATTTAACAATGGAGAGGAAGAGAGTTGAGGAATATGAAGAGACTCTAAGGTAGGGATTGTGTGTGAAACAATCTTGTTTTTCTTTAGGGTTTCTCTCTCAAAATTTCTCTCTGGAAGCTCTCTCTCAATCGTGGGTAAAAGGGGTATTTATATTGGAGTGGGAGAGGAATGTGAAACGTCGGGTTTTACAAAACAGGGGGTGGCTCGCGGCTTGACCTCGCGGCTTGACTAAGTCGCGAGTTCTAGTCGCGAGATAACCGTATGGCCGATTGTCTGTAGTGCTCCAGCTAGCATAACTGTTCATCTTCCAGCATGCTTGGCACATGTGCAGCTTTTGGCGGCTTGCACCATGAGTCCACCCGCGAGTCCCAACCGCGACTCTGTTTTCTTGCACACTCTTGAGCAATCTTCACTCTATCTCACTCACTACCCTTACAACAAACCCACCTAAATACGGGGTTACTAAATGCTGAATTACAAGCAAATTTGGCACGGAATAAAGCCAATTAGATGGTTGAATAAATTCAACCTTACATCTACTATGTGAGCAAATCACTACAAACACGTAACATGGATGGAAAATCGGTTGGCACAATCTCCTTGCAAGAACCTTTATTCTGGAAGGTACACGTCGATGGTGTGGAAAATCAAAAGGGCTCTAGAGTGGGGCTAGTTCTAATCTCACTTGAGAAGCTCACCGGTGAGAAGTCACTAAGATTGGGCTTCTCGGCCACGAATAATAAAGCTAAGCACGTAGCCTTTTTCAAGGGAATGTCTATGGTTCAAAGAATGGGAGGAAAGGCAATAAAGATGTTCTCGGACTCGAGGCTGGTCGTTGGCCAAGTGAAGGGCGAACTAGAAGCAAGAGATAAGAGGATGCAAGGGTATTTAAGTTAGGTTAGACATTTGCAATCAGGATTTGAATCCTTCACCCTATTGCACGTCCCCAGGAGTGGAAACACACACGCCGATTCCCTAGCCACACGGGCGACCCCCTCGGCAAAAAGACTACCTCAGGTTATCCTTATAGAAGACTTGTGCAAATCCACGGAGGTAAAGGGACAAGCGGTTGTAAGGTTGAATTTAATCAACCATGTGTTGGCTTTATTCCATGACAAATTTGCTTGTAATATAGCACTTAGAAACCTTGTATTTAGGTGGGAATCATGTAAGGGTAGTGTGTGAGAGAGTGTGAAGAAATGCTCAAGATAGTGTAGTGAAGCAGAGACTCGCGGCTAGGACTCGCGAGTGGCTCGCGGCTTGCAAGCCGCCAAAAGTTGCTCATGTGCGAGCATGCGGGGAGCTGAACAGTCACGCCACCTAGAGCAAGACACGACAAAAATCCAGACTGGCCATTAAGTTAGCTCGCGACTTGAACTCGCGACTCAGTCAAGTCGCGAGGTCAAGTCGCCAGCCAACCCTGTTTTTGGAAAAACTGACTCTTCGTATTACACCAGTATAAATACCCCTCATTCCCACAAGATATGTGTGGCTATTCAGAAAGAAAAACCCTAAGAGAGGTTTCTTCAAAACACCCACCCAATTAGAGAGAGCTACTCATTCTTAGAGAGAAATCTTTGTAGTCTCTTCTCATTCCCTCTCTCATTGTCATACCTATTGAGAAGAGATTTCTATCCAAACACTACCCACACCCATTCAGAGTGTTGAGTGTTTTTGGAGCTTTGGGAAGCATTAGAAGATGCCAAGGATGGCGGATGCTACGGTCTAGTAGCGGAATCCTGTAAGCTAGAAAAGAAAAAGGTTCGGCGTAATCTCGTTGGAGCAAGAAGCTTGGAGGGCTTAGGTACATCGGGTAGATTAGGCTTGGAGGGTCTATTGCTGTTCATGTATCCCAACTACATTTTCTAGTGGATTATTGACCGCTTGGAGGGCAGCGGAGAGGTTTTACGCCGAGGGCTTCGGTTTCCTCTTCGA
Organism: Quercus dentata; assembly: GCA_028216015.1. Classification (NCBI taxonomy): domain Eukaryota; kingdom Viridiplantae; phylum Streptophyta; class Magnoliopsida; order Fagales; family Fagaceae; genus Quercus; species Quercus dentata. Next base: position 9,912,056 of record CP116455.1, read on the forward strand.
TAACACATCGCGTGTTGTTTTTGTGTTTGCATCTTTCTTCCTCTCTATCTTTGCCTTTTTATTATCTGCTGTGGATTTTATTTTGTTATGGCTTAGATAATTTTTAACCAATTTCATATTATAGCATGTGTTAAGTTTCCGCACACTAGTTGTTTGACATATTGCTTGAATTGGTTAAGTTGTAATTTGGGGGTCTAAACGTTCAAAGGTGTTTTATACACGTTTTTGAACTTTCACGGTTCATGTTCACCAAATCAAAGTAGGGCCCAGTTGGATGGATCCTATAGTACTATATCCGAGAGAGGACATCTTGTAGGAAGACAAATCAGAACCTAATAAGATAAGGAGAAAAGTGCCTCGTTTCTGGCTGTCTGAGGACCAAAAGTTGTACAAACGCTCTTTTTCCGGGCCAGATCTACTCCATGTTCACCCCGAAGTGACAGAGCTACTCCTTGAGGAGCTGTATGAAGGGATTTGTTGAAGCCACATAGGAGGCAAGTCTTTGTCTCACAGAGCCATCACTTAGGACTACCGATGGCCAAATATGTAGAAAGAAGCACAAGAGTATGTGAAGAAGTGTGATCAATGTCAGAGATTTGCACCAAACATACACCGGTCGGGAGGAGTTCTTAACCCCATGTCTAGCCCCTGGCCTTTTGCTTAATGGGGCTTAGATATAGTTGGCCCTTTCCCTAAAGCAGTAGGATACAAGAGGTATCTGCTAGTCGGCATTGATTATTTCACTAAATGGATTAAAGCTAAACCTTTAGAAAGTATCAGAGATATGGATGCTAAGAAGTTTATTTGGAAAAATATTGTTACCCAATTTGGGGTCCTTCATTCCATCATCTCGAACAATGGTCTTTAATTTAATATTAAGTCCTTGAGAAGATACTGTTGTGAATTGGGAATTACGAATAGATATTCTACCTTAGCCTATCCTTAGGGAAATTGACAAGTCGAGGCTGTTAATAAGGTCATAGTGAATGGACTCAACAAAAGGTTGGATGATGCGAAGGGAAGATGGGTGGAAGAATTGCCACATGTTTTATAGACGTATCGAACCATGCCTCACAAATTAACAAGGGAGATCCCCTTTTCGATGACTTATGGAGCCAAGGCTGTTATTCTTTTAGAAATGGGCTTTCTAACACTAAAGACCAGCTCATTCAGTCTAAGCAGTAACAATGAGTTGCTAGAAAGGAGCTTAGATCTTATTGAAGAATGAAGAGAAAGTGCAATGGTCCAATTGGCATACTACCAACACAAACTCAAGCAAGGTTATGATACCAAAGTAAAGTCGAGGCCACTAGTGCTTGGTGACTTGGTATTGAGGAAAATTCTGGGTACTATAAAAAACCCAGCATGGGGAAATCTAGGACCCAATTGGAAAGGACCATATCGCATCACCTTTGTAGCTGGTATAGGGGCATATTTCTTAGAAGACTTATATGAGCATGTAATATCGCGCCCTTGGAATGTAAACAATCTGAAAATGTATTATTATTAATGAAAATCTCCTTTATCGATAAATTCTTTTGTTGTGTAAAGGTATCGTGCTTACTATTACTCAATCTATTCAAGTATTAAACAAAATCTAAGTCTTGCATGACTCCTCGGACCACAGGTTTAGGAGAAATTAATTACTTTTAACATCTATTCAAGTATTAAACAAAACCTAAGTTTTGTATGGTTTCTCGGACCATAGGCTTAGGGGAAATTAATTACTTTAGGCATCTATTCAAGTATTAAACAGAACCTAAGTCCTGGATGGCTTCTTGGACTACAGGCTTAGGGGAAATTAATTACTTTAGGCATCTATTTAAGTATTAAATAGAACCTAAGTCTTGCATGGCTCCAAGGACCACAGGCTTAAGGGAAATTAATTACTTTTGGCATCTATTCAAGTATTAAATAGAACCTAAGTCTTGCATGGCTCTTTGGACCACAGGTTTAGGAGAAATTAATTACTTTTGGCATCTATTCAAGTATTAAACAGAACCTAAGTCTTGCATGGCTCAAAGGACCACAGGCTTAGGAGAAATTAATTACTTTTGGCATCTATTTAAGTATTAAACAGAACCTAAGTTTTGCATGGCTTCTCGGACCACAGGCTTAGGGGAAATTAATTATTTTTGGCATCTATTCAAGTATCAAACAGAACCTAAGTCTTGTATGGCTCCTCGGGTCACAGGCTTAGGGAAAATTAATTACTTTTGGCATCTATTCAAGTATTAAATAGAACCTAAGTCTTGTATGGCTTCTCGGACCACAGGTTGAGGAGGAAATTAATACTTAGTGGTATCTTTATAAGTGTTAGACGGATCCTAAGTTATGTAAGGTCTCTCGGACCACATGCTTTGGTGAAATTAACACTCAAAGGCATCCTTATAAATATTAAACAGAACTTAAGTTATAAGGTATGTTACTTATTTCCTTCAGATTCAACATTCATTGTATAAGGATTAATTCGTTATAACACTTTCTTGTCGATACTTAGCTATATTTCTTGAAAAACCAATAATGAATTACTGTTAGAACATATTGGAGATAAAGCAACAACAGTTCAACACTATTTATGATTGTCATAAGCTTCGAAACATGCAATAGTAAAGGTACGATAAATAATAAGAAAAACACTTTTCATTCAATAAAAAGGAATACATTGTCCGAGGTCAGAATGCCATTACAAAAAGTTATATATATATATATATATATATATATTAAAGGAAAAAAGAAGACTACGAAAGAAAATCCTATATCCGGTATTCTAGGCTTTGTCTTTAAGGGGGTCTTTCTTGAGATCAACGACCTTGGAATGGACGTCATCGCCTTTGGACTTAACCTCCGCATCCTTGGCCGGAAGGGCCACATCCTTGATTGTAAGGGAGTCTTCGGAGGGCTTATCCTTCATTGGTGGCTGAGCTTCCTTACACTCTCCATCCCCTTCAAGAACTTCAGTATTAAGAAGGGGAGCTTGGGTAGGAAGAAGCTGCTCAAGAGGAGGGTTCAACTCGGGGATTTCTCAAATATCCTCTAGGAAGAAGATATTCTCGGCCCTCCTCAACTCGGAGTTCACAAGGACTCCTGCTCGGTCCATTACCACTCCCCAGGACTCGATGCAGTAGTCCCCGAATACTACGACCACCTCCTCTGATAGCCATGCCTCCGTATCTTGCACCCCACGGTCGTAGGACGCCTTCACTACAACCTCGGCGGCTTCCCTGGCCACCCGAGCTGTTTCTTTGACTTTCTGTAACTCTGCCTTGAGGTCGAAGACAGATTGTTTCTCGGTGGCCAAGTTTATTTCTATGATGTGCAGCTGCATATCCTCGGCTTGCCTCTCTGTGGTCTTGGACTGCCTCAAGACTGGGCGAGCTTGAATAGCTTCCTTGAGCTTCTCAAACAACCCCGCCTGTTCTTGCTTGAGGGCTCTAAGGGCCTTCTCGGTTTCGAGATGGGAGTTGGCCTCGGCCCTAACCTCCTTACGGGCGTTCTCGACCCACTCCTCAACTACATATACTTACCGAGTAACCCGCATAAAAACGGCAAAGGGGTTATAAAAGTAAGTGCATATATAAATGAACATGTGACTTAGTTAGCTTACCATCTTAAGGTCCCTCTTCAATGACATGAAGAGGTCTAGTTGCTTAGTGCGTCTAAGACTTTCCATGTCTCGGGGGAGGAGGAGAGGTTGCTCGAAAGCCTCGGTGAGGTAAGTGGAATACCCCCTTTAAGACTCCCAAATTGAGCATCCCAACTAATGGGAGCACCGTCCATTTCCAACCTTGGGGCCCAAGTACACTGCCCTCGGTAAATTTCAACTTCGTCTCGATTGTCTACGGACTTGTCCCTCTTGTCCTTAGGGTCCTTAGACTTCTTCTACTTCTTGGCATCCTTTTGAGGTGCCACCTCACCTTCCTCCAGGTCCTTTACTAGCCTCTTCTTCCTTAGATCCGGAATGGCTTTCGATCCGAGATCAGCGGGGAGAAAGGGGAGAGGAAGAGGAAGGTTGGTAGCGACCTAGGTCTTAGGGGCTTCTTTAGAAGTTTTCCCCTTTGTTCTTGTTGACCATCAGACTCTTTAAACCCGTTCTTTGCTTCAAATCCGTATTTTCTCGTTCCTCGAACTTGTGTTTGTCCGAGCGACTATTAAACTGGGATGATGACGGTAGAAAACCTATTAGATTTGGTCTCTGAATTCGAGAGCTCTACAGGCCTTTTTGGAACCCCTTCCTCTTCTCCAAAATGGAATTGATCGATCTCAACGTCTAAAGAATGACGAGATGAGGCCGACTCCTCTCTTAGAGCAACTACTTGCTGTGAAGCGTATTGAGGTGGCAACACAATCAGGGAAAGATCCCTCCAAGCCAAAAATCCTGGCTTGGAGACGTCAATTCGAGCCAATCTGGAACTTCCAGCCCTTATTATCCGGCCTATATCCTGGAAGATGCGAGATAGCGGCTCGTAATACAAAATAAGATGAGTGGCTTGCAGCTGTCTGTCTTCACTCACAAAAATCTCCGACCTCAGAAGGTAGCCGAGAGCTTGAACGTTGGAGAAACCGATCTTCGGAGCGACGTGGTTTTTATCTACAAAAACATCCGAGAAGGAAATCATGATCAGGCCGATGAAAATTATCACCAAAAGAAGATGAAGTGTCAAAAGTGAAAAGGAATAAAGCTAAAAAGGCTAAATCCCCTTCCAAAGGGACTGATCCTAGAGTTACCCCACCTGGATCTCCCGCCCAAGTTGGGCAATGAAGACTGTCGTTCCACTCCCCTAAGACAATCAAGTAGTCATCCTTCATGCCCTTATTAGACTTGGGGAGACAGGATATCAACATAATGATCTCGGACCGGGACTTGAGGTAGTATCCCGCACCGGCGAGCTTATGGCACTCGTACATGTGAACCACATCATGCCACGTGAGCCCTAAGCCTATCTGCTCGTTAAGAGCATCTACGTAGCCCAAGACCCTAAATAGGTTAGGGGCGCACTAGTAGGGGGTCAATCTGTGGTTAATCAAATAGTCCCTGGTTATCCTACCCATGGGAAGCGTCATTCCCCCCTATATGAAAGCAATCATTGAAATGACGACTTGACCCACATCTCTCTCGGTAAGTATTCAGTCCCGGGGACAATATTCTAAAACCACCCCCTGTGAAATATGGTATTTAGCCCTAAAAACCTTCATACTGGTCGGTGAATCTACTAAGTGCTTGAACCTACCCATCTAAATAAATAGAAATGATACGGAGAAAGGCTTCTAAAAAAGAAAGGCCAAGGAATTTTGAGGGGCTATTATAGGGTTGAGGGCCTAAGATTGTATATTGGGCCTTGGGCTTTGTTCGAGAACACCGATAGGTCCAAGGAGGAGCAAATAGTTATTAGATGTTTCCAGTTAAAGTTTCATAAGTAAGAAAAAAATGAAAGGTTGTCCGAGGAGGAACTCCTCCTCGGATATGATGAATATGGTTCAAAGTATATACTCCAGCAATTAGAGTGATCCTCCAAGAACATACGAGAAGGAAGGAAACCTAAAAATATCTAAGAGAAAGTTGCCACCATCACATTAAATACACTGCAGCTACTTTTCTGGCCGTATTTATGTGGAGAAGACCTCTAAATAGTGCTACCTTGGCTACCACAACTCACGTAAAACCAGAGAGGGTGTTTGATGGGACAGGTACTTAAGTAAGGGCTCGAATGATCAACAGGTGTAGGATGAAAATGGTCCAAAGGAGGATATATAATGTGAAAGACTCTTTATGGAAGAGGGATCGGAAAAATAGAGAGAAAACACTATAGTAATCTAAATTATCTTTGTATCCATCTGTAATTAATTTATATAAGAGGGATCTCCTCGGACTGAAAGAATATTAAGATCAAGGTCTCTTATTTGTGTTTGACTATCATTCAAATCAAAACTATCCGTTGTTCAATTCATTAGGACCTAGTTCTTCGACCCACTCTCTACAAATTTATTATATTGGACTCATTAGGCCAATATCCCATACGTATTGGGCTTGGACAGTAAATCAAGACCCTACAGGTACCATTCCTTAAATTTCTCTTTTAAGATTCAGTCATGTGTCTACTTAACTAAAAAATACACTTCCATCCTATAAGAAAAAATCCACATAGTATAATTTTAAAAGAGAAACCTAAGAAACAACACCTAAGTACTGTACCTAAGTCTTGCTCGATCTCTATTTACGAATATTAGGAATCGGCAAGTGAAATATCACTTACTTGACATTTAATAAACTTTCTAACATGTTGAGCTTTTACCTTCTTTATCTTGCAATGCCAGAGCATTCATATCAATTAAATAAAAGTTTTGGATACTTTAGTATAATACTTTACATTTTTCATTTTGCCTAATCACTCTTAAAAGAACCATACATCTCACTATCTTTTTCTTTCCCTATTCTATTAAAATATTTTTTTTCTTACTATGTTTTTAATTAGGCTAAAGCCTAAAATGTAAATTGCATCTTTTAAGTTTGGCTAAAATTAATTTCAGTTCTTGAATTTTACTTTCAGTCATTCGAGTCCTCTAAGCATCAAATTTATTCAATTTATGCTTTTTGTCCAATATTGTTAAAAATTTGTTATTAAAAAAAAGACGGAAACCACATTTTCGTCCCTATATTTTCAAGCGATTCTCACTTTGATCCCTAGATTTTATTTTTATTGCTTTAGTCTCTAAAATAAAAAAGCGATCTCGTTTTTGTCCCTACTATCATCTCACTAATGGAAATAGTCTACGTGGCAAACGGAGCACACTGCTAGCACACTAAATGCTAACGTCAGCATTAAAATAATAATAAAATATTTTATTTAGCATTTTAAAAATTCCACATCATCTTTTAAAAACAAAAAAAAATTAATTTATGAATTTTAACTAAATGAAAAAAAAAAACGAAAAAAAAAAACACAAAAAAAAACCAAAAATAATATAAATTGAGATCCGGCTTTATTTTGAGTAAGAACAAACAAGAACACAAACCTAGAAAATTCAAAACTCAAAAACATCTATTAGTTATCCACGTCAACACAAAATTAAACACAAATAAGTCCAAAATAAAACCCCTCACATTACACCAAAACATCAAAGCTAATCAATTTTCTTTCTAATTTCAAACCACATTGTCTTGAGCAATGTGGTAAAGTTTGTACACAAGTTTTACCAAAATATAAAGAAACTCTCATTGTCTTCTCTCTCCCTTGGTTTCTACCTAAAAACACTCCATTATAGTATGACTTTCTGAGCTCCCATGCCAAAGGTAGTTTTGTGCCCTATACATGCGTGGTTTCATCTCATGTGATGCATGGAAACCAAGGGAGAGAGAAGACAATGAGAGTTTCTCATCACACTTTCAGCTCAATTTTTTTTTTTCTCTCAACTCAAACTTTATCTCTCTCTGGTCTTGAGATCTTGGTTTAATGGGTTTGATATGGGTTATAAAGAGAGAGGTTGAGATCAGTTTGATCCAGGTTAGAAGGAGATGTTGAGATCGGTTGCTATCACGGCATGGCTAGTAGTGGCATGTGGGTTCAAGATCAACTAAAAGAGGAGTGATTTGAGAGTTGTGGTGGTCGGGTTCTAGGTTTCAAAGTGGTTTTGGTGGTCTAAACAAGCCTGGAAAAACAAGTACGATCCCATTTTCCTTCGCCACTCAAGTGTATGGCATTTTCCATGCTTAGATTGAAGAAGTGTGGGTTTGGTGATGTGGGTTTTGACATATTGGGAGTGGTGGTTTTTGTTATGCCAATCTTATTGTTGTGGCCAATGTTTAGAGTTAATTCTATGGGGTTTTTTTTTTTTTAAATTGTGTTAATTTTCTAGGTTTGTATTCTTTGGGTTTTGAAAATTTTGGTTGCTCAGAGTTTAGCTAGAGGGATGGAGAGTAGTAACAACAATGTTGTTTCGGTTGCAAAGTTTGTTGTTGAGAAGAGGGTTTGTTCAAAATATCGATCTGGTTTTTATTTTTCTACTCAATCTAGGTTTTTTTTCTCTCATCTCACATTAGATTTTTTTTAAAATATTTTTTTCAACCAATCTATGGTATTTCTAGGTTTTGGCTAATCATATGTTTGTGTTTGATATTGCAAGTTGTCTCTTATATGTGTTTGAATCTGTGTGTTTTAGAATTTAGATACCCTTTTTTTTTTCTTCTTCTTTTCTTACTTTAGTGTTCTTCAATCAGATTAACAAATAATTGATTAAGATCAAACGATTCTAAAGTCCACCTAGATGTTTTTGGTTTTTGAATTTTCTAGATTTATTTTCTTGTTTGTTCTTCCTCAAGATAAAGCTAGATCTCAATTTATATGATTTTTGGTTTTTATTTCTGTTTTTTCCTTTTTTTTTTTTCATTTAGTTAAAATTCATAAGTTAATTTTTTTGTTTTTAAAATATGACGTGGCATTTTTAAAATGCTAAATAAAATATTTTATTATTATTTTAATGCTGACATTAATATTTAGTGTGCCAGCGATGCACTTTGTTTGCCACGTAGACTATTTTCGTTAGTGAGATGACAGTAGGGACAAAAATGAGATTGCCTTTTGATTGTAGGACTAAAAGCGGTAAAATTAAAATCTAGGGACTAAAGTGGGAATTGCCTAAAAATGTAGGGAAGAAAATGTGGTTTCCGCCTTAAAAAAAAAAATATATATATATATATATATATATATATATATATATTCACATGAAAAAAATTTATAAAAATATTTTATAGATTTTTATGTAAGAAATTTTTTCAAAAAATATTTTTTTCATTAGTTTTTTTTTTTTTTTTTTTTTGAGAAACTTTTTTTTCATTAGTTAATTGCATACTTAATAGTAGCTTTTGTTAATAGAGTTAGACAAAATGCCTAAATTGAATAAATTTGAAACTTAAAAAACTCAACTGAATAAAAGTAAAATAAAATAACTTGAATGAATTTCCGTCAATCTTAGAATGTGCAATTTACATTTTAACCTTTTAATTACTTATATTTCTTTCTGCGTTCTTCCCCAAATCCAAATTTACCTTTCTCAACTCCACAAATTTTTCTTGAAATTTCTGCAATCCCTAACCCCACTAGTACCAAACCCAACTCTCAAATTGCCATGAACTGTGGCCTATATATACTGACCCACCCAAACCGTCAATTTTGCGAAACCACAATTTTATACTTCAAAATTTTTTTTTGAATCTACTCTTTTGTTTGATATGTTATGCGCCTGAAGCTACCTGCAATGATGTGGTACTTTGTTTCTTATGAATAAAAGATTCATTTATTAGAATGCAAAAACAAATTTTGTGTTGTGTATACACAACAAAATTATAGAGAGAAGAGCGGAAGCAAGGAAGAGCGAGAGTAAACAGGGAGACAAACAAAGTATTAATTTTTGCATTGTGTATTACAGATTTACAGAGAACCCTATGGACGGTATTGGGACTCGGATGAGCCCTGGATGGGCTTTTCATCGCAACAATTGGACCTCTTGGGCCATAAATTCAAATTATAAAGTATTCTCTTTAATAATGTCATTTGCTTTGGTTGGATCCGACATCATGGATGTGATTTGGTTAAATTCAATACACTTCACTAAGAAAAAAAATTAAAAATTCGTACATATTATAATGTGATACACATTACGATAATGTGATATTAAATTTTTTTGTTTATTTTATGTTTTCTAACATTATTATAATTTAAAATTACAAAATATATTACATCATCTTAATTTCATCACCTTCCTAAACAATGTAATATTGTATTATTGTATTAAGATTACATTAATGTAAGATTACAATAATGTAATAGTATGACATAATGTAACATTATGGCGAACCAAACGCCCTAGTTCAACACTCCTCTAATATGCGTAGGCTCAAACACATGAATCCTACGTGAATATGAGAGTGATATTGCATATTGCACAAATATATTTCCTATATTCTGCACAGGGTCATGATCGTCGTGGGTCACAAAAGCATACTACTGGACATTGTTCGGGTTTTTTTTTTTTTTGAAAGGACATTGTTCTGGTATTTGCCAGTGTACCAATTGGATGACATATAGTAGCAGCTTTCTGATTCTGAGTGTCTTTTCTATTAAAATTTCATGAACTTGATCAAGTCTAACATTTAACCCTTCCCCGTAGTTTGGATCTCGAAAATCCAAACAATACAGCGAACAGGTAGAATGTAGAAACCGTATCATACAAGAATTAACAGAGATCAATCCCTACCAATGAAGAGGCAAAGGCTACTGCCAGGCCTAGGCCCTCTCTCACCATTTGAAAATCTTGTCCCTCCTACTCTATAAAATCGTGAGCAATACTAGCATAAGTCTACATAATTCTATTTTTTAGAAGTAATATAATTCTATTTAAAGGTACTCAACGTGCACCAGTACATAGTAGCGTTTTACAAAGAAATATGAAAAGGTCGTATGAAATAATGGCTTCGATGGAACAAACATGCAAGGAGTATTATATAAAAAGATATTTTGTCATTTATTTAGTATAAATCCATTAATGAGGTACAGAATTCAGATAAGATATAGATTTGAAATTCAAATTAAATAGCAATAATATTATTCTCTCTCTCTCCTCTCAAAAAAATAAATATTATTCTCTCTCTCCCAAAATAGGAAAAAAAAAAAAAAAACCAATCAACACGCCATAATAGTATTTAATAATAAAATTGTCACGCTCCGAACCAAAAAGAGCTAGGCACGTGACAACAGCCACACACTTATAAAGTTTACACTCTACAAGTGTATTAGGCCCTCTTAAACAATTAAATAATTATCCTCAAGAAAATTTCATCAATAAATTTAAAAATATCCTCAATAAAGAAATTCTCAAAAGATCTCCAAAATAATAATCTTCCAACATCAAATAAAAATAAACTAAATCCTTTAAGTCTGAAGGATTACACAAATGGTAATCTTAAAACATAAAAGTTCAAAACTTATTTCATTGATTTCCTAAACTTCACTCACGCGCACATTCTAGCGGAAGCCCAAACATAAGTTACTCTTCCCGATCAAAATCTGAAAGGAGAAAGAGGAGGGGGGTGAGTTGACAACTCAATAAGTAACCAAAATCCTATTAAGTTCTATCCAACAATAGATCTATGAAGTAATAAGATGTAATATGAATCTTCAAAAGTTATACTATGCTATGGGTTTTCAAAAATAACTAAAGAAATTTCATAGTCTTAAAATAATAAGTTGCAAATAGATCACATACTTAATCTTACAAATATATCATAGATGGTTTAGGAAGTAGTCAGTTTTTCATATATCAAAAGCTATAACTTACAATAGGTTCTAAAAATACATAAGCAGTTTTAAAGACTCAAATTATTTCAAATACTCAAATGTAATTCATATTCTTAACAATCTTATGACTATGGTCACGCTATATCCCCATGATTGGGCATTAGAATACCAATAAATAACCTCCATTGGTTTGTGTATCAGAATACCAATGAATAACCCCCATCGGGCCGGGTATCAGAGTACCAATGAATAACCCCCATTGGTTGGGTATCAGAATACCAATGAATAACCCCCATTGGTTTGGGTATCAGAGTACCAATGAATAACCCCCCATTGGTTTGGGTATCAAAATCAATTCATAGTCAATTTGTCCATAATCATATTTTCAGTATTCAAATATTTTTGTGATATTTCTATATTATGTACTTTAAATCAATATAGTTAAAGGAACAATTAAATAAATAAATCATATATTCAATGCTCATATTTATTTGTGAAATTTCTCTATTCTTTACTTGAAATCAGTAATACAATAGAAATACATAGTAAGAATCGTAAACAATTTTCAGTAGTTAAAATACGCAAAATAAAACCCATTAGGATAAGGTTACTTACCTCCAAATGCTATTCCAAAAGAAACTTTTCCTTAACAATTCCCCTAAAATCTTTAGATATCACCTAGAACAATTTTCAAACACTATACTCAATAATCAAATAATTCAAGAAAACTTATAACGGTATCCAGCCAGAAGAGAGACTATTCAAAATAACCAATAATTTCCCACTATCCACTCACAACAATATCCCTCGTAATTTTACAATATTTTTGCTCTCTTTATTTTTTGCCACTAATAGTTCCTAGGAATCAAGTCTATAGTTACACCATACCTATAGGCCTAAAAGGGCCAAAAGTAGATCGTCCATTATTATATTCATGAGTTGATATATATATATATATATATATATATATATAATCACTTAGTCAAACCCTATGCTTCCCCTTTACGCCTCAACCAGCCAAATAAACGAATATAATAATAATAACAATAAAGAAAAGGAGCTGACTTTGCTTTCTCAATGTGGTAATTCCATTTATCATATATACATATATAAATGTATTTTTTTTTCTTTTCTCGCTAGTGCTGCCGACCATAGTTCTCTTTTGGCATGAGGACAAAACTAAGAAAAGCACTATATCAAACCAGAGTCAAGCTCCTGACATGCTTTTACAAAAAAAAATACTATTAGACACATATTTTACCTCCGTAATTTATCACACTACCGACCAACAAAAAACTCTTTTCTATTCACCCAAAATTCAATTCGGTAAACCTGTGCAACACTTACGATTCTTCGCAACACCAGCAGGGAAAAATAGATCTAATTCCTTCTTCGTCTACATCATCATATTTCATTGGATTTATTTATTTATTTATTTATTTATTTATTATATAGTCTCACTATTAGCCAAAATACCCACATAAAAATATACTCTAATTCTAAATAAAACTTAGCTTTAACAAGAAAGAAATTCTTAAGCTCTTACTTCTATTGTGCAGTCAAATCTTCTCTACTTGAGTATTTTGGGTAGTCTCCTCTCTCAAACATCTCACAAGATATCTGACTTAAAATTAAACTATATAAACTAGGGTTTCAACCTTATTTTCTAAAAAACCCCTTAGTAATATTAATTATAAAAGTTGACCCCATAACAAATTTACTTAAATACCCCTCCTTTTATTTTTTTATTTTTTTTCAGGTATTACATTCTCCCCACTTAAAAGAAGTTTAGTCCTCTAAACTTGACATACCCGAGTCCTCAAAAAGATATGGGTATTTATCCTTCATTTCATCTTCTAACTCCCATGTAGCCTCTCTCACAGACTGGTTCCTCCATTGAACCTCGACATAATGTATGGTACGACGCTTCAACTCTTGCTCCTTCTTGTCCCCAATTTTAACTGGTTGCTCTTCATAAGTTAAATCATCTCTTAACTTTAGAGGCTCATAATCTACTACATGACTGGGGTCTGGAATATATTTCCTCAACATTGAGACATGGAAAACATTATGTACCCCTGATAAGGAAGGTGGTAAGGCAAGCTTATAAGCAACTTTACCCATCCTCTCCAAGACTTCAAAAGGTCCTACAAAACGAGGGCTCAACTTACATCGAAAACCAAATCCCGTAACTCCTTTAGTAGGTGAAATCCTCAAGAACACATGATCACCCACTTGGAACTCTAATTTCCTTCTTCTAACATCTGCATAACTCTTCTACCTACTCTAAGCTGTTTGGAGCCGATCTTTAATCACTTGAATTTTATCTATTGTTTGCTGTACAATCTCAGGACCCAACAATCTTCTTTCTCCAACATCATCCCAACATATAGGGGACCTACACTTCCTACCATACAAAGCCTCATTTGGTGCTGCTTTAATACTTGCTTGGTAGCTATTATTATAAGCAAACTCCACCAAAGGTAGATGTTCATCCCATGAACCTTTGAAATCAATTACACAAGCTCTCAGCATATCTTCCAATGTTTGTATAGTTCTTTCTGAAAGTCCATCTGTTTGAGGGTGAAAGGTTGTGCTAAACTTCAAGTTAGTACCCATTGCCTTATGCACGCTCTCCCAAAATTGAGACACAAATGTTTGGTCTCTATCAGATACAATGGATGCAGGTGCACCATGCAATCTCACTATTTCATTAATATACAATCTAGCCAACCTTTCGAGTGAGAAATCCACCCTAATGGCCAAAAAGTGTGCAGATCTTGTCAACCGATCCACAATCACCCAAATTGCATCTTTACCAGTAGGGGTTCTAGGCAGTCCCGTCACAAAGTCCATAGTAATGTCCTCCCACTTCCGTTCTGGAATGGGAAGAGGTTGCGAAAATCCAGCTGGTCTTTGATGCTCCATCTTGACTTGGTGACACACTAGACATTGAGCAACATATTGAGCAATCTCCCTCTTCATGTTGTTCCACCAAAAAGTCTCCCTTAAATCCCGATACATCTTAGTGCCTCCTTGGTGTATCGTGTAACTCGTGTTATGAGCCTCCTTTAGAATTTTGCCTTAAGGTCTGGATCATTTGGTACACAAAGCCGATTACCAAACCTCAAGGATCCGTCCTCATGAATGCAAAACTCAGATGGAAAGCCTAGATTTATCAAATCTCTTATCTTCTGCAATTGTGGATCATTACTTTATGCAATCTTTATTCTTTCAATCAAGGTAGGCTGAACTCTAAGGTTTGCTAGATGTGCCTCTGCTTCATGAAACCGTACTTCTATCCTTATTTTCCTCAAATCTTCCAAGATGTGTTTTTGTGTAGTCAACAATGTTGCCAAATTTCATGCAGACTTCCTACTTAAGGCATCAACTACCACATTGGCTTTTCCAGGATGGTAACTAATAGTCAGGTCATAGTCCTTTAATAGCTCCAACCATCTTCTTTGTCTCATATTCAACTCCTTTTGAGTAAAGAGGTACTTGAGGCTCTTGTGATCAGTGAATATCTCACATTGTTCTCCATACAAATAGTGCCTCCAAATTTTTAGAGCAAAAACCACCGCAACTAACTCTAAGTCATGTGTGGGATAATTTTGCTCATAAGGCTTCAACTGTCTAGAGGCATAAGCTACTACCTTTCCATGCTGCATAAGAACACACCCCAAGCCTTTCCTAAAGGCATCGCTATAAATGGTGAAACCTCCACTACTTGACGGTATGGTGAGAATAGGTGCCGACACCAACCTTCTCTTCAATTCCCGGAAGCTTTCTTCACACTTTTCGGTCCACTCAAACTTAGCTCCCTTTTGGGTCAAGCGAGTCAAAGGCATAGCTAAGTGAGAAAATCCTTCAACAAACCTCCTGTAATAACCAGACATTCCCAAAAAGCTATGAATCTGTCACTTTGTTTGGTCTATTCCATTCAACTATTGCTTCCACTTTCTTAGGGTCAACAACAATCCCATATTTAGATACAACATGCCCAAGGAATGCAACACTGTCTAGCCAAAATTCACATTTTTTAAGCTTTGCATACAACTTCCTCTCCCGCAATAGTTGCAAGACAAGCCTCAAGTGATTCTCATGCTCCTCCACACTCTTGGAATATATCAAGATATCATCAATAAACACTACAACAAATTTATCTAAGAAGGGTTTGAACACCCTATTCATCAAGTCCATAAAAATTTGCTGGTGCATTGGTTAAGCCAAAAGGCATCACCAAAAATTCATAATGACCATATCTTGTACGGAAGGCTGTCTTGGGCATATCAACAGTCTTAATCTTCAATTAATGGTAACCGGAACGAAGGTCAATCTTAGAGAAAACCTGTGCTCCTTGGAGTTGATCAAACAAATCCTCTATCCTTGGTAAAGGGTATTTATTTCAGACTGTCACCCTATTCAGCTCCCTATAATCAATGCAGAGCTGCATGCTCCCATCCTTTTTCTTTACAAACAACACAGGTGCACCCCAAGGGGATACACTAGGCCCGATGAAGCCTTTGTCAAGCAACTCTTGCAATCGTGCTTTTAATTCCCTTAACTCAGCAGGTGCCATCCGGTATGGGGCTTTAGAAATTAGGCTAGAACCTGGTAATAGGTCAATAGAAAACTCTTTCTCCCTATCTGGTGGTAACCACGACAAGTCTTCTGGAAACACATCCGGGAACTCTCTCACTATAGGAATGTCCTCTAGCTTCAATTCACCTTGTTGTGTGTCTCTCATAGTGGCCAGATATCCTTTACACCCTTTCTTCATCATACGTCTAGCTTGTAAAGCTGAAATCACCCGTGAAGAAGTATATGCCCCACTTCCCACAAAACAGAACTCAATCTCGCAGTGTACTTGGAAAATTACCTTCTTCCTATGACAATCAACCATGGCATAATGTGCAGCCAACCAATCCATCCCAAAGATTATGTCAAAATCCCACATCTCCAGCAATGTTAGATTTGCTAGTAATTCTCTATCCGCTATTTTGACAACACAAGACTTGCAAACACTATCAGTAATTACTACACCCCCAACTGGGGTATCCACACATAATTCGGACTCCATAGGCTCAAATTTAAAATTATGTTTCTTTGCAAAATTAGAAGATATGAAGGAGTGAGTGGCACCAGGATCAAACAATGCATAAGCATAAGTTGTGGAAACCGGAATAATACTCGTTGTTAGGTTCTAAAGTTTAGGACTTTATGTATTTAGAACTCTAATTTGTATTGTTGGCAAACCATGATCAAAACAATGTGTTTAGAAGTTTTTAAAGCTAGCTCAAAGTTGTATGTCAATGTAAAGTTGGAATCGAGTTTAATGCAGGAAGCACTGTGGCTTTCGGCCTGGCTCGATCGATCGAAGCTTAGGCTCGACCGATCGAAGCTCGAGCAGATCGCTTTTCTGCAGAATTTTCCAACTCAGCCCTAATTGTTTTAAAACGTTTTTAGGATTTCTTATTTGTCCTAAGTATAAAAGGCAAACTCTAGCCACGTTTTAGTGTTGCTCATATCCAAGAAAGCTTAAAGAATATATTTTCTTAGGGTTTCTTAGGATTTTCAAGGAGGAGATATTTTCTACACCTTGATGATCAATTCAGTTGCTGCCATTAAAGCTTAAAGAATACACAAGCGGGGGTGCTTGTAGGTAGTGGGAATCCAAGAAAGAAGGAGTTCGTAGATTCGGAGCTTGCACGTGGTCGTGTTAGTAAATTCTACTGGTTGGTAGCATTAGGAAGTCAAGCGGGGTGCTTGTAAGTCCTTTTGTATGAATTTCGATTCTTTCAAGATAGTGGATTCAAGTTTACCTTGAGGATAGCTAGGTCAAATCCTCCCTAGGTTTTTACCGGTTTGGTTTCTTGGGTGATCATATCTTGCGTTATTTATTTTCCGCTGCTTTGCATGATTTGATCTTTATTATTGTGATAACCTAGATTTGTTTAATTGGATTAAGTAACAACTTGACTAATTACCTAGGTTTAATCAATTGTTTAAGGGGTCTAAAAACTGTCAAGTGGTATCAGAGCGGGTAGCTCTTTTGTTGTTGATCTTTTGATCACCGAGTTGATCCTTGACCCCTTGGTATGGATTTTTGGAAATTCTTTCTGCTTATTCATCAACTTGCTTACTTTGTATATTTGTCTCTTGTTGAGTTTGTTAAATCTTTCCTTGAACATCCGGGTCTTATCATATGTGGTAATAATTATTTGTGTTATATTGCCTTAACCGCCTTAAAGGCACGTGATTCTTGTCTTTGGTATTTGGATAGTGGTTGTTCCAAGCATATGACAGGAAATAAAGGATTATTCAAGACTCTTTTTGAAGGAAAGATTGGGACAGTCACTTTTGGAGATGGAAGCAAATCTGTCATCAGAGGCATTGGAATTGTGGACATCCCTGGGTTACCGGTCTTTGAAGATGTTTGGTATGTTGATGGACTAAAGGCAAATTTACTCAAAGATCAGTCAGATTTGTGACAATGGACTAAATGTTCTCTTCACTAAGCATGAATGTGAAATACTTGATGGTGGAGGTGATCGTATGTGTGTTGGTGTACGAACAGCGGACAACCGTTATTGATTGACACCAAGCATAAGCAACAAGTGTTTTAGTGCAAAGATTGATCAAGTTGATTTGTGGCATCAACGGTTGGGGCATGCAAGTCATAAGCAGTTAGAAAAGATTTCAAAATGTGATGTTGTTGTTGGTTTACCTAAGTTTGAGAAGATAGATAAGTGCATATGTGGACCATGTCAGATAGGTAAACAGATAAAGTCTAAGCACCCGTCTGTGGCTAGTGTTCAAACTTCAAGACATCCGGAGTTACCGCACATTGATCTTATGGGTCCTGCTCAAGTTCAGAGTTTGGGAGGAAAGAAATATATTCTAGTGGTTGTGGATGACTTTACCAGATATACTTGGGTTGTGCTCTTGAAAGATAAAATCGAGGCTCCCGAGAAGATGATACATCCGTGTAAGATTTTGCAGGTTGAAAAAGATACAGTGGTAGCCGTAATCGAAGTGACCATGGAAGAGAATTTGAGAATACCATGCTAGTTACTTTCTGCAACGAACAGGGCACACATCAAGAATTTTCATCACTCAAGACACCACAACAAAATGGAATAGTTGAACGAAAAAATAGGGTTGTTCAAGAGATGGCATGTGTGATGTTGCACAATAAAAAATTGCCAAAATCTTTCTGGGGAGAAGCGATTAACACCGCTTGCCATACACTAAACCGGGTGTATTTTGGACTGACTCCAAGAAGACTCCCTATGAACTCTGGAGAGGAAAAAGCCTGTTGTCAAGTATTTCAGGATTTTTGGTAATGATTGTTACATTCTACGTGATAGAGAGCACCTAGAGAAATTTGATGCTAAGCGTGACAAAGGATATTTTCTAGGGTACTCGTCTACTAGTAGGGCATATAGGGTGTACAATCTGAGAACCAAAACTGTCATGGAATCTTCAAATGTTGTGATCAATGATGAAGTATGTCCAGAAGCACATCCAGAAAGTACTACTCGGGTTCAAGATAAGCCAATGGAGGTTAATGACTCTCTCCCTAATGATTATGTTGTGAAGCATAGTGATGAGGAGCTAATAGTGTTGAATGATGCAATATCTGTGCCATCAAGTCCAAAACCATCCACTCCAGTTCATGAGACTCAACAGTTTCAACATGAGTTTAGTCATTCATCGAACGTAAAGGTACGTCTAGATCTCTGGTTAAAGGTCCTTCCTCTAGAATAAGGCTGAATCATCCCTCCTCAAATATATTGGGAAGTCTGAATGACAATATAAGATTAAGGTCAAAAGCCTTAAGTGTAATTACACACTCATGCTATCTGTCCCAATTTGAACCGAAGAACGTAGATGAAGCACTTCAAGATGCTGATTAGGTGAACTCTATGCATGAAGGACTTCATCAATTTGTTCGGAATGATGTGTGGGAATTAGTTCCTAGACCAAAGGGTGTGAATGTAATTGGAACTAAGTGGATCTTCAAGAACAAGTCAGATGAACATGGCACTGTCATCAGAAATAAATCAAGACTTGTTGCTCAAGGCTACACACAAGTGGAAGAGATTGACTTTGATGAGACCATTGCTCCAGTAGCAAGATTGGAATCCATTAGGATATTGCTGGCTATAGCTAGTCATCTAAACTTCAAGTTATATTAAATGGATGTCAAAAGTACTTTCTTGAATGGAATGCTGCAAGAAGAAGTTTATGTTGAACAACCTAAAGGATTTGTTGACCCTAACTGACCGGATGATGTGTATAAATTGAAGAGAGCACTGTATGGTTTGAAACAAGCTCCATGGGCTTGGTATGATAGATTGACTGCATATCTTATTGAGCACGGCTTCAAAAGGGGATTTGCAGACACTACTCTCTTCATAAGAAAGGATAAGAACAGTTTTATTGTAGCTCAAATTTATGTAGACGACATTGTTTTTGGTGCTACTAATGACTCTCTTGCTCATTCTTTTGCAGATGAAATGAAGGCAATGTTTGAAATGAGTATGGTTGGTGAACTAACATATTTCTTGGGATTACAGGTGAAGCAAACGGATTCAAGGATCTACATCAACCAAGCCAAATACGCAAAGAATCTAGTCAAGAGATTTTGACTGGACCATGCCGCCCATGCTAGAACACCAATGGCCGCCAATGCAAAACTAACAAATGATCCATCAGGTGAGTTTGTTGATGTTACACTATACAGAAGTATGATTGGATGTTTGTTATATTTGACTGCTAGTCGGCTTGATATTGCTTTTAGTGTTGGTGTTTGTTCAGATTTCAGTCTAATCCTAAGGTTTCACACTTAAATGTTGTCAAAAGAATAATTAAATATGTTTGCCGAACTTGTGACTATGGATTATTTTATAGCAAAGAGTATAATCTGTCTCTTGCTGGTTTTTTTCGATTCCGATTGGGCGGTAATGCCGATGATAAAAAAAGCACCACTAGTGGTTGTTTTTATGTTGGTGCTAACCTTGTTGCTTGGATGAGCAAAAAGCAAAATTCTGTGTCCTTGTCTATCGCCAAGGCAGGAATATATTATTGCTTTGGAAGTTGTTACTCACAACTTCTTTGGATGAAAAAGGTTTTAATAGATTATGGGATATCTCAAGATACCATGGTGGTTTATTGTGATAACTCTAGTGCTATTGACATATCTAAGAACCCTGTTCAGCATTCTAAGACTAAGCATATAGAGATTAGGTATCACTTCATTAGGGATCTTGTTGAGAGAAAAATTGTGTGTCTTGAGTATATTTCTACCGAGCGTCAGAATGCCAACATTTTTACCAAACCTCTTGATAGAAGTAAGTTTGAGATTCTTCGTCAAGTGATTGGTGTGATTCTGTATCCTTGATTTGTCTTTGGCCTCATGGTCCTTGTGCTTCAATGCTCTACCCTTTGTGACCATTGTTCTTTGGTTTTGTTCTTTTTTTTGTCTCTAGGATTTGCATAGCATAACATTCATGCATTTCATTCTAGGTGTTTTTTAATTTTATTAAAAAAAAAAAAAGGGAAGCACATTTCGTTTTTGCACTATTCTTCTTGGTTTTTGAGAACAAGGTTGGTCAATTTATTTTCACATAACATGTCTTTTGTACCTTGTTTAGCTTTGATGAGCTTATTTATTGCACTCTACTAGTTGAAGATTTGTAGTGCATGTTGTGTGGAAAAGATGTGTATGGTTTTTGATTACTATGTCTTAATCTTGAAGTCACATGTTTTTAAATGTTGGACTTGAACTTTTAGAGAAAGGCATAAATAATCATCTCACCACTGTTCACTAGCCAATCATGAACACCTTAGTACATATCATAAGATTCTGTGCTCGAGAAAGTGTAGCACATGCACAAAAAGAACATAAGGTGAAGCCTCGGTAAAAGTGCTTAATTCTTAAAATCTAATTGGTGTGTACTATTAGGCTTGATGCCAAACTCACATAAACTTAAAATTGGAATGTATATTATGAGGCATAAATACAAGAAACTTACATGATTGCAAGCTTATGATCTAGGAGATGTGGGAGTTATATGATGTAACTCTTTAGGTGATAGCCTCTTTTAAATTCTTTGTGATGAATTTTGTAGACTTTGTGATTGATTGCTATTCACATATCACCTCACATGTATCTCATGTCTTTGCTAGTCGCACACACTACACGAGTTACTCTTTGCTAAACATTGTACATGTTATTGTGTGTGTTTATGGTCCGACCAACCAAGTTTTTGCAATCACTTTGAATTATGTGCAAACTAAATTTGTTGCTTGAAAATTTGTGGAGAATGCAAAATTTTGTTTCTGGGAATATTGGGCTTAAAATTTTTGTTTGGAAAATCATATCATCTCATACTCATGCATTTTTGTTCTTAAATTTCAATGCTTTGAGTCAAATCAACTTGTTTTTCAAAAATTGTGTTTTTCCTCAAAAATATGGTGAGCCTCTGTCTGATTCGATCGGTCCATTCTGTTTTTCGACCGATCGAAATTTTTAAAATTTTAAAATTTTTGAGAGAGGGAGTCTCTATCTGTTTCAACCGGTTGAGGCTGATTTTCGACCGATCGAAACTCGTGAATCAGGTTTTTGAAAAAGGCAGAATTGGACTTTTTCAAACATCTTTTTCAAATAGTTCTTTTCCTTTCTCTCTCTCCGCGTTGGCTCTTGGCTCTACCAGTCAATTTTTGTCGTTTTCCTTCAAGATTTTTGCAAGGTTTTTGTCCTTAGAAGCCGGTAAGACCCTTTTGCCCTTTTTTTTCAAGTTTATTTCTTGTTTTCATGCATTTTTCATGCATTATCATGGGTATTTTCGGCATCTTCAAAATTATTGGGGTTTTTGATGATTCAAGTCAATTCTTGTGTAATTGATCAATGGGTTTTTGTGCCATGATGTTATATTGATGTTCCCTATAGTTTAATTTGATCAATTTGTTCCGAATTGGGGATTTTGTCAAATTGGCTTAAATTGATGAAATTGGATTCTCCAATTGATGTATTTGGATTCTCCAATTGATGTATTTGGTCATTATTTTTGTTATTATATCATGTGTAATGATCAATTCATCAATTTTTTTAAATTGATCAAGTGGTTTCTATATTTTGGGGTTTTTGTGTTTAAAACCTTATTGTGCGAGCCAATTTTGTAATTTGAACCTTTTTGACTTAATTCACTGCATTAGAACATGCATCATGACATTTAAACTTGTTCATGCATCATATAGATTTTGATTCTATATTTTTGTTTTTGTGCTAACTTGCAGTCCGCCCTTGGTTTTTGGTTTTGTGGTTTTTGTTCTTTCGCTCTGTGTTTTGATCCTTATCTTAGCACCATGCTTAGGAAAACTAGAGCTCATAGGACCACTTCCACTTCCTTTGAGTTTCCACCTAGAGTAGAGCTGTTTAAGAATGATAAGTGTAGAGAAGCCTATGACACCTTGAACTGTAGGCATAAGATCTAGTATGAGTGAGCTGTTGTGTTAGATGCGCTTGATCCAACCATTAGGGCCAATTTTGAGTCTAGGGGTTGGTTGCCTCTCGTAGAGATAGATCATCTACCTCTGACCGCCTTGATTAGAGATTTCTACTCAAACCTCTCTTGCCACATCTATGATTCCATAGGAGTTGGATACGAGGTGTAGAGTTCACCATTACCCCTCGGGTAGTGGCCGAGGCTCTTGGGGTGCCGGTTGTTCGGGATGCTGACTATCCTTATGATGAGTCACCCTCTTTAGATGTTGTCATGTCTTACATCACCGGGTCATCTGTCCGGTGGGGTTTCGATCCTCGGATCACGTCCGCCGAGCTTATCGAGACCGCCTATCTCTTCTTTAGGATTGTGTGTCATTCCTTATGGCCTATCTCTCACTTCCACACCATCCCTTTAGAGCGATGTGTGTTTTTGTACGCCTTTGGTTCTCAAGCGTCCATCAGTTTTCCTCACTTGTTCCTTCGTTCTTTGAACGAGGTTCATAGGAGTTCTGCCGTAGGGCATGCGCCGATTCATCCTATTTTCATTCATAGGATTCTGCTCTACTTAGGTCTAGATGGTTTTCCGTCGAGTGAGCCTGTTCATGTGATAGCTCCCATAGGTGCCACCTTTCTTCGTCGGAGGGCTGCTCGGTTGAGAGTTCCTCCTCCTCGTCCTAGAGGTGCGTCATCTAGTAGTGTTCCCCTCCTCCCTCTTCTACAGTACGATTCTTCTTTGAGACTTCAGTCTTGCTTTGTTGATGCCGATGTCTTTGTTCCTCCACCAATCGCCGGATGATTCAGACATTCGTCGCACGTTGGATCATGTCTTGACCATTCAAGCGGCTCAAGGACAGATTTTGGTGGACGTATTTGATGAGATCCGTGCCTTGCGTGCGGAGTTGGTGCGATTTAGACCACCTCCTTTTTTATGATGGATATCTTATTTGCCCTTTGGCATTCCGTCACAAAAAGGGGGAGTAGTTGTAGGTTTTTTGTTTTAAGGGGGAGACTTTTTGTTTTTGGTTGGAGCTTGTGGAGTTTTAGATTGTATCTAGGTGCTTCACTGTGTACTTAACATTTTTAGCTCTTACCTTGTTTTTGATGGGATATTCATGTTAGGGGGAGTTTTATGTTTTTGTTGGTACTTTATTTGTTTCTTGTTTCAAATTGCTTATTGATTTATATTTATGAGTTATTCATTGATATATGTCTTTATTTGTGTGTTGTTTGAAATCAAGAAGTTATTTTGTTTACTTGTATCATTTCCACACATGCGGTTATGCATTTTGTTTAGTGTTTCAGGAAATATACAGGTTGATTCAATTGAGTCATTGTCTACACTTGCAACTAATGGATAGTAGTTAGGATTGAATTTGGTTTATGAGCATTATTTTGTAAAGGGCTTTTCATTTTGTAAACTTTGAGCTTCTAAGTTGTGTTTTGTCACGGATTGCCAAAGGGAGAGTTTGTTAGGTTCTAAAGTTTAGGACTTTATGTATTTAGAACTCTAATTTGTATTGTTGGCAGACCATGATCAAAACAATGTGTTTAGAAGTATTTAAAGCTAACTCAAAGTTGTATGTCAATGTAAAGTTGGAATTGAGTTTAATGCAGGAAGCTAATCGTGGCTTTTGGCCTGGTTCGATCGATCAAAGCTTAGGCTCGACCGATCGAAGCTCGGGCAGATCGCTTTTCTGCAGAATTTTCCAACTCAGCCCTAATTGTTTTAAAACGTTTTTAGGGTTTCTTATTTGTCCTAAGTATAAAAGGCAAACCTTAGCCACGTTTTAGTGTTGCTCATATTACGGTTTGTGTAAATCTCTTGTGAGATCTAGAGGAGCTTTCCTTTACACAAACTTAGGGTTTTCAAGGAGGAGATATTTTCTACACCTTGATGATCAATTCGATTGCTGCCATTAAAACTTAAAGAATACACAAGCGGGGGTGCTTGTAGTTGGTGGGAATCCAAGAAAGAAGGAGTTCGTGGATTCGGAGCTTGCACGTGGTCATGTCGGTAAGTTCTACTGATTGGTAGCATTAGGAAGTCAAGCGGGGGTGCTTGTAAGTCCTTTTGCATGAACTTCGATTCTTTCAAGATAGTGGATTCAAGTTTACCTTGAGGATAGTTAGGTCAAATCCTCCTCGGGTTTTTACCGGTTTGGTTTCCTGGGTGATCATATCTTGCGTTATTTATTTTCCATTTGCTTTGCATGATTTGATCTTTATTATTGTGATAACCTAGATTTGTTTAATTGGACTAAGTAACAACTTGACTAATTACCTAGGTTTAATTTATTGTTTAAGGGGTCTAAAAATTGTCACCTGTTACCACAGCATTAGAAATATTAGCATCCTGTTGAGTGAGTGCATAAACCCTTCCTTGGATCTTGGGCTTTTGGCTTGCTCCCCGATTCTATCCTGTTGTTGGTCTTGGGGTGGTCTGAACCTCCTTCCGTTGGGGACACTCGGCAGTCTTGTGACCCCTTTGTCCACATGAGAAACATGCTCAAAGATTCCAGTGGCAATCCTTATCCGCATGAGGCCTACCACATCGAGAGCACTTTGGCGGTGCCTTGGTATCAGCACGTTGTGTTCCTTGCTTCTTGGCTTGAAAGCTGGAGCTTTGCTCTTCTTGCCTAGGCCTCTTCTTCTGGTTATTATCTCTATGAGCTTCATTAAGCCCCATCTCCATTAGTAAAGCCTTACTCACCACCGCCCTAAAGGTAGTCAACTCAAAGGGCATAACTCCTTGCTTAATTCTAAACCTTAATCCATCTTTAAACCTTCGAGCCTTAGCTTCTTCATCCACCACCATTGTTGGAGCAAATTTGGCTAACTTGGAAAATTCTGCTTCATCATCGAGCAAACTGTCATGTTACCTTGTGTCACTTTGATGAACTCTTTTTCCTTCTGAAAACGGATGCTCTTAGGATAATGTTTCTCATAGAATACAGACTTAAATAGCTCCCAAGTCCAAGGCTCAGTCTATTGGCCACGTTTTTCTTCTTCGGCCGCCACAGTCATAAGCATCTCCACACAACATATAAGTTGTAAGGTTGAATTTATTCAACCATCTAATTGGCTTTATTCCGTGCCAAATTTGCTTGTAATTCAGCATTTAGTAACCCTGTATTTAGGTGGGATTGTTGTAAGGGTAGTGAGTGAGATAGAGTGAAGATTGCTCAAGAGTGTGCAAGAAAACAGAGTGTCGCGGCTGGGACTCGCGGCTGGACTCACGGCTTCAACCCGCTGAGACCGCACACGTGCCAAGCATCTTTGGAAGATGAACAGTCATGCTAGCTGGAGCACTACAGGACAAAACAGGACAATCTGGCCATACGGTTATCTCGCTGATCGAACTCGCGACTTAGTCAAGCCGCGAGGTCAAGCCGCGAGCCACCCCCGTTTTGGAAAAACCCGACGTTTCGCATTCCTCTCCACACTAGTATAAATACCCTTTTAACCCACGATTGAAAGAGAGCTTCCAGAGAGAATTTTGAGAGAGAAACCCTAAAGAAAAACCAGATTGTTTCACCCACAATCTCTACCTTAGAGTCTCATCAAATTCCCTCACTCTCTTCCTCTCCATTGTCAAATCCTTGAGAGGCCTTATACCAAACCTGGTTCTCACCATTTTCATCTCTCGTGAGACAGTCGTTTGGAGTTCGGGAAGCGATTAGGAAGGAGCCAATCTTCATTGGTTGATGCTACGGTGTAGTAGCGGAACCGGAAAGCTAGAAAAGAAAAAGGTTCGGCGCAACCTCGTTGGAGCAAGAAGCTTGGAGGGCTTAGGTGCATTGGGTAGATTAGGCTTGGAGGGTCTATTCTTTGTCCTTGTATCCCAACCGTATTTTCTAGTGGATTGATTACCGCTTGGAGGGCGGCGAAGAGGTTTTTCGCCGAGGTCTTCGGTTTCCTCTTCGATAACACATCCGGTGTTATCTCCGTGTTTGCATCTTCCTTCCTCTCTATCTCCGCCTTTATTTTATCTCTTTGTGATTCTTTTATGTTATGGCTTAGATAGTGTTTAATCTATTTCTCTTTATAGCATATGTTAAGTTTCCGCACACTTGTTGTTTAACATATTGCTTGTGTTGATTAAGTTTATTTTTGGGGTCTAAACGTTCAAAAGTGTTTTATACACGTTTTTGAACTTTCAATTGGTATCAGAGCGGGTACACAACTGTTTGGTTTCATTACCATTGTGTGATCCTTGACTCCCTTTTGAGATGGATAGGTCTCAATCCCTTAATGCACCTCCATATTTTGATGGTAGTAATTATGCCTTTTGGAAGGTTCGCATGAGAGCCTTTTTATGTTCTATTGATGAATCTGTTTGGGATCTTTGTTGAGATTGGTTGGATTAAACCCGAGGCAGCCAAATCCACATGGGATAAGGCAGCACTTGTCGCATCTAATGCTAACAAGAAAGCACTAAATGCTATTTTCTCGTGGTGTGTCTCCGGATGAATTTCACAGATTTCTCACATTACCATTGCCAAAGAAGCATGGGAGATTCTGGAAACAACTTATGAAGGCACGAAGAAAGTGAAAGATACCAAGTTACAAATGCTGACCACTCGGTTCGAGGAGCTCAAGATGAGTAAGGATGAGTCTTTCGACTCTTTCTATGGGAAGCTAAACGAGGTGGTTGTCGATAAGTTTAACTTGGGGGAGAAAATGGAGGACTCAAAGATTGTGAGGAAGATCCTTCGATCATTGCCGGAAAGCTTTCGTGCAAAAGTGACAGCCATTGAAGAGAACAAGGACCTTGATGACATCAAGGTGCAGGAGCTGGTTGGTTCTCTGCAGACGTATGAGATGTGTTTGCCAAATCAACGAAAGAGTAAATCTCTTGCTCTAAAGACAATTAATGAGAAGGTGGAAGATCAAGACTCATTGGGAGAAGATGGGGTTGACAAAGATGTAGCTTACCTGGTCAAAAATTTCAAGAAGTTTTTGAAATTTAAAAACAATGGAAAATTTGATGATAAGAGAAAATTCCAAAATTCTGGAAGGGAGAAGAGGGACTTCAAAAAGAAAGATGGAAAAGAATCCCAATCCACACAAGGTGTCACTTGTTTTGAATGCAATGGGCATGGACACTTCAAGAAGGAATGTCCTAATTATTTGAAATCGAAAGGCAAGGTGTATGCCACAACCTTGAGTGATTCGGACTCGTCCGACTCGAGGAATCGAAGAAAGTGTGATGGAGAGGGGAACTATTCAGCTTTCATGACTATTGCACATGTTGAGTCTTCGGATGAGTTAAATCGCTTGTACAAGACCTTGGAGAACATAGTGATGATGAATCACTAGGAATTGTTGAAGAATCGAATCTTTCAAGAAAGTGAAAGCACAGCAAATCTTCAAGAAAACTATAACTCACTCTTGGAGAAGTCCGGTGAGTACACAAGGGTTGCCAAGGCTGCTGTGAGAAAGATGAAGAAGGCCGAGGAGGACTACAAAAGTCTCCTAATCCGGTATAAGGAGGCCAAACGCGAGATTGAAACTCTGAATGGTGAGCTGTCCGAAGCTTACACTAAAGTGAGATTTCTTGAGAATGAAGTTGTGCAAGCAAATGCTAAGATAGAGAGGGTCACCACCAAGAAGCTAGATGATGTTATATCTTCTCAAAAGAGCTTTTCGGACAAATCCGGATTGAGGTATACCGGAGGAAGTAGTTCATCTGTAAATATCACTAAAGAAGTGAAGTTTGTGAAGGCAAAAGATCCAGTTGTAGATGAACATACTGGTGAGAAGGTCGAGGTGGAGGAGAAGAAGAATTTGGTGAACCAACGGATGCTAAATCCCCGTCATCAGTCTGTGGGCAGGTGTGAATCTCATGCCAAGTCACGTCCACGACCATAAAGAGGTCCTAGAGGAATGTATGTGTGCCATTATTGCGGACTTCAAGGGCACACTCGACCAAATTGCCAAAAGTCGAGAGCAAAGAACAAAGTGCAACTCCTCAAAGGCCAAGAGGACCAAGAATTGATAGGAGAACTTGGGCGGGTGATCAACCTAGAGAGCAAAATGGCGATCCCGGAATGGTGAACGTGATGAAGGTGATTGGTGCATTCACCAACTGCTTGGAAAGCTTCTCACGAAGGTTTGAAAGCCCTAACTCCCGTACCCAATCCGTTAAGGAAATCACCCCAAACGCAAGTGTTGTGTGGGTGAAAAGGGGTACTCATGCATAAGCATTACAACATGTCCATGCATTAATACTTCCTATGCTTTGTGACTATGTTTGTTTGGTTTGCTTGCTGGTATTGATGTTGGTTGTTTGCTTAGTTTCTTGTGTATTTTTTTGTTTTGTTTGTTTTATCAATCTTTTTGTGTCTTGTGTCAAAAATCCAAAAATTACATAAAAATTTGAAAATCAAAAAGCTTGATTGACTTTGTTGAGTTTTGTCTTAAAACTCATTTTTGCCTTGTACCTTTGTGCTAATGGCTTTGTGCATTTTCGAGCATTGCTTGTATTCATGCACTTATATCACTATGGGAAAAATCTTGAAATCTATGTGATTGTTGTAAATAGATCTTCAAACTTGTCATGAATGATTAGTGAATGGTTATGTTGATATTGAGACATGCATAGACTTGTGTCTATATATCTTCTCACTTTTTATTTTTGTTTTGCTAAAAAGAGCTCACCAAATGTAAATCTCCAAATGAAAAGAGATATTGAGCTGCAAAAAGCCTGTCGCACATTCTAGTATTTGACTAGGAAAAAGGGTAAGCGACCTTATATTAAAAGTGAAATTTCTTTCAAAAAGGCCAAAGGCCTGTTCTTCAAAGAGAAATGTTATATATCCCTCTCACAATGAGAGATGAGTGCCTAAAAAGATCAAATGTTATGTCCGAAAGTGGAGTCAAATGAAAAGCTCCGAGTTATGTTATAAAGTTATGTGTGGGAAGTCATATATTCATATTTCTATAATTGAGGTTGGTCACATGATCTAGTGCTAATTGTGTATGCCTTGGTTGAATTGATCATTGAAGCTTCACATTAGACAAAGGACTATCTCATTGTTGATATCCACACACAACACACAAGTTTATGTTCGATAAATGCCATATTCATTTGTGTGATTGTACTTGATGAAATATGTTTTCACATGCTCAATCTTTGTTGTTTCAAGTACAAAAAGATTTTTGAGTGTTTTAGGTGTTTTTGGAAAGTATTTTGGTTGAAAAATCTGAAAATTTCAAAAATACAGTTTTGCCCTGATTTGGCGGCTCAGTCGCGGGTGTGTCAAGCCGCGGGCCTCAGCCGCTTCTTCGCTGGTCATTTTTGGCGACTTGTTCGCGAGTAGAAGGTCCAGTCGCGAGTTCACTCAGAGATTTTCGCGGCTCAGCTCGCGACTCACTCGCTGGTAGACCTTCCGGTCGCGAAAAACACTTAGAAAAATTTTTCAAAACTTTGTTCTTTTGTTTTTCGGCGGCTTAATCTGGCGACCGTGTGGCGACTCAATCAAGTCGCGAAAATCGCGTGTTTTGCAAAAACAGGAGCAGTTTTTAAACCTTTTCCAGTTTTCCCTCGAATTTTTGTGACTGTTCATCTTCCCTCTAAACTCTCTCCCTCCCAAACACTCCGTGCTCCCTTTTCCAATCTCTTGTGTTGCACTCTTGTAGCTCAAAATCGTCAAATTACAGGTATGGGTTTTCTGTTTTACACTCTTTTCTACTTGATTTTGTGTTTTTACCCTTGATTTTTCACATATGATTGTGTTTTTGAAATGGGTTTGTGTTTTGGTCTCTGCTCCTTGTTCTTACTTAGCTTGTGGATGCTGTTGCTATAGTTTGTGCTAAATGATTGTCATATGCTTATTGCTCTTCATCTTGTGATTAGCTAAATGTTTATTCTATTTCAATCTGATCTTTGAGCTGTTGAGTGATTTCTATTGGCTCGTTTCGAGGATGTGAGTTTTACTGTGCTAGATTTGCATGTTTTTAGTGTGTTAATCTGTGGGATGCTCCTGTTAGGATCAATATGTTGTTTGAATGTCATATCATTTTTCCATTATCTGTCTCAAGGTCGGTTATCCGCCTTTGGGAAAGTTTCACCATGTTGTTCCTGTGTTTCCTATCCTAGACTTGATATATCCATATGTTTGAACTAAGTAGCTCGTTGTTTAAGTTTTGAAGCTTATTTGTATGGTTGATATCTCTCTCTGTTTATTACATGGTACTGACTGGTTATGCACATATATTGCTATATGTTGTTGTGGCCTTTTCTGATTGTTCACAGATGGCTCCCTCACCTCGGAAGAAGAAATCTCTCGCAAAGAAGGTGATAAGAGATTAAAGATGGATCCTAGATTGTTTAGGTCAGTTCACCACTTTGAGAGATACAAGGATAACTTCTTGAATGCAGGAATCATTCAAGAGAGATTTGTGGATTTGGAGGACTTAAGGCAAACTTTTATTCCCAGTTGTTTTGAAGGAAGAGGATGGGAAAAGCTTTTGGGTGGTTTCCTGCTGTGTGTGAACCCTTAATTAGGGAATTTTACTCAAATGCGGTGATAAAGGATAATGAATTGAGTTCTTTGGGTGAGGGGTAAAGAATTTGTCTTGGATGCACATGTCATAGATGAAGTACTAGGGCTTGAAGGTTTGGATGATGAGGAGTTTATCAATTTCAAGGATAGGAGTGTCTCTATTGAAACAGTTCAACAGAGGATAGGTGGGCAGAGAGAAGGGAAGTGTTTGAATACCTTTGCCTTTCCAGTGGACATGAGGGTTCTAACCATAATCATGATGTTTAACCTCTATCCTATTAAGAAGTTGACCACAATCAATTGTGCTAGAGCAATCTTTCTGATGGATCTTAAAGAGAAGAACTTCATAGATATAAGTTCCCACATCTTTGACATCATTGTGGATGAGACAAGAACAACATCTAGACCTAAATTGATCTTTCCAAGTTTGCTAATGAGGATTTTTAGGAGTAAAGGTGTTCCAATTCCTCAAGACATAAGTCACATGTCCACACCCTCCGCAATCAACAAACTTACCCGCAAAAGGATCAATGTTAGGCTTCCAGGAGAAGAAGATGAAGGTGATGAAGGAGAGGAAGTCCCAATGGAGGCGATGTAGAGGCAGCAGGGCCTGCATCCACCTCAACACCCAGGAGGAGTGGCAAAAGGTCTAGAGCTTCAACTTCTGCAGATGCACCTCCGGATGCTTTCCGGATCATTCGGGAAAGGCTTGATGGGATCAGGGCAGTTCAAACAGAGCACTCTGACAGGATGAGAGCCATGCAAGACCAGATTGATGTCTTGGCTGCTACACTTGATGACTTCACAACTCAGTATGACAAGTGACCCTTTGGCAATTTCTGTCAAAAAGGGGGAGTAATTAGTTGAGGATTAAGAAGCAGAAAAGCTTAAGGGGGAGTAATTAGTTGAGGGGGAGCTGCTAAAAACAAAGCGTGGTTATATATGTTTATGTTTTGAGTTCTCTTAGTGGTTTTATGGTTTTGATACACTGTGTTTTGGTGTATAACTGTTTCTAACTCTTTTCATATACTCTTGGTTTAATCTTTAATACATTTTGATGATGTTATTCAGGAAATTCTGTTTTTGTACCCATTTGCTTTTGTAAGCTTTTAGGGTTATGTTTTAAGCATATTTGTAGGCTTTATGGTTTGTACCATGCTTAAGTGCAGCCTTTATGCTATGTTAAAATCAGTACTTTAATCTAAATGTTCTCGCATTTTGGTTTATGTCTTGTCACTCTTGTGCCCTTGTAGGATTGTTCCTAGATGCATATGCCTTGTGTGCTATGCATTGGTTGAGTGTTGAGCATACAAGTGTCTTGCCTTGTGCTTGTTAACTTGTATGTCCTTGTGTTCATTCCAAGTGTGAATGAACACCGTGATCACTACCTTGTGGTGTTCACTTGGTTGATCAAGCTATGGTTTGTGTATTAACTCCATCTTTGCTTGATCTCACATTGCCTGTTTCATATGCATTTATAATTTTCTGCTTGCAATGATCATGGTGTATTGTTGTGTTTCAGGAGTTTATGTTCATATGATTCAAGTGCTTCACTGACTTCTAGAGTTAGGTGTGAGTGAGTTTTGTTCAACTGTTCCCAACTCACATG
Source organism: Quercus dentata (assembly GCA_028216015.1). Lineage (NCBI taxonomy): Eukaryota > Viridiplantae > Streptophyta > Magnoliopsida > Fagales > Fagaceae > Quercus > Quercus dentata. The sequence goes on from CP116455.1 coordinate 9,944,978, forward strand.
TTAAGTCTAGAGTCTGTTTTAGGGTTTTGTCACGGAATAGCCAAAGGGGGAGATTGTAAGGTTGAATTTATTCAACCATCTAATTGGCTTTATTCCGTGTCAAATTTGCTTGTAATTCAGCATTTAGTAACCCTGTATTTAGGTGGGATTGTTGTAAGGGTAGTGAGTGAGATAGAGTGAAGATTGCTCAAGAGTGTGCAAGAAAACAGAGTGTCGCGGCTGGGACTCGCGGCTGGACTCGCGCTTCAACCCGCTGAGAATCGCACACGTGCCAAGCATCTTTGGAAGATGAACAGTCATGCTAGTTGGAGCACTACAGGACAAAACAGGACAATCGGCCATACGGTTATCTCGCTGATGGAACTCGCGACTTAGTCAAGCCGCGAGGTCAAGCCGCGAGCCACCCCCCGCTTTTGGAAAAACCCGACGTTTCGCATTCCTCTCCACACTAGTATAAATACCCTTTTAACCCACGATTGAAAGAGAGCTTCCAGAGAGAATTTTGAGAGAGAAACCCTAAAGAAAAACCAGATTGTTTCACCCACAATCTCTACCTTAGAGTCTCATCAAATTCCCTCCACTCTCTTCCTCTCCATTGTCAAATCCTTGAGAGGCCTTATACCAAACCTGGTTCTCACCATTATCATCTCTCGTGAGACAGTCGTTTGGAGTTCTGGGAAGCGATTAGGAAGGAGCCAATCTTCATTGGTTGATGCTACGGTGTAGTAGTAGAGAATCCGGAAAGCTAGAAAAGAAAAAGGTTCGGCGCAACCTCGTTGGAGCAAGAAGCTTGGAGGGCTTAGGTGCATTGGGTAGATTAGGCTTGGAGGGTCTATTGCTGTCCTTGTATCCCAACTGTATTTTCTAGTGGATTGATTACCGCTTGGAGGGCGGCGGAGAGGTTTTTCGCCGAGGTCTTGGTTTCCTCTTCGATAACACATCCGGTGTTATCTCCGTGTTTGCATCTTCCTTCCTCTCTATCTCTGCCTTTATTTTATCTGCTGTGATTCTTTTATGTTATGGCTTAGATAGTGTTTAATCTATTTCTCTTTATAGCATATGTTAAGTTTCCGCACACTTGTTGTTTAACATATTGCTTGTGTTGATTAAGTTTATTTTTGGGGGTCTAAACGTTCAAAAGTGTTTTATACACGTTTTTGAACTTTCATAAGCTGCATAAGCCACTTTCTCACCCTCAGAGCATTCAAGAACTCTAAATACTTTCTCCATCTCAATAATCCATTTTTCTGCTTCCATAGGCTCAGTAGTCCCCTCAAAAGTTGGAGGAGACAACCTCTTGAATTCAATCATCCCACCATGATTACCTCGGCGTTGCTCCATCATCCTAGCCAAGTTATCTCCAGTAGTGACCTGTTGTTGGACCATTCCAACCAAGGTTTGCATCATCTGGATCATCTCCGGTGGCTGGCCTTGGTTGTGCCTACGGTCTCGGTTCCCATCTTGCTGATTCCTACAATTGCCAGAGTTGATGGGAGTGTTCCTAGTGTTTTTACTGCGAGGTGGCATCCTAACTTCTGTTCATTAAGCACATAACAAACTAACATGTTATCAAACTAAAAAAAAAAAAAGATCAAATACTCATCTAGTATATATATTATACAACGTATCCCCAAATGCCTAATTTTCTACCCCTCTCACCATTTAGTTTCATAAATCAATGCCTAAGGATCCAACACGGAGCTCGATACCATAAATATTGTCACGCCCCGAACCAAAAAGAGCTAGGCATGTGACAACAGCCACACACTTATAAAGTTTACACTCTACAAGTGCGTCAAGCTCTCTTAAACAATTAAATAATTATCCTTAAGAAAATTTCATCAATAAATTTAAAAATATCCTCAATAAAGAAATTCTAAAAAGATCTCCCAAATAATAATCTTCCAACATCAAATAAAAATAAACTAAATCCTTTAAGTCTAAACGATTACACAAATGGTAATCTTAAAACATAAAAGTTCAAAACTTATTCCATTGATTTCCTAAACTTCACTCATGCGCACATCCCAATGAAGCCCAAACATAAGCTACTCTTCCCGATCAAAATCAAAGGAGAAAGAGGAGGGGGTGAGTTGACAACTCAATAAGTAACCAAAATCCAATTAAGTTCTATCCAACAATAGATCTATGAAGTAATAAGATGTAATATGAATCTTCAAAAGCTATACTATGCTATGGGTTTTCAAAAATAACTAAAGAAATTTCATAGTCTTAAAATAATAAGTTGCAAATAGATCACATACTTTAATCTTACAAATATATCATAGATGGTTTAGGAAGTAGTTAGTTTTTCATATATCAAAAGCTATAACTTACAATAGGTTCTAAAAATACATAAGCAGGTTTAAAGACTCAAATTAGTTCAAATACTCAAATGTAATTCATATTCTTAACAATCTTATGACTATGGTCACGCTATATCCCCGTGATTGGGCATTAGAATACCAATGAATAACCCCCATTGGTTTGTGTATCAGAATACCAATGAATAACTCCCATTGGCTGGGTATCAGAGTACCAATGAATAACCCCCATTGGTTGGGTATCAGAATACCAATGAATAACCCCTATTGGTTTGGGTATCAAAATCAATTCATAGTCAATTTGTCCATAATCATATATAACCATATTTTCAATATTCAAATATTTTTGTGATATTTCTATATTTTGTACTTTAAATCAATATAGTTAAAGGAACAATTAAATAAATAAATCATATATTCAATGCTCATATTTATTTGTGAAATTTCTCTATTCTTTACTTGAAATCAGTAATACAATAGAAATAAATAGTAAGAATGTAAACAATTTTCAGTAGTTAAAATACGCAAAATAGAACCCATTAGGATAAGGTTACTTACCTCCAAATGCTATTCCAAAAGAAACTTTTCCTTAACAATTCCCCTAAAATCTTTAGATATCACCTAGAACAATTTTCAAACACTATACTCAATAATCAAATAATTCAAGAAAACTTATAACAAAAGATTCAGCCTTAAGAGAGACTATTCAAAATAACCAATAATTTCCCACTATCCACTCACACCAATATCCCACGTAACTTTACAATATTTTTGCTCTCTTTATTTTCTGCCACTAATAGTTCCTAGGAATCAAGTCTATAGTTACACCATACCTATAGGCCTAAAAGGGCCAAAAGTAGATCACCCATTATTATATTCATGAGTTGATATATATATATATATATATATATATATATATAATCACTTAGTCAAACCTATTGCTTCCCCTTTACGCCTCAACCAGCCAAATAAACGAATATAATAATAATAACAATAATAATAACAATAAAGAAAAGGAGCTGGCTTTGCTTTCTCAATGTGGTAATTCCATTTATCATATATACATATATAAATGTATTTTTTTTTCTTTTCTCGCTAGTGTTGCCGACCATAGTTCTCTTTTGGCATGAGGACAAAACTAAGAAAAGCACTATATCAAACCAGAGTCAAGCTCCTGACATGCTTTTACAGAAAAAAATACTATTAGACACATATTTTACCTCCGTAATTTATCACACTACCGACCAACAAAAAACTCTTTGCTATTCACCCAAAATTCAATTCGGTAAACCTCTGCAACACTTATAGTTACCGCAACACTAGTAGGGAAAAATAGATCTAATTCCTTCTTCGTCTACATCATCATATTTCATTGGATTTTTTTTTTAATATATAGTCTCACTATTAGCCAAAATACCCACATAAAAATATACTCTAATTCTAAATAAAACTTAGCTTTGACAAGAAAGAAATTCTTAAGCTCTTACCTCTATTGTGCAGTCAAATCTTCTCTACTTCAGTATTTTGGGTAGTCTCCTCTCTCAAACATCTCACAAGATACGCTGACTTAAAATTAGACTATATAAACTAGGGTTTCAACCTTATTTTCTAAAAAACCCCTTAGTAATATTAATTATAAAAGTTGACCCCATAACAAATTTACTTAAATACCCCTCCTTTTATTTTATTTTATTTTATTTTTTTCCGGGTATTACAAAAATAATGTGAGGCCGATGTCTGTCATCCACACTCCATGCTGGTTGTAAGGGCAGAGCTTTTGGGTATGTTCTTCTACTTTTCTTCAGACTCACTAAACCCAGAACATGATCGTGGGTTTAGTTTGGGTACAATTAGTTTGAACATGAAAAATAGAAAAATTTGGGTTTAGTTTTTGGTTAATCTTCATGTTTCGGGTTTAGTGAGCCAACTCAAGTTTCAAAATTTGGGTATGTTCTTCGTGTTCTTCATGTTTAAGATTTAAGTGAGAGTGTTTTGATCTATTTGGGCTTTTATTTTTTACATAATATGTGTTAGAGTAACAGTGAGGAAGAGGTAGGTTATGGCACAAGAACGGTGAGAATTACAGGTGGGTAAAGTGCCAAAATTTAAATCACAAGTAGGCAAATCAAATTAGAGGCAAATCACAGATGGGTAAAGTGTAATTATCCCTAAAAATAAATATGAGTGGTGATAATTATTTATTTAATAAAGTTTCTCTCCAAACTAGTTTAGAAAGAAACCCTACAAACTCATTATATATCTTTATATTGAGTGTGAATTTTAAAAATCTAACCGTTAGATTACATGTTCTTATTACATTCTTAATGCTTACAAAATTTCAAGAAGATTAAAGATCAATTGCTATGTCATCAAATAAATGTTATAATTTCAAGTTTTTGTGATCTAAAGTTGTATATAAAAATAAGTTAATTGATCAAATAGTAAATAACATCCAATTTGAATGAAATTTGATACGTATGTTAAGAACATAAGGAACATAAAATTCAACTGTTAGATTTTCAAAATTCACACCAAAAAAAGAAATATATGAGAAATTTGAAGAGATTCTCTTCAAACTAGTTTGGAGAAAAACTTTATTCATTACTTACCGTGTGTGATGCGTGTAGGATAAGTTGGGCAAACTATACTCACTATAGAATTTGGTGTATCACTTGATGTAACTACAATTTTAATAAATTTTCTATAATTTGGTACAATTATTTGGTGCAACTACATTTTTTTTAACTCAAATTTTATTATATAGTACATGATAGGGAGAGAATAAAATAGTAATTTTTTATTAAAAAAGACTTTTAAAAAAAATTAAAAATAGTTTTTTTTATAAAAAATTTCCTTTGATTTTTTAGATAGTTTTTAAAGATTGTGATAGATGTTATTTATTTGAAAACTTATAAACAAGCATAATATATACCTATAAATAAATAAGATATGCTTAAAAATATATATGAATTAATTAATTGATTGAGGTATCCCAATATGATTATGTCTTAAGTTTTCTAGATTTTTTTTTTTTTTTTAATTTTAGTTTCTAAGAATTAACGTGTCATATATATCTTGTGTGTATGTCCATGCTTCATAAAATAATACTAGAATTTTGGTTCATATGATGGTTCATGGATGGAATGTAGAAAAAATTTACCACTATAACCTTTTGTAGCACAATTCTGTCACAACTCTAATGTGACAGATCGTGAACGGTGGAGAAAAAGTAATGAGTCCAATTGAAAGTAACAAACAACTAATTATAGTCTTCCACAAAAGATAGTTTTAGAAAATGTTGTTGTAATAAAGAGTGTCGTTCTAAAATTACTTGTGAATCATAAACCTAAAATGTAATCCACAAGGATCACAAGATGATGTGGCTACATGCTCCATCCATCGTAAGGGGATTTTTATTAGGAGTAGTGTTTATAATACACATTTACACACATGTGAAAAAACAATTGAAACTCCGACTTGAGGCCAAAATTATTAAAAATTGTGATTTCAATCCACAATTTTAGTTATTTTTTCCTTTGTGCATATAAGTGAGTGTAATAACTTTTATCTTTTTTTATTAGTGCTAGCGTGAGGACAGTTTTATAACAATTTCACATCAAAATCTAGGTAATTAATTGTTACTGATTTTTGTTTGAATTTATCATATTACTTTTTTACCATTTAGAGTTTGCCATCTGAAATTTATTGAGAAAAATTTGTTCATAACTTTATTCATTATATATATATATATATATATTTTTTTTTTTTTTTGAGAAAATATTCATTATATATATAAGTCATGCATTGTAAAGGGATTGCCACGTCAATTATACTTTCTAGAGTTTTATATTCTTCTTGTTATCTTTAATTTATTGCTTTCCTACTTGCTATAAACCATTGTCCTTTACTTTTCTTCAATTTGCAAGCAATCAGGTCTTTCTTTCACAAAGTTTAGCTGTCTGGTTATGTATTCTTTACATGGCATTTCGAGTTCTTGTATAATTTTAGGTTTTCAATTAAATACTAGGCATTAGCTAATGATCTGCATTACTTCTTGTATTTGTAAGACAAAGAGCACTCTCTATGCGTGAAGGTGAATTATCTGCCGGTAGAGTATTCGTTACATGGCGCTTGGAACTTTGGAGTTCTTTCCTAGCTTTATCTTCCTAATTTATCACTTTTCCATAGGTAATGTCTCGCTTTTACTTTTTCTTCAATTTACAAGCCAAGTCTCTTTGTGCTACTCGAAAACTATTCTTTACTTGGCAAATCGAGTTTCCTGGCTTTGTCTTAGTTGATTACTTTGTTATATGAAAGCTAAATTCAATCACTTGCTTTTACTTTCTCTTCAAAACTTGCAAGGTATCTCTCTTTTGTGCAAGGGAAAGATGTCTCTTGGTATTCTTTACTTTTTTTTGCTGAAATGTTGGTATTCTTTACTTGGCGGTTGAGGTTTGGAATTATGCATTCAACTAAAACTTAATTTTTTGGAAAAAAAAAACTAAAACTAAAACTTAATTTCAATGTTTGCCTTTTTGAGTTGTAGTTCTCAATTATATATGTAAATTTTGAATATTTCATACTTCATGTAATTTCTGGGGATTATCTACTGTTTATTACTACAATTGAATTCGTGTGGTTTCCCATGCATAACAAATAATTAAACTGCATCAATAATTTTTTTTTTAAACGGTAACAAATTAAGAAGTTGTACTTATTAGGATCTTTCTTCAAACATGGAAAGCCTTTTGGTCAAATATTACTGATCAGTGATGGAGGGTTGTATCTGGAATAGTTTATGGAGGAATTTGTTAGAAATACTGAATGTAATAATATTGTATTTCTCTCATGAAAAGATATACATGAGTGCCTTTATATAGGAGGTATGTGAGTGCAGTACAAGTAAGAGTATAGTACAAGAATGTGTGCCATACAAGTAATTTAGTTAGGTCTAAAGCCCACAACACTATACACATTAACAGCCCCCACTGAAACTTAAGGTGGATGTGAGACCAACTTGAGGTTGTCAACCAAAGTACGAAGGCGTCCTTTAGGATGTGACTTGATGAAGATATCTGCAAGTTAATCTTTAGAGGAGACTGAGATCAGCTTGAGAGCACCATAGACAAGATGATAATGAATAAAATGACAATTGATCTCGATGTGTTTAGTCGGTTCATGGAAGACATCATTGTGAGCAATATGAATGGCACTCTAGTTGTCACAATAAAGAGGAGTAGCAGAGGATGTAGACACACCTAAATCTTTGAGAAGCCATCGTAGTCAAAGGAGCTCGGATGTGGTATCGGCAAGGGCATGATATTCTCGCCCGAAGATTGGAAGGGGCCACATGAGTTTGTTTCTTACTTCGCCAAGAAATCAGAGAAGAACCAAGATGAAAGCAATAACCGGTGGTGGACTTGCGATCAGTGGGATCTCCTGCCCAATCAGCATTAGAAAATGCACAGAGAATAAGAGGAGATTGAGCAGAGTAGAAAAGACCATAGAAAAGAGTACCCTTTAGGTATCGAAGAATGTGCGAAATGTAAGCATAGTGAGTCGATCGTGGAGCAGACAAATCTTGGCTCACCTGGTGGTGAACAGCATAGGAAATGTCGGGACGAGTGACAGTGAGATAAACTAGGTTGCCAACCAAGCGTCTGTAAAGAGAGGGATTAGTCAATGGTTTCCCTCTTGAAGGAGTCAGATGCACATTAAGCTTAACTAGAGTGTCAGCAGTTTTAGGTTTTGAGTTTGTAATGTTGGCAAACCATGACAAAACATGACAAAAACTAAGTCTCATTAGTTTAGAATGGTCTACATTGAAGCCCAAGACAAAAAACTCAAGTTCGGGATAAAAACAAATGAGTTACAAGCTGGTTGGTTCGATTGATACTCAATTGATGCTAGTAATTTTCAATCGATCCAAAATTGCATATCAGCAAATGTAAAAAGGCCATAACTTGATCATTTGAAGCCCAAATCGCGAGCCATTTTTTTCAGTATTTAAAGGACATTATAAGTTAACCCTAGGTGGGGTTTTGAGAGTTTTTTAGAGAGAGTAGAGTGCATCTTGTGCCTCTTTTGTAGATCTAGGGTTTTGTACCCAAAAGCTCTCTTATATCTTCTACAAGTGTTATTACTTGATAAATCTCCAGATTCGGTGTTGTAGAAGTTGTTGTCTTCTCTAGTCATCAAAGGTGTTGATGATCTAAACCTTCAAGGGTGGTCTTGGAGTCACAAACAGGAGAGTTTGTGTTGCTAAACCTTTGAGTGGGATCTCAAAGTCATAAACGTGGGTGTTTGTGTTTTGCAAAGGCCAAAGAAAGAAGGAGTCCGTGGTCTTAGAGTTTGCACGTGGTCATGTCAGTAAGTTTCTACTGGTGGGTAGTAATAGGATGTCAGTGGTCTAAGTCGCTATTGTAAAACTTCGATTCTTTCTAGTGGATTTGCTTTTTACCTTAAGGATAGCTAGGTTAAATCCTCCCCGGGTTTTTTACCGGTTTGGTTTTATTAGGTTATCATATCGTTGTGTTTTTTATTTTCCGCTGCTATACATTGATATGGTATGTTTATGTTAACCTAGATTTGCTAATTTGACTAAATAATCACTTGGCTAATTACCTAGGTTAATCTGATTATGATTTTAAGGGGTCTAAAAACTATCAAGTGATATCAGAGTGGATAGCTCTTTTGTTTTAGATCTTTTGATTTAAGAGCTGATCTTTGACCCCTGTTGTCATGAATAATTTAAAGTGTCTTTCTAATCATATTTCTATTGATTTTATTGATGCCCGTGAAACTCTTCGTAAGGAATTATTAAAATCTATGAAAATTGCTAAGAGATTCAAGGAAGAGTTAAAATTGGCTAATCTTGAAAAAAAGGAATTGGTTGTTAGAGTAGATGAATCTAATAAAAAGAATGAATTTTTGAGAAATCAAATTTCCTCTCAAGATTAGAAGATGAAAAGCTTAGAACAAGAGTTAGTTGAATCTAAAGCCAAAATTGAAAATTTGACTAAAACCAAGCTTGTTGTTGATAATGTAGTGTTTTTCATTTCTTTTAAGCCTAAAACTAAAAAAGTTTATATCCCTCCTTTCAAGAGGAATAATAAAGAAAAGGCTTGTTTTGCTAGATTAAACAAAGGTAAAAGTTCTGATATAGATGCTAAAGTTTCTAAGCCTATGTCTAAACCTACTGTTAGAGAGCATAATAAAACTGTTTTTGTGCCTACCTGTCACCTTTGTGGTGTTGTTGGTCATATTAGACCAACTTGTTCTTTGTTGAGGCAAAAACCAAAATCTAAGACTAGATTTGTTGTTAGGAATACTGATATTCCTAAATTTGTTCCTGTTTGTCACTTTTGTGGTGTCTCCGGTCACATTTGTCCTAATTGTCATAAATTGAATTTTAAGCATTCTATGTTTCAGTCTAGGATATGTGATGATATTTCTCATGCCATAGGTCCATATAAATTGTTTCATATTATTTTAAAAAATTTAAGCTTGTTGGCTTGTGAAAGGAATTTGCAGGATTTCAATCTTTCTCGGAAGATTGGTGTAATCCCTCAAATACACTCTGCTTCACATGGATTTTCACCTACAAAGCCGAAGACTTGTGCTATATGGGTGAGAAAAAATTCTCCAAGGTGAGTGTTGTTTACTTGTCCTTGATTTAATTCTTTCAATTAATTGTGGACATGTTTTATTTCTGTTTTTGGTTGTTTTGTTTTTTAGGTTATGTTTTATAATAATAATAAAAAAAAATCTAAAAACATTGAAAATTTTCAAAAAGACAAAAATATTTTATTTTGTGTTTAGTTTTATTTTTCTTGAGGATTACATGAATTATGATATCTCTCTTGATTTAGAACATGCTTAACATTATGGAGAAACTTGAATAGTATATGTTATATAAGTGCTAAGTTATTTATAATTTTGTATGAGTATGTACTAGTTTGTACATGTACTCATGGGTTAATTAAGAAATTGATATTTCTTGTTTGTGTACCCTCTATAGCTTAGTTAAGCATTGTCATGCATTGCATTTGCATTGTTCATTTAGCATAATATATGTTTTTTGTTTTTGGTCATAATTTGTTTAAAACCAAAAAGATTTTTGTGTTTTGTATTTCACATCTTGGATTTATAATCAAGGATTGACCATATTATCTTTACATAACATGTTTATGTACCTTGTTTAGCTTGGATGAGCTTATTTATTACACTTTACTAGTTTGAGCTTTGTAGTGCATGTTGTGTGGGAGATGTTTATAGTTTTTGATCACTTTGTCTTGATCTTGAAGTCACATGTCTTTGATTGTGAGACTTGAACCTTTTGAGAAAGACAAAAATAACCATTTCACCACTGTTTACTAGCCAATCATGAACATCTTAGTACATATTGTAAGATTTTGTGCTCGAGAAAGTGTAGCACATGCACAAAAAGAACATAAGGTGTAGCCTCGGGGTAAATGTTAAAATTGGTGTGTACATTATCCCAACTATTTTAATAAGTTTCTACTCAAATAAAATTGGTGTGTACATTATGAGGCAAATTAAGAAACTTACATGATTACAAGCTTGTTTTCTAGGAGAGATGAGAGTTATATGATGTAACTCTTTAGGTGATAGTTTCTTTTAAATTCTATGTGATGAATTTTGTAGAATTTGTACTTGATTACTATTCACATATCACCTCACATGTATCTTAAGCTTTTGCTAGTTGCATACACTACACAAGTTACTCTTTGCTAAACTTGGTACATTATATTGTGTGTGGCCATTCAAGATTAAAGTTCCTTAATTTTGATGCAAAATGTGTTTAAAGTTTGAGATTTGAGGACAAATTGATTAAAAATCTTGTTTTTTTTGGAAGATCTGGGTTGAATTCAAGTGTTCTTGAAAAATTTTTAATCTCATACTCATACATTTTATTCATAAAACAATGTGCTTTGAGGAGTTTCTGCATTAACTTGCTCTGTTTTTCAAATTTTCACTTTTCCAGATTTTCGATCGATCAAAGCTATTTCTTGACCAATCGAAATTGCAATAACAAATTTTGGTTTGAATCTACCTATCTCAATTGGCATTCGATTGATGCTCGACCGATCGAAACTGAAAAATTTTCAGTTTTTAAGTATTTGACCAAATTTTTTTTCATGCATCATTTATGTTTAGGATTCACATGCATTGCATTGAGTTTTTGTATCCATCTTGTAGTTTTGCAGTCATATCTCTAATTGTTTTCACACATAACATGCATACACTTTACTAAATTGGATACTCAACTTGATTTAAAAATTGATTGATTAATTTTTGAGTTATGTACTTTTTAGTATATGCTATTTTTATGTGTGAACTGTAAAAAATATTTTTCTTAAGAGATATGATGGATAATCAATGTGCAAATATTTTCTCTACTCATGTAATTGTTTATGGGTCACATAGTGTCAAGTTTGCATTTATTGAAAGAGAGAATATTTTTTGTCATGTGTATCCTCAACTTAGTTTTAAGTTTGGTTTGTGTTTTTTTTCCCCACCTCCTAAATTTTCCCTAAAACTGTTTTTCCCAAAACTTGTTTTATTTTTCCTATTTTTATAGGGGGAGAAGCTTGTTTTTTCTTTTTACCTTTGTTGCTCTTCATAGGGGGAGTTGCCTCTATTTTTTATAGAGTTGAACTGTTTTTTGTTCCCTTGGTTCTCTTTTTTCTCTCATGTTTACTATCACTCTACTCTTTGTTTGAGTTCTCTTTGTCAATACATGACAAAAAAGGGGAGAAATAAATGAAATGTGGAAATCCTGTTTGTTTGTTTAGGGGGAGTTGAATTTGTTTTTGAAAGGGGGAGAACATAAAAACTTTTTGATGTATCTAACTTAGGGGGGAGTTAGAATTTACTTTTTTTTTTTTTTTTTTTATATTCTGTTTCATATTATTGTTTATATGTCTTTCTTTCCACACATGCAGTGATGTGTTTGTTAAGTGTTTCAAGAAAGACGGGTACATTCTAATCAAGATTTTCTACCTCTTCTTGCAACTTCTAGGTTAGGAGTCTTAGATTGGGATTTGTAATGAATTTGGGAATTTTATTGTATATGGGCATTATGTTGTATGTGTGTTTTGTTAAGGATTGCCAAAGGGGGAGATTGTTAGGTTTTGAGTTTGTAATGTTGGCAAACCATGACAAAACATGACAAAAACTAAGTCTCATTAGTTTAGAATGGTCTACATTGAAGCCCAAGATAAAAACTCAAGTTCGGGATAAAAACAAATGAGTTACAAGCTGGTTGGTTCGATTGATGCAAGTGATTTTCAATCAATCCAAAATCGCATATTAGCAAAATCAGCAAACATAAAAAGGCCATAACTTGACTATTTGAAGCCCAAATCGCGAGCCTTTTTTTTTTTTTCAGTATTTAAAGGACATTATAAGCTAACCCGAGGTGGGGTTTTGAGAGTTTTTTAGAGAGATTAGAGTGCATCTTGTGCCTTTTTTGTAGATCTAGGGTTTTGTACCCAAAAGCTCTCTTATATCTTCTACCGGTGTTATTACTTGAAGAATCTCAAGATCCAATGTTGTAGAAGTTGTTGTCTTCTCTAGTCATCAAAGATGTTGATGATCTAAACCTTCAAGGGTGGTCTTGGAGTCACAAACAAGGAGAGTTTGTATTGCTAAACCTTTGAGTGGGATCTCAAAGTCACAATTGTGGGTGTTTGTTTTTTGCAAAGGCCAAAGAAAGAAGGAGTCTATGGTCTCGGAGCTTGCACGTGGTCATGTTGGTAAATTTCTACTGGTGGGTAGCAATAGGATGTTAGTGGTCTAAGTTGCTATTGTAAAACTTTGATTCTTTCTAGTGGATTTGCATTTTACCTTGAGGATAGCTAGGTTAAATCCTCTCTAGGTTTTTTACCAGTTTGGTTTTCCTAAGTTATCATATCGTTGTGTTTTTTATTTTTCATGACTATACATTGATATGATATATTTGTATTAACCTAGATTTATTAATTTGACTAAGTAATCACTTGGCTAATTACCTAGGTTAATTTGATTGTGGTTTTAAGGGGTCTAAAAACTATCAAACAGTCTTGCTAACAGTGAGTCTAGCTCAAGACAAGAGTTCAGAGGCATAATTGGCTTGTGTAATATAAAGTCCATCTATAGAATGAGTGATTTCAAGACCCAAGAAGTAGCTGAGATGTCCAAGATCTTTCATCTCAAATTGTTGATCGAGAAAATCCTTAAGTTCTTGAATGCCACCGAGGTCATCACCGATTATGATCATATCATCCACATACAGGAGAAGTAAAATAGTGCCTTTGTCAGTACAACGAAGAAATAAGACAAAATCATAATGACTAGCCATCTAACCCAAGCGAGAGGTGGTAGAGCTGAATTTGGCAAACCAAGCTCGTGGAGCTTGTTTAAGGCCATAAAGTGCATGTCGAAGGTGACAAACCTTGTTGGAGTCAACAGAGAGACCAAGAGGAGGTTGTATATAAAATTCTTCACTTAAATCCCCATTAAGGAATGCATTTTTAACATCCATCTGAAAAATGTCCCATTTACTAGCAAAGCGACAAGAATGACTAAGAGGGCACGAATAGATAAGATACGAGCAACCGGAGCAAAGGTCTCTTCATAATCAATCCCATACTCCTATATAAAACCTTTTGCAACGAGACAAGCTTTGTATCGCTCAATGGACCCATCAGAGTGAGTCTTAATCTTGTAGATCCACTTACAACCAACCACAAATTTCCCAAGGGGGAGTGTGACCAAATCCCAAGTATGGTTTTTAGATAATGCATCAAGTTTCTCTTTCATTGCAATCTGCTATAAAGGGTCAGTGGAAGCCTCACGATAAGTGTAAGGCTCGTGTAGTGTAGCAAGGGCAGTGTAACAATGATAGTCGAGTAAATGTGCAAGAACGGATCTTACCCGAGTTGAGTGACGAGGTGGAATGTCTTGTGCAAGATCTTCAAGCGGAGTAGGAGCAGGAGAGCGAGGAGAGGGGACGCAAGCTTAGGGTTAAGGTTAGGTAGCTCGTCTTCGACTTGTTCATTAAAGGGTGAACTAGGAAAAGGATTAATGATATCCGGTGGTTGGACAGAGAAGTCTACAGGAGAATTAGGAGTAACTACGGGAGGATCGGGAGCAACTACAGAAGGAATATGTGCCTCATCCGGAAAAAGATTTAAGACAGAGAAGGAAGATAAGGAGGCACGGAAGTGAAAGAGCTCAACAAAGAGGCCATGTTCCCAAAAGACAACATGGCAGGAGATACGAAGATGATGAGAGACAAAATCATAACACCGATACCCCTTTTGAGTTTCACCATAGCCAAGAAAACAACAAAGCTTTGATCAAGGCTCAAGTTTGTTATGCTCATGTGGCTCAAGAAGAACGAAACAAGTAGAACCAAAGGAGTGAAGGTGGTGATAGTTTGGAGGTGACCCAAAAAGGTGCTCATATGGAGTTTGATTTTGAATAATAGGACTTGGAATGCGATTAATAGCATGAACAGTAGCTTCGCCCCAAAAACGAGCGGGAACATTGGTAGAGAGAAGGAGAGCACGAAAAGTGTCAAGAATATGACGAAGTTTTCGTTCGGCTCTGCCATTTTGCCGAGAGGTACCTGGACAAGTTAGTTGATGAACAGTGTCATAGGAATGCAAAACA
The DNA here is from genome assembly GCA_028216015.1 of Quercus dentata. NCBI lineage: Eukaryota > Viridiplantae > Streptophyta > Magnoliopsida > Fagales > Fagaceae > Quercus > Quercus dentata. The sequence continues at coordinate 9,959,983 of CP116455.1, forward strand.
GCTTGGAAAGCATATTGAGTATACTCAAGAGCATTATCAAATCGAAAAATTTTGATGCGTTTGGAAAAGCGAGTTTCAACCATTTTTGCAAAATTAGAATATACTTACAATAATTCAGAACGATGTTTCATATTAAAAATCCAGCTATAGCGAGAGTAATCATCAACAAAAACAACAAAATATTGAGACCCACCAATACTAGAGACAGAGGAAGGCCCCCAAAAATCAGAATGAATAAGGTTAAAGATATCGGTGGATATTGATTCACTAGTATTGAAAGGCAAAGCTGGTTATTTTCCTAATCGACATGAGACACAATCAAAATTTTCTGTAGACACTGAACCTAACAAATCTCTAGAAGCCAATTGTTGTATCCGAGAGGAAGATGTGTGACCAAGTTGAGCATGCCAAAGTGCAAGGGAAGGAGCAGAAGAAAGCGCAACAACGACAAGAATGAGAAATAAGAGCAACAAGTGGAAGATGAAGGTTGTTTACGAGAAACATACGCCCAACTCTGGGACTGGTCCTAAGCTCCTTAGATTCTACACAATACACCCAGAATAATCAAAGATAATGTGATAACCCAACTTAGCTAATTGTCCCATAGAGAATAAATTGTAAGAAATGTTAGGAACATTAAAAACCCTAGGAACCAAGAGGTGGGAGGTCGAAATGGAACCTATATTATGACCAGACATTGTGGAACCATTTGCTGTGCAAATGTTAAGAGGGTGTGATGCAAGTTTATGTTCAAAAAATAAAGACAAGTGAGGTGTCATGTGATTGCAACAAGCAAAATCCATAAGCCAAGAGGTAGGAGACATACTAGATAAAGTTGTGAGAGAAGAGGAAAAAGATGCATTACCAACCATACAAATGACACTAGTGAAGATGTTTATAAGGTCATCTCTGGAAATGGTGAAAGTGGATCCAAAAGATCGAGATTGTGCAGAGACGGAAGCCATTGGTTGGACACTCTCAATGTTAGCAATGAGAGCAAGAAAAAATCGAAACAGTTGATTTGTTGCAATGATAGCAAGTCTCAATATCGTGGCTAAAACGTTTACAAAAATTGCAAAAACGTTTGCTGGATTGTCGGCGACGATTGCTATAAAAGGAAGAAGACTTGTCCTTATTCTTCATTTAGAAGCAAAATATGCAAAAATGAAATCTACGCGAAAAACTAGGTAAGGAGCACCTGGACTACAAAAGTCAACTCTAGCAAACAAGTCAACATCAAAGTCAACGATCCGATCAACGAAAGTCAATGGTATGGTCAATAGTCCGTCGACGATGACATCAGCCGACGTGGCGGTTGACGTCGGCAGATGTGGACAATGATGTCGGCAGATGGCGTGGCAATGATGACGTCACCTAGGGCCGGCGTTAGCGGTGTAGATCCGGTGCATGAAGAAGACAATCGGAGTGTGCAAGTGCGTGGAGGCGCGTTAATAAAGGCGATTGGCACGTGGAGGCGCGTGAAGAAGGCTATCGATGCATGGAACGCGTGAGCTTAGGCGTAGAATATTTGGGTGGTGCATGAAGGCGCGTGCTATCTCTGATGGCTGCGAGGTTTCCACCAACGTGTAGATTGGCGCAAGACGATCTTAGTAATACCTACTGAAATGTAATCGAAGCAATATTCATGGCGGTAATGACACGTGTAGTAGTTTGTGCGGTGTAGGACTCCTCAATGACGGCGGCTGCAGGTCCAAAACCCAAAGACAACGGCTGGATGACGTTGGAGGTTCAACGGCAAGAGGCTGCGACAATTGTTTTGACGACGGAAGCGATGTTGAGAATGGACTAACACCAATAAAGACAAGACTTCTAAGAAAAGGTTAGAGCATCGCTCTCGATACCATGTTAGAAATACTGAATGTAATAATATTATATTTCTCTCATGAAAGAATATACATGAGTGCCTTTATATAGAAGGCATATGAGTGCAGTACAAGTAAGAGTGTAGTACAAAAATGTGTGTTATATAAGTAATCTAGTTGGACCTAAAGCTCACAACACTATACACGTTAACGTAATTGTTTGTCACTTTGTGAAGACATATATTAATTTGTTACGTTCTGCTTTAATTTGTTGCTTAAAAAGTATGACTGATTAAGATATTTTGTATGCGCTTTCTTTTTAAAGAGTTACACATGGTAATAGTTCATCAAAAACAAAAAGAGTTACACATGGCACTAGAGAATACAAACCTTTCACTTTTCTTCAATTTTGAAAGCAATCAATTCTGTTTGTGCAAAGTTTAGTTTTCTGGTCGAGTATTCTTCAATAATTTTTGCATTTGTTATTCTATTAAAATATTTTCTATGCATTTTTATTAAAGAAAACATTATTTGTGTATAAATATCAAGAAAAACACAATATAATTACAGTGAATTTTTTTATATGCAAATCAATGAGTTATTAATAAGTATATTTTGTTCTTAAAAGTATGCATTGCATCTCATAATTGAATATTAACCAATAAACTACCACCAATTAACAAGACTATCATTATTTAAAAAAATTGCAAGACCGTCTCTTCATGCAAAATTTGCATACGTACTTTTTCTGCAATTTGCAAGACAATTCTCTTTGCTCGTAGATGAGCTGTCTGCTGGTAGAGGTATAGTATGCCTTACTTCAAGTAAGCCACTTGAAGTAAGTTACTTGGCATTTCGGAGTTCTTTGATCACTTTATCTTCTTAATTGATGAGTACTTTCACCTATTTGCTTTGTCTTGCTTTTACTTTTTCTTCAATCTGCAAGGCAAGACTCTTTGTGCTGCTTTAAAACTATTCTTTACTTGGTAATTGGAGTTTTTCTCATGGCCTTATCTTAGATGATTATTTTCCAATGTGAAAGCTAAACTTTATTTGCTTCTATTCTCTTCAACTTGCAAGGCATATCTCTTTTGTGCGATTCGGAGATGTCTACTGCTATTCTTTACTTGGCACTAGGGGCAGCTCCACATTAAGTCCAAGGTAGTCACAAAGCCATACTACAAAATACGAGGGTGATAGCGGCGCTTGCAAAACGTCACTATAAATCCTGATAACACCGCTATATGTCCACCCTGACTTGGGAAAAAAATAATTATTATATATAAATTTATTATAAAAAAAAATTGATTTTTTTATCTTTAAAAAAAATTTTGTGATCACCCTAATTTTTTTAGGGTCCAACGTAATTAAATTTTGGACAAAATATGGTAATAAACTTAATTGTAGACTAAGGTTATAATTCTACTCAATATTTTTTTATTGGATATGAATTTTGACAAATCCATCATTAAACTACATTTTCTTTCTATATCCTCTTCCATAATTGCAAAATTTCAAGAAGATTAAAGATTAATAGCTATATATGTCTCATCAATAAAATGTTTAAATTTTGAGTTTGTGTAGTCTAAAATTATATATAAAAAATATGTTTGCAGACAAATAGTAAACAACATCCGATTGGCATGAAATTTGACATGTGTTTTAAGAATATAAAAAACATGCGATTCAACAGTTATATTTTTAAAATATGTAACTGTGTTAATTTGTTTAGTGGTAGTTATAGCCTTATGCTACAACTAACTTTGTAGCTAAATTTTGGTTCCTTAACAATATATTAGGTTTTTATAAAAAGAATAATAAAAAGCTCAAGAAAAATTCTATTGAACTAAAATTTTGAAAAAGATATAGTTTGTAATATTGATAATGAGATTATTATGCAACGTTTTCAAAAGAATAAAATTTATAGAAATTAGAAATTGTAAGAATTTATGTATTTGCATTTTTTTTTTTTTTATCGTCAATATATGAAATTCTCTCTTTATTAGATTTTATATAATTTAAATTTTTGAATGACCACCCCCAAAAAAAGTTTTGGAGCCGTCATTGGCAGTCGGGGTTTAGAAACAATATATATTGCTTATATTGTTTTCAATTATAAGGAAACAATATTTATAGTTTTCTTTCTATAGCCAAAAAAAAAATTACATTATGTCTCTGTTTACCTAACTCAGAACAAAGATTTCTTTTTATTAAGTAAATCTGTGAAGTGTGAACAATATTTTAAATTATATTAATCTTAATAAAGAAATATTTTAAATAAAATAATCAAATTTTTGGGTTAATAAAATTGAAAGTGCACAATTAGAGTAAAAAAGATATATTTTCTTGTTTAAAAAAGGTTTTAGTAATCATGAAAGTAATGAAAAACATAATAATAGAAAAAGGTCAATTAATTTTAGATAACTTAGATAATAAATATCAATTTTACGTAACCTAAATATATACAAGTTAATACAAGAAAAAAAAATATCAATAATAAAATCTAGACAAAGTTGTTTCCTCCCTCCTCCCACTTTTTTCAAGAAAGGTAACATGGGATCCTAGAAACCTCATCATTTTTACCGCCCTCAAAGCTGAAACATTAAATCAATATACTATACTGGATTAGCATAGTTACTTTTTGGGAAACATTAAATCAATATACTATACTTCGCATACACTTTGGTAATAGCCCTGCTTGTTTTCTTCCATTATTTTGGTGGAGTTTAGTAGGGCCATGTAGTTTGTTTCTTTCTATCAATAAAATTTCTGGTTCATCAAAAAAAAAAAAAAAAAGTTTCATGACAAGGAAAAGTACTAAAAGCTGAAACACTAAATCACTATTGATGATATCAAAATCGTCAATCGAGGTGATCGTCTAGAAGGAAGGACACTCAAGATCGTCCAAAGACCTGCAAGAGAAAAGTGGAAACAAGGAATGTCATTGGTGTGGTGCCACCATCGAGTCTCCGATGATAAAGTCAAATGGCTAGAAAGAGGAATGGTCTTTTGTTCAGTCTCGAGATAAGTATTAGAATAAGGATCAAGAAAATGTACCTCTCTTGGGGTTTTGCAGCACCTATATATACAACTTTCTTTTCCAGCCGTTGGGGGCGTTTAATGGTGGTATCAATACTGTTTCTATAACACCTCTAATGGTCTATTTGGATGTTTAAAAAGGAGGGGGAGTAGAGTAGAGGGAGGAAGACTAATTTAATTACCTTGTTTGGAAGTTTTTTAAGGAAGAAGGGGGAGGGGTTTGGAGGGGTTTCAACTACCTCTAACCTCTCATTTTTAATTCCCCCAAATTGGAGAGATTCGGAGGGAGAATAGAGTAGATAAATTATTGACCAAATGAATTCTCCAATTTACCCTTTCTAAATTAACAAAATTACAAACCTATTATATAAAATAAATTTACATCATACTCACATTCCTTTGCCCCCAAAATCTGACTCGGGTCTCTCTTTCTCCTTCTTCAATTCAAATTTCTATTTCCATTTCTGTTTCTAATTTTTTTCAGGGAATAATTCTTCTAGGCCTATATATATTCCATATAATGATATTGTACAGTGATTATTATTATTATTATTATTATTTTTTGCAATTTGATCCGCTTGTGATATTATTGTTATTGTTCTTGTTTTGGAATTGTGAGCGTGTACGTGTGTATGTGTTTTTTTTTTTCCCTCTCTTCCTCTTATGCTCTGTTTGGCTGGCGAGAAAATGCGGAAATGGAAAGCATGAGAAAACTACAGTTTCCGATCGTGGAGAATTCCTCTCTCGAAAACTCGATAGAGTCATTTGGACAATTTGTCTAGCCGCTGGATATGGAATTGAACGTTTAGTTCAAATTTGTGTTTGGTTTTTCTCTACTTTTCGTCATTTTCTAGGTAACCAAACTTGGTGCCTTTATGCATCAGAAATGAATTTCTAACTTAAATTTACTTTACGTTAGCTGAAATTTATGCGCGCGTAGCTTATATTTTCACAATAGGTTGAGTAATTCTTTTGATTTTGCTCATTGTTGATTTGATTTTCCATTGCAATTCCTCATTTCTTTCTGTAACTCTCACATAATCCTATTCTTTGTTGCAGGTTTTTCATTTTATATTTCATATTGTTGTTTTAAGGTTGTCCCATCAGTAGCTACCACATAAGCGAGAAGAATCAACACATAGCAAAATAAGTTTTGATTTTATTTTATTTTTATTTGAGAAAAATAAGTATTGAAGATAAAAATCATTGGAAATTGGGAATTAAATTAAGCAGTTTCAAATAGGGGTAAATTTGTCTATTTAAATAATTTCTTCTCTTTTCCATCCTCATTTTTAAAATATCCAAACAAGTGGAAGGACTAATTACTCCCTTCCCCTTTACTAATTTAAAAAAAATCCAAACAATGTGAAAAATAATTATTCCCCTCTACTCCCCTCTTAAGGGTGGCAAAATCAACCCAAATCCATTTGTCCACACAAATCTACCCACTTAAATGAAACCCAAACCCACCCAATTATTAATTGGGTTAAATGGGTATTAACCCAATTAACATTAATGTTTATTGGGTTTTAATTGGGTACCCAATTAGACCTAATTATGATCCAACTATCATTTCTACAAATCACTCAACTCTAAAATGCCCCCAAAACCACTAAAATTACCAAAATACCCCCTCAACCTAAAAAATGACTCAAATAACACCTAAACCAAAAAAATGACCAAAATACCCCTAAAACCTAAAAAAATACCAAAATACCCCTTAAATCTAATAAATGACCAAAATACCCCAAAACCTAAAAATTACCAAAATAACCCAAAAACCTACAAAATGACCAAAATATCCCCGAAACCCAAAAAAATGACCAAAATATCCCTAGAAACCCAAAAAATGACCAAAATACCCTTGAAACCTAAAAATGACCAAAATACCCCCAAAATCCAAAAAATGACCAAAATACCCCCAAAACTGGGGTATTTTGGTCATTTTTGGGGTTTCGGGGGGTATTTTGGTCATTTTTGTGTTTTGAGAGTATTTTGGTAATTTTTAGGTTTCGAGGGTATTTTGGTCATTTTTTGGGTTTTTGGGATATTTTGGTCTTTTTTAGGTTTCTAGGGTATTTTGGTCATTTTTGAAGATTTTAGAGTACTTTAGTCATTTTCATTTTAGTGGGATTTTGGTAATTTTAATAATTGGGTAATTGGATGGGTTAGGGTTTACCCATAATAATTGGCTTAGGTTTGATTTGGGTTAGAAGCAATTAGTTAAAAGGGTTTTAATGGGTAAATGAGTTTTATATACCCAACCCAATTATGCCCACTCCAAACCCACCCATTTGCCATCCCTATCCCCTCTCCACTACTCTCCTCCCTTCTACTCCCCTATACTCTCCTCCCTCTCTAAACTTCCAAACAGTGTGTAAGTGGTTTTAGTGAGAAGATTTGGTTTCTTCCAACGTCCGGATTACTTATTGCTGGTGGGTAACGGCACTCCATTAATTGTGGCTTAATGACCTTTCCCTCATCCAGCGCGGGTTTACCTAGACGAGGGAAATTTTTTATTTTTATTTTTTAAGAAGAACCTAGACGAGGGAAACTGGACGATGGAAAATGGACAAGGGAAGTGTATTGGGCTCATCAACTATCATATATAGCTCCCTTCGGAATGAAAAGTCACTATTAGTAGTTAAAAATCTAATGATTCAATGACATTAACTGATCTCACTTATAATAAGAAGAACCGGACCATGGTACCCTGCCCTTAACTCTCCCTTCCCGTATTGGCCGATCAAATGAGTGTGGTATATTAACCAAATAAAGTGTAAATTTTAATCATGTTACTTCTTTGACTAAACCCTAAACCCTAAAAAAATTATAAAATCTTAAATATTGTACCTAATTAGGTTTTTATGTAAATTTTAATCATGTCACTTCTTTGACTAATGTAACACAATGTATTATTTTTCTGCAAACACAAAAAAAATAAAAATAAAAATGAAATTCAACTATGAAGAAATATGAAAGGTCTTCTCAAATGGCTTATTGCATGGAACAAACAAGCAAGGAGTACTATAATATAATAAGATATTCTCATTTAGTAATTAACATCCATTAATAAAGAGTGTGAAATTATTATCACTGTTTATTCTTTACTTGACATTTGGAGTTCCCTAGCTATCTTTTATTAATTTACTTTAACCTCATAAGAGCATTAGCATCCGGGAATGCAAAAAAGACCTATTCTGCATCCTTAAACACTATTTTATCAACCTATTTTACAACTCATCCTACATCCAGATTTTATTTTTACATACAACCCAATAAAATAATATAAAGTACTATTCTCTCTCTTTTTCCTCCCACTCATTTTTTCTCTTCACACACAACCACAAGATTAAAGTAATAATTTTTTTTAATTTTTTATTTACAACTTATGAATACTAAGGTTGCATATATGCAACCTTACTATTCACAAGTTGCAATTTTTTTTAAGTTTATAAACTCGGATAAAGTGAGTTTTGGGTGGCTTGGTTTATAAAATAGCAACTAAGGGGTGTTGAAAGTTCAAAAACGTGTACAAAAACACTTTTGAACGTTTAGACCCCCAAAAACCAACTTAAACAACACAAGCAATATGTCAAACAACTAGTGTGCGGAAACTTAACATATGCTATAATATGGAATTGGTTAAACAACTATCTAAGCCATAACAAAATAAACCACAGCAGATAATGTAAAGGCAGAGATAGAGAGGAAGGAAGATGCAAACACAGAGATAACACCCGATGTGTTATCGAAGAGGAAACCGAAGACCTCGGCGAAAAACCTCTCCGCCGCCCTCCAAGCGGTAATCAATCCACTAGAAAATACGGTTGGGATACAAGGACAAAGCAATAGACCCTCCAAGCCTAATCTACCCAATGCACCTAAGCCCTCCAAGCTTCTTGCTTCAACGAGGTTGCGCCGAACCTTTTTCTTTTCTAGCTTTCGGATTCCGCTACTACACCGTAGCATCAACCAATGAAGATTGACTCCTTCCTAATCGCTTCCCCGAGAACTCCAAAGCGTCTGTCTCACGAGAGATGATAATGGTGAGAACCAGGTTTGGTTATAATGCCTCTCAAGGATTTGACAATGGAGAGGAAGAGAGTGAGGGAATTTGATGAGACTCTAAGGTAGGGATTGTGTGTGAAACAATCTTGTTTTTCTTTAGGGTTTCTCTCTCAAAATTCTCTCTGGAAGCTCTCTTTCAATCGTGGGTTAAAAGGGTATTTATCTTTGGAGTGAAGAGGAATGTGAAACGTCGAGGTTTTTCCAAACAGGGGTGGCTCGCGGCTTGACCTCGCGGCTTGACTAAGTCGCGAGTTCGATCAGCGAGATAACCGTATGGCGATTGTCTGTAGTGCTCCGGCTAGCATGACTGTTCATCTTCCAAAGCATGCTTGGCACGCACGTGCGGATTCTGGCGGGTTGAAGCCGCGAGTCCAGCCGCGAGTCCCGGCCGCGACTCTGTTTTCTTGCACACTCTTGAGCAATCTTCACTCTATCTCACTCACTACCCTTACAACAATCCCACCTAAATACGGGGTTACTAAATCTTTGAATTACAAGCAAATTTGGCACGGAATAAAGCCAATTAGATGGTTGAATAAATTCAACCTTACAGGTGTTTACAACCCCCATTGCTAGTGCTCTGGTGAGGCCAATCTGAAATTTCTCGGTACAAAAGTGAGGAATACGCTAGCAAAGTATCCTTTCCTTGGCATTTGAAACATTTTCCTACTTTATTTGCTGTCTGGAATTTACTTTCTCTAATTTGCAGAGTAAGTTGCTTTGTAAAAATGTATAATATAATTTGCTTAGAAAAAGGATCAATTAATAATTTTCCTATGCAGGTGACCTTTAGCCCCGAGAAAAAGGGGAAAAAATCAGGCAAAATCGATATATTTAGAGTCATAAAAAAAATTAATTTAAATAATAATAAAATAAAATAAAAAAACATAACAGTTTATACACTTTTGAATTCATGAAATAAAAATGTACTCTCTCTGTTTAAAGTGAAACACAAAGGATTTTATTCCATTCCAAATAAACTTGAGATATTACGGTTGTTTTTGGCATTGGCTTAGAAAACCTTTTTTTTTTTTTTACAATTTATCTTATTTTTGCTACCATTCAGCTTATTTTTCTTATTATTCATGGTTCCTATTGCACTTATTAATACTATTCATGGGTTCTATTGTACTATTTCAACTACCTATTAACTTTATCTACAGTACTTTCAGCAAAACATTTTCAGTTTCAGCTAAATAAGTTGTTCAAACAGACATATATCAATATATCAATTTTTGAAGAAACCAATTTTACACAATAAGAATTTATATATATATATATATATATATAAAAAATAAAAAAAAGAAAGAAAGAAAGAAAGAAAGAAAGAAGAAATTATACTCTTGGTTAGATATATATTATGCACCCAAAGCTGCCTACAATATGATGTGGTCCTTTTTATTCGTATGAATAAAATACTCATTCATCAAAATGATGTTGAAACTTGAAATTATAGTTATAGCTTGATAAACCGTTAACAAATGCAAGTCTTGTTAGTGTGATTAGAGTCTATTTCAAAGTCAGGACTGTAGCTCAATACTTCTTAAGAGTCTATTTCATAATCTCAATTCGCCTTACAGATAAACTTCAATTTTTCTTAAGTGAAGACCTTCAACTTGCAATTTTGAATTCCAGCTTCATACATCTTCTACCCAATACAAGACTAACTCCCACAACATTTTACAAGTACAATGTCCAAACTAAATAATCAAAATTCAATCAATTTGTAATGGAAATGAAAGATGTCCTGACACTTACATATGTGTTCAGGGTCAGACACATTGCTCATTGATGCTACATGAAAACAACATTGATGCTACATGAAAACAAGATACTAGACATTGCTCTGTATTGGTACTTGGTAGTATGCCAATTAGCTGATAACAGCTGCTTTCTGGGTGTCTTTTCCATTAAAATTCCATGAAATTGAACTAGTCCGTTACATATGACCCTTCCAATGAAGCTGCAAAGGCAACTGTTAGATTATCCTCTCTCACACTTTGCCTATGCGTGAGTCACTAGCAGAAGTTTGATCTTTAATGTTTTGTATTTTATTTATTTATAGGGATTCAACTTGCATCATACATTAATAACCTTAATGAAAAAAGAAAAGAAAAAGAAAATAATACTGAAGTACAGTTTTCTCAGGTACTGATACTCTGCCTAATTAGGTTTTTCAGTTTAATTTAATCATGTGACTTCTTTGGCCAATGTAAAACAAATTGTGTGTCTTTCTCCAAAGACAAATAAATTCAACTATGAAGAAATTAACATGAAAGATCTTCTCAAATGGCATGCGTTGAACAAACAATCACGAAGTACTATAATATAAGAGGAAATTTATTCTCGTTTAGTAACATCCATTAGTTAAGTACAGAATTTAAACAAGATATAGAATTGAAATTCAAATTAAATAGCAGTAAATTAACATAAGACAATAATAATATAGTTTAATAATGTGAGGCCAGTAGAGAACAACAACCAATCCCTCTCAAAACTGCTTTTGTTCGATTTGATCAAATAGTCTTCGTCCACACTCCATTCTCGTCGCAAGGGCAGAGTGTGACCCCAGGGCATTTGACTTTCTCAAAGTATTCCAAATCTGGAAAAGATTCCTGCAGTTTTATCCAAGTTGTCTTCAATTCATTCAAGTACTTCAAACGTTAAGTCTTAACCTTGGACCATTTGCTTTCGCCCAGAGTTGTGAGGTTTCCTCCTCTTATGTAGAGTTTATCAAGGTTTGACAAAGAATCAGGTGTCAGCCACGTCGCTGTAGACTTGGGGAAACACTGAAGATCCAGTTTCTCCAGTTTCTCTGGAAGTTTCTCAATTATAGGAACCGTTCCAGCTGGTTTGGTTTCTTCTACAATCTTATCTTCTGATTTGGGTGCTTTATTTGGCTCAGCTGGTCCCCATACTATTGTTAGGTTTCGAAGTACTCCTTTTTCACCAAGATCTTGGAGAGCACTTAGATCGTTTCCTGTAGGGAAATCCTTACTTCTTGCATTGACAGTCAGTTTCCTTAGCTTCTTCAATCCCCTCAAATCATCTAAAGTACCCGGCCTTCGATTTTGCCGATTACTAATGACAAAACCCTGAAGGACTCGAAGTTCTGAGAGTGCCCCTTGCCCCTTGGGCATGTCAGCTAGCAGATAACAGTCAGAAACATCCAAGTACCTGAGGTTTGTGAGATTGGGTATCTCCTCTGAAAGAATCTCCAAATTGTGACACTCCTTGAGATCTAAGATCAACAAAGATCTGAGCAGGCCTATGGAACGTGGAAGCTCTATAATTCTAGAGATCCCTTGAAGGCTAAGGAAGCTTAAACTTTTCATATTTGTCAATCCTCTTAAGAATTCTCTGCTCTGCATTTCAATATGAGATTTAGTTGATCCCGGCCAGCTTCCCAGGCAAACAACTTTGGCACTTTTCATTTGTGATAACCAGTCCGCTGCGCTTGGCACTTTCATCCGTGCCACATTTTTATCTGTTAGAGATATATTAGCACATTAGCATAAGCCCAAGCCTAATTCTACTTTGTGTGCAAGCCAAGTCTTCTACTTGTACTAAAAGTCTATTAGTTTAAGGTTTAGTCTACTATATATACACATGTTATGATTCATTGTAATACAAGATTTGTACTACACTCTAATATATTATTGATGTAGGCTTTTAGGGTTTCCTCTGTGGATATAGGCCGTTAGGCTGAACCACGTAACTCTCGTATGTTACTATGTTCTATACTTTATGCTTTCGCTTTCGCATCCATACTAGCATATTCAACATGGTGTATCAATGCTAATATTTATCATGGTATTAGAGCCATCTTCCTGTGGCCATGATTTTCTGTCCTCATGGTATATTTAAGAGTAATCTATGTCTTCCTCGATGTTTTTTTTCGCTGTGTTCATCTTCTTTGACTTCCTACTACTACCGTCAAAACTCTTCGGTATAGTCAAGCCACCGTTAGAAGTCGTATCAACACTACAAGACCATTGCCTTCCTCAAATTATCATCACAGAGCCAAAGTCATTCAAGGGATCTTCTCAACCTTATCAAATCTCAAGATTTCATCAAGCTTCCATCTTGGGTTTGAGAGAGGGTGTTAGAAATATATTGGCCCATTAGCATAAGCCCAAGCCTAATTCTACTTTGTGTGCAAGCCAAGTCTCCTACTTGTACTAGAAGTCTATTAGTCTAGGGTTTAGTCTACTATATATACACATGTTATGATTCATTGTAACACAAGATTTGTACTACACTCTAATATATTATTGATGTAGTCTTTTAGGGTTTCCTCCGTGGATGTAGGCCGTTAGACTGAACCACGTAACTCTCGTATGTTACTATGTTCTATATTTTATGCTTTCGCTTCCGCATCCATACTAGCATATTCAACATTGTGTATCAGTGCTAATATTTATCATGGTATCAGAGCCACCTTCCTACGGCTATGGTTTTCTGTCCTCACGGTATATTTAAGAGCAATCTTTATCTTCCTCAGTGTTTTTTTTCGCTGTGTTCATCTTTTTTGGCTTCCTATTGCTACCGTCAAAACTCTCCGGTATAGTCAAGCCACCATTAGAAGTCGCATTAACACTACAAGACCATTGCCTTCCTCAAATTACTGTCATAGAGCCAAACTTCATTCAAGGGATCTTCTCAACCTTATCAAATCTCAAGATTTCATCAAGCTTCCATCTTGAGTTTGAGAGGGGTTGTTAGAGATATATTAGCCCATTAGCATAAACCCAAGCCTAATTCTACTTTGTGTGCAAGCCAAGTCTCCTACTTGTACTAGAAGTCTATTAGTTTAGGATTTGGTCTACTATATATATATACATATGTTATGATTCATTATAACACAAGATTTGTACTACACTCTAATATATTATTGATGTAGCATTTTAGGGTTTCCTTCGTGAATGTAGGCTGTTAATTTGAACCATGTAACTCTCGTATGTTACTATGTTCTATTCTTTATGCTTTTACTTCCGCATTCATAGTAGCATATTCAACATGGTGTATCAATGCTAATATTTATCATGGTATCAGAGCCACCTTCCTGTGGCTATGATTTTCTGTCCTCACGGTATATTTAAAAGCAATCTTTGTCTTCTTCGGTTTTTTTTTATTTGCTTTCATCTACTTTGGCTTCCCTCTGCTGTCGTCAAAACTCTCCGGTATAGTCAAGCCATCGTTAGAAGTCACATCAACACTACAAGACCATTGCCTTCCTCAAATTACTGTCACAGAGCCAAACTTCATTCAAGGGATCTTCTTAACCTTATCAAATCTCAAGATTTCATCGAACTTCCATCTTGAGTTTGAGAGGGGGTGTTAGAGATATAGTAGCCCCTTAACATAAGCCCAAGCCTAATTCTACTTTGTGTGCAAGCCAAATCTCCTACTTGTACGAGAAGTCCATTAGTTTAGGATTTAGTTTACTATATATACACATGTTACGATTCATTGTAACACAGGATCTATACTACACTCTAATATATTATTGATGTAGCCCTTTAGGGTTTCCTCCGTGGATGTAGGCTGTTAGGGTGAACCACGTAACTCTCATATGTTACTATGTTTTATACTTTATACTTTCACTTCTGCATCCATAGTAGCATATTCAAAATGGTGTATCAATGCTAATATTTATCATTATCTTTCATCTTTGTTAGTCGCGGCAATTCGAGATTAGGAAAAGGCTCATTAACATTAAATAATGTAACGACATTTTTCAAATCTTGATCTGAAACCATTCGCTTGATATCCTTTCCTGTAGAAGGTTTCCTCTCGTCCGACTCCACGATATTTTGCAAACACAACCTTTGAGAGCATGGCCATGAGACATTTTCATCCACCACCGGATTCCCCTTAGAATCTAAACCAGAAGTCCAATCTCTCTAGAGAAGCACATTCCCTTTACCATCATAATAAAAAAACTTAGCTTCCTTGGAAAGCGAGTCACAAACAGAACGCACAAGAGGATCTATTTTATAGCTTTTAACATGCTCGGGCTGCTTTCGCTTTTTAATAGCAGGCTCGGTTAGGCCTTTCTCTTGAAATTCCTCAAGAATTTCATTAACGATTTTCTCAGGTGATTTTCCTTCAACGTCCCACAACTCCTCTCCCAATCCCCAATATACAAAGATCCTCCTCTTCACCACTGCATTTTCTAGGAATATGGTAAAGCATGACAAAAGGAACTGGCTTTTATGATCAAGCCTGTAAAAAATTCCTGAATTTCACAAAAAAATGAGCAGCTACTGAAGAATTCACCCCGGTGTACGTTGACCAATTCACCGATCGCATGCGACGCCCATTAGACCCGCTACTTGTCTATAGATTATTAGATTTCGGATTATTTTCTTTGGATAGACTATCTAGTGATGAAATCAGCGGCTAATTTAACTTCAAAATTTCCTTTTTGATATCACTAAGCCTACTGCTTGGAATTTTTGGAGCGAAGGGTGCATTCTCTTTTTCACTTAAATCTTGGAGCTTCTTTTGCAAATCTTTATGTTGTTTACATCGCTGATCACCTGAAGGAGTCTTAAGTTCAATTAAGTAGCTTTTCATTTGTTCAAGTAACTTCTTAAGATGGTTAAAATGGATGCTAATTCTGTCCGTTCCTCCACCGCCATTGTTGTTGCCATTATTGTGCGGGTTGGTGGTGATGGTGGCGATGTTGTTTGTTGTTGGTGGAGGTAGTTTCAAGTGGTGTTTGTGAAACAGTGGGTTCACCTTTCGGAAGGGTCGAGGTTTCTCCAGGACGTTTTTGTGTTTCATTAGAGGAAAACATGGTTGGATTGATGGAGATGAAACAACAATTTTGGAAGGATATAATAAGAAGGAAAAGTTGAAGCAAATTGTTTTGTTTGACCATCAAATTCGGGGAAGGGAAATGTTTCTTTTCGATGCGGCGTAGGCATGTAGAAGCAGAATCAGTAACATACAATTACTACAACTCTTCTACAAAACCTAAGTTCTACAAGAACACTAGGCTAGCAGGCAAAATAATAGAGAAAACATCTCTAACAAACTTTTATTAATCAACACACAACAATAACAATCAGCCCATCTATAAAGAGTATTTATAGGAATAGAATTTCTCCTACTCCTTTTAGGAAAAGAAATAATAAACTTACTTCTACTTGAAAAAGGAAAAACAATTTAACTAGTAAAAGAAAAACAATTAAAATCCTAATTCAACTAGGAAAAGAAAATAACATAAAATATTAAAATATTTTATTCTTCCTTAACCAATCTGCATCACTTTCACACGACAAAACACAGTGTGTGTTATTTGTAAACTAAAAAGTAAAAACCATGGGTCACAACAATATTCCTTTAGGTCACAAAGGAAGAGTATTTTTCTTTGAGCAAGACTTAGGTAAAGTATTTAGGTGCTGCTCTTTAGATTCCTTTCTTAAGATTTTGTCATGTGCCTTTTTCTCATGTACCTTTTTTCTCAAGGTAACTGGACCAAAGGAAGAAGGGGGTTTGGGACTACAAACCGCAAAAAGAAGGAATACAGCTCTTTTGGCAAAATTGAATTGGAGATTTCACACTGAGGCAAAGGCTCCTTGGGCTAAAGTTCTTAGGCAGAAATATTGCAACCCTCAAAGACTAAGCTCCAAGAATGCTAGCTGCCTACCGAGCTCCAGAATTTGGAAAGGCCTAAAGCAGGGGGAAGAGATTTTTAGAAAGGGAATTAGATGGCTGCTTGGCTCTGAGAGTAAGCTTGATTTCTAGAATGATAGTTGGTCTACTCTCGAACCATTGAGGAATATTATTCATGGTCCATTGACTCGGGAAGCTTCAAAGTTACAATTCAAGGATGTTGTAGATTATGCAAGCATCCGGAATTGGAGTATTCTTCAGATGGTGTTACCTAGTGAGATCATTGGTGAGCTTAAAGCTATGCTCACTCCCCCCTAGTTGCTTGAGTGGAAGACAGATTAGCATGGAAGTACTCGCTGAGAGGAGGTTTTGACCTTAAGAGAGTTTATCTTCTAACCATAGACTCCGGAAGGGATGCTCCTTTTAAGGGCAATTGGATTTAGAAATTGAAGACCTTGCCGAGAATTCAAGCCTTTGTATGGAAGTGCATGCATAATAGCATCGGAGTGAAGCAATGTTTGATGACTAGAGGAATTTAGGTTGAGGCCTACTACCCCCGTTGTCACACGTAAGCGAGTCCATCTTTCATGCCTGTGTGTGATCGCTTCCTGTAAGCAAAAGGATTTGGCAGCAATTGGGTAGGCAGGCAACAAATTCCTTTTTTTCTATCCAAAATCTACAGGAGTGGCTTAGTTCGAATGCTAAATCAAGTCAACATCATAGCTCAGGCCCTATTCCATGGTTTTAGGTTTTTCTTTTTGCTATATGGATGATTTGGAAAAATAGGAACCAACACGTGCTTAGGAATAAAAGTCCGAACCCAAACCTAGCTAAAGTAATCTTGGACCGTGCCTTGGAGTTTGTTTTCTGCGCTTGCAATCAACCAGCTACCAAAAGGATGATCTTGAAGAGTATAAGATGGGAGAAACCGAGTGATGGGTGGCTGACTCTTAACACTGATGGTTCGGCAACAGGAAGTCGTGGGATGGCTGGAGGTGGTGGTTTAATTAGAGATGGCAATGGCACTTGGTTAATAGTATTTGCAAGGAAGATCAAGACTGCTACCAGCTTCTTGGCGGAGCTTTGGGCTCTCCGAGATGGCCTTCGCCTCTGTCTACAAATTCAAGCCCAAGCTGTTTGTATTGAATTAGATGCGAAAGCCGTAGTTGATGCCTTACACTCGCAAAGTTGCACTAACATTGTTATATACTCTATCATGGAAGATTGCAAGCATTTGGTTACTCAAATTCCCCAAACAAGAGTCAGGCATGTGTACAGAGAAGCCAATAGATGTGCGGACTTCTTAGCTAAATTAGGCACAAGCCTTGAGAATGATTTTGCTATTTTTTCTAGTCCACCTGTGGACACGCTTACTATTTTGGAGGATGATGTATGTGGTTTATCCGTAAACAAGCTTTGTCCTGAGATTTTGGCTCTTTGTTTAGTTTTTTTAATACATTCCATTTCTAACCAAAAAAAAAAAAAAAAAGTATATTTTTTTAGTTAAGTAGCCACATGGTATAATTTTAAGAGGGAAACCTAATAAACAACACCTAAGGTACTGTACATAAGTTTTGTCCTTTCTCTTTTGAGGAAAATATTCTTTTAATGTGGTTTTAGTTACACCGTAGATATTAACAATCCATTAGTTGATATACACATTTTAAAAGGCAAAAATAAAAAAATTTCACCCTTAAAACATGAAAGTTGATGTGAAAAAGAAAGAATGATGTCTATTGGTATTCTTTAGTTGGCAATAAAGGTTTTAAATTATGCATTCCACTACAGAGTGATAAATATTACAGTTTTAATATATAACTTCTATAAATTGATGTGTAACCGATTAATGTAATCTTGATATTTATTATTTTGTTGTTTTCATCGACTAAAATTCATCACCGCATCAATTTTTGAAGGTTATGTAATAAAATTTGTAAATATTGTTATCATTTTCCTTCCACTAAATCATAAATTCTATGTTTGCCTCTTGAGTTTTTGAGTTTCAAGTTTTAGTGTGTGTTTGGCTACAGATTCAAAGCTAGATTTTTGCTTAAATTATCTACTGTTTGTGAATTTCACACTAAATTTTGTTTCAATTTTATTTCAAAGAATCTAACTTTCAGCATTTTGAAAATAAATAAATTTTTAACTTTTTGTCTCACACTATGCAAATAAGTAAACCTTATACAGTTATACTGTTAACATTCATGTAAGTTTCGGGGATATTCTTAACTTGGTAGTTGAGGTTTGGAATTAGGCATTCAACTGCTCAATTGTAACTTATGTGTTTGCCTTTGAGTTTGAGTTCTCAATTATATTTGTAAATTTAAATATATATATATATATATATATATTTTTGAAAGGAATGCTAGAAAGCTTTCAATAAACGGGATTAGTATATTGTATACTTCTTCATGTAAATTCTGGGTATTAATCTACTGTTTATTGGTACAACTGTATTCCTTTTGATAGTCAATACGTACAATGCATAACAAATAATTAACCAGCATCATAGAAGTTATACTTGGGATCTTTCTTCAAATCTGGAAAGCTTTATGGTCAAATAGTAATGATCAGTGTTGGAGGATTTTATCGGGAACATTCTATGGAGGAATTGTGTGTTTATTTGTAAAGATAGTTGTTGAATTTCGCTTTGGTTTGTAGCTTATAACTGTGAGATGAATCATATGTTTTTAGGGATATTTTCATTTTAGTAATATAACGTTTTTAAAAATTTCGTTTTGGTCTTCGAGTTTTTCAATTATGTTTTATTTTGATCGTCGCTGTTATGATAACAGTGTTGATGATTAGACTAATTGCTGGAAACCTTATAAGATGATTAGACTAATTGCTGTTATCCAATTCCACTTTACTTTCTTCATAACCAAACACTTTAAAACTAAAATAAAAAGAAACACTAAGGTTTATCACTTTAGGCAAAAAAATAAATAAATAAATTCACTAATTAACTAAAATAAGTCGTACTTTTTCCTATAAAAAAAAAAAGTCGTATTTTTATTTTACGTTTGGACTGAAATGCTGAACCTTAGGTGTGTTTTGATTTTGGTTTAAAGTTTTGGTTGCCAAAGAAAGTGAAGGGAAAGAAAAGAAACTAAGAAAGTGGTGTTGGTTTTATTTATTTATTTATTTTTCCTTACGTTGATGTGGCTTTTTGAATGTCAGTTAATTCCTGTTGGGAAATATAGACCCCGATTGATAGAATTAACAAGTTTTAAAATCAAGTTGTTAATTAGATTTATTATTAATAAAACTTGTTAAAAAAAACAAACATCAATATCATGTCAAAATCATGCAGCGGAAAAATAAATAAAACAAGATATGATAACCCAAGAAAACCAATGAAACCAAACAGTTTCACAGTAAAAAAACCTGGGGGGAAACCTTCCCAAAAAGCAATCCACTATAGTAAAGAGAAGTTTTAGATCTAGTACAAAACCTTTGTCCGTAGACTCTACAATCCCCGTAGATGAATTCACAGCAAAAACCTTCTACCGCTTTAGAATCTCTGAACTCTTCAATATATGAACGCCACCCTTTTGATGCATGAATCCCAATACGTGACTAACTCACCAACTTGAAGAAGATTGTTGGCTGCAAAGTTCTTCACTTCATTAACAATGAATATCAAGAAGCACTTGGTTACAAAACCCTAAGGCGCAAAGACGCAGTAGCTTCTTTTAGAGAGAATAAGGCATCTGTCATCTTCTGCATATGTTCTCCTTGTATTCTCTTATGTGACGGCCTCTAAAATAAGCCTTATATAGGTCTAGGGTTGTGAGAAAAGAAACCCTACACAAATACAAAAGCCTGGCCCAAAAATCAGATCTGAAAATTCTGATTTTCGTAACCTCAATAGATAGAAGGTGTCGAGCAGGTGTCGAGATTTAAACCTTAACAGATATAGCTATCGAGAAGCTATCGAGGAGACAGAAGCTTTCTCGATCGATCCACCAACTATCGAGAGGTGTCGAGCTATCTGTCCAGCTTTAATGAATAGCTTTTCTTCACTTGTTTCTTGGTCCAATCTTCATAACTTTAATACTAGACTTGAACAACATGTTTCTTGAAGTATTAAACACATCCGAGATCTACCAAATTACAAGTAAAGTGCGTTTTGTCAAAGGATTAGCCAATTACACAAAATATGTCCTTAACAATCTCCCCCTTTAGTAACCCGTGACAAAACCACAACAAACAAATGAACATATGAGAGAAGTCATAAATCACTCAACTCATATTCACTTGTTGAATACAATAAAATCTATCCTAACACAAACTCTTGAAAAATTTTGCAAGAAGAGACTTTATGGCAAGTACACTTTGACAACCTGTATTTCTAAAACACTTTAAACAAAACACATCAAGGCATCTTTGTGTGAAACAGAAATAAATAGATTGCATACAAGAACAAGAAACATGTGTATAAAGATATAGAAAAGAAACAACACATGTAAGGAAAGGTGAAGAAGACATACATCAATATATAAAGAAGATAAGTACAATGTATATCAAAAATGGTTACAAGACCCAAGGTACAAGAAGAAGGAGGTAAGCACTCCCCCTAACAAGATGAAACACATCTCCCCCTTACATGTAGAATCTTTAAAAAGAAACCACATATTTCCACAATTTCTCCCCCTTTTTGTCATGATTGACAAAGGGTATAAGAAACTATAAAGCTTCACCCGAGAAACATAAAGATGATCAAAGATGATCAAGGGGGCATAAAGAATCCATAAAAATGCATGAATGTAATGAAACAAGATGCTATGGATGACAAGATAATAGAAAAATGCAATACACACACACACACTAAACAAGTCTAACCAATTTTATATTTCAAAAACAAGTCAAGACAGTTTAGTGAGCATACATTAACACATGTAAAACCTTGTGATGGCCAAATCACGTTGTACCTGCACATGTATCAAGAGTAGCAAAAAATATTGCGTGTTGTGTGTGAAAAACATCGCAAGATTACATAAGTGTATACATGTTATGACGATTTGAGATATAAGAAAATCACCTTAACTCACACACAATTATAACTGCTTGATGGGGACTATCACCTTTGAGGTACATCCTATAACTCCCACATCTCCTAGAATACACGCTTGCAATCATTTTTAAAGTATTTTTTATCTTTTTGCTTTTGATTTTTCTTTGCATATTTTTCTTTTAAGCATATCATGCATGGGCATATTATAGAGAGAAAAGAAATACCCAATGATAATTGACATTCAAATTTTGCTATGCCTAAGCACACAAATGTCATTGACACTGCACTTTTGCTATGCCAAAGCATACAGGTGTCATATTATGATTGGCGGGCAACAGTGGTGAGATGGTTATTAATGCCTTTCTCTTAGAATTTGTTAGTCCTTCCTGTCAAAAAGAGTGATATGCATGTTAAGTTTAAGAGACAACTTAATCGCACTCATCACAAACACGAGCCACAAAACTCACTTGCTTAGTTGTGCATAGAGATGCTCATCTAAGTTACAAATGATACAAAGTTTAGAAGACTTTGTTTCAATGGCCATCCAAGGTACACAAGTACCAATGTACACAAAACACACATTGCTTTTGTATTTTTCTGATTTTTCAATTTTTATTTTGAAAAACAAACAAAATAAAGACTAAACAATCAAACAAAAATAGACAACCACATGAACGCATGAAAGAAAGATGCAAATGCATGAAGGCATGATAGAAAGGTGCAGATGCACGAAAGCATGATTCCAAAAGAGATAAAAAATTAAGCAAAGAGAGTCCTACTTTAGATAGAAAGAATTAAAGTAAAGGACAACAGAAAAGACAATTAAGTCTTAGGCTCCTTTCTCACCCACACAGCACGAGTCTTTGGCCATGAAGATAAAAAGGTACGTGTCCTAGTATGTCTACTAAAGGACATGGAAGAATTATAATTTTCCTGAAATTGAGTTAAAAAACTCAAAACTTTTAATAACTCTCCAAACAAAGGTGTAGGTCCTTGAGAGGAAACCTGTGACCGTTTGGACAATTGCTTATGAGGATACAACTTAAAGCAATTAGGATAAATGTGTCCAGAAACACCACAATGGTGACAAACATGAGGTCTAACAAAGGATTTAGAATTAGCCAAAGCAGTTTTGGATTTCATACCTTTATCACCTTTCTCAAATTGTGGCACAAAGACAATCCTTGATCTAGAAGCCGTGGAAAAGGAGGGGTTGGAGGAAATAGCATATCCTAAGCCAATTTTATCAGAAATAGGCTTTTGAGCACTCAATACCTCATCAAGCTTTGCACTAGACATCCTCTCTATTTGAGTTCTAGCTTGACTAAGCTCAACCTCAAGATTCTTGACCTTCTCTTCTAATGAGGTGTTCTCCACAACAAGGGTCTCAACTAACCTTGTAGTCTCATCTAGTTTGACTAACATATCAACTTTTTCAGTTTTTACCTCATTAAGCTCTTTTCTACAAAGATGAGAAGTCTTTTTAGATTTTATAAATTCAGTACATAGCTTATCATAGGCTTCCTGAAGGGTCATCTTCTTTGGTACTTCATCAGAAGAAGAATCCTCACTGTCACTAGCACTCTCCACAATCACCTTATCGGTTGAGGCAGCAAAGGCCATAACGTGACGACATTCATCCACATACTCATCAGAAGAATCATTCTCTCAGTATCACTCCAAGTAGCAACCAACCCTTTATCTTTGGATTCCTTGGTCTTTTCCTTCATGAGATAGTTTGAGCACTCTATCCTCATATGACCAAAACATTTGCACTCATGGCATTGGATGAGGGGTTTCTCATTCTTGATATTCCTAAAGGATTTAGATTTCCTAGGAGGTTTGCCCTTATTCTTCTTCCTAAATTGAAGAAGCTTGATAATCTCATCAGTTATGAAAGTTAGATCCTCATCCTCATCTTCATCTTCATCTTCATCTTCACTTTCATCTTCATCTTCAGAGTCCTCAATCTCTTCCTCTATACCCTTAAGAGCCAAGTTTCTACTCTTTCCACCTTTTCACATTGAGCCTAATCCCATCTCATAGGTTTGAAGGTTCCCTACAAGCTCAGTCAAAGGAATTTGATTAATGTCCTTTGCTTCCTCAATGGTAGTGATCTTGGCATGTAATCTTTCAGGTAAGGACCTAAGGATTTTCCTAATAATTTTGGATTCTACAATACATTCTCCAAGGTTGAAGGCAGAATTCACAATATTCATGAGTTTGGCATAGAACTCATCAAAGGTTTCATCATCCTCCATCCTTATTTCTTTAAAACTACTAGTGAGTCTTTGAAGCTTCACAGTCTTTACTGTCTGGGTACCTTCATAGGTGGTCTCTAGAATGGCCCATGCTTCCTTAGCAACTTCCATGGATGATATTTTCTTGAATTCCTCATTGGTCACCCCACAAAACAAAGCATTCAAGGCCTTACTGTTGAAATTTGTCGCTATGATTTTTACATCATCCCAATCCACCGACGCATCCATTGGCTTAATCCGCCTAACTTCAATGACTTGTCATACTGTTCACCTAGAGCCTGCAAAAAGACTTTCATACGAACTTTCCAATATGTATAATTAGTGCCATTAAATAAAGGAGGAATCAAAAGAGATTGTCTACGATCCATGACAACGAGGGTCAAGGATTACACTCGGGAAGTTAATCCAATCAGAGTGTACCTGCTCCGATACCACTTGTTGGGAAATATAGACCCCGGTTGATAGAATTAACAAGTTTTAAAATCAAGTTGTTAATTAGATTTATTATCAATAAAACTTGTTAAAACAAACAAACATCAATATCATGTCAAAATCATGCAGCGAAAAATAAATAAGACAAGATATGATAACCCAAGAAAACCAATGAAACCAACCAATTTCACAAAGATAAAAACCTGGGGAGAAACCTTCCCAAAAAGCAATCCACTAAAGTAAAGAGAAGTTTTAGATCTAGTACAAAACCTTTGTCCCTAGACTCTACAATCCCCGTAGATGAACTCAAAGCAGAAACCTTCTACCGCTTCAGAACCTTTGAACTCTTCAATATATGAACACCACCCTTTTGATGCACGAATCCCAGTACGTGACTAACTCACCAACTTGAAGAAGATTGTTGGCTGCAAAGTTCTTCACTTCATTAACAATGAAGATCAAGAAGCATTTGGTTACAAAACCCCGAGGCACAAAGACGCAGTAGCTTCTTTTAGACAGAATAAGGTATCGGTCACCTTTTGCATATGTTCTCCTTGTATTCTCTTATATGATGGCCTCTAAAATAAACCTTATATAGGTCCAGGGTTGTGAGAAAAGAAACCCTACACAAATACAAAAGCCTAGTCCAAAAATCAGATCTGAAAATTCCGATTTCTGTAACCTCGATAGATAGAAGGTGTCGAGATTTAAACCTTGATAGATATAGCTATCGAGAAGCTATCAAGGAGCTGTCGAGGAGACAGAAGCTTTCTCGATCGATCCACTAGCTATCGAGAGGTGTTAAGCTATCTGTCCAGCTTTAATGAACAGTTTTTCTTCACTTGTTTCTTGGTCCAATCTTCATGGCTTTAATATTAGACTTGAACAACATGTTTCTTGAAGTATTAAACACATCCTAGATCTACCAAATTACAAGTAAAGTGCGTTTTGTCAAAGGATTAGCCAATTACACAAAATATGTCCTTAACAATTCCGTATGTCATGTCATCAATTTTTTTCATTGAAATGACAATAGTGAGCATAATAAATTTTTTTTTTTTTTTTAAAAAGGCAAAAAAACAAAATGTAAAACATACCCTCTAAATTTCATCACATTTCTTTTCAATCCTTTCTATTTGAATTTTGTCATTCAATCTTCTAAATTTAATCCTCCTCAATTCAATCATCCGTTAACATTTCATCCATATTTGCAAGATACACTAGCTCAAAATGACACATTTTGACCACAATTTAATATTTAATTATTTATGTCTTAAATTTAAAAAAGTTATAAATTAAAATAACCCCACCCAAGTCATCCCTCCCCACATTTGAAGAACAAGAAATAGAATTCCACTTCACAACCGAGCCAGATAAGTGAGAATCTGAGAGGGAGAAAGAGATAGATCAAGAGACCAGGAGAGTGAGAGGCAGAAGAAGAGCAAGAAACCGAGGGGAGAAGGAGATCGAGGTGTTTCCCAATGCTCGCCTTGGCTCTAGGAGGTGTACTCGGTGACTCTGACCAATATTGTACTTAGCTCTGGCCAATACTTGATGGCTCTAGTTTAAAGAAAGAGAAGACATTGGGATTCATTGTAGCACCACCCAAATAATTAGGGTAAGTTGAGTAGATTATGGGTTTTTAGTTTTAGTTTAAGTGTGTTCTTGATGTGGGATGTAGAAACATCAAGAAACAAAACATGTCTGCTTCTAGAAAACAAGAAATAAAAATATTTGCTTCTGAAAATAACCTCGAATCCACGAGAATTTCTTGAATCCACAAGGAAAAAGGAGTCCGGAATCCAATAGAAAATAGAGAGACAAAAAGTCTGAATTTTATTGATTGAATAATTGTTAAAAAAAAAAAAAAAAAAAAAACATTTACAGGCTTAGGGGCCTATTTAAGGGTTCCTTAAAACTTGAGACAAGAAAATATATTTTAAAATAACTCCTAATTAATACCTAATCATAATAGTAACCAAATTTGACCTAAAAAACATTAAAAGCACCTTAAAATTAGGAAATAAATCACCTAAACCTAAAATAACTTTTTTTAGATAAAAATATCAAAATTAAATAATTACAAAAATTAAATTGTAGATTTTGTCCTACATTAGACCCCTCCACTTGAAACAAACTCGTCATCGAGTTCATCTTTGAAATTTGAAATCTTCTGGTTCAAATAAACAAATACTTTGAATGCTAGAACCCCTTGATCTTCTTTCCATACTTGCAACTTATCAATGGAATAAACAAATCAACTTGAATTTCTTTTTCCTTGGTCTTCATGTAATGGTAGAGATTTCTGAAATAAGAACCGATAATTGAATCAAATCTATCAACCCCAATAAAATCAATAAACTACGATGTATCGCTTATCACCAAAATAAAAGGATCTTGGGATTGACAATCATATGATTCAATTTCATTGAGATCCTTGAAACTTTCCTCTTCAATTTCTTCCTCAATGATCTCTACCATCTCGACTTCAAGATCTTTCTCTATAATAGGATCTTGATTATCCTCTTTCACAATAATCTTGATTTTATGATCTTCTTCCATAACAAGACATTCATTAATTTCTTCAGAAATCTCTATATTTTGTTTTTTGACTTCTACATAATCTTCAAGAACAATATTTTCTTCAATATGCAACTCTTCCTTTATTGGTGGAATATCCGGCTCTTCAAAATAATTCAAGTATGAACTTCTTGGCTAATAATAATCTTGTTTTGTATATGACAAAAGTTCTTCACAATCCAAAGGAAAAAAGTTGATAGCATGCATCTTTTTCATCCTTGGCCATGAATGAATTTTGTCTTTACCTTGTCTAATCCTATTGTGAGAGATCAGGGGAAAATTTCTAGTGCTCTCAAAAAAGAGATTTAGGTGCCTTATAAGACACCTCTCTTTTTGGGTAAGTGGTATGGAGTTGCAACTTATTTTTTTATACAAAAAAAGAAAAACAAAAAATTAAATATAGCTTTACATGACTAAATGTTCCATTATCATTGATTGAATAAAAAAAGAAGTACAAACTTGATAAATTGAGTATTACATGGCTTTAGGTCCTAGTTACAAACTACCAAAGATACATGTTTTTTTGTCCTAGTTACAATCTACCCAAAGTTATAAAATAAAATAAAATTAAATTAAAAAAAAAAAAAAGCCTAGGTCTACCTATCCAAAGACACTAAATTTGGGGCTAGGTTACGGAATGGAAAGGTGTTAGACACCCATTCCACCTAGACAGAGTCCGGTCTTCTAGACTCTCATGACCAATGTACCCCTTTATGCATGACATGAATGATATGTTGCATACATAGAGCACTTAACTAAATTAAGTCACACAAATCTATTTATGAATGTGTCCTCTTCTTTGTCAAAAATTCAGATCTGTTTTTGTGATTTAAAAAAAAAAAAATTGATTTGATTCATTAAAAAGAAACCAGATCTATTTTGTACATGTAAAAAAAAAAAAGTTTTTGGTGAAGAAAAATTAGATCTGTTTTTATTAAGTAAGATAAGGTTTTTTGGCTAAAAAAAATCAGATCTATTTTGTAATAAAGTAAAAAAAAAAAAAAAATGGTTTTTGGTTTGTATGTAAAAAAAAAATCAGATTTGTTTTTTATTTGAAATAAATAAAATAAAAAATCTTTTTCCATTTTTTTAAGAAGAGAACTACACTCATGAAAACCTACGCTACTTACATTAAACAAAACAAACAAAACATCACTACTCATGACTTTCTTTTTTATTTCAAAATCTGCTATGTTTAAAAACTTTAGATCTACACCTAAGGAAAATATAGGTTAGTTTTTATGTTAAGGAAAATTCAAATTTTCATCTAAGGAAGATACAAATCAGTTTTTGTGTTAAAAAAAAAATTCAGATTTGCTTACAGATCAGTTTTTGTGTTAAAAAAAATATAGATTTGCATCTAAGGAAGATACAAATATTTTTTTATGTTAGAAAAAATCAAGATTTGCACCTAAGGAAGATATAAATCTGTTTTTTATTTTAATAAATTCAGATTTGCATCTAAGGAAGATACAAATCAGTTTTTATTTTGAAAAATTCAGATTTGCATCTAAGGAAGATACAAATCAATTTTTATGTTAGAAAAAATTCAGATCTGTATCTAAGGAAGATACAAATCAATTTTTATTTTGAAAAATTCAGATCCGCATCTAAAGAAGATACAAATCAGTTTTTATTTTGAAAAAGATGTGATAATAAGCAAACTTTTGAAATTCAAAAAAGGTAGATCATGACAATAAAAACATCAAGAACATATTTCAACAAAAAAATATTAACAATATATGTTACGAGCATTAGAAATTAGAACTAAAAGAATATTTACTCATGCATCATTAAAATAAAAGAAATAGAAAAAAAAGGGTAAGGAAGAACCACCTCTTGCATGGGCGTACTCTTCTTATTGAGGGAATATTTTAGGGTTCAAAGAAATTTATTCAATTATCTTTGAAACCTAAAATACCTTACTTACAAAAAAGAAATTCTTAAGGCTGGAGCCTCTAGAACGTCTTTAACGTAATAGAGAGGATAATAGAAAGGAGAGTCAGAAAGAGGGGAAATCAGAGAGCGTGAAAACGTGTGCTGAACTTTGAGATGTAGCCTTTATTTATAGAGGCTAGGGCATTCGAAAAATTAGCTAGATTTTTAGAATATGAACTGGGACGCGTCCTTATCTCTAAAAAATCGAAAAAGATTTGTTTCAACCTAATCCAAGTGCCCTCGGGTCGGTATTCTAAAAATTGAACTCTTTTCCGGATAATTCAGGTCTTTTCAACAACAATTATCTTGTAGATAAATACTCTAAAAGTCTGGATTATCCACAACTTTATTATTATCCAATTATCCCCTTTTATTTCCATGCAAGCAAGCCTATTTTTGACACTAAATAACAACCAATCACAAAATTATTTAATTAATTTTAATTGTCTAGCCAATTAGAATTAATTTGGAAATCGAGCATACCGTCGTGGATGTTAGAATCTCAAGATCATTTTTATGATATGCAATGAAAAAATTAATGCATGTAATGCAATCATGAATTTTGGGTACATGAATGGTCATTCTAGTTATCTTCCTTGATTAAATTATGAGTGCAAAATCAAGTGTCTACGCCTATTAAATCGTATTCATTCCCACCAACGTAAGGCATACCCACTAAGTTTATACAAAGCAAGTTTAACTTTTCTCTCATTAGGTAAGGTTCAACTGGTGGTTAGATTGATGATGTCATAAACAATTTAAGAGATATTATTTTGATCATCCAATAAACTGATTCAATTTATAATAATATAATAGTGAACCATACTTGAAATGAACAATAATGAACAATACGGGTGAAATTGGTGTATGGGTGGTGATAAGAAATCATGAAGGGGAAGTGATGACTACTTTGTCCGAAAGAATCCCTTAACCTTTATCTGTTACTATTCTTGAAATGCTTGCAAATAGGTGAGCAGCTCTTTTTGTCCACGAAATAGGTCTTCACGATTCCATTATGGCAGGAGATACAAAAATTGTCATCAATTTCCTTAGAAGAGGTGAAATGTTTCATTGTGCATTTGGACACTTAGTTAAGGATACTATGTCACATGTTAACCCTTCAAGGAGTTTTGTTTCTCTCATGCTTACAAGCAAGGCAACTCTGTTGTAGATATTTTAGCTATGAGAACTAAATTTTATTCTCCCTCTTTGATTTGGATGAAGTCTATTCCATCGGATATTAGCAACCTTATAATGGTTGATAAGCCTACTTTTTAATCTATAAATATTTGAATTGATTCTCAAAAAAAAAAAAAAAAAAAATAAAATAACAATAATAGTAGTCATTCAATGTGAAGACTAAAGAATGATTCATTTAAAAGTAAAGGTATTCTTAATATCATTTTCTTTTTTGATGTGAAACATTTTTCTTTTGTGAGAAAGATTTATTGAAAGCTATATTGGAACAATAAAAGAGAATGATATACATCTTCCTCTATAAATGCATCAACATTGGTGGAGATATAAATTTTGCTATTTGGCACCACAAAAAGCTATTTTATTTATTTTACTTTCTCACTTTACAAAACACCCAATATCAATGGTTTTATTTTAGCTTTCAACACAATAAAATAATATATCCACTACAATAAACAACCATCAAAACCACTGTTATCGCCACCGCAACCACAATTGCCACCACCACCGCCACCGCCACCGCAACCTCTTCCTTTATTTTTGTTTTTATGTAAACTTCACCGACTAAGGCTAGAATTTGTAATTCTTTGTCTACCAAATCAACTCTATACTGACACAAAACATTAAAACCAAAGCACCTATCAACTCCATACTTTCAAAATGGAAACTCAATAGCAAACACACCACCACCATTTATAAAAACCAAAGCTCATGTTGTGCTCCCGAGTTTTACATGGGAAAATCTATCAAATCTATAAACTACGGGTATGTTTGAATACCGCTTATTTTGCTAAAATTGAAAAATTATTGCTGAAAGTACTATAGGTAAAGGTAAAAGTTAGTTGAAATAGTACATTGGGGCCCTTGAATAGTGCCAAAAAGTGTAGTGCAGCCCATGAATAGTAGCAAAAATAAGCTGAATAGTAAAATAATTTTAATTTTTCATTTCAATCCAAACGCACACTACAACACAAAATGATCGAAATCCATGTGAAATTTACAAATCTATCAACTCTATTAAACCCAAATCCACCACCAACACCAGAATTTCACATGCACACACAACCGGGCATCATACCCATTCTCAATGGACAAAATTTCACATGGGTTTCGATCGGGATGAATAAACTTTGGGGGAAAATTGAAGTGTACCTGAAATGGGTTTCTATTGGTGTTGTTAGAAAGCCCTTTCCTTGCGTTGGTGAAGTCGATGAACAAAGCTCTCATCCTTACTCAAGGGGTGGGTTGGAGCTAGGTAGGCTTTGTGGGTCTATTGGTTGTTGGGCAAGCGAGATCGGTGAGGTGGAGGAAGAGAGAAAAATCTTAGGGAAGAGTGGAGAAGTGAAGAGTGTGAGGAGAGAGAAGCAATGAGAAGAAATGAGAAAGGAAAAGAAAAAAGAAATCTGATCCAGTGTGAATGCTCAATATAATAATGTTTGTTTGTTTGTTTGTTTTGTTTTTTCTTTTGTTTTTGTTTTTTGTTTTTTGTTTTATTTATTTATTTTATTTTTATTTATTTATTTCTTCTTCTTTTTTTAAACATTTGCGTTTTGGTGCATAGCCAAAAGTAGCTGTGCACTGTAGTTGAGAAGCCAAAATATTTGACTTTGGCTTCACCAATGCAACCACAGTTTTTGTAGTTGGTGGTGCTAAAAATAGCAATATGACTTTATAGCATCACCAATAATAATGCTCTAAATATCAACCTTTCATCAAGAATTTCAAATATTGAGTGTATGAGCTAGCTTTTGTCTTTTGTTTTTTTGTTTTTTTTTTTTTTTGTTTTTTGTTTTTGTTTTTTGTTTTTGTTTTTTGTTTTTTGTTTTATTTATTTATTTTATTTTTATTTATTTATTTCTTCTTCTTTTTTTAAACATTTGCGCTTTGGTGCATAGCCAAAAGTAGTCTGCAGACTTTGTAGTTGAGAAGCCAAAATATTTGACTTTGGCTTCACCAATGCAACCACAGTTTTTGTAGTTGGTGGTGCTAAAAATAGCAATATGACTTTATAGCATCACCAATAATAATGCTCTAAATATCAACCTTTCATCAAGAATTCCAAATATCGAGTGTATGAGCTAGCTTTTGTTTGGGTCTAATATTCTTTAATTCAGTATTGGATTTGTTACTTTAAAAAAAAAAAAAAATCAATAGTTATAATGGGAAGGTGAAATTTGAATTATGGAAGTCTAGGAAACACCAGAGGTAGTTGTCAACTAGCTGAGCTAAAAGACTTTTGGCTTAGATTTGTTACTTGGTCCCCTAATAAATGAGGGAGTTGGGTTGGGGGCTAAGTAAACTTATCAAAATTTTATTTTTTTGTTATTGGTCTAAGTTTTGAATAAATTTTATCAATATTTAAACTTTGTAGTTTTTGAGTACGGATTGGATTTGTATAGGTCCCATTTAACAGTTGGACTATATATTAAATTAATTAATAAAGGTTTTCTTTTATTAAAAAAATCAACAATTAACAGCTTTTGTTAAAAACTAACTTAGAGATTCCACAACTAGAGTATAATAGCATTTTGACAAAATGCAAAATTCACATTAACCACTCTATAAATTTGGCTAGAATTTATTTTTGGCCTCTAACTTTTATTTTTTGTTCAATTGAGTCTTCCAAATTTCAAAATCACCCAATGAATGCCGATTGTTAGCCTCCGTCACACTACTTTATTAAAAACACTCATAATGGCGTTGTTATAGTATTTTTTGAATATTTAACAACTAAAATTATTAGTTTATTATTATGTCAATAGTAAAAAATAGGTCAATAAAAAAATGAAACAATTTAGCAATAAACTTGGTTGTAGCCTAAAGTTACAACTCTACTTAAAATCTTTTTATTAGATGTGAATTTTGACAAATCAACCATTGGATTACATTTTTTTTTTCTTATATCTTTCATGATTGCAAAATTTTCAAAAAATCAAAGATTATTAGCTATGTTATTGTAAGGTTGAATTTATTCAACCATCTAATTGGCTTTATTCCGTGCCAAATTTGCTTGTAATTCAGCATTTAGTAACCCTGTATTTAGGTGGGATTGTTGTAAGGGTAGTGAGTGAGATAGAGTGAAGAATTGCTCAAGAGTGTGCAAGAAAAGCAGTGTCGCGGCTGGGTCTCGCTGCTGGACTCGCGGCTTCAACCCGCTGAGAACCGCACACGTGCCAAGCATCTTTGGAAGGTGAAGCAGTCATGCTAGCCTGGAGCACTAGGAGGACAAAACAGGACAATCGGCCATACGGTTATCTCGCTGATGGAACTCGCGACTTAGTCAAGCCGCGAGGTCAAGCCGCGAGCCACCCCTGTTTTGGAAAAACCCGACGTTTCACATTCCTCACCACTCCAGTATAAATACCCTTTTAACCCACGATTGAAAGAGAGCTTCCAGAGAGAATTTTGAGAGAGAAACCCTAAAGAAAAAAAACAGATTGCCTCACCCACAATCTCTACCTTAGAGTCTCATCAAATTCCCTCACTCTCTTCCTCTCCATTGACAAATCCTTGAGAGGCCTTATAACCAAACCTGGTTCTCACCATTATCATCTCTCGTGAGACAGACGTTTGGAGTTCGGGAAGCGATTAGGAAGGAACCAATATTCATTGGTTGATGCTACGGTGTAGT
The DNA here is from genome assembly GCA_028216015.1 of Quercus dentata. NCBI lineage: Eukaryota > Viridiplantae > Streptophyta > Magnoliopsida > Fagales > Fagaceae > Quercus > Quercus dentata. The sequence goes on from CP116455.1 coordinate 9,993,601, forward strand.
AGCGAATCCGGTAAGCTAGAGAAGAAAAAGGTTCGGCGCAACCTCGTTGGAGCAAGAAGCTTGGAGGGCTTAGGTGCATTGGGTAGATTAGGCTTGGAGGGTCTATTGCTGTCCTTGTATCCCAACTATATTTTCTAGTGGATTGATTACCGCTTGGAGGGCGGCGGAGAGGTTTTTCGCCGAGGTCTTCGGTTTCCTCTTCGATAACATATCTGGTGTTATCGCTGTGTTTGCATCTTCCTTCCTCTCTATCTCCGCCTTTACATTATCTGCTTTGTGGTTTAATTTGTTATGGCTTAGATAGTTGTTTGACCAATTACATAATGTAGCATATGTTAAGTTTCCGCACATTAATTGTTTGACATTTTGCTTGTGTTGGTTAAGTTGGTTTTTTGGGGTCTAAACGTTCAAAAGTGTATTTGTACACGTTTTTGAACTTTCGATTATCAATTAAATGTTTAAATTTCAAGTTTTTGTTGTATAAAATTATGCGTAGAAAATAAGTTTATGGATTGAATAGTAAATAACATTTGATTGATACAAAATTTGACATGCGTGTTTGAAATATAAAGAATATGAAATTTTAAAGGTTAGATTTTCAAAAAATATAACAATGTTAATTTTTTAGTAAGAGTTATAGCTTTAGACTACAACTAAGTTTGTACCAAAACACTTTCTAAAAAAAAAAAAAATTAGTAAAACTTTTTCCATAAAGAAAAATAAGAAAATTAGAAAACCATTGAGAGAGAGAGAGAGAGAGAGAGAGAGAGAGAGAGAGAGAGAGAGAGAGAGAGAGAGAGAGAGAGAGAGTGTCTAGGTTTCGAAATTGAACTTTTTAATTTTTCCTTTAAAAAGAAAATGACAAAGGCAACAAATATTCCAAACTTCCAAGCATAGAAACCTCAACATCCTCTCTTCTAACAAAAAAGACCTTGACATGGCTATATCCCTACTACTACGATGCTTTATAAAAGAGTTTTTCTCTCATCACTTTTTAGAGTATTATGGGGAAGTGGGATTCCTTCACTTAGGAGGTATCTTCTGCTATTGATAGCACGAAACACTAATTAGTGTTGTTATGAAATTGGTATATATACCAACATTTAGGTGGCATAACTGGTAAGATACCAGGTCAACAAGTCTCAAGACTTGGGTTCGAGTCTCAAGTAACTAGTTGTGTGTTAGTACTCCTTATCTCATTTCCATCCCAAACGGTCGACCTTAAAAATAAGTGAGTTCCTCACACAGATCGGGAGTATGGGGTCTCGCCCGAGAGCAGGTAGGGTGCTACTATGGTCACGCCTAGGTGGGAAGAAGTCACACTAGTCGCCTCCCTCTACCCATTTTTTGTTTACCCAAAAAAAAAAAAATTTGATATATATTGGGGTTTTTTGATTTCACTCCAATGGTAAAGGCAGCTAGGGATTTTCAAAAGAAAGTGTAATTCTTGTGGAAAAAGATCATACCTCTAGTCCGAATGGATGTATTTTTATACTTGCATAAAGCATCTCCCTCACCTCCTTAAATTGAGCCCCGTAGCTCGGATTTCTCTAATTGAATTGATGCTTGTCATTCTAATTTGACCATGTTTGAGTGGCTTAATATTCTGACTTGACTTAGAAAGGGGAGGGAACATATTGCATTGCATATTTGCATTAAATGTGATGGTGGTTTCCGGGGTGCTATAACAAATACAAATCACCTCTATCATATTTTGTGTTCCACCAATCACAATTTGCCATATATTTATTAAACTTTTCTTATAAAACAGTCAAAGTTTAAAATGGAATAAAATAAACACATGACAAGTCGTAATTGGTAAAGTATAAAGTGGAATACAAAAAATGGTACAAATAATTTGTATTATGCAATAAGCGCTATTTACGAATATAAATCTTTTGTCTCACTTTTGTGTTCTACTTTGAGTTCCACCAATCACAATTCATCTTGTATCTGTTTGACTTTCATTATAAAAATAACTAAAGTTCACAATGAAAAAAAAATAAAAAAATAAAATTAAACAAAAACATAGCATATAGTGATTTTTTTTTTTTTGATAAACATGGCATATGATGATTGGTAAAGTATAAAGAAAAATAGATGATTTGAATTTGCTACTTTGCATGTTTATCATTGCTTTTTAGGCTAGGGTTTTGATGATGCAGTGAGACTCGCAAGATGGTCTTCGTGAGTTTGACCTTCTCTAGATGGAAGTGGCCTTCCATTGTTGATGAATTTGATTAGCTCCATAATTACACTATTGAGATATGTTCGGACTCCCCATAATGTTTTGAATGCTTTCTTTTAATGAGGTACACATGACAAAAGAGAAAACTTATCTTTTAGGGCTTGTTTGGATTGAGGGGGAAAGGAGGAGTGAAAGGAAGTAGAGTAGAGTTCATTGAAAATAGGTTAATTTTGGACCAACTCTACTCTCTCTCCCCCCCCCTCCCCTCAATCCAAACAGACTATTACTTTTCTACAATTTGCTAGTAATCATGTTTTATTCTACAATATTTAGTTGTCTGGTAGAGTATTCTTTACTTCGCATTTGAAGTTCTTGCCTAGCTTTAGGTTTTGTGTGAAAAAAGAGCAATCTGTTGGAAGAGTATTCCCTACTTAAAATTCGGAGTTCTTTCCTAGATTTGTCTTCTTAATTGATTACTTTCACTGATGTGTTGTCTTACTTTTAGGTCTTCTTCACTTTGCAAAGCAAGTCCCTTTGTGCTGCTAGCTTCTTCATTTTTTTTTTCGTCCATATCTAATATCTTAGTTGATTACTTTCCTATATGATAGCTAAACTTTATTTTCTTTTATTTTCTACTCAAATTGCAAGCATATCTCTTTTGTACGAAGTGGAGATGTTTGCTGCTATTCTTTACTTGTCAGTAGGGTTTGGAATTATGTATTCAGCTAAATTGCAAGTTCTTTTTTTCTTTTTCTTTTTAATTTTTTAATTTTTTAACTTTTGAATTTGAGTTATCAATTATATTTGTAAATTTGAATATTTCTATTTAGTATATTGCAGGTTAATATTAAGTTTACTACTACCATAGATTTCATTCTGGTATCCAATGCAAGAAATGCATAAAAAATAGCTAACCTGGTTTTTTTTTTTTTTTTTTTAGAACATGGAAAACATTTTGGTCAAATTGTACCATCCAAACATTTTGGGTCGCACCTCTTCTATTCAGATTTCAGAATTATTTCTTCAATTGGTCCTTGTCTTGATTTCAGAATTATTTCTTTTATTAGTCCTTCCTAGGGATGCTTTGTGACAAGGGCCAAAAATACTAGAATGACCCAAATCTCTCATTGGGTTCTTTAGAAGTGATTATTTTGTGGAGAGTATTAAGTCCAAAATTCCAAAATTTAGTGAATAGAGGCTAATGGTATTTTATCAAGTGTTGGGTTCTAAGACTTTAGGTTTAAATGTATTAGAACTTCAATTTGTAATGTTGGCAAACCATGATCAAAACATTTTAGTCTTTGTTTTAGACTTGCTCAAAGTGTGTTTATATGTAAAGTTGGAATTGAGTAGCTGCAGGATTTCTTGTGTAAATCTGCCTAGCTCGATCGATCGAAGCTCATGCAGATTGTTTTTCTGTAGAATTTTCCAACTCAGCCCAAGCCCGTTTGATGTGTAGGGTTTTATGTTTTGTCTTAAGTATAAAAGGGAAAACTCTAGCCACGTTTTTGAGTTGCTCCTTATGCTCTGTGTGTGAATCTTTTATGAGAACAAGAGGTGTTTGCCTTCACACATACTTAAGGTTTCTAAGATTTAAGATTATGTCAAGAACTTGGTGATCGATTTAGTTGCTGCTTTAAGAGCTTAAAGATACATAAGCGGGGGTGCTTGTACTTGTTGGGAATCCAAGAAAGAAGTAGTCCGTGGACTCAAAGCTGTCACGTGGTCATGGTAGTAAGTTTCCTACTCAAGGTAGCAATAGGATGTTAGTGGTCTAAGTCGCTATTGTGTAAACTTCAATTCTTTCATAGTGGATTCAGTTTTACCTTGAAGATAGCTAGGTTAAATCCTCCTCAGGTTTTTACCGGTTTAGTTTCCTGGGTCATCATATCTTTGTGTTCTTTATTTTTCACACTTTACATTGATATGATATATGTGTGTTAACCTAGATCTAATTAATTTGACTAAGTAATCACTTGACTAATTAACTAGGTTAATCTGGTTGTGTTTTAAAGGGTCTAAAAACAAACAAGTGGTATCAGAGCGGGTTGCTCTCTTGTTTGAGATCCTTTGATCTCTGAGTTGATCCTTGACCCCTGTTGTCATGGAACATGGACACTCTCTTGTTATTCCACCTCACTTTGATGGGAATAACTATACTTATTGGAAAGTAAGGATGAAAGCATTCTTGAAATCTATTGATGAGAGAGTCCGGAACTCCGTTGAATATGGATGGGAGAAGCCCACTACTCCTATGAGTGAGTGGCAAACTTCTTAGAAAGAAGTAACCACTTTTAATAGCAAAGCTATGAATGTTATTTTTAATGCTGTTTCTATGGAGGAATTTAAGAGAATCTCTAATGTTGAGGTTGCTCATACTGCTTGGAATATCCTCCAAACTGTGCATGAAGGCACAAAGGCAGTTAAAATTAATAAGTTATAGCAATTAACTTCTAGATTTGAAAACATTAGGATGTCTGATGATGAATCTTTTGATGAATTCTATGCTAAACTTAATGATATTGTTAATTCTGCATATAATCTGGGTGAAATCTATGACCAACCTAAAATTGTTGGGAAGATTCTTAGATCTTTAAGCGAGGATTTTAGACCCAAAGTGATTGCCATCACTGAGAGCAAGGATGTGGATTCCATCCCTGTTGATGAACTTGTAGGATCTCTTCAATCTTATGAGTTGGACCTTCCTAAGACTAGCAAATCCAAATCAATGGCTCTCAAGTCTGTTGATGATGTTGATGCAAGTGGATTTGATGATGAGCTCTTTGCTACAGAGACTGCTTACCTTGCCAAGAACTTTAGAAATTTTCTTAGGAACAATAAGAGAAAGGCAAGAAGTAAGAACACTGCTAAACCTAGAAATTTTAGGAGGAATGATCTTAGTAAGTTTAATAACATTGAAAAATCTAAAGAAAAAGTAGGTTAACCTTCTAATAATTTTATGGGTCAACAATGTTTTGAGTGTCAAGGGTATGGTCATTTGAAATCAAAATGTCCAACATTCTTGAGGTCTAAGGGTAAGGTTGTGGCTATAACCCTTAGTGATGATGAAGTTTTCGACAATGAATTTGATAGTAATGAGGATGGAAAATTCATTACTTTCACTACTACTGTTGTAGTTAATGAAAGTGTTGTTGTTAAGGAGAACCCTTCTAATGGGGAACTCTCCGAGGATGCAGATTTACAAGAAACCTACAATAAACTTTGCAAAGTTACTGCAAAGGATGCTATGAGTTTTGATTTAGGCTTAAAGAAAATTGCATCTCTTGAACTTGAAAAGAAAAATTTGCTTGTGAAACTATTTGATGCTAATGAATTGCTGAATAATGTGAAGATCGAGAACATGCTTTTGCTTGATAAAGTTAAGAATTTGGAACTTGAATTATTTGTTGCTAGAGAACAAACTATTAGGTCTGCAAGCTCCAAACTTGATCACATGTTGAGTGTTCAAAAGTCTCCCTTTAACAAAACTGGCTTAGGTTTTGTAAAAAGTAACTTTGTGCCTGCACCCCATTCCACGAACTTTGTTCCTTCTTCTTCTTCTGAACCCCCTATGAGTGAGGTTGTCAAACCCTCTATGAGTGAGGGTGGTAAATTTGTAGAAGTTACACCTCCTAGGAAGATTAGGGTTGATCTTCAAAAGTCTAAGCCTAAGGCTACTAACCCTCCTAAGGGCAAGTTGCATGATAAGCCTGCTTGGGTTTGTCATTTTTGTGGAAAGTCCGGACATAATCGTCCAAACTATTTCTGAAAGTTCAAAAACGTGTATAAACACCTTTGAACGTTTAGACCCCCAAATTACAACTTAACCAATTCAAGCAATATGTCAAACAACTAGTGTGCGGAAACTTAACATACTCTATAATATGAAATTGGTAAAAACTATCTAAGCCGAAACAAAACACAATCCACAGCAGATAATAAAAAGGCAAAGATAGAGAGGAAGGAAGATACAAACACAAAGACAACACACGATGTGTTATCGAAGAGGAAACCGAAGCCCTCGGTGTAAAACCTCTTCGCCGCCCTCCAAGCGGTAAACAATCCATTAGAAAATACAGTTGGGATACATGGACAGCAATAGACCCTCTAAGCCTAATCTACCCAGTGCACCTAAGCCCTCCAAGCTTCTTGCTCCAACGAGGTTGCGTCGAACCTTATTCTTTTCTAGCTTCCCGGATTCCGCTACTAGACCATAGCATCAACCAATGAAGATTGGTTCCTTCCTAATCGCTTCCCGTAAATCCAAACAGCTCTCTCACAGTAATGATAATGGTGAGAATCGGGTTTGGTATAATACCTCTCAAGGATTTGACAATGGAGAGGAAGAGAGTTGAGGAATTTGAAGAGACTCTAATGTATAGATTGTGGGTGAATCAATCTTATTTTTATTTAGGTTTCTCTCTCAAAATTCTCTCTCTGGAAGCTCTCTTACAATTGTGGGTAAAAGGGGTATTTATCTTTGGAGTGGTAGAGGAATGTGAAACGTCGGGTTTTACAAAACAGGGGTGGCTCGCGGCTTGACCTCGCGGCTTGACTAAGTCGCGAGATCCGATCGCTTGAGATAACAGTATGGCCGATTGTCCTGTTTTGTCCTGTAGTGCTCCGGCTTGCATGACTATTCACCTTCCAGCATGCTTGGCACGTGTGCCGTGGTGTCCAGCGGCTTGAAGTCGCGAGTCACCCGCGAGGTCCAGCTGCGAGTCTCTGTTTTCTTGCACACTCTTGAGCAATCTTCATTCTATCTCACTCACTACCCTTACATCAAACCCACCTAAATACAGGGTTACTAAATGCTGAATTACAAGCAAATTTGGCACGGAATAAAGCCAATTAGATGGTTGAATAAATTCAACCTTACAATCTCCCCTTTGGTCTGTTCTATGACAAAACTTTAAAACAGACTCTAGACTTAACATGTGAGTTGGGAACAATTGAACAAAACTCACTCACACCTAACTCTAGAAGCTGTGAAGCACTTGAATCATATGAATATAATACTCCTGAAACACAACAATACACCATGATCATTGTAAGCAGAAAATCATAAAATGCATATGAAACAGGCAATATGTGATCAAGCAAAGATGGAGTTAAGAAACAAACCATGGCTTGATCAACCAAGTGAACACCACAAGGTAGTGATCACGAGTGCTCATTCACACTTGGAGTGAACACAAGGACATACAAGTTAACAAGCACAAGGCAAGATACTTGTATGCTCAACACTCAACCAATGCATAATACACAAGGTATATGCATCTAGGAACAATCCTACAAGGGCACAAGAGTGACAAGACATAAATCAAAATGCAAGACATTTAGATTAAAGTACTGATTTCAACATAGCATAAAGGCTGCATTAAGTAAGGTACAAACCATAAAGCCTACAAACTATGCATAAAACATTAACCCTAAAAGCTTACAAAAGCACATGGGTACAAACATAAAACATCCTGAATAACATCATCAAAATATATAAAAGATTAAACCAAGAATATAAGTTATGAGTTAGAAACAACTATACACCAAAAACACAGTGTATCAAACCCATAAAAACACTAAAATACCCAAAACATAAGCATATATAAATAAAGTCTCTGATTTTGACAACTTTGACAACTCCCCCTCAACACATTCTCCCCCTTAAGAGCTGCTTTTCCGCTTCTCATCATCAATGTCATTAACAACAGAAAATTCCCGATCTTCTAATCCTTCAAGCCCCAGCACATCATCAATGACATGTGCATCCAAAATGAATTCTTTACCTCTAACCCAAGAACTTAACTCATTCTCCCTTATCACAACATTTGAATAAAACTTCTTAATCAGGGGTTCACACACTACAGGGAGATCACTCGGAAGCTTTTCCCATCCTCTTCCTTCAAAACATTTGGGGATAAAGGTTTGTCTTAAGTCCTCTAAATCTACAATTCTTTCTTGAATAATTCCTGCTTTCAAGAAGATATCCTTGTATCTCTCAAAGTGTTGAACTGACCTAAACAGTTTAGAATCCATTTTCAATCATTTGTCAGCCTTCTTTGCAGGAGTTTTCTTCTTCGGAGGTGAGGGAGCCATCTCTGAACAATCAGAAGAGGCCACAACAGCATAGAACAATATATGTGTAGACCTAGTCAGTACCATGTAATTAACAAAGAGATTTCAGCCACACGGATGAACTTGAACACTTAAACAATAAGCTACTTAGATCAACCACATGGATAAACAAGCCTAAAATAGGAAACACAAGAACAACAGGGAGAATGCGGGGGAGAATAAAATCAGCAGAGACAGGAACTATCCTAAAGGCGGATATATGTCATTGAGACATATAATGGAAAACCGATATGACTCATAATCAGCATTTTGAAACTAACAGATGCTCCCAACAAATTAACACAATAGAACATGCACATTCAAAGACAAGTAAAACTCACATCCTCAAACGGAACATTTTGAAACAACTCAACAGCTCAAGATCAGATAAAATAAAAGAAACACTTAGCTAAGCACAGGATGAAGACCAAAAAGGAAACAACTAAGATCAAATCAAATTCTAGCAACAGCATCCGCAAGCTAAGCATGAACAAAGGGCAATAGTCGAATCACAAACCCATCTCTAAAACATAAACAGATGCAAAAATCAAAGGGAAAAACACAAAATCAAGTAGAAATAAGTTCAAAACTGAAAACCCATACCTGTGACTTGAAGAATTTGAGCAGAAAATATGCAACAATGGAGATTGAAAATGGGAGCACGGAGTGTTTGGGAAGGAGATAGTTTAGAGAGAAGATGAACAGTCACAAATGTTCGAGGGAAAACTGAAAAAGATTTAAAAACTGCCCCTATTTCTGCCAAACACGCGTTTTTCACAACTTGATTGAGTCGCCACACAATCGCCAGTTCAAGCCGCCAAAACACTCGAGGACAAAAATTTGAAAAATTTTTCTAAGTGTTTTTCGCGACTAGAAGGTCTACCAATGAGTGAGTTGCGAAATGAGCCGCGAAAATCTCTGAGTAACCCTCACGATTGGACCTTCCACTCGCGAACAAGTCGCCAAAAATGACCAGCGAAGACGCGACTCAAGCTCGCGACTTGACATACCCGCGACTGATCCGCCAAAACAGGGCAAAACTGGATTTTTTGAAATTTTCAGATTTTTTCAAACAAAATACTTTCCAAAAACACCTAAAACACACAAAAATCTTTTTGTGCTTGATTTAACAAAGATTGAGCATGTGAAAACACATTTCATCAAGTACAATCACACAAATGAATATGGCATTTATTGAATATAAACTTGTGTGTTGTGTGTGGATATCAACAATGAGATAGTCCTTAGTCTAATGTGAAGCTTCAATGATCAATTCAACCAAGATATACACAATTAGCACTAAATCATGTGACCCATCTCAATTATAGAAGTATGTATATATGACCTCCCACAAAACTTGATAACATAATTTGGAGCTTTACATTTAACTTCACTTTTAATCATAATATTTGATCTTTTTGATCTTTTGAGGCAATCACCTCTCATTGTGAGAGTGATATTTGATATTTCACTTTAATGAACAAGCCTTTGGCCTTTTGAATAAACATTTTCTTTAATATAAAGTCGCTTAAGCTTTTTCCTAGTCGAATACTAGAATGTGCGACAGGCTTTTACAGCTCAATATCTCTTTTCATTTGGAGATTTACATTTGGTGAGCTCTTTTTAGCAAAAACAAAAATAAATAGTGGGAAGATATATAGACACAAGTCTATGCATGTCTCAAGATCAACATAACCATTCACTAATCATTCATGACAAGTTTGAAAATCTATTTACAACAATCACATAGATTTCAAGATTTTTCCCATGATGATATGAGTGCATGAAAACAAGTAATGCTCGAAAATGCACAAAGCCATTAGCACAAAGGTACAAGGCAAAACAAGTTTTGAGACAAAAACTCAACAAAGTCAATCAAGCTTTTTGATTTTCTAATTTTTATGTGATTTTTGGATTTTTGACACTAAAAGCAAAAAGATTGATAAAACAAAATTAAAAAAATATGCACAAGAAGACAAGCAAACAACCAACAGCAAAAAAAAAAAAAAAAAAAACAACAACAAGCAAACAAACAAACATCGTCACAAAGCATAGGAAGTATTAATGCATGGACATGTTGTAATGCTTATGCATGAGTACCCTTTTTCACCCACACGTCACTTGCGTTTGGGGTGATTTCCTTATAGGATTGGGTACGGGAGTTAGGGCTTTCAAACCTTTGTGAAAAGCTTTCCAAGCAGTTGGTGAATGCACCAATCATCTTCATCACGTTCACCATTCCGGGATCACCATTTCGATCTCTAGATTGATCACCCGCCCAATTTCTTCTATCATTTCTAGGTCCTCCTAACCTTTGAGGAGTTGCACTATTTTTTGCTCTCAGCTTTTGGCAATTTGGTCGAGTATGCCCTTGAAGTCCGCAATAATGACACACATAAGTTGCTCTAGGACCTCTTTGTGGTCGTGGGCGTGACTTGGCATGAGATTCAGACCTGCCCACAGATTGATTACGGGGATTCAACATCCATTGGTTCACCACATTCTTCTTCTCCTCCATCTTGAGCTTCTCTTCATTAAGGTCAACTACAACTGGATCTTTGGCCTTTACAAACTTCACTTCTTTAGTGACAATTCCAGATGAACTACTTCCTCCGGTATATCCCAATCCGGATTTGTCCGAAAAGCTCTTTTGAGATGAGATAACATCATCTAGCTTCTTGGTGGTGACCCTCTCTATTTTAGCATTTGCTTGCACAACCTCATTCTCAAGAAATCTCACTTTTGTTTAAGTTTCGGACAGCGCACCATTCAGTGTTTCTATCTCACATTTGGCCTCCCTATATCGGATTAGGAGACTTTTGTAGTCCTCCTCTGCCTTCTTCATTTTTCTCACAGCGGCTGATTCTTCAACAATTCCTAGTGATTCATCATCACTATGTTCTCCAAGGTCTCGTACAAGCAGATTCAACTCATCTCAAGACTCAACATGAGCAATAGTCATAAAAGCTGAATAGTTCCCCTCTCCATCACAGCTTTCTTCGATTCTCGAGTCGGATGAATCCGAGTCACTCAATGTCGTGGCATACACTTTGCCTTTCGATTTCAAATAATTCGGACATTCCTTCTTAAAGTGTCCATGTCCGTTACATTCGAAGCAAGTGACACCTTGTGTAGGTTGGGATTCTTTTCCATCTTTCTTTTTGAATTCCCTTTTCTCCCTTCCAAAACTTTGGAATTTTCTTTTATCATCAAATTTGCCATTATTTTTGAATTTCAAGAACTTTCTCAAATTTTTGACAAGGTATGCAACATCTTTGTCAACCATAACTTCTCCCGATGAGTCTTGATCTTCCACCTTCTCATTAATGGTCTTAAGAGCAAGAGATTTACTCTTCCGTTGATTGGGCAACGACATCTCATAAGTCCGAAGAGAACCAACCATCTCCGGGACTTTGATGTCATCAAGGTCCTTGCTCTCTTCAATCGCCGTTACTTTAGTACGAAAACTTTCCGGCAATGATCGAAGGATCTTCTTTACAAATTTTGAATCCTCCGTTTTCTCCCCCAAGTTGAACTTGCCGACAACCACCTCATTTAGCTTTCCATAGAAAGAGTCAAAAGACTCATCCTCACTCATTTTGAGCTCCTCAAACCGAGTGGTCAGCATTTGCAACTTGGTGTCTTTCACTTTCTACGTGCCTTCATAGGTGGTTTCCAAAATCTCCCATGCTTCTTTTTTGGCAACGGTAATATGAGAAATCTGTGAAATTCATCCGGAGACACACCACGTAGAAAATAGCATTGAGTGCTTTATGTTAGCATTAGATGCGAGCAAGTCTTTCGCCTTATCCCAAGTGGATTTGGCTGCCTCGGTCTGGTCCAACCAATCTCAACAAAGCATCCCAACCTTCCAAAAACATAATTACTACCATCAAAATATGGAGGTGCATTTAGGGATTGAGATCGATCCATCTCAAAAGGGAGTCAAGGATCACACAATGGTAATGAAACCAATAACAGTGTACCCGCTCTGATACCAATTGAAAGTTCAAAAACGTGTATAAACACCTTTGAACGTTTAGACCCCCAAATTACAACTTAACCAATTCAAGCAATATGTCAAACAACTAGTGTGCGGAAACTTAACATACGCTATAATATGAAATTGGTAAAAACTATCTAAGCCGAAACAAAACACAATCCACAGCAGATAATAAAAAGGCAAAGATAGAGAGGAAGGAAGATGCAAACACAAAGACAACACGCGATGTGTTATCGAAGAGGAAACCGAAGCCCTCGGCGTAAAACCTCTCCGCCGCCCTCTAAGCGGTAAACAATCCACTAGAAAATACAGGTTGGGATACATGGACAAGAATAGACCCTACAAGCCTAATCTACCCAAAGTGCACCTAAGCCCTCCAAGCTTCTTGCTCCAACGAGGTTGCGCCGAACCTTTTTCTTTTCTAGCTTCCCGGATTCCGCTACTAGACTGTAGCATCAATCAAGGAAGATTGGTTCCTTCCTAATCGCTTCCGAGAAATCCAAACAGCTCTCTCACAGTAATGATAATGGTGAGAATCGGGTTTGGTATAATACCTCTCAAGGATTTGACAAAGGAGAGGAAGAGAGTTGAGGAATTTGAAGAGACTCTAATGTATAGATTGTGGGTGAATCAATCTTGTTTTTCTTTAGGATTTTTCTCTCAAAATTCTCTCTGGAAGCTCTCTTACAATCGTGGGTAAAAGGGATATTTATACTGGAGTGGTAGAGGAATGTGAAACGTCGGGTTTTACAAAACGGGGGTGGCTCGCGGCTTGACCTCGCGGCTTGACTAAGTCGCGAGATCCAATCGCGAGATAACCGTATGGCCGATTGTCCTGTTTTGTCCTGTAGTGCTCCAACTTACATGACTGTTCACCTTCCAACATGCTTGGCACGTGTGCTGCGTTTAGCGGCTTGAAGCCGCGAGGCCCGGCCGCGAGTCTCTGTTTTCTTGCACACTCTTAAGCAATCTTCACTCTATCTCACTCACTACCCTTACATCAAACCCACCTAAATACGGGGTTACTAAATGCTGAATTACAAGCAAATTTGGCACGGAATAAAGCCAATTAGATGGTTGAATAAATTCAACCTTACAATTTCAAGTTGCAAGCTACTAAGCGAGCAAACAAACCTAAAGTACCTGTGCCTCAAGCACAAGATCCTATGGTACTTGTTGGGAATTGGTAAAGGCTCTTAACTGTTATTCCAATCCTGGAGTTTGAAATCATTCTAATGTCAATAAGAACTCCAATGCTCGAGGTGCATCTAAAAAGTTTTGGATGCAAAAGGCTCAATCTAATTGAGTCTTTCTGACATGGTTCTTGTGCTTCATCGCTCTACTCTTTGTGACCATTCCTCTTTGTTGTTCTTGATTTCTTTATTTTTCTAAGATTTACATTGCATAACATTCATGCATTTCATTCTAGGATTGTTTTTGTTTCTTCTTTTCATATATATAAAAACAAAAAAAAAAAAAAAAAAACAAAAAAAGAAGAAAAAAAAAAAAAAAAGAAAAATTGGAAGCGAAATGTGTTTTGCATTATTTTCTTGAATTTGAAATCAAGGTTTGCCAATTTTTTTTTACATAACATGTTTATGTACTTTCTTTAGTTTGGATGAGCTTATTTATTGCACTTTACTAGTTTGAGCTTTGTAGTGCATGTTGTGTGGGAATGTTTATAGTTTTTGATCACATGATCTTGATCTTGAAGTCACATCCTTTTGATTGTCAGACTTGAATTTATTGAGACAGGCATAAATAACCATTTCACCACTGTTTACTAGCCAATCATGAATACCTTAGTGCATATCATAAGATTTTGTGCTCAAGAAAGTGTAGCACATGCACAAAAAGAACATAAGGTGTAACCTCGGTTTAAATGCTAAAATTGGTATGTACATTATTGGGCTTTAATAACTTCACAATCAAATAAATTTGGTGTGTACATTATCTTGGTTATTATTAATAAGTTTCTAATCAAATAAAATTTGTGTGTACAATATGAGGCAAATCAAGAAACTTACATGATTGTAAGCTTTAATTCGAGGAGATGTGAGAGTTATATGATGTAACTCTTTAGATGATAGTCTCTTTCAAATTCTATGTGATGAATTTTGTAGATATTGTGATTGATTTCTATTTCCATATTACCTCACATGTATCTTAAGTTTTTGCTAGTTGCATATACTACACGAGTTACTCTTTGCTAAACTCTGTACATGTTATTGTGTGTGATTTTGGTTTGGCCAACCAAGTTTGAAAATTCCTTGAATTTTGTGCAAAATGTGTTTGAAGCTTGAGAATTTAAGGAGACTTGTTTGAAAATCTTAATTTTGGGAAAACTAGGTTCAGAACAAGTGTTTTTGAAAAGCATTTCATCTCATACTCATGTATTTTATTCATAAAAGACTATGCTTTGAGGAGTTTTTGTAGAAAATTGCTTTGTTTTTTCAAAAAATTGTTTTTTCCAGAATTTTGATCGATCGAATCTGTTTCTCAACCGATTGAAATTGCGATTAAAATTTTGGCTAGGCTCTGTGTGTTTCGATCGATGCTCGATTGGTGTTGGATCAGTTGAAGCACTTTCAATTGATCGAACCTATTTTTTCGATTAGTTGAGTGTCGTATAGAGATTTTTTTAAAACCTTTGTTTCTCATGTGTTCTATCACTTTCAAACTATTTCAAAACCTCTTTTCTCTCTCTATTCGATCGGTCCAAGTTTCCTAGCAAGATTTTTGTCGTTTTCTTCGAAATTTCTTCAAGGATTTTTGTCTTTATACACCAGTAAGACCTTTTTACCCTTCCTTTTCCATTTATTTTGGTTTTTCATGCATTTAAGGGATATTTTTGGACTTATGAAAAATGGGGATTTTTGGTGTTTTTGATAATTTCTTTCACAATTGATCACTGGGTTTTTGTTATTGGATGATATAAACATGATCCATGCGGTTTAATTTGATCAATTTGGTGATTTGTGAGAAATTGAAATTTCTAGGGCTTGAATATACCTGAATTGGGGTTTTTGTTCAATTTGGTTTAAATTGATGAAATTGGCTAGTTAGATTGATTCATTTGATCATTATAATGTGTTATCTATCTTGTGTAATGATCAATTGGTCAAATTCTTTAAAATTGAACAAGTGGTTTTTCAAATTTTGGGGTTTTTGTTATAAACTCTATGCTTAAGCTAATTTTGTGATTTTAAAGTTAAATTGAACTTATTCTTACTGCATTAGGGCATGCATCATTTGATTATACTGTTCATGCATCATATAGATTGTTATTTTCTATATTGTTTTGTGCTAACTTGCAATCCGCCATTGGTTTTTCTTGTTTCCTTTTTGGTTCTTTTCTATTTGTCTTGTCCTTTCCTTAGCATTATGTCTAGGAAGACTAGAGCCAATAGGACCTCCACTTCTACTCCTTCCCCCTCTTTTGATCGTGAGAGGTTCTTGAGTGAGAAAAACCAGGAAGCCTATGAGAAGCTTAAGCTTAACCTTAAGAGAAACATTTGGGCTGAGAGAAAAGTGTTGTTAGATGAGTTAGATGGTGAGATTAGGAGAAATTTTGAGTGTAGGGGTTGGCTTCCTCTGCTAGACATTTCTCATCCTCCTCTGGCTACCTTAATCAAAGAGTTTTATTCGAACCTCTCTATCCACTCCTATGATGCCAACACTCTAGTGAGGAGTTGGGTACAGGGTGTAGGGTACACCATTACCCCTTGAGTAGTGGCTAATGCCCTTGGGGTGCCATTGGTCCAGCATCCGGTTTATCCTTATGATGAGTCTCCACCCCTTGATGACATTATGTCATTTATTACTGGTACATCTATCTAGTGGGGTTCTAATCCTCGGATCACCTTTCATAAGTTGACCGAGACTCATTATCTCTTTTTCCGGATTTCTTGCCATTCCATTTGGCCTATCTCTCATCCGCACACCATTCTTTTGGAGAGATGTGCATTTTTGTATGCTCTTGTTTTCGATGCTCCTATGAGCTTTCCTCATCTTTTCATTCACTCCTTGATTGAGGTGCATAGGAGTAATTCTACTACACGTGCTTTGTTCTTCCCCGTTTTTATTCACCGAATTTTGTTACATCTCGGTTTAGATGAGTTTTAAGGCGTCGAGTCTATCCATATCATAGCTCCCATAGGTGCCACCTTTTTTAGGCTAAGGGCTGCTCAAATGAGAGGTAGCTCTAAACATCCTAGGGTTGAGCCTTCTGGTGTTGCACCTCCTTCTCCCTCTTCTACAAGTGATACTACAGTTGAGGAGTCCATTAATCCTGTTCTCGATGCTATCTGCTGCCGATGTTCCTCCACCTTCTACCTCGGATGATTTAGACATTCGATGTATGTTGGAGACTGTCATGACCGTTCAGGCGGCTCATGGTTAGATTTTGGTGGACATGCTTGATAAGCTTCATGCCTTGCAAGCAGATTTGAAGCATTTAAGACGATCGCCTCCGCCACCTTCTTTTGATGATGGATTGTGATTGCCCTTTAGCATTCCATCACAAAAAGGGGGAGTACATATGTAGAGGAGATTTTGTAGTTAGGGGGAGATATTTGATGTTTTGAGCTTGTGGAGCTATTAGATTGTATCTAGGTGCTTCATTGTGTATTTACATTTTTGGCTCTTGATGTACTCTTTGTTTGTTTTGGTTATTCATGATAGCGGGAGATACACTGATTGTATATGTTTCTTGTTTCACATTGCTTATTGATTTATATTTATGAGGTTATTCATGATATATGTCTTTATTTTGTGTTATGTGAAATCAAGAAGTTATTTTTGTTTTACTTGTATTTTCCACACATACATTTATGCGTTTGTTGAGTGTTTCAGGAAATATACAGTTGATTTGATCATGCTACTGTTCACACTTGCAAATGATAGATAGTAGTTAGGTTGAATTTGTTGTGTTTGTGCAATAATTTTGTAATGGGCTGTTTTTTTGTAAACTTTGAGCATTTTGTTTAAGTTTTTGTTTTGTCACGGATTGCCAAAGGAGGAGTTTGTTGGGTTCTAAGACTTTAGGTTTAAATGTATTAGAACTTCAATTTGTAATGTTGCAAACCATGATCAAAACGTTTTATTCTTTGTTTTAGACTTGCTCAAAGTGTGTTTATATGTAAAGTTGGAATCAAGTAGCTGCAAGATTTTCTGTGTAAATCTGCCTGGCTTGATTGATCGAAGTCGTAGTGCGATTGTTTTTCTACTGAATTTTCCAACTCAGCCCAAGCTCGTTTGATGTGTAGAGTTT
The DNA here is from genome assembly GCA_028216015.1 of Quercus dentata. Classification (NCBI taxonomy): domain Eukaryota; kingdom Viridiplantae; phylum Streptophyta; class Magnoliopsida; order Fagales; family Fagaceae; genus Quercus; species Quercus dentata. The sequence goes on from CP116455.1 coordinate 10,011,178, forward strand.
TATGTTTTGTCTTAAGTATAAAAGGTTAAACCCTAGCCACGTTTTTTAGTTGCTCCTTGTGCTATGTGTGTGAATCTTTTGTGAGATCAAGAGGTGTTTGCCTTCACACATACTTAGGGTTTCCAAGATTCAAGATTATGTCAAGAACTTGGTGATCAATTCAGATTCTTTGCTTTAAGAGCTTAAAGATACACAAGCAGGGGTGCTTGTACTTGCTGGGAATCCAAGAAAAAAGTAGTCTATGGACTCGGAGCTGTCACGTGATCGTGGTAGTAAGTTTCCTACTCAAGGTAGCAATAGGATGTTAGTGGTCTAAGTCGCAATTGTGTAAACTTCAATTCTTTCATAGTGGATTCAGTTTTACCTTGAAAATATCTAGGTTAAATCCTCCCTAGGTTTTTATCGGTTTGATTTCCTGGGTCATCATATCTTTGTGTTCTTTATTTTTCACACTTTACATTGATATGATATATGTGTGTTAACCTATATCTAATTAATTTGACTAAGTAATCACTTGGCTAATTAACTAGGTTAATTTGGTTGTGTTTTAAGGGGTGTAAAAACAAACAACAAGAGAGAAATCAAAATGTCAATAACAAAATGCTGAAAAATGCATAAAAACAACATAGGTTCTAAACTTTTACTCACAGTCAGCGAAAGGTGGAAATTGAGAGAGGTCATGAGGAAAAGAGGGAAGACTCCTTTGTACCTATATTTCCATCCCCTAGCTTTAGAATTGTAAGAATATTAGTTGGCTGAATGAGCTTTTGCTCTAAAGTTTTAGCTATGTAGGTAAAACGAGGTTAGTTCCTTTTGAATCTGATTGATGCCTTTTGTATTAAGATTTGGGTGTTCTAAGTGACTGATTTTTGGTTAATAAAAAAGGTTTTGAACCCCCAAGGTATCAATTAAAGAGGTTATGGTTAGATTTGCTTTAATTGGGTAAGATGGTTGACTTGCTTTTTGCATAATTTGGAAAATGAAGTGGCCTAAATTCATGGGTTGATGTTTCCCGGACATGACAGGACTTAGAAGTTTGTATTTGGTTGTTGTAGCAAACAAGGCTAGCCACTTAGGGCTAGTTATATGTTTTAGGCAAAAAAAAAGTGTAGAGCAGAAAAGTTTAGCCATAATCAGAGCATAAAACATCTTTTGGGTAGAAATTTTATTTACAAGATCCCCTTTATAAGTCTAAGATGTTACCACTGTCCCCGCCCACTTGGTAGCACTACAAAAAACTTCATTTGTTTTGACCCACTATTTCCAAGGGTCCACTAAAAAGAGTCCAAATAAAGATTGAAAATAGGTGCGTCGTCAGATGGCTAACTTTATTTCAAAGGTCATTAAAGCCGTTGAAATAAGCTAATACAACTGTTAAAAAAAATGTAGACCAGTTTTAGCAATGTTCCTGCGAGAGTTTTGGCTCAAAATATTACATTTTTCAGTCCACTTAAAGGCAAACCTCAAAATAAAGATATCCCAAAATTTTCAACCAACGAAATAATGCAATTTGAAAAATAAAAGCAAAAAACTCATTTCATTTAGTTAGATTGAAAACTTACTTTCATGGATTCTTCAACTCTCGAGTACTCTCTGAGAAAACTCAAAGGTGCGGTGGTTGATGACTTAGCTTCGATGACTATCCGAGGCACGGTGCATGGTGATATCATCTTTGATGTCGAGCTTGGACCATGCTTAAAAAAATAAAATATAATACAATACATGAATTTTACCCACAATGAGATTGAGCTCAATTGAATCGGGCTTGTAGAAAACATGTCATGATAATGGTTATCAACATTCCTTTTATTTTAACAAAGAGTAACCACACTACAACCAATTTCCAAGAAGCTTAAATTTTTATCTAACTTTTCAACAACAAATTTTAATTATGGAAAGGAGAACAATGCAATTTATGAAAAGTATTTAAAATTTGAATATGCCAAAGTGGGATAAAGGTTTTTCTCCTCTTACACCCAACAATTTGGGATCTTCTATGCAAATTATCATTTCCATGTGGAGCTATCCTAAACCCAAAAGTTCAAAAGATATGTGTTTGGAAGGGCAAATGATAACATACACTTTCATTTGGATTGTTTCTCTTGGAAACAAACACTACCAGATTCTCAATATTGAACTAAACTATGAATGCATAATATGTTTTTATTTTCAGATTGTCCAGAATCTGGTTTTCTGTTCCAAGATTTCATCACCTTCCAAAACATATTTAGGAATATATATATATATATATATATATATATATTTGGGCTTCAAGTGCTTTGCTAAAATATTCCAACACCTTAAGAAGAAGAAGAAGAAGAAGAAGAAGAAGAAGAAGAAGAATTTAGAATTTAGAATTTTTTTTGGAGGGGGGAAGGGGGTGGTGCTAGAAGCACTCGGAAAAACAAGATTGGTATATACTATATAATAACAACATTGCAACCTAGAAGTTCAAGTCTTATCTAACTCTTCAACAACAAAATAAAATTATGAAAAGGAAAACAATACAATTGATGAGCACCAAGCAGTAATTGAGAGTTCAATAAGAGCATTAGTAGCAAATTACCTAAAATGAGTAAGAGTCTGTTTAAAAACAGTTTATTTAGCTAAAATTGAAAACTTTTTGCTGAAAGTACTGTAGATAAAGCTAAAAAGTAGCTGAAATAGTACAGTGAGACCCATGAATAGTGCGAAAAAATTCAATGGGACCTATGAATAATAGCGAAAATAAGCTAAATGGTAAAAAAAAAACTAGCTTTTTAAGCCAATGCCAAACACACACTAAAGAAGTGAAAATAGGTGACCAAACATCCAAAACCTTTCCCCATCAACTTATCCATACGTACCCATTTAATCTACAATGATTATTGATTACCTATATTTGGGGAACACCGATCAAATTACCTATATTTGTTGAAATAGGGTTTGTAATTGAATTTGATGTGGGTGAAAAAGAAAAGTAATTACCTAAAATAAGTAAAGTAACAAATTAAATTGGAAGAAAAATATAGGTAACTTACAACTATTACTCTAAACTCATGACTATCACCTTTCAAACTCAAAAGTGATCAGTTGGGCATGTAATAATGACTGCACACACGAAAAGATTCACCTTTCAGGGTACAAGACCCTATTATATGCTATAATTGTCCCCCAAAACATGCTCCCAAAAATGATTCAAACCAAATATTATTACAAATAACTGTTCATCTCAAATAATTTTAATAGCTAAGAAAATAAATCCAAACTCTTTTCAAGACTCCATACCACAAGTAGAAGTTACTCAAATACAAATTTTATAAGTTACTCAAACTTCAACATGTAACATTTATTGATACTATCACTAAGCTCCTATCACACACCCACACCAACACCAACGACAACTTAATAAGCTTGCTACTCCCCAATATCTCGTAAAAAAGAAAAGAAAATAGTGAGCTCAATAAGTAACCACTAGCCTTAAGCCCTAAACTAGTTTGATAAAAATGTGGTATATAATAAAAACACCACTCGACGTAGTAAACAAACTTAATTAGTAGTTTTGGAAACAATAATTAAATTTATTTAGAACTAATAATTACATTGCTAAAAGTAATTGACAATTATATAGAAATTCATTGAACTTTGAAAATAATACAAATGTTATAAAATATTACATATACTAAACAATTATAATTATGATCATGCTATATACCTGTGATTAGACTTAGAATCACGTATAGGCTAGTGTAAGACCCAACAATACCAATGCTTACCCCATTGGTGGGGTACCATGTATAGTCAAACTGTAATCATTCAAATTCATAAAAACAAATAAGTTTTCATTGTAGTCATATCCAAAATCATATATAAATAACATTTCAACAGTAGAAACAATCTTATATATCTATTCCCTTCAAACCATTGGTTTTTTACACAAAAAAGCTCACATATTTATTTCAATTTTGAAGAAGGTAAACATTTGAAAGAGAAAATAAATTTAATAAAAAATTTCCATCATTTCAAAAGGAAGGAAATTATGTTATTTTTTTTCCTTTAAACAAACTTTTAAAAAAAAAATCAACAATAATTTCCTAAAAAGAACAATTAATTATTTTATTAAATGTGTTAAGTGAAAATACCACTAGATAAGGGAAAGGTCACTTACCTCTAATAGTCTCACCAAAATCACCAAATTTCAAAGTTATGACACTAAAGATCAAGCTAATATAATGAAACATACAAACTAATTAACTAACCCCAAACTTTAGCAATTAACCAAATTGGGCAAGAGGTGAGCCATACTTTCCCCCAACAATATGGGCTGGGAGCGGGCTTTGATATAAACCCTTAATTTCTAGATTTTCCCCCAATTTTTCTATAATTTTCTTTTGTCTTTTCTACATCTTCTTTTTATGTTCCATATCAAAATTCGAATATATAGTTTTTTTTTTTATTTTAATAATGAAATTCTAATGCTAATTTCATGTCAAGGGCTAATTCATTAACTAATATCATAAAAAAAAAAAAATGAAGTTATTAACATCCTAGAGTCAATGATCTAACCCCAAAAACCAAAATCCATCAAAGTATCACATTTAATACAATCAATTGGCCAAAATACCTCAAATATTGAAAAATACCCAAATTTTAAAACTCTATATTTTGGAAATTTGAAGAGTAGAATTACTAGTAAGAATTTCTTACCTTGGGGATGCTTTGATTGATCTTGGCTTTAGGGTTTCAAACATGATCTATTAAAATTACTAGTGAATTTTGAGACTCCTCCCTAGAATCCTATATAGCATATGTTTCATTTGATGATTTTAGTAATTAATAGAAGCTGATTAACTTAATTTTTCTAAACTACACCCTAAAAAATAATAAAAAATTATTCTTTATATAATTCAATAATTGGGAGAATGAGATTTGACTCTTAAACCGGAGGGTATCAATTGAGCTATAAAGCTCTTGATATTACAAAAACACAAAGGGGAACACAATAAATAATTAATACCAAAATTAATTTATTTAACGTCCTAATTTAATAAACTCTTTTCTTTTATCTTCTTCTTTGGGAGCATTACAATACAAAAACTTTTATAATACAAAGACTAAAAAGTCCAATATGTGATAGACAACTTTTGCAACAACTATATAAATTGCTGTCAAGCGCTTAGTAATCCAGTGGCTCTCTTGTATTTGAAGAATTAGTATTTATATCTCTCATTCCACCTTATTGTAACTATTAAATTATTAAGGGAAAAAGAAATTAAAAAAAAAAAAAATAAAAAAAAATAAAAACCTATAAAATTGCCTAGCTACCACATCAAGAAAAATATAAGAAAAATGAACTCGGAGAATTGAAAAACAAAAGGCTGAGCAAACATGTATTTTGTAGTGTACATACTAGATAGAGACGTAGGGAGACCATAAGAAAGCAGAAGTTACCTGTTAGCGGCAAAATGCAGATGGTAACTATTGAGAGACCTTGCCTATCACACACACACACACACACACACCCACACCAGGATGTCGCTTCTCAAACTTGCTGCATATCCCACCTTTCCAAAAGCCACGTAGAGATGGCACTGCAATCAATACTCTTCAATCTTAGAATTTTCCACAGATCCTCCCAACTCCAGAACTGTTCCATAGTGCTGCAGATTCGGGCATTCCCTGACTTTGATTACATTCAAGGATGGGAATCTTTTCTTATTGTTGCTTCCCTCCAGCACCCCTATGCTAGTCAACTTTGGCAGTTCCACCAGATGAAGCTTCTGTAAATTGCGCTGTTCATATTCTTCTACTTTAGTGGGCATAAACAGAGTCTTCAATTCATCACAGAATTTGACTTCAAGGATTTTAAGATTTTCTGGCAGCTGAGAAGAGGGAAAAACAACTTCAAGCATCGGACAACAATCTAAATAGAGTTCTGTTAGATTTAGGAGACTCCCATGTTGCATTTCCCCACTGTACACACTCTTCAATTCAGGAAGGTTTGATGCCCATAGAATGTTTAGATTTTTCTGCATTTCAACTTCTGCCTCTTCTCTGAAAAATATTGTCTTCATTTCGTTACACCTCTCCAACCAGCAGCCCTTCATTGCTTTCAAATTGCCCACACCTAAATTTGATAAGCTTTTGACGAAGTCATTTTCAATCAAAGACACATATTCGGCTTTCATGAGCACATCATCAACACCACCAGGATACTCGTCAAATCCAATGATTTCCAAATACTTACTAACATTTTCAGGAAAAGAATGAGTTTGGAAGTAGATTTTTCTGAAATTCGAGTCAACTCTATGCCAACAGATATCTCTACTTTTGTCTTCCTTCTTTTCTTTACAGGAAGCTTTGTCTTCCTTCTTTTCTTCGCTAGAAGTTATGTCTTCCTTCTTTTTTTCTTCGCTAGAAGTTTTGTCATCCTTCTTTTCTTGCCCTGAAGCTTTGTCTTCCTTCTTTTCTTGGCTAGAAGATTTGTCTTGCTTCTTTTCTCGGCTAGAAGCTTTGTCTTCCTTCTTTTCTTGGCTAGAAGCTTTGTCATCCTTATTTTCTGGGCTCGAAACTTTGTTTTCCTTCTTTTCTTGGATGGAACCTTTGTCTTCCTTCTTTTGTTGGATGGAAGCTTTGTCTTTCTTCTTTTCTGTCCTAGAAACTTTTCCTTCCTTCGTAAGAGCACAAACAGAGAATTTAAATTCTTTGAAATAGGTCTTCCATAACTCAGAATTTTCCTTCAAATATTGGAAAAATTGAGTGCCACTCAATGACATGCAAGGCCTATTTTCATTGAACTTGAAGATGCCACAATGATCCCAGTTTAGCTCCTCTGGTAAGTTCTTTATCATCCCCCAGTCAAGTTTTTGAAGATCCTTTAAGTCTGGTAAATCAAGGTGCTTCAAATGAGTCAACTCTGAGATCCAAGAGGGAAATTCTTTGACCCCAGTCTCTTGTAAATCAAGAGACTCCAAATCTTTAAGTGACTTCAGATTTGGTAGTTGCTGTAATTTTGTACAACCTCCGAAAGTTCAAAAACGTGTACAAATACACTTTTGAACGTTTAGACCCCCAAAAACCAACTTAACCAACACAAGCAATATGTTAAACAATTAATGTGCGGAAACTTAACATATGCTATATCATGTAATTGGTTAAACAACTATCTAAGCCATAACAAATTAAACCACAGCAGAGATAATGTAAAGGCAGAGATAGAGAGGAAGGAAGATGCAAACACAGCGATAACACCGTGATATGTTATCGAAGAGGAAACCGAAGACCTCGGCGAAAAACCTCTCCGCCGCCCTCCAAGCGGTAATCAATCCACTAGAAAATATAGTTGGGATACAAGGACAGCAAAAGACCCTCCAAGCCTAATCTACCCAATGCACCTAAGCCCTCCAAGCTTCTTGCTCCAACGAGGTTGCGCCGAACCTTTTTCTTCTCTAGCTTACCGGATTCCGCTACTACACCGTAGCATCAACCAATAAAGATTGGCTCCTTCCTAATCGCTTCCCTTAACTCCAAACGCCTGTCTCACAGAGATGATAATGGTGAGAACCAGGGTTTGGTTAAAAGACCTCTCAAGGATTTGACAATGGAGAGGAAGAGAGTGAGGGAATTTGATGAGACTCTAAGGTAGAGATTGTGGGTGAGGCAATCTGGTTTTTCTTTAGGGTTTCTCTCTCAAAATTCTCTCTGGAAGCTCTCTTTCAATCGTGGGTTAAAAGGGTATTTATACTGGAGTGGAGTGGAATACGAAACGTCGGGTTTTTCCAAAACAGGGGTGGCTCGCGGCTTGACCTCGCGGCTTGACTCGGTCGCGAGTTCGATCGCGAGATAACCGTATGGCCGATTGTCCTGTTTTGTCAGAGTGCTCCAGCTAGCATGACTGTTCATCTTCCAAAGATGCTTGGCACGTGTGCGATTCTCAGCGGGTTGAAGCCGCGAGTCCAGCCGCGAGTCCCAGCCGCGACACACTGCTTTCTTGCACACTCTTGAGCAATCTTCACTCTATCTCACTCACTACCCTTACAACAATCCCACCTAAATACGGGGTTACTAAATGCTGAATTACAAGCAAATTTGGCACGGAATAAAGCCAATTAGATGGGTGAATAAATTCAACCTTACAATCTCCCCCTTTGGCTATTCCGTGACAAAACCCTAAAACAGACTCTAGACTAAAAACGTGAGTAGGGAACAGTTGAACAAAACTCACTCACACCTAACTCTAGAAGTGTGAAGCACTTGAAACATATGAACAATATACTCTCGAAACACAACAATACACTTTGATTATTGTAAGCAGAAAATTATAGATGCATATGAAACAAGCTGAAAGTGATCAAGCAAAGATGGAGTTTGATAAACAACCCATGGCTTGATCAACCAAGTGAACACTACAAGGAAGTGATCACGGTGTTCATTCACACTTGGAATGAACACAAGAACATACAAGTTAGCAAGCACAAGGCAAGATACTTGTATGCTCAACACTCAACCAATGCATAGCACACAAGACATATGCATCTAGGAACAATCCTACAAGGGCACAAGAGTGACAAGACAACAAACCATAATGCGAACATTTGGAACAAGGTATCGATTTCAACAAGCATAAAGGCTGCCCTTAGGCATGGTACAAACCACAAGGCCTACAAATATGCTTAATCCCATTAACCCTAAAAGCTTACAAAAGCATATGGGTACAAAACAGAATTTCTGAATAACATCATCAAAATGTATTAAGAATTAAACCAAAAGTATATGAAATGAGTTAGAAACAGATTTATACACCAAAAACACAGTGTATCAAAACCATAAAACCACTAAGAGTACTCAAAACATAAACATAATTTCAGTTTTTAGCAACTACTCCCCCTCAACAAATTACTCCCCCTTAAGCTTTTCTCGCTTCTCAATCATCAATGAACTTTTCCCCCTTTTTGACAGGGAATGGCCAAAGGGTCACTTGTCAGTGAGTTGTGAAGTTGTCAAGTGTAGCGACCAAGACATCAACTGGTCTTGCATAGCTCTCATCCTGTCGAGTGCTCGGTTTGGACTGCCCGATCCCATCAAGCCTTTCCGAATGATCGGAAAGCATCCGGAGGTGTGTCTCCGCAGAGGTTGAAGCTCTGTGTCTTTTGCCACTTCTCCTAGGTGTTGAAGAGGATGCAAGCCCCTGCTTCGCATACCTTGATCTCCATTGGAGCAGACCTCTCCTTCATCACCTTCATCTTCTTCTCCCGGAAGTCTAGAACTTATCCTTTTGCGAGGTAAACTTGTTGATTGCAGAGGGGGTAGACATGTGACTTATGTCTTGAGGAATTGGAATACCTTTACTCCGAAAAATCCTCATTAGCAAACTTGGAAAGATCAATTTAGGTCTAGATGTTGTTCTTGTCTCATCCACAATGATGTCAAAGATGTGGGAGCTTATATCTATGAAGTTCTTCTCTTTGAGATCCATCAGAAAGATTGCTCTAGCACAATTGATTGTGGTCAACTTCTTAATAGGATAGAGGTTGAACATCATGATTATGGTTAGAACCCTCATGTCCACTTTGGAAAGGCGGTGGTATTCAAACACTTCCCTTCTCTCCGCCCACCTATTCTCTGTTGGACTGTTTCAATAGATACACTCCTATCTTTGAAATTTATAAACTCCTCATCATCCATACCTTCAAGTCCTAGTACTTCATCTATAACATGTGCATCCAAGACAAATTCTTTACCCCTCACCCAAAGAACTCAATTCATTATCCTTTATCACAAAGCATTGGAGTAAAATTCCCTAATTAAGGGTTCACACACAGCAGGGAACCCACCTAAAAGCTTATCCCAACCTCTTTCTTCAAAACAACTGGGAATAAAGGTTTGCCTTAAATCCTCCAAATCCACAAATCTCTCTTGAATGATTCCTGCATTCAAGAAGTTATCCTTGTATCTCTCAAAATGATGAACTGACCTAAACAATCTAGGATCCATCTTTAATCTCTTGTCGGCCTTCTTTGCAGAGATTTCTTTTTCGAGGTGAGGGAGCCATCTCGTGAACAATCGAAAAGGCCACAAACAACATATAGCAATATGTGCATAACCGGTCAAGTACCATGTAATAAACAGAGAGAGATATCAACCATACAATCGAGCTTCAAAACTTAACAAAGAAGCCACTTAGTTCAAACATATGGATATATCAAGTCTAGGATGGGACACACATGAACAATATGGTGAAACATTCCCAAAGGCAGATAACGAGATTGAGGCTGATAATGTAAACATGATATGACATTCAAACCATATATTGATCCTAACAGAGCTTCCCACGAACTAACACACTAAAGACATGCAAATCTATCACAAGAACACACACAACCTCGTAACAAACCAATATAAATCACTCAACAACTCAAAAATCAGATTGGAATAGAATATATACTTAGCTAATCTCAAGATGAAGAGCAGTAAGCATATGACAATCAAGTAAACACAAACTATAGCAACAAACATCCTCAAGCTAAGCAAGAGCAATGAGCAGAGACCGAACACAAACCCATTTCAAAAACACACTCATATGTGAAAAATCAAGTGTAAAAACACAAAATCAAGTAGAAAATAGTGAAAAACAGAAAACCCATACCAGAATTTGACGATTATGAGCTTCAAGGGTGCAACACAAGAGATTTGAAAAGGGAGCATGGAGTGTTTGGATGGGAGAGTGTTTAGAAAGAAGATGAACAGTCACAAAAATTCGAGGAAAACTGAAAAAGTTTAAAACTCGCTCCTGTTTCGCAAAACACGCGATTTTCGCGATGGATCAAGTCGCCACACGAGTCCGCCACTCAAGCCGCCAGAATACACAAGAACAAAATTTTGAAAAATTTTCTAAGTGTTTTTCGCTATTTGGAAGGTCTACCCGCAGTGAGTCGCGAGCTAAGCCGCGAAAAATCTCGAGTGAACCTCGCGATTTGGACCTTCCACTCGCGAACAAGTCGCCAAAAAAACTGACCAGCGAAGATGCGATCGAGGCACGCGACTTGACACACCCGCGATCGAGCCGCCAAAACAGACAAAACTGTATTTTTGAAATTTTCAGATTTTCAACCCAAAATACTTTCCAAAAACACCTAAAACACTCAAAAATCTTTTTGTGCTATAATTAACAAAGATTGAGCATGTGAAAACATATTTTATCAAGTACAATCACACAAATGAATATGGCATTTAACGAACATGAACTTGTGTGTTGTGTGTGGATATCAACAAAGAGATAGTCCTTTGTCTAATGTGAAGCTTCAATGATCAATTCAACCAAGGCATACACAATTAGCACTAGATTATGTGACCAATCTCAATTATAGAAATATGAATATATGACTTCCCACACATAACTTGATAACAAAGCTTGGAGCTTTTCATTTGACTCCACTTTCGGACATAACATTTGACCTTCTTGATCTTTTGAGGCATTCATCTCTCATTGTGAGAGGGATATACATCATTTCTCTTTGAAGAACAGGCCTTTGGCCTTTTTGAAAGAAATTTCACTTTTAACATAAGGTCGCTTACCCTTTTTCCTAGTCAAATACTAGAATGTGCGACAGTGCTTTTGCAGCTCAATATCTCTTTTCATTTGGAGATTTACATTTGGTGAGCTCTTTTTAGCAAAACAAAAAATAAAAAGTGGGAAGAGATATAGACACAAGTCTATGCATGTCTCAAGATCAACACAACCATTCACTAATCATTCATGACAAGTTTGAAGATCTATTTACAACAATCTCATAGATTTCAAGATTTTCCCATAGTGATATGAGTGCATGAAAACAAGCAATGTTCGAAGATGTACAAAGCCATTAGCACAAAGGTACAAGGCAAAACAAGTTTTGAGACAAAAACTCAACAAAGTCAATCAAGCCCTTTTTGATTTTCTACTTTTTATGGGATTTTTGGATTTTTGACACAAGACACAAAAAGGTTGATAAAACACAATAAAGAAATATTCACAAGAAGACACGCAAACAACCAAAAAAATACAAGCAACAAGCATACCCCACAAACATAGTCACAAAGCATAGGAAGTATTAATGCATGGACATGTTATAATGCTTATGCATGAGTACCCCTTTTCACCCACACGACACTTGCGTTTGGGGTGATTTCCTTATCGGATTGGGTACGGGAGTTAGGGCTTTCAAACCTTCGTGAGAAGCTTTCCAAGCAGTTGGTGAAAGCACCAATCATCTTCATCACGTTCACCATTCCGGGATCTCCATGTTGTTCTCTAGGTTGTTCACCCGCCCAAGTTCTCCTATCAGCTCTTGGTCCTCCCGACCTTTGAGGAGTTGCACTGTTCTTTGCTCTCGCTTTTGGCAATTTGGTCGAGTGTGCCCTTGAAGTCCGCAATAGTGACACACATACATTCCTCTAGGACCTCTTTGTGGTCGTGGACGTGACTTGGCACGAGATTCAGACCCGCCCACGCAGGACCGATTACGGGATTCAGCACCCGTTGGTTCACCAAATTCTTCTTCTTATCCACCTCTAGCTTCTCTCAGTATGTTCATCTACAACTGGATCTTTTGCCTTCACAAACTTCACTTCTTTAGTGATATTTACAGATGAACTACTTCCTCCGGTATACCCCAGTCCGATTTGTCCGAGAAGCTCTTTTGAGATGATATAACATCATCTAGCTTCTTGGTGGTGACTCTCTCTATTTTGGCATTCGCTTGCACAATCTCATTCTCAAGAAATCTTACTTTTGTGTAAGCTTCGGACAACTCACCATTTAGAGTTTCAATCTCACATTTGGCCTCCCTATACCGGATTAGGAGACTTTTGTAGTCCTCCTCGGCCTTCTTCATCTTTCTCACAAAGCAGCCTTGGCAACCCTTGTGTACTCACCCGACTTCTCCACGAGTGAGTTATAGTTTTCTTGAAGAGTTTCTTTGTGCTTTCTTCTTCTTGACTTCCGACTCTTCAACAATTCCTAGTGATTCATCCTCACTATGTTCTCCAAGGTCTTGTACAAGCGAACTCAACTCATCCGAAGACTCAACATGTGCGATAGTCATGAAAGCCGAATAGTTCCCTTCTCCATCATGCTTTCTTGATTCTCGAGTCGGACGAGTCCGAATCACTCAAAGTCGTGGCATACACCTTGCCTTTCGACTTCAAATAATTAGGACATTCCTTCTTGAAGTGTCCATGCCCGTTGCATTCAAAACACGTGACATCTTGTGTGGATTGGGATTCTTTTCCATCTTTCCTTTTGAAATCCCTCTTTTCCCTTCCAGAATTTTGGAATTTTCTCTTATCATCAAATCTTCCATTGTTTTTGAATTTCAAAAACTTTCTCAAATTTTTAACAAGATAGGCTACATCTTTGTCAACCTTATCTTCTCCCGATGAGCCTTCATCTTCCACCTTCTCATTAATGGTCTTTAGAGCAAGGGATTTACTCTTCCGTTGATTTGGCGACATCTCATACGTCTGCAGAGAACCAACCAGCTCCCGCACCTTGATGTCATCAAGATCCTTGCTCTCTTCAATGGCTGTCACCTTTGCACGAAAACTTTCCGGCAATGATCGAAGGATTTTCCTCACAATCTTTGAGTCCTCCATTTTCTCTCCCAAGTTAAACTTATCGACAACCACCTCATTCAGCTTCCCATAGAAGGAGTCGAAAGACTCATCTTCACTCATCTTGAGCTCCTCAAACCGAGTGGTCAGCATTTGTAACTTGGTATCCTTTACTTTCTTCGTGCCTTCATAGGTGGTTTCAGAATTTCCCATGCTTCTTTGGCAATGGTAATGAGAGAGATCTGTGAAATTCATCCGGAGACACACCACGAGAAAATAGCGTTTAGTGCTTTCTTGTTAGAATTTGATGCAGCAAGTGCTGCCTTATCCCAAGTGGATTTTTTTTGCCTCGTGTTTGGTCCAACCAATCTCAACAAACATCCCAAACAGACTCATCAATAGAACATAAAAAGGCTCTCATACGAACCTTCCAAAACGCATAATTACTTCCATCAAAATATGGAGGTGCATTAAGGGATTGAGACCTATCCATCTCAAATAGGGAGTCAAGGATCACACAATGGTAATGAAACCAACTGCTTTGTGTACCCGCTCGATACCAATTGAAAGTTCAAAAACGTGTACAAATACACTTTTGAACGTTTAGACCCAAAAACCAACTTAACCAACACAAGCAATATGTTAAACAATTAATGTGCGGAAACTTAACATATGCTATATCATGTAATTGGTTAAACAACTATCTAAGCCATAACAAATTAAACCACAGCAGATAATGTAAAGGCAGAGATAGAGAGGAAGGAAGATGCAAACACAGCGATAACACCAGATATGTTATCGAAGAGGAAACCAAGACCTCGGCGAAAAACCTCTCTCCGCCCCTCCAAGCGGTAATCAATCCACTAGAAAATATAGTTGGGATACAAGGACAAACAAAAGACCCTCCAAGCCTAATCTACCCAATGCACCTAAGCCCTCCAAGCTTCTTGCTCCAACGAGGTTGCGCCGAACCTTTTTCTTCTCTAGCTTACCGGATTCCGCTACTACACCGTAGCATCAACCAATAAAGATTGGCTCCTTCCTAATCGCTTCCCTTAACTCCAAACGCGTCTGTCTCACAGAGATGATAATGGTGAGAACCAGGTTTGGTTAAAAGACCTCTCAAGGATTTGACAATGGAGAGGAAGAGAGTGAGGGAATTTGATGAGACTCTAAGGTAGAGATTGTGGGTGAGGCAATCTGGTTTTTCTTTAGGTTTCTCTCTCAAAATTCTCTCTGGAAGCTCTCTTTCAATCGTGGGTTAAAAGGGTATTTATCTTTGGAGTGGAGTGGAATACGAAACGTCGGGTTTTTCCAAAACAGGGTGGCTCGCGGCTTGACCTCGCGGCTTGACTCGATCGCGAGTTCCAGTCGCGAGATAACCGTATGGCCGATTGTCTGTTTTGTCTGTAGTGCTCAGCTAGCATGACTGTTCATCTTCCAAAGATGCTTGGCACGTGTGCGATTGGCGGGTTGAAGCCGCGAGTCCAGCCGCGAGTCCCGGCCGCGACACTCTGTTTTCTTGCACACTCTTGAGCAATCTTCACTCTATCTCACTCACTACCCTTACAACAATCCCACCTAAATACGGGGTTACTAAATGCTGAATTACAAGCAAATTTGGCACGGAATAAAGCCAATTAGATGGGTGAATAAATTCAACCTTACAACCTCTTAACTTTAGACCACGGAGATCGGTGAGATTCTCAAGTGATGGTAAAGATTGAATATCTGTCTTTGAAAGATCCAAAAGCTTTAGCTTTGTATACGTTTTCAAACTTGGATCAAGATTCGAAAGTTTACAACCTCCAAGGCAAAGCTCGGTAAGGTTGGTGAAATTTGGTGAGGTTGGACATTAGAGGTATCTTAATCTTAAGTTTTGTTCCGATAGGTTGAGCGACCCTAAGGTGGACCATCTTCTCCAATTTTGCTTCAACTTCTTTCAAAGGCTCGCTAGAAGGATCTCGAGAAGACCCAGAGGATTTCTTTTCTGTCTCTTTTGTTGGTAATTTAGCTTGATTTCTTTGAAGGTTCTCTAGAAGTCTCAGAGGATTTCTTTTCAGTTTCTTTTTCTTGATGATTTAGCGACCGGTTTCTTTCAATTTCTGCCGAAGGTTCTCCGAGAAGACTCAGAGGGCTTCTTTTCTGTTGCTTTTATCGGTGCCGAAGGTTCTCCGGAAGACTCGAGAAGGTTTCTTTTCTGTTTCTTTTATTGGTGATTTAGCCTCAGTTTCTTTCAAAGGCTCTACAGAAGGTTCTCAATGAGACTCGGAAGGTTTCTTTTCCGTTTCTTTTTTCTTGGTGATTTAGCCTCGATTTCTTTCAAAGGCTCTGTCGAAGGTCCGAACAACCAGAAGGTTTCTTTTCCGTTTCTTTTTTATCTGGTGACTTGGTCTCGTTTCTTTCAAAGGCTCGCCAAAGGTTCTCGAGAAGATTGAGAGGATTTATTTTCTGTTTCTTTTACTGATAGATCAAGCTCCTCCAGTTGTTCAAGGGCATCCAAGGATGGCAACTCAGACAAGTGTTCACAATTTTGTAGCAAAAGTTGGCAAAGCTTTTTGAGGTTGGCTATAGATGGAAGACTTTTAATTTGGGTGTTTGAGAAGTTGAGATAGCAGAGGTTAGTCAAATGGTCAAATGATCCGTCTTCGAATTTAACCAGACTAGAGGCATTAGAAAGATCAAGTTTCTCAAGTCTAGTAAGCCCTCTCGTTTCTGGCAATTTTTTCAATGGGCAATTACTTAGAAGGAGCTGACGAAGGTTCCCAAGTTTGGAAATGGATGGCAGTACTTCAATTTTAGTGTTTGAAAGGTTGAGACTACGAAGACACGCCATATCTACGAAGGTATGTTCTGGGATTTTGACCAAATTAGAGACACCAGAAAGATCAAGTGACTCAAGAGTAGGAAGGTGTGTAAAACTGGGAGGTAAACTACAAATTCCAGATTCAGATAAATCAAGGACTTTGAGGCCATCTTTTTTCTTAAAGGAATCATCATGGATTTGCTTTAGTATAGTAGAACCAGAAAGACCCAGATTATGGAGAGAAGTTAATAACTCAAATCTGGACAATCGGGTTATGGATTTGCAGTTTTTTAATATAAGCCGAGTGAGTGATTTAAGATCTTTCAGAATGGGCAAATGGTTAATTTGGGTTTGGGAAAGGTCAAGCAGTTGAAGATTCTGGAGTTGTTTTAAGCATTTGTCTGTAATTTTTACCAAAGAAGTAGAACCAGAAAGGTCAAGGACCTCAAGGTTGGTAAGTTTTTTTAGGTTTGGTAGGATTTTCAATTCAGAACACTCTTTAAGGATGAGACGACGTAGTTTAGTCATGTTGGAAAGTGAAGAAGGCAGTGATTCAAAAGGGACTGCAGAGAGGTTGAGGCTTTCAAGCTGTTGCATGTTCAGGAAAAAATCATCTGGAATTTTCTTCAAGGAGCTAGCACCAGATATTTCCAGAACGATTAAATCTTTATGGTATTTGATTTGATCAATGTCATCCAATTGATCACAGCCCCTGAGCACAAGCAAGCGAAGTCCAGTTTTTCTTTTTGGAATTGGATCATCGGTTTTTGGTTTTGGAATTGGATCATCAGTTTCTGGTTTTGAAGACGGATCATCGGTTTTTGTTTTTGGAAACAAAAACGAGGGCAGTGACTTGAATCTGGGATTGAAAATCGCAAGAACTTGGAGTTTCTTCATGGGCTGAAAAAACATTGTGTCAAGGACTTCCCCAGAGAGACTACTTCCATCTATCATGATTGTGGATACTTTGTTCCAACTTTTAGGACCGTATGGTGTATTTATCATGCCTTCCCCAGGTGCAACTCGCCCAATGCCTAGCTCCTTTCCATACTCGAGAATACTAGCCAATCCCAGTCTCGATATCCCACGACCATGGCAATGATCATCAGGAACACAAGCCAATCCCAAGCTTGATGTCCGGCAACCATGGCAATGCTCATCAGGAACAGTAAGTGCTAGTCCTTCCATGGTAACAAGACCATCTTCACGTAATTTCAGTATGCAACGATCTATAAGCTTCATCAAAACACAATGTCCCTCTTCATATGCCTTGTCAAACTGATCATTAACACCAACATATCCTTCGAGTATCCAGCAACCTATTAACTCCTCATAATTGATGCCTCCAAATTTATGAAATAATTGCCTACTTTGCCAACAACAATTGATCAAAGCCATATCAGTGCAAGCCAACATGTCATACACATAGCCTAGTAGTGGATTTACATCCGCGGGTTCTGGTTCTTCCAGAGCACCTTTCAACATCCGAACTCCCGAATCAAAATCATATTCTTTAATATGATTTAAGGCTTCTGCCATCATAAGGATTACAGCTGGCAGACCCTTGCTCCTTTTAGTAATTTCTTCAGGTATTGTTCCATAATCATCTTCCTTGACTTTCGATTTCAATAGGGACAAAGAATCACCCTCAGACAAGCCTTCAATCTTAAAAACTTTCTTGTCACTCTCATTCTTAGTCTCAATCACTTTTTTTGTTGTAGTGATTAAAAACTTAAACACACCTTCATTTTCATCTTTCTTTTTAGGCAGAAGGCCATTCAAATTCATCATCATTTTATTTTCATCCTTATTTTCAGGAACACCATCTAGGATTAGTAGCCACATTTCAGTCTTTTCTTTTATCTTATTCTCTTCTTTTAATAATTCAAACATCCTTTCCTTTTTCCCTTTTTCTGATAATTTAGATTTCATTTTCTCAAACTCCGACATACGTTTCTTTTTCTCTACAGATATCATTTTCTCAAGCTTAGCAGATATCTTCTTCTTCATGCTATCCTCCTCTTCCTCATTCTCATCGATAGTACGATCATCTCCCAACTTCTCAGTCTCCTCCGATGCCTTCCTTTCATCATCGACAGTACTATGATCTTCCCACTCCTCGGTCGTAGAAAGTATAGACAACTGACGGGCAATGCTCAGCCAATAAGAAGTCCAATTATCTTTATCTCCTGGACTCGGAAACACCCAAAGAGTCCCCAAGCAAAAGCCGTCCTCATGCAATGCCCAATTGTTGATCTCGTTGGCCATCCTTGTTTTGCCTACTCCAGCTTCTCCAGTGAGAACAATTGCTTTCACTTTCACGTCCTTTAAATGTTTCAGCAGAACTTCTTCCGCCGGTCCCCATTCTGTTGTCAAGTCCGATGCGAAAACCCAAAAAAATATTTCACGTTAGAATTTTGATCCCAATTTTATTAGCACAAGAAAAAATGAAACTTGTCTCCTCTATTTAAACAAAATAATAAAAATAAAAATGAAAATAAAACGAAAAAGAAAAATTAGCGCTCTACAAACTCTGCGTGGAAATTTAAGCAAAGAAAATCATTAATGTGATTGTAGGACGAAAAAATATTCTTGAGTATACGGTGTGTGTTTACTGTTTAGCCATTAGTTTGTTTTTAAAAATATAAATAAAGTGGGTGATGTCTCACATTACTTGAATGTAACTTTCTCATTGCTTAAAACCACACTCTACTATTATAAAAGTTAAGTATTTTGTAATGGTACTTTAAGTTAAGTAATGTATTTGAATTGAGGATGTAATTAAAGTATGTGTATTTTAAAAAGGTTTGGTAATTTTTGAAAAATTAGGATTCTACACGGTGGAGATACCTATATAATATGATAAATGATATGTCTACAACATTTTTACAACAAATTCTAAATGGCGGGTTGTTCTTGGTTGTTATTGTTAGGGCAAAAAAGTAATCTTAGTGTTAATTTCAAATTTGAACCAATAACAACTAACCACATGTGATTTGTTGTAAAAATATTGTAGACGTAGTATCTCTCCTATAATATTAACTAATTATTAAATATATTTTTATATATTATTAAAAAATTTCAATTCAAGACAATAATGGATAATAAAATTAATTCATAACCATTAAATAATGTCTAGAATATAATTAATTAATTTTTTTAAAAGCCCAAAACCATCCTTTATTAATAACCAAATCTTATAGGAGTAATTTTTAACAATTAAAAAATATTAAACAACAGTGTCCAAGGCGTATCCCGTGTTTGATACGTGTTCGGCACACGCAATCCATGCTACAGTATCCCGTGTTTGATACGTGTTCGGCACACGCAGACCATATGGTTATATATTTATGAGTATTTTGTAAGTAAAATAACACTTTAGCCCTCAAATTTCAATGTTTATATTTTAAGCATATCTATGGATAATACTCGCACAATACTCAAACAAATAAGTCATAATCCTATCAAAATATATGTGAAGTAATGATATTTAAAGAAATAAAAAAATATATATAATATGTTATAAATTAGTATAAAATGCTTTTGTGTAAAATGCAATAATGCATCTCCAAAATTTATTCATTTCTTATTACACCAGTTTGTTTTCAATTATTTTGATCACGTTTCTATGATTTAGAATTTACTTAATCACAACTTTTGTTCCCACGGATGTCAGCAATAAAAACAGTGTTTTATATAGCATTCACATGGCTTATAAATCATTGGGCACATAAGGATGTAATTTTTTTTTTCTTAAGGCTTACATTAGATTCTTTGATTTTATAATTACTGTGAATTCCAAAGATAATATTCCAGGAGAAATGCATGAATGCGGCGTGATTCAAGAAAATCTTAAATCAAATGATTCTAATTAAAACAATTTTAATCAAGGGGTGTGATTAGAAAATAGTCAAAAAGATAATACATATATCGTTTCTTCAAGTTGATTATAACCATTTAACTATTATCCAAAAAGATTATTTTCTAAAAATAACAATATATATTGTACACAATTTGACAAAGCAATATGTTATCTCAAAAAAAAAAAAAAAAAAAAAAAAAGACAAAGCAATATATAAAAGTTATAAATAATTAGTTTTACAATGAACTTTATTTTGAGAATAATTTTCTTATAATTATTCTTTTTAAATGTAGAGTAATTCGATTCCATTCATAATGAATAAGCTACATATATATAACATACATCTATGAATAATGCTAGAGATACAAATTATTTTACAAAATTTTTTACAAATTGTTAATATGGTGAATAATTATTGGTAAATGAAAAAGTAATATTAATAGTGTGCCTAGATGAAAACCAATAAAATATTAATTATATCAATATTTTGTAAAAATATTATTGTGGGGTCCAGTAGTTTATGGGCCCGGCCCGATCGCTTAGGAAGAGTCCGCCGGCCCAAATTGAAGGAGATCGGGGCCCAAGCTCAGAACTAGGAAACAAGAAATGGCCCAGGGACACAGTAGAGGACGGTTTCGTCCTCGCGAGTCCCGGATCCTTACGGGTTAAAGTGGAGTATGAGTAAACTGGAAATATCGAGAAAATATCTAGGAGAGTTTGTCTCTAATACCCTTCCCGACATGACCGCCCCCCCAGAGCCGGGATCTTAGGCTTTATGGATTATCTCCAGCCATTATGGGATTAGGCGATGGGACAGATATATCTGTCACGGGAAGATCGACCCTACACGTGTACGAAGGACAACGAACGTGAGGCTAGTATAAATGAGAATGTTATGCGAACACGAGGAGGGGGACACATCGGCCACGGAGAAAGAATGGAGGAGAGAGAATTCCCGGATGATATACGCCGCCACCACAAAAATCCCACTGCGAGCCACGGGGACAACGCCATTGCTCCTCGGACACGATCCGAGGAGCCAAATCCGCGAGCCACATGGTTAAAGGGCCTGAATGTCCAGCCCAAAGCTCCTCCCCTGTCCCGGCTCTCGGCAGATTCGACTCGAAATAATGCCCTGCGACCCAACGCCGGCCTTTCAAGCCCACTCTCTACAAATGTTATTGTGAGGGATCCTTCGCGCTCGAGCCCAACTCCGTTGTTGGGCCTTCAAAGATTTGTATCCCTACAATTGGCGCCGTCTGTGGGAAAGCTTCCGCGTAGGTGCGAGAGGTATTTGAGTCGACTCTCTAGCCGATTGAGGTTCGTGGGATTCCCTCCATCTCCCGGCGACATGCGATCGTTGCTCTACCCAAACTTTTGCTAGGGGCTACGCCCTACGGTGTCAACAGCGAGAGCGATTCTAGGGGCTTCCGGCCCAGGCCGAATCCCCTTCCGCCATGGTCTAGTGGCTAATTCTTAAAAGTTTTGGACAGAACCAAGGCATTGCATGGTCTTCGGACTCAAGCCCTGTGGGGAAACCAAGTACAAAAAGAATTCTTAAAAGTTTTGGACAGAACCAAGGCATTGCATGGTCTTCGGACTCAAGCACGTGGGGAAACCAAGTACAAAAAGAATTCTTAAAAAGTTTTGGATGAGAACCAAGGCATTGCATGGTCTTCGGACTCAAGCCTGTGGGGAAACCAAGTACAAAAAGAATTCTTAAAAGTTTTGGACAGAACCAAGGCATTGCATGGTCTTGGACTCAAGCCCGTGGGGAAACCAAGTACAAAAAAGAATTCTTAAAAGTTTTGGACAGAACCAAGGCATTGCATGGTCTTCGGACTCAAGCGTGGGGAAACCAAGTACAAAAAAGAATTCTTAAAAAGTTTTGGACAGAACCAAGGCATTGCATGGTCTTCGGACTCAAGCCTGTGGGGAAACCAAGTACAAAAAAGAATTCTTAAAAAGTTTTGGACAGAACCAAGGCATTGCATGGTCTTCGGACTCAAGCCTGTGGGGAAACCAAGTACAAAAAGAATTCTTAAAAGTTTTGGACAGAACCAAGGCATTGCATGGTCTTCGGACTCAAGCCTGTGGGGAAACCAAGTACAAAAAGAATTCTTAAAAAGTTTTGGACAGAACCAAGGCATTGCATGGTCTTCGGACTCAAGCCTGTGGGGAAACCAAGTACAAAAAGAATTCTTAAAAGTTTTGGACAGAACCAAGGCATTGCATGGTCTTCGGACTCAAGCCCGTGGGGAAACCAAGTACAAAAAAGAATTCTTAAAAGTTTTGGACAGAACCAAGGCATTGCATGGTCTTCGGACTCAAGCACTGTGGGGAAACCAAGTACAAAAAAGAATTCTTAAAAGTTTTGGACAGAACCAAGGCATTGCATGGTCTTCGGACTCAAGCCCGTGGGGAAACCAAGTACGAAAAAGAATTCTTAAAAAGTTTTGGACAGAACCAAGGCATTGCATGGTCTTCGGACTCAAGCCCTGTGGGGAAACCAAGTACAAAAAGAATTCTTAAAAGTTTTGGACAAAACCAAGGCATTGCATGGTCTTCGGACTCAAGCCCGTGGGGAAACCAAGTACAAAAAGAACTCTTAAAAGTTTTGGACAGAACCAAGGCATTGCATGGTCTTCGGACTCAAGCCTGTGGGGAAACCAAGTACAAAAAAAGAACTCTTGAAAGTTTTGGAGAACCAAGGCATTGCATGGTCTTCGGACCCAAGCCTGCGGGGAAACCAACTCGCTTAAATGGAAAAATCGGGTTACATGGATTCTCTAGTTTGCCCTCGGATCCTCACCACTGAAGGGACGAGAATGGAAGGAAGTAATGCGTTTCCAAAAGCTTAACCGAAGTCATGCAGCGCTCAGATCACTCCCTTGGATGAATTATTTAAAATTTGTCGTCCTCATGCAATATTTCGTGTTTCTTGCGAAACGTTCAACCGTTACCGAGGTTAGTTTCCCAAATTTAACTTACTATCAATTATTATGATGTCCGTAATACGAGGTAAGTTAGAAGGCGTTAGAGCAAATTGAATCGCGTTTCAAGGGGTTCCTGCCCTAAGTATCGCTGAGAGAAAGCGCATACGGGGAGTACACTCATTCGCGAGGTGGTACGCTAAAAGAAGCATACCCAAGACAAGCATATGAACTTCTATTTTTATTACAACGATGAGACAGTACAGTGTACAATGAAAAGCTGGAATCGTCTGCGTCAAAGCTTACTACATGAGTACTACATAAGCAAGAAAAAGAAAAATACAAGAAAGCTGGAGAAAGCCAAGGAAGTATGTCAGAGGAGAGGTTAGCTACAGCTCCGAGACCTTATTCTTCCCCCGCGCTCTTACATGCCCATAACTCAGGCAGCAAAAGAAACCCAACTCTAACCCGACACCGTAGAAGGAAAGGTGCAGGGAGCGGGGGCGGGGGGCTTTCTCTAAATATTCGCCTTTGCTACATAGTAGAGGCGATGATGGCGGAGAACCTTCCTCGACGACACACCAAAATTAGGCGTGAGCGTAACACGCTCGGATTTTGACTAAAAGAGGGAAAGACGTCGTTCCCCCTCGAACGAGATGGAGTACTCTCCTGAACTTGTGCTTCCTGTGCCCATACCTTCTTGTTGTAAGCCACATGAGGATAGGGCGCTTCTGCGGTGGAGGCAATTCTTCCTTCCTAACCCTCGCTTTCAACATTTTTACACCAAGAAAGGAAAGCTCCGGATATGAGGAGTATGATGTGGGAGAAAACTAAAAAGATGGGTGTATATATAAAGCAACCCTTTCCCTCCTGTTTATCCGAAAAGACAAGATGATGGCAGTCAACTCACGCGGCGTCCCAAGGAGCACTACGGACAAAGTGGTCTTGGCTCAACTTCCAACGTCAATCGTAGCCACGAGTCTCAAGGAGCCTCGTAAAGGCGCGCCTCGATCCTTGGGGCGTCGGATAAATACTACATGCCCAGAGGTTGCAGAAATATCTCCTTATCCGCGGATTAATTGAACTCGCGGCCCAAGCCCACTTTGCGTGAAGGCCCAACGATACCTGTTTAGGCGCTTCGGGAAAGGCTTGCATGATCCTCGGACTCAAGCTAAAGGTGAAACCAAGTACCCTTGGACAGAACCTAAGGCTTGCATGGTCCCGGACTCAAGCTAAAGGTGAAACCAAGTACCCTTGGACAGAACCTAAGGCTTGCATGGTCCTCGGACTCAAGCTAAAGGTGAAACCAAGTACCCTTTGTGAGAACCTAAGGCTTGCATGGTCCTCGGACTCAAGCTAAAGGTGAAACCAAGTACCCTTGGACAGAACCTAAGGCTTGCATGGTCCTCGGACTCAAGCTAAAGGTGAAACCAAGTACCGTTGGACAGAACTTAAGGCTTGCTTGGTCCTCGGAACTCATGTTAGGGGAAACCAGGTTCCTTAGACAGAACCTAAGGCTTGCATGGTTCTCGGACTCAAAACTAAAACAAAAAGGGAAAGCCTGGCACCAATGAAGACACATGTCTCGGACTCAAGCCTAAGGGAAAAGTCAGGTACCTAAGATAAAACGCATAAGTCCCGAACAGAACCCAGGTTTTGCAAAGTCCTCGGACTCAGGCTTCTTGGGAAATCAACTGCTAGAACGAAGAAATTTCTCGGCTTAAATACTAGAAAAGGTCAATGCTCGCGTGTCATGGGGATGGCAGAACAACCTAACAATCGTCAACCTAAGGAGGCCATTCATCCGGTGGGTAACCTGTCCTCGGATAATCGCTTCTTACATCTTATCGAGCATTTTGCACCCGTCGCGGCTAATTTTGAGATAAGTCTTATTCCTCACTGGTCGGATTATTATAATTCTGTTAAAATTATCGTGGCATCTTTTTATCAACGATTACTTTGGCCTTAGTCGTTATTGATTGAAATGCTATACTAGTATGCCGAAAAGCGCTTTCACATTTATTAGAATATGTAAATAAGACACACAAAATAGAGAAACGATAATTTTTATTAATATGAAAAATGGTTACAACGTACAAGGAGGGGCTTAAACAAGCCTATACAAAAAATGAATTGCTACAAAGACTAAAAGAGATCGTAATACAAATAAGTAAATCATCGGTGTCTTTGAACTAGTCTTCAAAGTCTCTCCGAAATCTCTCGCCTCGGTCTTTGCTCATCTCAAGAGAAGATCCTTATACAAAAATAATGAAGGAGAAGGAAGAAGAATTGGAACACATGGAAGCACTTGAGCAAACTCTTGTCATTTGAAGAGTGCAAGGGAAAAAGAAGATGGAGGACATGAGCGGGAAGGAAGAGAAGAAGAGTGAAGCAATGAAAAGAAAGTAAGAGGAGCAAAAGAGAGAGAAGGGGAGACATATTAGGTATGCTCATGAGAGAGCAGATGGAGATGACAAGGGAGGTTTTTTCGACTCGGTCACACCAGAAATGGGGTGTGACGAGTCCCCGCCGGATTTTGGCTAAAAGAATGGGGAGGCAAATCTTAAGCCTCCGCCATCCCTGCCCGACCGAGCCATCTCGAGTTTCGTTAGGACATGGCGTTTCGGGAAAGGAAGGATTTGTTCATGGTGGATTACTATGAGGGAACGGATTATCGGATAAGGAATAACCGGACTAAAAACGAGTGCGAGAAGAGCATGAAGGATTCGTGTGTGAGACAATTGCCTTCTGTCTTCTCCTTTATAGGGGAGAAAGAAAAAGTACGTGACACGCTCCGATCTTCCAAGGGATCTCGCCAATAAACCGAATCCGTTTCGTTTCTCCAAGCTGTCCGAATCGCTAGATTTATGAGGCCTCGTAAAAGGAAGGAATTAAAAGCGCACTACGGATAACCATACGGAATAAACGCATCACGCGTAAGTCGAGGGAAACATCTCGTGAGACCGGCGCATTTCTTGGGGAGGTGAAAAGTCGCCAACGAGGATCAAGAGCCGAATTAAATGAGCCGCCATAGAGGTTCGGTATCATCAAAACCCATCTATCCAACAGAGGAGTTGGACGGCGGGGGTTTTGAGGGGCTATTGTGGGGTCCATGAGTTTATGGGCCCGGCCCGATCGCTTAGGAGGAGTCCGCCGGCCCAAATTGAAGGAGATCGGGGCCCAAGCTCGTAACTAGGAAACAAGAAATGGCCCGGGGACATAGCCGAGGACGGTTTCGTCCTCGGCAGGCCCGGATCCTTACGGGTTAAAGTGGAGTATGAGTAAACTGGAAATATCAGAAAATATCTAGGAGAGTTTGTCTCTAATACCCTTCCCCGACATGACACGCCCCAAGAGAGCGGGATCTTAGGCTTTATGGATTATCTCCAGACCATTGTGGGATTAGGCGATGGGACAGAGATATCTGTCTGGGAAGATCGACCCTACACGTGTACGAAGGACAACGAACGTGAGGCTAGTATAAATGAGAATGTTATGCGAACACGAGGAGGGGGGACATCATCGGCTTCCGGAGAAAGAATGGAGGAGAGAGAATTCCCGGATGATATACGCCGGCCACCACAAAATCCCCCTGCGAGCCACCGGGGACAACACCATTGCTCCTCGGACACGATCCGAGGAGCCAAATCCGCGAGCCACATGGTTAAAGGGCCTGAATGTCCAGCCCAAAGCTCCTCCCCGTCTCCGGCTCTCAGGTTTGACTCGAAATAATGCCCTGCGACCCAACGCTGGCCTTTCAAGCCCACTCTCTACAAATGTTATTGTGAGGGATCCTTCGCGAGCGAGCTCAACTCCGTTGTTGGGCCTTCAAAGATTTGTATCCCTACAATTATAAAATAATTTGTGACTGTAGCATATAGGATTAAGGTCAACCACAAAAAACCACATTTTTTTACTCCATTATTGGAGATAGAGAACTTGGATTTGGGATTTGTAAATCTTTTCTGTATCAAGAAGTCCCAAATGAGAGAGAGAGAGAGAGACCACCACATTCACACCTACACTTCTAAGGATGGTTAAAATATTTCAAAGAAAAAAAAATTAAGGTAAATTTTTAATTAGACTCTAATTTTATAGAAAACAATATATTAATTCTTACTTTTAAAATGATTTTTCTTCGCTAACAATTTGTGAAAATGTACTAGAGAGGTCAATTTGGTCATTCTCAAATATGGATCGTTTTTTGAGGAAGCTCAAACATGGATCTTAAAAAATCGAAATTGATAGTAGGGTGGGGTCTTTTTCGCAAACTGTCACAAATTTCAAGGGTTCTTTTTACATCTCGGCCTATTTTATATTATAATAAGGTTTTCACAATTGTGTCCTCACCTCATTATGTAATTGAAAAATTCTTTCTTATTGAATTGTTAGAATTTTTTATTAAATTGGTTTTATTTAGAAATTTTCTACACTTTTCAAACTTGGATTAAACATGTGTAATGTTAGTGGAAGAAGCCAATGATTTGAATAAGATATTTTTTTTGATGAAAAATAATATTATAATATATGTGATTTTGGATATACAATGCCCATATGCGTTAGCATAGAAACTAGTTTTTTTTTGTCATTTTGGATATACTCTAAGCCAATGATTTTGGATATTCTTTATCATTTGTTTATTCACTTTGGAGTATCTCTCTCATTTCTTCTCTCTCTCACTCTCTATCTCTTCCCTCTCCTCCCCGCTTAAGATCTTTGCTTGCCTCTCTTTGCTTCCTACTCCGACCAAACCCGGACTAGAGACATATTTGTCTAAAGCTGCGTCATCCTCCATAGCTCTTGCCACCTCATTATCCACAACTCGTCATTGACCTCAAAGCGTCATCCCTCATGCCACGCCGACAACCTTCTTACATCTTGCAACCTCCCACCTTCGGATCTCTCTTAATCAGGTTGTGGGTGTGAGATTTGAGATGGGTTCCGATGTGTGGGTTTTGGATCGGCGTTGTATGGGTTGTGGGTTGAGGATTTGGGTCGGTTGGGCTAGGGTTTTAAGCCAATAGTTGGTTGAGTTTGGTTATTGATTGGTCTGTTGGGTTGGGGTTTTGGACCTGTGGTGGTGTCCTGGTTGTGGCGGTGGTTGGTTGAGTTTTGGGCTGACGGTGTTTGTAGTTGTAATGGGTTGAGTTTTATTCTCTGTTTTGTTGAAGATTTTGAGTTTTGTTTTTGTTTTTTGTTTTTTGTCTTGTTTTTTTGTTTTTTTGTTTTTGTCTTGTTTTTTTGTTTTTTGTTTTTTGTTTTCTCTCTTTTGTTGAGATTTCTGGATTTGGAATTTGTTGGAGGATCCGGTGATTATGGTTGTAGTTTGTAGCGGTTGATTTGCCATTCGTGATGGTTTAGTAATCGGTTTGTTGTGGGTATTTGGTTGTGTTTGTTTTGAGTTGTATTTGGGGTGGTAGAGGAAGCTCTTGGTTGTGGCGGTGGTTGTTGGTTCTTGGTTGGTGGCGATTGCCACTGGGTTGTGTGTTTGTATATTGGCTAGGTTTTGAGTTAATATATTATTTAATATGTTGTATATATTATTTTAATGTTTAGAATAAAAAAATATAACATGTGATGAATGGTGTATTGTAAAATGACGTGGTAAAATAATAAAGTAGGTTTTTTGATGTATTAAAATGGCATAATTTTGCAACACCTTATGGGAATGCTCTAACCACTAGGACTTCCGAGTTTGGTAAAATATGGTGGGCAAATCTAGTGTAAAGGTCAATACTTTTTTTTTTTTTTTTTTTTGATGGGAGTGTAAAGGTCAATACTGAAATGTAGAAAAAGTCAGTGCCTATATCCTTATTTCACTATAAGGGAAAGTTGGATCCTTTAAAAGTTGATTCACTAAATAAGGCTTTGTTAAACACTCTATTGTTTTGTGTTTTGTTACTGCACTTACATTGTCTGCCATATATGTGGTGATAGACTTGATGGTTGTCTGTAATTTCCTTTTGTTCATAACTAGAGATATCTATTTCAAAAATTAAAAAAAATTAAAAAAAAAAAAAAAAAAAAAAAAAAAAACTAAACACATTTATCTTATGTCATTAATTTATTTAATAAGAGATTTAAAATATGGGTTTATAACTTGTAAGAATAATATTTCATTATGCTAATCTCTATTTTATATTGAATAAACATGAATGCAGAAACATTTAGTGGCTATTCACGGATTATTTCACTATAAGGTATAGTTATATCATTAAAGGAGTTTCACTTAATAAGGTTTAGTAAGACACTACTCACAAAGCAATCTCTTCTAATGTTTTGAGTTTTGTTATTGCACTTATTTTAGTTGCCATATTTGTAGTGATGAAGTGTATGGTTTGTGATTTTTTGTGTGTGTGTGTGTGTCCATAACTAAAGACGTCCACTCAAAAAAAAAAAAATTTAAAAAAAATTAAAAACCTAAAGACATCTGTCCAAAGTGTTTAATTTATTTAATAGGAGATTTGAATTAAATATGGGGTATAAGAATTATATTTTGTTACATTAGTCTCTGTTTTGTATTGTATTGAATAAATATATGGTGTATTCTATTTCTAGACATATAGTGCAAATGTATTATATTATGTTCTCTATTATTTTATGTTCTCTGTTAGTATTATGTTCTCCTTCTATGTTTTTGAAAAGAACAAATATTTTCATTCCGTTACTTCATCCGAATCTTTTAGTTCTTGAAATATTCCATTGTCAAAAGGTTAAATACCCTAAACTAAATATGAAAATATAAAAATACTTCGAGTATCAAACCAGGGTAAATTAAAGTAAACCGGGCTAAACTTAACCAGGGTAAACACAGCCCGGATAAAGCTCTTGTAATCAACAACAACAAATCCTCCAATACGGAAGTGCTGTTCTAAATTTCAATCTTATTGGTTGAGGGGAAAGGGCTGGCAGCCATTCTCCCTTCTTTTCTTCTTCTTTTTTTCGTTTATTTTAGTTGGAGAATGATTCATATATGTGTCCGTGACTTGAATTTTTTTTACCTTTTTAAACTTTATTAGTCTTCTATTTTTATGGTTTAGAATCATTATTTTGTACTGAACCTGGCCAAATTGTGAATTGAAGTTTGAAATATGTAGCTGTGCTGCGCGAAATGAGAATGTTCGTATTGAATCTGAGTTTTTGAGTTTTTCAAGTCCTTGACTTTTGCTATAATTTTTGTTCTGGCTTTTTATTTTATTTTATAAGTTTTGTTATATAATCTGGTTTTTGGTTTACCGGTGTTTTGATTTCAAGATAATGACTGTATATATATGGGGTTTCAAGAGATTTACTCGGGTTGTGTAATTGTGTTTACCTGTGGTTTAAGTTTAGCTGGGTTTGACACCAAATAGGAAATGGTTTTCAACAAAAACTCTTACCAAACAACCCTCTAAATTTTTATTATAACTTACCATAGTTTTCTTCTTTTATTTTTACGATGTATTTTATTATCCAATTTTGAAGATATAGGTAAAAGCTATTATTTTTAATTCTTCTAAGATGGTTTTTATTTTTTATTTTTTTATTATAGGAGATGTCTTACCATGTGTTAGGTTGAATGAGATGAGTTCAGTTATCTTAAATGAACATATAAAATACTATTTAACAAAATCAAACAGTTAAAAGCATTGCACAAAATCAAATTAACCATGTCTATATTCTATCATTTAATCCAGAAAAATAATCAAAGGCAATAACTAGATGTGGCAATCCGCATGGAGAAGTAAGAGTAAGAATGGACCTGAAGCAAGAACCTTGGGAAAGAGTATAGGTATTGTGTTTTTCAAGGTTTGATCTTGTTCCGGCATTGTTTGTTTTGGATCTTGTTCGGTCGATGTTTGTTTTGGATCTGGTTCCGACATTGTTTGTTTTGAAGATTGTTCCGACGACATTGTTTAAATACCTATACCAAAAGAAAATGTATGAAAATATTTCAAAACCCTGATGATTCAAAACAACTTCTTTTTTGGCTGAATTGTAATCCAAAACAACTTGGGATATTAGAATCTACTAATATTATGATTCAAGGTTATTTGATCCAGTCAGATAGATTATAACCAAGAAAATCAAGAAAAAGAATCCAGCCAAATAAAATCTAACTGGAAAGTTTAGTATCCCATACTTTTTCACAATTTTTTGTCACAATTGTAATGTGGCAGAGTGTGATTGGAAAAGAAAAAATTGTGAGTTCATGTGTCGGTGATAATTAATTACTTACAATTTGTCACGTTAGAGTTGTGACAAAAAAATTGTAAAATAATTTATAGTCCTAAAATTACTCAAATTTAATAAATCAAAGTTCTTGTCAAAAAAACCAACGATCGAAAGAGAAACTGCAAGTCAAAGAAAGAGAGAGAAACTGACACTGGTTTGCAAGTCAAATGTGAATTCTTATTTGAAATGATACATAATTACATATCTAATATCTTTTTTTATTTTTATTTTTTATTGAATACATATATAATATCTTGGTTTAGCTTCTAGACTATATCACTTGCTAGTTTCAAGAATTTCTAAATAATATCAAGACTGAAAGTTGGTAAATCAAAACTTTATTTTAATTTCATTCATAACAAAGATTTGAAAATAAAAGAAACAAATGATTTATGAAAACTAATGTCACCAATATGGTATGATAACCTCTTCTCACTCAATATATATATTTATATATATATATATATATATATATATATATATATATATAAACCACCACGGGCTTGAGAGGATGGAATAGTAATCACTAATCACTTTAGTTTTTTTTATTTATTTCTTTTCCTGAGCAAATAATTGAAGTGAAATAATATCCCTCTTATATTTAGTTGCTTGGTGGAAGAGAGGCGAGGTTAAGTTTTACATAAAAATAAAAATAAAAGGCAATAAAGAGAAATACGATATAGGGCTTCGTTTACATCTGACAATTTCCGCAAGCGAAATATGCATGGATTGAATAGGGAAAAAAATAAAAAATGAAAATCTAACTAACATTGAAATTTAATAGTTAAATAAATATTAAAATATAAATATAAATTAGTGGAAAATCTAAAAAAGAAAAAAATCTATAATTTTGTATCTGGGACAGATTAAATCCTATATCTTTAATTGTATCAATTTAAACCCTACATTTTTATTACCATGACAGTCAAAACTCTATCCCATTCCATTAAGTTTAATACAAGAGACCTAACACCAATGAACGTGCATGCACACACAAAAACAAAGCTCTATTTACCAAGGTCTTAAAAACCGCACTGGATCAACTGGTCTGACTGGTTGAACCGAAAATTAGACACCAACCTGGTCCAAAAAAATGCCTAAAACTGGTATAAAAACCGGAAAAAACTGATCAAAATCGGGGAAAACTATAAATCGGAGGCAAATCTGGTTTTGCTCCCGATCCGGTTTTTAAAACCATACTATTTACTCAACCTAAATGCTCACCATTATATTTTCTTGAGAGAGAGTAAAAAAATTATCAAAAAGGAAAAAACTCATATGGAAACTTGGTTAAAATCCCCCCTTTCCAAGTTATAAAAAGTGAATTACTATAAAGGTAAAAAGGGAACAAGAAGAAAAACCACGTGGGAGAAAATAATAAAAATTGAATTACCAGTATTTAACTATTTATACTTTTAAAGGCATCATAAATAAAAAGTTTCAAATAAAATTTTACTAACGGAATTTTAATTAGAATCCTTTTTGAAATTATAATTTCATTAGTCTAGATAAGAAGTCTTTAAGTACCCATATGTGTGTGTATATATATATATATATATATATATATATATAAGAGAATCATGTAAAAAATAGTAGACTAGAATTGTGTCCATGCAATGCTTGGTCTAATAAAAATAATAGAAAAAAAATCAATAATATCTTTGAAATAGAACAATTAAATAGACAGGAAAAAAAAATTTACTTTAAATTATGTGGTAACGCATGACGTAAGATTGAGTTTTTATCAAAACCAAAAATTATAGTACATTATTATGTTTATTTTAAGTTTTAACATTTCTTAAGACTTTTAATAATTGATTTATAATCATATTAATATTGTTAAACTTTTTGAAACTTTTTGTGCACTGCTTGGTAGAGATGTAATATGACGTGTAGTACGATCCTACTAACTTCTTCAAATTCTCTCAATATTAGTCTATTAGAGATTTTTTTTTTTTTTTTTTTCGAAAGGACAATGTTAGAGAGGTTAAATAAGAACTTTGGGAAATACTCTCTCTCTCTCTCTCTCTCTCTCTCTCTCAATGAAAGAAAAACATTGGAAAGATTCCTCGACCCTTCCCTTTTCTCTCTCCTTTGTTCAAACATCCATAATCTACAACTTTAGCAACAAAGAAAAGTAGATAGCAACCAAAGCTGAAATGTACATGTACACATCATTTTTTTCGAGCTATACTGGCAATATTCAATAAAGAACATAGAAAATAATATGGAGATAAGAAATAATTTAAACTCAAAAATAGCAACGAGCATAAGGAAGAAAGTGAAAAACCTGGTAACTTGGCTGGGTTTGAGAGCACAATCACTTCAACCTCTCTCAAAGTAAAACAACTTGTGTCCTTCTCCTGACTTCCGTCCTTTTATAATCTCCTAAATAGCATAAGAATAAAGTAAGGTGGAATCTTTGAACTTTATTCTATGAGAATTTTCCTCCAAATACATACGGAAATTTGTTAATTGTTAATGTGAATGTTTTAGGAAGTAGACTTTTTTTGTATGGTTATTATAATACATAAACACCCATATATATTATACATAAACTATATGAAAACTAGAGTAAATAGATAACCTCAAAATTTGGTGACATAGTTTTGCACGTATTAGCAAATAAAATTCCTACAAGTTGTAACCAGATACATGAAGAACAATTTTCTCAAAAAAAAAAAAAAAAAAAAGAAAAAGATACATGAAGAATAAAATTAAAAATTCAATAATAATGATATATATATATATATATATTTATATATATATAAAAGAAGATCTAAAATGACTATTTCATAATATATGCCTATTCAATCACTTATTATCTATTAAAATCAAATTCAATATTCTTTAAATTGTGAAAATCCTATTATTTATTTTGTACAAAATTTTGAAATATTTTATATTTTAATATACAAAAATCAAACGTTAGAAACTATCTTTCATTTTATTACGAAACTTATATTTTTTAATATTCATTATTGAGAATGCTTGCTTGGTAATTACAATAGAACTGGAAGAGTAAACACAAGTACAACTATTCTATAAAGGAAAATGCATGAACTACAAAAGTTGAACTTTATATTTATTATCAATATATGTTCAATATTCTCTTTACTAATAAATTAATTAGGATTGATATGTAAAAAATTAAACTTAAAAATAACACCAAAACTCATCAACAAAAAATGAAAATAAAAGGCACTTAAACAATCCATTAGGTGGAGCCAAACTGCCTGGCATCACTCAAATCCTAAAACCTCAAACTGTAAATTAACTTTGAGCCCTAAACAAGCAAACTATCAACCAAATACATATACGTCTAGTGACCGTTTTATTTGTTTGAATTCTCCAGGCCAACTTTCAACTGGAAGAGCTAGTTACAAGTTTTGGGATATATAGATATTGTACTTAATAGATTTTTTTTGCTGTATTTTTGTTCAACTTTGTTTTATATTATGCTGGTAATAACATTTTGGTACATTTGGTTACTAAAAATGTTTATTGTAATTAAAAATTTATTATAATGAAAACTATGATTATGAATTGAAAATTTTTTAAGTTACTACAAATTTTCACAAAAGCTTATAAATTAATATGATAATAAATTAATTGATACTATGTGAGTGTTTGGATTCACGTTTGCGCGTCTGCGTTTTCACTTTTCAACGTTTTTCTCTTCTTTTTTTTTAGCTGCAGTTGTTGACTTTTTTCCATGTACAGTGCACATCGGTGGATCCCGTGCATTGTTCACGGGACTCATAAATTTCACTTTTTAGCCATTTTTTCATTAAAACCGAGTCCCACGGCACTATTCACACATTTAAAAATTATTTTGCTACAATGTTTTTAGTTTTTAGCAAAATAAGTTGTATCCAAACGGACCTTATATAAAAATAGTAATAAATAAAATTTTAAATTATTATTATTTTTGTTTGTATTTAAAATTGATATATATAAGGCTTACGGAAAAAAAATTGAGTCCTTAACGTTTCTTATAAATAATAACCTTATTTTCTTTTTCTCTCTTAGTATTAAATACGTACATGATTTTGCATTAGATTGGTGCGATTTATTATATAATACAAACTTATTATAATTAGGGTTGCATAGTCACATGATGTATAATGAATTATTATAGGAAGTTAGGAGGATACTTTTCTCATCTTCCACTCTCTTTTTCTTTCCCCCTTATATTAGCTAGGTTTTTTTTTAAAAAAAAATTAATTTCTTTTAGAGTTATATTAGCTAGGTTGGTAATGACATTTTGGTACATGTGGATGTTCACCAAGTTTGTTGTATTTGAAAATATTGATTACAAATTAATTTGTTTTCCTTTTATTTTCATATAATATATAGATTATTTTATATTAATTTGGTGTTAGTATTAATTATTTAATAAATCCTATAATTAATTAAGGTAACATATGTACATTATTAGCCTAGCTAATCATGTGTCAAGAGCCTTCTAACTCAATTGACACCTCCCCATATATGAAGTGCTTAAGGGTTTAAGGGGAGTAGTGTTCCAGTTGCAAAATTAAGTGCATATTAATGTATATATTTCTGTCTCAAAAAAAAAAAAAAAAAAAAAAAAAAAAAAAAACCAAACAAAATGCGTAACCATGTGACCTGAAAAAAGTAATTCTAGAAAATTAGAGTTACATGCTCATTCTAATTACACACACACATACATATATATATGTAAGGTTGAATTTATTCAACCATCTAATTGGCTTTATTCCGTGCCAAATTTGCTTGTAATTCAGCATTTAGTAACCCTGTATTTAGGTGGGATTGTTGTAAGGGTAGTGAGTGAGATAGAGTGAAGATTGCTCAAGAGTGTGCAAGAAAACAGAGTGTCGCGGCTGGGACTCGCGGCTGGACTCGCGGCTTCAACCCGCGAGAATCGCACACGTGCCAAGCATGCCGGAAGATGAACAGTCATGCTAGCTGGAGCACTACAGGACAAAACAGGACAATCGGCCATACGGTTATCTCGCGATTGGAACTCGCGACTTAGTCAAGCCGCGAGGTCAAGCCGCGAGCCACCCCCTGTTTTGGAAAAACCCGACGTTTCATATTCCTCTTCACCCGGTATAAATACCCTTTTAACCCACGATTTGAGAGAGCTTCCAGAGAGAATTTTGAGAGAGAAACCCTAAAGAAAAACCAGATTGCTTCACCCACAATCTCTACCTTAGAGTCTCATCAAATTCCCTCACTCTTTTCCTCTCCATTGTCAAATCCTTGAGAGGCATTATAAGCAAACCTGGTTCTCACCATTATCATCTCTGTGAGACAGACGTTTGGAGTTCGGGGAAGCGATTAGGAAGGAGCCAATCTTCATTGGTTGATGCTACGGTGTAGTAGCGGAATCCGGGAAGCTAGAAAAGAAAAAGGTTCGGCGCAACCTCGTTGGAGCAAGAAGCTTGGAGGGCTTAGGTGCATTGGGTAGATTAGGCTTGGAGGGTCTATTGATGTCCTTGTATCCCAACTGTATTTTCTAGTGGATTGATTACCGCTTGGAGGGCGGCGGAGAGGTTTTTCGCCGAGGTCTTGGTTTCCTCTTCGATAACACATCTGGTGTTATCTCCGTGTTTGCATCTTCCTTCCTCTCTATCTCTCGCCTTTACATTATTTTGTTGTGGTTTATTTTGTTATGGCTTAGATAGTTGTTTAACCAATTCCATATTATAGCATATGTTAAGTTTCCGCACACTAGTTGTTTGACATATTGCTTGTGTTGGTTAAGTTGGTTTTTGGGGTCTAAACGTTCAAAAGTGTTTTTGTACACGTTTTTGAACTTTCAATTGGTATCGAGCGGGTACACATTTTGTTTGGTTTCATTACCATTGTGTGATCCTTGACTCCCTTTTTGAGATGGATAGGTCTCAATCCCTTAATGCACCTCCATATTTTGATGGAAGTAATTATGCGTTTTGGAAGGTTCGTATGAGAGCTTTTCTATGCTCTATTGATGAATCCGTGTGGGATCTTTGTTGAGATTGGTTGGACCAAACCGAGGCAGCCAAATCCACATGGGATAAGGCGACACTTGTCTGCATCTAATGCTAATGATAAAGCACTAAATGCTATTTTTCGTGGTGTGTCTCGGATGAATTTCACAGATTTCTCACATTACCATTGCCAAAGAAGCATGGGAGATTCTGGAAACCACTTATGAAGGCACGAAGAAAGTGAAGGATACCAAGTTACAAATGCGACCACTCGGTTTGAGGAGCTCAAGATGAGTGAGGATGAGTCTTTCGACTCCTTCTATGGGAAGCTAAATGAGGTGGTTGTCGAGTAAGTTTAACTTGGGGGAGAAAATGGAGGACTCGAAGATTGTAAGGAAGATCCTTCGATCATTGCGAGAAAGTTTTCGTGCTAAAGTGACGAGTCATTGAAGAGAGAAAGGATCTTGACGACATCAAGGTACAGGAGCTGGTTGGTTCTCTACAAACTTATGAGATGTTTACGCCCAATCAACGAAAGAGTAAATCCCTTGCTCTAAAGACCATTAATGAGAAGGTGGAAGATGAAGGCTCATCGGGAGAAGATAAGGTGGACAAAGATGTAGCCTATCTTGTTAAAAATTTCAGAAAGTTTTGAAATTCAAAAACAATGGAAAATTTGATGATAAGAGAAAATTCCAAAATTCTCGGAAGGGAGAAGAGGGATTTCAAAAGAAAGATGGAAAAGAATCTCAATCCACACAAGGTGTCACTTGTTTTGAATGCAACGGGCATGGACACTTCAAGAAGGAATGTCCTAATTATTTGAAATTGAAAGGCAAGGTGCATGCCACGACCTTGAGTGATTCAAACTCATCCGACTCTTAATCAAGAGAGTTGTGATGGAGAAGGGAACTATTCAGCTTTCATGACTATTGCTCATGTTGAGTCTTGGATGAGTTGAGTTTGCTTGTACAAGACCTTGGAGAACATAGTGATGATGAATCACTAGGAATTGTTGAAGAATCGGAAGTCAAGAAGAAGAAAGCACAAAGAACTCTTCAAGAAAATTACAACTCGCTCTTGGAGAAGTCGGGTGAATACACAAGGGTTGCCAAGGTGCTTTGTGAGAAAATGAAGAAGGCCGAGGAGGACTACAAAAGTCTCCTAATCCGGTATAGGGAGGCCAAATGCGAGATTGAAACTCGAATGGTGAGCTGTCCGAAGCTTACACTAAAGTGAGATTTCTTGAGAACGAGGTGATGCAAGAAAATGCTAAAAAGAGAGGGTCACCACCAAGAAGCTAGATGATGTTATATCTTCTCAAAAGAGCTTTTAGACAAATCCGGACTGGGATATACCGGAGGAAGTAGCTCAACTGGAAATGTCACTAAAGAAGTGAAGTTTGTGAAGGCCAAAGATCCGATTGTAGATGACCCCACCGGTGTGAAGCTCGAGGTGGAGGAGAAGAAGAATGTGGTGGACCAACGGATGCTGAATCATCGTAATCGGTCTGTGGGCAGGTCTGAATCTCGTGCCAAGTCACGTCCACGACCATAAAGAGGTCCTAGAGGAATGTATGTGTGCCATTATTGCGGACTTCAAGGGCACACTCGACCAAATTGCCAAAAGTCGAGAGAAAAGAACAGTGCAACTCCTCAAAGGTCAAGAGGACCAAGAATTGATAGGAGAACTTGGGCGGGTGATCAACCTAGAGAGCAAAATGGAGATCCCGGAATGATGAACGTGATGAAGATGATTGGTGCATTCACCAACTGCTTGGAAAGCTTCTCACGAAGGTTTGAAAGCTCTAACTCCCGTACCCAATCCGTTAAGGAAATCACCCCAAACGCAAGTGACGTGTGGGTAAAAAAGGGTACTCATGCATAAGCATTACAACATGTCCATGCATTAATACTTCCTATGCTTTGTGACTATGGTTGTGTGGTATGCTTGTTGTTTTTGTTTTTGGTTGTTTGCTTGTTTTCTTGTGAATATTTCTTAATTGTGTTTTATCAATCTTTTTGTTTCTTGAGTCAAAAATCCAAAAATTACATAAAAATTTGAAAATCAAAAGGCTTGATTGACTTTATTAAGTTTTGTCTTAAAACTCGTTTTGCCTTGTACCTTTGTGCTAATGGCTTTGTGCATTTTCGAGCATTGCTTGTTTTCATGCACTCATATCACTATGGGAAAAATCTTGAAATCTATGTGATTGTTGTAAATAGATCTTCAAACTTGTCATGAATGATTAGTGAATGGTTATGTTGATCTTGAAACATGCATAGACTTGTGTCTATATATCTTCCCACTTTTTATTTTTTTGCTAAAAAGAGCTCACCAAATGTAAATCTCCAAATGAAAAGAGATATTGAGCTGCAAAAGCCTGTCGCACATTCTAGTATTTGACTAGGAAAAAGGGTAAGCGGCCTTATATTAAAAGTGAAATTTCTTTCAAAAAGGGCCAAAGGCCTGTTCTTCAAAGAGAAATGTTATATATCCCTCTCACAATGAGAGATGATTGCCTAAAAAGATCAAATGTTATGTCCGAAAGTGGAGTCAAATGAAAAGCTCCAAGTTATGTTATCAAGTTGTGTGGGAGGTCATATATTCATATTTCTACAATTGAGATTGGTCACATGATCTAGTGCTAATTGTGTATGCCTAGGTTGAATTGATCATTGAAGCTTCACATTAGACAAAGGACTATCTCTTTGTTGATATCCACACACAACACACAAGTTTATGTTCGATAAATGCCATATTCATTTGTGTGATTGTACTTGATAAAATGTGTTTTCACATGCTCAATCTTTGTTAATTCAAGCACAAAAAGATTTTTGAGTGTTTTAGGTGTTTTTGGAAAGTATTTTGTTGAAAAATCTGAAAATTTCAAAAATACAGTTTTGCCCTGTTTTGGCGGCTCGATCGCTGGGGTGTTTCAAGTCGCGAGCCTCGATCGCATCTTCGCTGGTCATTTTTAGCGACTTGTTCGCGAGTAGAAGGTCCAGTCGCGAGTTCACTCGCAGAGATTTTCGCGGCTCATTTCGCGACTCACTCATGGGTAGACCTTCCGGTCGCGAAAAACACTTAGAAAATTTTTTCAAAATTTTGTTCTTGTGTTTCTGGCGGCTTGAGTGGCGATCGTGTGGCGACTTAATCGATCGCGAAAATCGCGTGTTTAGCGTAAAATGAAGCGATTTTAAACCTTTTCGATTTTCCTCGAACTTTTGTAACTATTCATCTTCTCTTTAAACTGTTTTCCTCCAAAACTCTTCGTGAATCCAGATTTTCCAAACCCCTTTGGTGCTTCGTTTCGTATCCAAATCATCAAGAAAAGGTATGGGTTTCGATTTCTTAATCTCATTTTCTTTTTCCTGCATATTTGAAAATGTTTGGACTGGTTTTGTATTCGTTATACTTATCTCTATGTGTAATGGGTATGGAGTGTCTTGTTTGATATTGTTCTCACTGTTTTCATTTGGCGAGTCACAATGTGTTTTTCATTGTTCGATTTTGCTTATTATTGAATACGAGAATCTTTTTTGAAATGGGTTTGGTGTCTATGTGACTTACTCATTACACTTGCCTGAATATTGATGTTGGTGTTTGGTTTTTTGGTTATCGAGTTGATATGATAACATAATGTGTGTTTCTCAACCACGTGCTCAAAGTGTGGATGTTTTGGTTTCTTCATGATTGAAATTTTTTCCCCATGTTCATGTCTCGATGGAGTGATTTATGTTCTCTGCTCAAAATGTTCAAATGTTGTTTCTTATTGCATATCATGGTCATGTTAACCTGTCTCATTGATAGTTGTGATGTCTTTCTTTGTCTTGGTGCA
Organism: Quercus dentata; assembly: GCA_028216015.1. Taxonomy (NCBI): domain Eukaryota; kingdom Viridiplantae; phylum Streptophyta; class Magnoliopsida; order Fagales; family Fagaceae; genus Quercus; species Quercus dentata. Next base: position 10,052,363 of record CP116455.1, read on the forward strand.
CTTTTACCAAGTTTGATGCACGTATTAGTTTGTGCTTCTATGTATTGTTGGAAGTTTTGGTTGGGTCTACATTTTATTCAGTTTGGGTTTTTATATTGAAATATTGTTTACTTTGAATCTTGTTGACAATCTTTTGTGGGGTATTGTTGCTTGGTTCTTTCTCGTTGGCTTTGTTTTCTTGCGGATGTCTCGTCGATCTTCCAGGGGGTAAAGACATTGTTGTTGATTTAACCAGCAACACCGATTGCCAAAAGAACTCGTTTATCATCTCGGGCATCTCAAGATCCAAATGAGGAAAGATTCGGACTTCCGCTTAACTCACATGCCTACTCAAATGTGTTTGACAAGTCAACTACTATAGTGGAACGGGTAGTAGAGTTCAACACTTTAGGGACCACCTTCATCCCTCGAATCTTTGAGAAACGAGATTGGGCGAACCTGTTCGGGAACTTTGATGATCCAATGGATGAGCTGGTCAAAGAATGCTTCTCCAATGTAATCGATCTTGGACTCGAACTCGTTTTTTCGGGTCGAGGAACAGAGTTTATTGTTACCCTGCATTCCATAGCAGATCTTCTCGGCATCACCGGACCTTTAATGTGAATATAACTCCCTTACGATGAACGAAATCCTGAAGTTGGAGAAATTCTTCAAATCCTAGGCTATGATCATGAAGTCTCCGGTGCAGGAACATCCATTAGCACCGCAAAGTTTGCTCTTAACCCACCACACCGAAGTTGATCATGTTCACCAATCTCTACCCACTATCCAACACTACGTTCATCAATCTTGGGAGAGCACTATTCCTTTGTGACCTCATTACAGGAGCCCTCATTGACATATGTGCTCACATCTACTACACTTTGAGGAAGATGCGTGTCGCTCTGCAGACTCGAGGAGTTATTCCTTTTTGCAGCCTCGTCATGAAGCTCATTCTTCGTGCAGGCATTATTCCTCCCGCAGATGGAAAAATGTTGCCTCGTCAACGTCCCATTTCCTTGTTCACTCTTCAAGCTAGCAGAAGTCACTCCTCTAAATCACCAAGAAGTGCTCACATCTCTCCGGTCCCTCCTTCCCCCTTTGTCTCGAGCCACCTGCACATACCACATCTACATCACGTCGGTTGTTCTGAAACTTCACCGGGTAGTACTCCGCAAGCACACAGCTGCACCTCATCGATCGAGTCAGTGTACTTAAGCACATTTGAGAAACGCGTTGATGAGCTAGTGACTCTTCTCTACTCCCACGGACAACCGTGTTCAAATGCGTCTCGAGACTATGGAGAATCAGCTAGATGAGATTCAACGAAAGTTGGACGAGAGCCTTTAGCTATTCGTGACAAAAAGGGGGAGAGCATACAAGAAGGGGGAGAGAAGTTCAAAGGGAAGTGTGCATAGTGATAGGGGGAGTACACACACACATACTTTTGTTATAACTTTGTTCTTAGTCTTACCTTCTAAACTTATGATTTTAGGTTTATGCTTTGTTGGGTATTATTTACTGTTCCTATGGTTTTGATACATTGTGTTTTGGTGTATAACTGTTTCTAACTCTTTTCATATACTCTTGGTTTAAACTTTAATATATGTTTGATGATGTTTTTCAGGAAGTTGTTGGTTTGTACCCATATGCTTTTGTAAGCTTTTAGGGTTATTATTTTATGCATATGTTTGTAGGCTTTATGGTATGTACCATGCTTAAGTGCAGCCTTTATGCTATGTTGAAATCAGTACTTTAATCTAAATGTTCTGCATTTTGGTTTATGTCTTGTCACTCTTGTGCCCTTGTAGGATTGTTCCTAGATGCATATGCCTTGTGTGCTATGCATTGGTTGAGTGTTGAGCATACAAGTGACTTGCCTTGTGCTTGTTAACTTGTATGTCCTTGTGTTCATTCCAAGTGTGAATGAACACCGTGATCACTACCTTGTGGTGTTCACTTGGTTGATCAAGCCATGGTTTGTTTATTAACTCCATCTTTGCTTGATCTCATATTGCCTGTTTCATATGCATTTATAATTTTCTGCTTACAATGATCATGGTGTATTGTTGTGTTTCGGAGTTTATGTTCATATGATTCAAGTGCTTCTGACTTCTAGAGTTAGGTGTGAGTGAGTTTTGTTCAACTGTTCCCAACTCACATGTTAAGTCTAGAGTCTGTTTTAGGGTTTTGTCACGAAATAGCCAAAGGGGAGATTGTAAGGTTGAATTTATTCAACCATCTAATTGGCTTTATTCCGTGCCAAATTTGCTTGTAATTCAAACATTTAGTAACCCCTGTATTTAGGTGGGATTGTTGTAAGGGTAGTGAGTGAGATAGAGTGAAGATTGCTCAAGAGTGTGCAAGAAAACAGAGTGTCGCGGCTGGGACTCATGGCTGGACTCGCGACTTCAACCCGCTGAGAATCTACACACGTGCCAAGCATCTTTGGAAGATGAGCAGTCATGCTAGCTGGAGCACTACAGGACAAAACAGGACAATCTGGCCATACGGTTATCTCGCTGCTGGAACTCGCGACTTAGTCAAGCCGCGAGATCAAGCCGCGAGCCACCCCTGTTTTGGAAAAACCTGACGTTTCATATTCCTCTTCACTCCAGTATAAATACCCTTTTAACCCACGATTGAGAGAGAGCTTCCAGAGAGAATTTTGAGAGAGAAACCCTAAAGAAAAACCAGATTGCTTCACCCACAATCTCTACCTTAGAGTCTCATCAAATTCCCTCACTCTCTTCCTCTCCATTGTCAAATCCTTGAGAGGCATTATAACCAAACCTGGTTCTCACCATTATCATCTCGTGAGAGAGGCGTTTGGAGTTCGGGAAGCGATTAGGAAGGAGCCAATCTTCATTGGTTGATGCTACGGTGTAGTAGCGGAATCCCGGGAAGCTAGAAAAGAAAAAGGTTCGGCGCAACCTCGTTGGAGCAAGAAGCTTGGAGGGCTTAGGTGCATTGGGTAGATTAGGCTTGGAGGGTCTATTGCTGTCCTTGTATCCCAACTGTATTTTCTAGTGGATTGATTACCGTTTAGAGGGCGGCGGAGAGGTTTTTCGCCGAGGTCTTGGTTTCCTCTTCGATAACACATCCGGTGTTATCTCCGTGTTTACATCTTCCTTCCTCTCTATCTCGCCTTTACATTATCGATGTGGTTTATTTTGTTATGGCTTAGGTAGTTGTTTAACCAATTCCATATTATAGCATATGTTAAGTTTCCGCACACTAGTTGTTTGACATATTGCTTGTGTTGGTTAAGTTGGTTTTTGGGGGTCTAAACGTTCAAAAGTGTTTTTGTACACGTTTTTGAACTTTCAATATATATATATATATATATATATATATATATATATAAAAGATAAGAAAAGATAATTAAGATACGTGATAGACACATACACTATTAAATATAGCACGATATATGACATCGTATTTTATACATTATCACATCCAGACTTTCTATATAACCAATATAAAGCTTTTATGCAGAGAAAAATAGTATAAATACCCAAAAATTGTACAAAGAGTGTGGCTCTTTGTACGTGAGCAATCTTATATAAAATAAAAATGTTAATAAGAGCCTAGCACAACGTGTAATGTATTTTCAAAAGGAAATAAATTGGTTATAAATTTGGTTATAACCTAAAACTACAACTCCCACTAAACAAATTAATATGGCTATATATTTTGAAAATCTAACCATTAGATTATATGTTTTTTATGTTCTTAACACATTTTTTTTACTATTTGATCTATAAACTTATTTTTATGTATAATTTTAAACTACAAAAATTTGAAATTTAAATATTTGATTGATGACATAGCTATTATTTTTTGTTCTTCTAAAAATTTTGTAAGTATGGAGGATATAAAAAGAAAATGTAATACAATTGTAGATTTGTCAAAATTCACATCCAATAAGAAGATATTAAATAGAGTTATAGTCTTAAGGGGGCATTTGGCTCATTTGTGATGTGCCCTTAATGTGATGTACATTACGATAATGTGACATTAAGGTTTTTGGTTTATTTTATTTTTTCTAGCATTAGTATAATATAAAATTACAAAATTTATCATATTACCTTAGGGGGCGTTTGGTTCTTTGTGATGTGCCCTTAATGTGATGCACATTACGATAATATGACATTAAGATTTTTGATTTATTTTATTTTTTCTAACATTAGTATAATATAAAATTACAAAATTTATCATATTACCTTAATCTCATTACCTTTTTAAATAATGTAATATTATATTCTTGTATTAAGATTATATTAATGTAAGATTATAATGTAATATCATGGTATAATGTAATGTCAAATACCCCTTATGCTATAGCAAAGTTTATAGACAAACTTTGTCATTTTCAAAATAGAACTTTGATACCAGTTAGGGTGAAAGTTTAGTAAGTTTCAAAATTAAGGCAAGTATTTATCCTTTATTTTCTCTACACGTGTAAGGCAAATCATCTTTATCTGCTGGTGAAGTATTCCCTACTTTTTATTTTTTCTTCAAAGTGGTGAAGTATTCTTTACTTGGCATTTGGAGTACTTGAAGCTGTCTGTTTTTATTTACCTTTTCTTGTTGTGTAAGGCATACCACTTTTTGCGAAGGTAAGCATCTAAAGGATATTTATTCTTTACTTGGCATTTGGAGTTCCCTAAAGCTGTCTTGTGTTAATTTACTTTAGCCTCATCAAGGAAAATATGAAATCTCAATGTACGAAGGTGAGGAATCTGCCGGTGAAGTATCCTTGGCATTTGAAATACTTTCCTACTTTCTGAACTGTCTGGAATTTACTTTCCTTAACTTGTAGGGTAAGTTGCTTTGCCTAATATATATACTTCGCTGTATTTTTCATCCAGTATAGAATGTAATTTTCTCTTAACTTAGCAAAAGAATCGACACGTCGGTAGACTTCCTCCCCCCCCAAAAAAAAAAAAAAAAAAAAAAAAAAAAAAAAAACGTTAGGAAGGTGCTAAAGTGTGAGAGATAGCATTGACCATTAATATATATCAATTCTTGAAGACTACGATTTTACACTTTTTTTTTTTTTTTGAAACTCCATTCTTTAGCAAAGAACCTCAGGCTCAACTAGCACCTCTTGAGAATATTTTTTTAATTTCCTTTCCACGTGGAAAGAAAATCTGTTAGCTTCTAAAGATTTAAGTTTAAATGTTTAAAATCATATTTTAAATGTGTTGGCAAACCGAGAGCAAAACATGTCTAGTCTATGTGTTAGGCAATGCTTAAAAGTGTTGGTTTCAAGTTTTAAGTCCAGCTAATCGCAGAAAAAGAAAGCCAGTTTCTGCCTTGCTCGATTGATCGAGAAATTAGGCTCAACCGATCGTAAATCACAGGAACAGAATTCTGCAAAATTTTTGAATTAGGCTCAAGCCCCCGAAAACATTTAAGGTTTCATTCCAACTTCTCCACATATAAAAGGGAAACCCTAGCTACATTTTTCAAACTTTTGGAAGACTTGTGTGTTACTCTTTATGAGATTTAAGAGGTTTTGTACCTTTTAACTACACAAGAATCTATCGGAGCAAGATCTACAATTAAGCGTTGGTAGAACATATTTATTGCATTAAAATCATTACTGATGGTGATCTAAAACCTTTGAGTGGGATCTCAAAGTCACAAGCAAGGGTGCTTGTGTTGGTGAAAATCCAAGAAAAGAAGGAGTTCGTAAATTCGGAGCTTGCACGTGGTCATGTCGTGAAGTTACTACATGAGGTAGCAATAGATTTAGGAATAAATCTAATTGTAAAAACTTCAATTCTCTTATAGTGGATTTATTTTACCTTGAGGATAGTTAGGTCAAATCCTTCCCAGTTTTTACCATGAAATGGTTCGTTTCATTGGTTTTCCTAGGTCATCATATTGTGGTGTTATTTATTTTCCGCTACTTTGCATGATATGATTTATTATTGTTTAACCTAGATTTGAATAATTAATCTAATTTATCACTTGGTTAATATATTAGGTTAAACAATCTGATTTAAGGGGTCTAAATGAACAAACAAGTGGTATCGGAGCGGTTTAGCTCTTGTTTATAGGTTTCTTAACCTAGAGTTGATCCTTGACCCCATTTGTCATGGAACACGATCACTCTCTTGTGATCCCCCCACACTTTGATGGGAATAACTATACTTATTGGAAGGTTAGGATGAAAGCTTTCTTGAAATCTATTGATGAGAGAGTGTGGTTGTCTGTTGAAAATGGTTGGGAAAAACCAACCACCGCTATTGGTGAATGGACTCCGCGCTTAACAATAAGGCTATGAATACGATATTTAATGCTGTTTCTATGGAAGAATTTAAGAGAATCTCAAATGTGGAGATTGCTCACACTGCATGGAACATCTTACAAACAGTGCAAGAAGGCAAGAAGGCAAAGTAAAAATCAATAAATTGCAGCAGTTGACCTCTAGATTTGATAGTATTAGAATGTCTAATGATGAATCTTTTGATGAATTCTATGCTAAGTTGAATGACATTGTCAATTTTGCTTTTAATTTGAGTGAAGTTTATGATCAACCTAAAATTGTTAGAAAAATTCTTAGATCATTAACTAAGGACTTTAGACCTAAAGTGACTGCCATAATCGAAAGTAAAGATGTTGATTCTATTCCTGTAGATGAACTTGTAGGATCTCTTCAGGACTATGAATCTGACTTACCAAAAACTAATAAATCCAAATCTATGGATTTGAAATCTATTGATGATGTCAATGATTGTGGATTTGATGGTGAACTCTCATTTCTTGAGATTGCTTATCTTACCAAAAACTTTAGAAATTTTCTAAGAAATAATAATAGAAGGGCAAGAAATAGAAACAATGTTGACCCTAAGAATGTGAAGAAGAATGACACCGCTAAAAATAACAATTCTGAAAAATCAAAAGATAAAGTAGGTCAATCTTCCAATAATTCTCCAGGACAATAGTGTTATGGTTGTTAGGGTTATGGTCATCTAAAATTTGAGTACCCAACATTCTTGAGATCCAAAGGTAAAGCAATGGCTGTTACTTTGAGTGATGATGAAGTTTTTGATCATGAGTCCGAAAGTGATCAAGAAGGAAACTTCATGGCTTTCACCGCTACTATTGTAGTAAGTGAAATTGAGATCGCTAATGAGAACCCTTCTACTGGAAAACTCTCTGAGAATGCTGACTTGCAAGTGGCTTATAACAAACTATGCAAGATTGCAGCCAAAGATGCTATGAGTATTGAGTTAGGACTGAAAAAGATAAACACTCTTGAATAAGAAAAGAAAACTCATTGTTAAAATTGTTTGTTGACAATGAACTCTTGAATTCTGTTAAGATTGAGAACATGACTTTGATTGAAAAATTTAAAAGTTCAGAACTAGAATTATCTGTTGCTAGAGAACAAATAGATAGGACTTCTACTTCTAAATTGGATGATATGTTAAATGTTCAAAAATTGTTTATGATAAGACAGGACTAGGGTTTGTTGAGATTGGATCTTCTTTTGTTGTTAATCCTCCCAAGTTTGTACTTGCTACATATACTTCTATTGTTCATCTATCTGTATCTAAAGTTAAGGTACATAAGGAAGAAGTTCTTGCTTGTAGAAGAATAAGGGTAGATCTAAGTGAGTCTAAACCTAAGAATCCTAATCAATCCGGAAGCAAGAAACACCAAAAACCTCAATGGTTTTATCACTTTTGTGGTGGAGTTGGGCGTACTAGGGTAAATTGCTTTAAGTTGCAAGCTTCAAAGCAAGCATCCAAACAAAAAGTGTCAGTGTCAAAAGCACAAGATCCTATGGCATTTATCAATGAATTGGTAAAGGTTCTTAACCTTTATGCCAATACAGGAGCTGAAATTAGGGCCAATTCAAATAGAAATCCCAACTCCAAGTTTGCATCTAAAAGAGTCTAGATGCAAAAGACTTAGCCTCAATGAGTTTGTCCGACATGGTCCTTATGTTAATTCTTTCAATCTCTTGTGACCAAAATTGTTTTCTCTTTAGGTTTTGCATTTGCATTACATTCTTATATTTCATTCTAGCTTTGTTTTTGATGTTTTTCATTTTAAAAAAAATTCAAAAAAATAAAAAATCAGAAAAAAAAAAAATGAAGGTTTTTGTATTAGACATCTTCAAGATGTGTAATTGAGGTTGGCCTATGAAATTTACATTTCATGACTGTGTACCTTGTTTAGCTTTGATGCACTTTATTTTTCTGCACTTTGCTAGTTTGTGTAATGTAGTGCTTATATGGTGTGAGTTGTTTATGATTCTTAAACACATACTCTTGATTTTGAAGTCACATTCTTTTGATTATAAGGACTAAAAAATCCTAGGAGAAAGATGTAAATAACTATCTCACTAGTGTTACTCGCCAATCATGAACACCTGTGTGCAAATCATAAAAGCCGTGCTCGGTAAGGTGTAGCACTTGCATAGCAAGATATTTAAAGTGTTACTGTACAATAGATAACATAAGCAAAAAGAAAAATGAAAAAAAGAAAAAAGAAAAAAAATGCTTCAAAAGAAAAAATAAAATTGCATGGTTGCAAGCGTGTTTTCTAGGAGATGTGAGAGTTATATGATGTAACTTTTTAGGTGATAGTCACTTTCAAACTTATATGATGGATAATATAGAAATTGTGCTTATTTTCTATCTACATATCACCATGTGAGTATCTGATACACTTACTAGTTGCACACATCACAAGCAAATCTTTGTTAAATTATGTACATGTGATTGTGTGTTAAGTTTTGTGGCCTTCCAAAATTAAACTTCTTGATTTGTTTAATGCATTTTGGGGGAGTGAGAAAGAAAAGATTGAAGAAATTTGCTAAGGTTTTATTTTTTTCATAGAAAAGTTTGGTTTTGTAAAACATTTGAAATCATGAACATGCATCTTATATCATAAAAACAGTTTTTCAAATGTTTCCGCAAAAAAGTTTTCCAAATTTTTCAAATTTTCTGTTTCTTCAGGATTCGATCAATCGAGTTTGTTTTTCGACCGATCGAAAAGGCAGAAGGAAAATTTAGCTTTTAAGCTTAAACTCTTGGGCTTGCTCAATTCCTTCCAAATTCCCTTCGATCAGTCGAGCCTATTTTTATGTGCATTTTGATTCCTGACCGATTCCTCCCGACCGATCAAATTTCAAATTTTTAAAACAAATAGGAATCAAATCAGCTTTTCAAACTATTCCTTTGTTTTTCTCTCCGATTCCTCTCTCGATCCCTTCTCCTTATTTTTTATTTTTTATTTTTGGTAATTTTTCTTGGTCAAAGATTCAAAGGTATTCTTCAAAAATTTAAGGTAAGACTCTTTTGCCCCTTTTTTTTTTATTAAATTACATGATTTCATGCATTTTTTTTTAGGATTTGTCGCATCATTGAAAAATTGGTGTTTTTGATGTTTTTATGCATTACGATCAAAACTAATACATGGGTTTTTGTTCATGCATCATTTATACATGATTCCCATGCTTTAATTTCAAAATTTTAATGGTATATAATTTTTTTTGAAATTAGGGTTCTTATGTGGTAGGCCAATAGTGTATTGACCCCTTTGACAAAATAAATTAATTAATTATCCAAGTTAATTAATTAAGTCAATTTAACATGCAATAGCGTGGTAACACAAACAAATCACCAACTAAACTAAATGTAGTTGAAAATAAATTTGACACGGGTGATTTGTTTACGAATGGGGAAAACCACCGAGGCAAAACCCCATCGGGTGAATTTCAGGTCACCACTCCCAAGAATCCACTATTATCAAAACAAACGGTTACAAGTAAAAGGAATCTCAGTACTCAATACTAACCTATAGTTGAACCCTTACCCCAATACCCAATTGGACTTGTATTGTAGCGGCAATCTCTTTGTTCAATGCACAAATCCTAGTACGTGACTAACCAATGATCACTACAACAAAATGTATTTTCAGTGATGAAAAAATTCGTCAATAAGAGTCCAGTTTTTTGTCACTAAGGACCTTTAGCAACGAAATCGGACTTTTAGCGATGAAACTCGTTTCATCACTATTGCCCTGTCACTAAAAATCCTAGCGACAAAAATTTTCATCACTAAAAGTCCAATTTGATTTTTTTTTTTTTTTTTTTTTAACTTTTAGCAATGAAAACATTTTGTCGCTAAATGTTTTCCTCGCTAAAATCTGTATTCAGCGATGAAAATGTTTTGTCACTAAAACCATTTCAGTTTATTAAATCATATTTAGTGATGAACAATTTCGTCACTAAAACTATTTTCAAGTACATATAGTGACGAAAAAATTCGTTACTAAAACTATTTTTAAGAAAATCCAGGCACATATAGAGACGAAAATTTTCGTCACTAAAGCCATCTCTTACAAAATTCTGTTACATTTAGCGACAAAATATTTCGTAACTAAAACAATTTTTTGTTGCTATATTTGTGACGAAAAAATTCGTTGCTAAAATTTATTTTCTGTTTTATTATTTTCATGGCTTTGATATTAACTGTAACTTTGTCATTACATTATTAAAATCTCACATTTGATTAACATATTTATTTCAACAACACATTTATAAAAAATCGATCCATACATTCCACAAGTAAAAAATAAAACAAGTATCCAATTCAAACTCCTTCCATACAATAATTGTTTGCAACACATACAATAACTCAAGATGTTTTATAACAATACAAAAAGTGTAGCATAATATAATTAGAACCAACGGAAGATGTTCTCATATGTCTTTAAGTAATGGCAAAAGTAAATCCCCTAAAGCCACCAATAAGAAATCTGCACAAATAAAAAAACACTACTACATTAAAATCGTAAAGTAAAAACATTAACTATGTTATAAGAAATATTTCTAACAATGTATTAAAAGTAGCCACACCAATGAATTAAAATCACAATTCCTAAAGTATAAGTTGTAGAAAGTAAATATAAATTTTCAAGTGTAATATAATACAATTAGTTTCAAATAATAAAAAAAAAAAAAAAAAAAATGAAGTGTTTTAACTTGAAGATAAAGTACTAACCAATAAGTGTTTTGACTTGAAGATGAACCACCCCTATAGGTAAAAGTGTCATCATAACCCTTGCTCCTCCAAAAATTAAGAATATTCTTTTGGACCTCTTCTTGCTTAGCTCGTGCCTCTTGCTCCCTAGCTCACTCCTTTTCGTCCCTAGCTCTTGCCTCTTTGAGCTCAATTATCTCATTTTCTAACTGATGGATATACTCCACCGAGGAACTAGATGAGGCAGTGGTTACTAGAGAAGAGGAAGGTCTTATACCAAGTCCTTTTACAATACCAGACTTCTTCTTAAAAACCAAGTTTGAGATCTAATCTTGTGTAAGGGGAATTGCATTAGGATCTTGACAATAATCCTCTTGCAATTTGAGAATAATTTCCTACCATTTGAAAGAGAAAAAAACAAACAATCACAACTTTAATACTACATATGTTATAGCTTTATAAACATGATAGGGATAGAATGATATACATATATATGTTGCTTCATCCTCATGGTGTATCCACCTATTTGTATTTGGATTGAAATGAACATCTTTGTAGACTATTGCCAATTTAAGAACTTTACCGCCATTATTATTTTTATGATTAATTAACATTCGAGTGTTAAATAGATATAGTTAATTAATTAAAACATGTAATATACTAAGGTTTAAGAAAATGAAAAAACACGCACCTCCTCATCAACCCTAACAACAAGTGTCTTTGTCCCATATCTATGTTTGCCTGAAGTTTTGTTCCTATTTTCAAAGTTCTTTCTTGATTTTTCCTAATAAAGAACATTCAAGATATTTATTAGATCATGAATAAAATATACTTTTACTTTATCTAAGTATTAATCTAATCATTTGACAACATAATATATTAATATTGGATAATAATAATATATGCATAAATAATTTACCAGCCAGTCCTTATTGGTCCATTTCCCATTAACGAGTCCAGTCCACTACTCAAGTGTGGTATTATTTGGTAGGTGGCTTTTTGCATTTTCAGCACCATGAGATTGCACAAGCTTTTTATAAGTCTAATACAACTTCTTCCACATTTTGTATTTAATGTTTTCGTTACCAAGTTGGAATCTCCTTCTAGCTCAAACTGATCCTGTAAAATGAAGTGAATATGTATTATAAAAATATTATTATATGAATTTTAATATGCTTAGTGACAACAAAGACAAGTTAGACGCTATCAATGTAAATTTACCGCGATATTTTGAAGCACCACATCTCTAGTAGCAGCATCAACACTTTTCCAATTTTTCACGTTGTAAATGGACAAATTACTTCGAACTTGTACACCAATTTGATTAACAAGCTTGCACGCATTCTTCCCAACATGAGCATCATTCTTTGCAGCTATACGTCATCGATAGCTTACCACTTTTTTCAACAAGTGCTTGTACTGCTATACCACGTGTTGTTCCACGGGTATTTCTGCTAGTAGATCCTATTTAAACATTATTAATGTTAAAAAAATTATACATTCCATATACATTAAGTATAATGTCAATAGTAAAGACAGGGTGCAGTTGTAATTAAGTATATTCTATGTAATTACCAGTCGTGCTAGTTAATGCGTCGGGCGCCTCCGCACTAGAAGAACTTTGGGCGAGAGGATTTACTTCAGGAGGTGTTTCCGTAGATTAAATCGTAGATTGGACCACTGGGACAGATGCTGCATCTCACGAGCATGTAAGTCATCCTGGTGCGATCAGTAACTAACAAACATACATATAATGGAACAACAAAGTCATTACAAATAATGGAACAATAAAGTTATTATCTATTGTACCTTATGGATTAAAGAATTAGATGACTCATCATCATTGTCATCGTCACTAATAGGTGGTACATAATCATCATCTACTACAACACTAGCTCTACTTCTTTTCCCTTTTGCACAATTGGGTCGAGCGAGAATCCTTTAGAGAAATTGAGATGTGCTTCAATCCCAAAGCATCAATTCTCTCTTGGTTTTGCTTCATTCTATCCAATCTTGCCATCTCATAACTCGGTATATTATGAGTTTATTTGGCCTTTTTGGGCATTTTTTGAAACTATGTATTAACATGAAAGATAAGTACAATTGCTACTAACTTAACATCATAATCCACACCATTATCCATATTAAGCAATTTGTAAGTGCAAAATTTGAACACAATTGCTGCTAACTCAACACAACAAATGACCACATCAATATCCATATCAAGTTCAAGATAAGTACAAAACATCTCAATAACAATTACTACTAACTTTACATATCATAGTCCACACCATTATCCATATCAAGCCAATTCACAAGTGCTAAATTTGAACACAATTGCTACTAACTCAACACAACAAATGACCACATCAATATCCATATCAAGTTCAAGATAAGCACAAAATATCTCAATAACAATTACTACTTAGACAAATATAAAACTTTAAGATAATCACACAACATTTAAGACAATTGTTATGAACTCTACATATCATAATCCATATCAAGATCAACATCAGGTATGTCATGCTCTTCATTTTGATTAGCGTCTCTTGAAGTTCCACCTTCGGGAACAACCTCGATTTCAACATCACCCATACAAATACTCAATAATATTGTCTTCAACATTGATAGTGACAACATCAACAATTGTTTCTTGTTAGAATGCGTCACTATTTTCTATATTATCATTGGATTTTCCGCCCTCGATTTTTGGGACATCAAACACTCTCCTATGTTGGATGCATTGCACAATTTTCCAAGGGTCATGCAATTTGGTATCTTGAAGGTAGAAAACTTGTTTCGCTTGACTAGGAAGTATAAAAGGGTCATTTTGATATCACCGACTTGTAACATCTATGCTCGTGCAGTGTGCATCAGTTCTTATCGTTCTCCTTCGACTATTGGTACTAGTATTGTACCATTCATACTGGAACAAAACAACTTTATGGCGAAACATATATTCTAATTCCCAAATTTTGCACACATGATCATAGAAGTCATGCATTTCTCCCTCATGGTCCCCTTCGGTACATACACTACTGTTTTGGTTTACATGACGATTGTCTAAGTCCCTTGTATGGAATTTTACACCATTGACCATACAAACTGTGTACTCCTTCACATGTGGCTTAGGACCATTTGCTAATGACCATAACTGTTTAGTAGCTTCCGATGACTCGTTAACTTTCAATCTATTCATCTATAATGACACACAAGTGATATTAATTAGTAATAAGTAATGACAAATAAATTTAAATGTTTAAATTTATTAGTGCGTGATTAAATTTCAAATTTCTTACACGTTCTTTGAACCACTTAGGAAACTCTTGTCGTTGGATTTGAGTTGTGGCTTTTCCAGTAGGATTATGCAATATGCTTTTGTGTTTGCTGTTAAAAATAAGGTGATTTATTTTCAGCTAAACATTGCAGATAATATTCAAAATTTGATCAAACAATATATGCATATGAAATCACATACTTTAAATAAGGCTCTAGCTCAGGACTATTGTACAACAAGTACCAATGAGCAGTGTCAAGCAATGCACGAGACAAGTCGCCATCACTCTGCCTACCACCTATAGGTTGGGCGATCTGTGAAAAAACTATCAATCCTTTGCTAGATTTACCAAAATCTTCATTTCTTTCTCTTCGGTTATGCACAGTTTCGATCCCATCAATATACAAAAACTAGTTGTTAATACATTCTTTAAGAATGTAAGCCTCTATAATCGAACCTTCTGGTCGAGTTTGGTTGGAAACGTATCTTTTCTATTTTCCAAGGTACCTACGAGGAAAAAGTACGCACGGTATGTGATTTTATACCACGTGGGAAAGATGCAATTGATGAACGCATCAAATGATCTAATTACCTTTCAATTGGATACATCCACCAATATTGTCTTGGGCCTCCTATAATTGCTTCTCGAGGCAAGTGAACAACAAGGTGGACTATAACATCAAAGAATGCTGGAGGAAAGAACCTCTCAAGCTTGCATAGTATAAGAACTATACGTTTTTCTAGTTTCTTCAATTCACTCCGCTTTAGGGTCCTTGAGCATAAGTCTTGGAAGAAGTTGTCCAACTCAAACAATACAATATTAATGTCTTTATCCGCAAACCCTCGCAACCCAATTGGAAGAATTCGTTGTAGTAGCACATGACAGTCGTGGCTTTTCAAACCGGATAATCTACCATTTTTTGCATGCACTGACCTTGATATGTTGGCTGCATAGCCATTCGGATACTTGACTGATTTCAAAAAGTCATAAAAACCATCTCTTTCATTGGGGCTTAATGAAAAGAAAGCCCGAGGCTTGTCATATGATCCATCAGGACATTGTTTCAAATGCAACGTGTGCCTGAAATTCATATTTTGCAAGTCTATCCATAACTTGTTAGTGTCCTTATTTTTCCTCTCAATGCCCAACAAAGTACTATAAGTACTCTCACTAATGTTCTTCTCCACATGCATGACATCAATGTTGTGCTTAAGCTTCTTATTTTTCCAATATGGAAGCTTGTACAAAATACTTACCTTTGACCAATTTGGTTCCCCAATGAGTTGTCTCTTCTTGTTACTTGGATGTTTTCCTAAAATTATATTTGGCATTCTATCTAGCTGCTCTTATATCTTTCTCACTTGCAACTCTAAAGATCTCTTCTGTTTCTCCGGTAAACCATTATGCAACCGACTATGTCTCCAACAATGTTCCATAGGCAAATAAGCTCGATGGTTAATGAATCCAATTTTACTTTCCAAAGTTTCTGAATATGGTTCATTGTTGCAAGTGTAATAAGAATGATAACCCTTTGTCCTCTACCCGTACACATTACCAAATCCAGGATAGTCATGTATTGTCCACAACAAAGTTGCACGCATCTAGAAATGCTCTTTACTATAAGCATCATAAGTTTCTATACCTTCTTCCCACAACTCTTTCAACTCATCAACCAATGGTTTCAAGTAAATATCAATCTCATTTTTCGGTTGATGGGGACCAGGAATAAGTAAGGACAACATAAAATATAGCTCCTTCATAACCAACCAAGGCGGTAGTTTATAGGGGATAAGCATGACAGACCACATACTATAATTGTTGTTCATGTTCCCGAAAGGGTTAAATCTATCTATAGCCAACCCCAACCTTACATTGCGAGATTCGAGGGCAAAACCAGGATATTGCAAATCAAACTCATTCCACTCCTCACTATCAGCCGGATGCCTCATTATCCCATCATCCACACGTTTGTCTATATACCATCTCATGTCCTTAGCTCTTTGGCTTAATATGTACAATCTCTTCAATCTCGGTGTCAATAGGAAGTAACACAATACCTTACGAAGAATCTTCTTACCTTGGGTACGTGTATCCTTATACCTAGGCGCCTCATACACCGGACATTTATCAAGGTTTTCATTTTCCTTCCAAAATAGTGCACAATCATTTTTGCATGCATCTATATGATCGTATGACATGCCCATGTCACGTAATATCTTCTTTGCTTCATAAGTTGACCTTGAAACCAAGTTATCTTTCGATAAAACCTTTGTCAACAATTCTAGCATCATATCAAGTCCCTTATTACTTAAGTTGGTCATTACATTTACATTCAACATCTCAATAACAAACTTCAAGATACTATAATCAATGCAACCCGGATACAACTCACGCTTTGCATCTTCCTCAAGTTTGTCAAAATGACGCACCTCCTCATCTTCGGTTGCATTTCTTAGTTCCCCTCTAATTCGGTCACCTATCAAGGCATCGATACCATCCATATGATCACCATCCGACATTTCATTATTATGAATTTTCTTGTTCAATACATGAAATTCTCCATGATTATACCAATTAATGTAAGATTGCATAATCTCACGATGAAGTAAATAAATACGCACAGTATGAAGAGATTGTCGATAGCAATTCACACAGTGAATACACGAGCACAAAATATTACCACTCAAGTTCACAACCGCCTTTGCAAAATTAATAAATGCATTGACCCCTTCAATATATGGACGACTTAATCCGCCATCAGGTATCTTACCTATTGTCATCCAACTTTTATCTATGTTTGACTATAATTGCAAGGTGAATGCTATTTTAGCAAAATAAGAACAACTCAAGTATAATGTATTCTAACATCTAAGTTTATAAGCTACTTAGGTAAAATAAAGACAACTCATGCACAATATCCCATTCATGAATGCACAAGTCTATATTAATACTTAAACAAATGTACATCGCACACTCAAACACTCCCCATATTAGTTTAAACTACCTTATAACGCCATTCAAGCCACTTGCTTGCTCCAACACAACAACCCACCACAAAACCAATCACAAACATCACAAGTATAAAGTTTTATAAGTATTGAAATCAAATAAAATACTATCCATCACATCTATTCAACAATACTCATTCACATTTGCAAGAAATGAAAAATACTTCTAATACGTATTTAAATCACCTTATAATACCATGCAAGCCATCGACTTGCTTCAACACAACAACCCACTACAAAACCAATTTCCAACATTACAAGTATAGATTTTTATAAGTATTTAAATCAAATAAAATATTATTCATCACATCTAATCAACAATACTCATTCAAATTTGCAAGAAATGAAAAACACTCCAATATGAAATTAAACCACTTTATAACACTATGCAGCCACGTGCTTGCTCCAACATAACAATCCACAAGAAAACCAATCACAAACATCACAACTATAATGCTTACAAGTATTGAAATCTACTATTCATCACATCTAATCAACAATACCCAATCACAATTCAAAAGAATGAAAAACACATCCAATATGAATTTAAACCACCTTATAACACAATGTAAGCCATCCGATTGCTCCAACACAACAATTCACCACAAAACTAATTTTCAACATCACAAGTATAGAGTTTTACAAGAATTTAAATCAAATAAAATACTATTCATCACATCTAATCAACAATACTCATTCAAATTTGTAAGAAATGAAAAACACTCCCAATATGAATTTAAACCACCTTATAATACCATGCAAGCCATCCGCTTGCTCCAACACAACAACCCACCACAAAACCAATTTCCAACATCACGAGTATAAAGTTTTACAAGTATTTAAATCAAATAAAATACTATTCATTACATCTAATAAAAATTACTTATTCACATTTGCAATAAATAAAAAAGCACTCCCAATATGTATTTAATTATAAGACCGTGCAAGCCACCCCCTTTCTCCAACACAACAACTCACCATAAAACCAATTTCCAACATCACGAGTATAAAGTTTTACAAGTATTTAAATCAAATAAAATACTATTCATTACATCTAATAAAAAATACTCATTCACATTTGTAAGAAATAAAAAACACTCCCAATATGTATTTAAGCCACCTTATAACACCATGCAAGCCACCCGCTTACTCCAACACAACAACCCACCACAAAACTAATTTCCAACATCACAAGTATAAAGTTTTACAAGTATTTAAATAAAATAAAATACTATTCATTACATCTAATCAAAAATACTCATTCACATTTGTAAGGAATGAAAAACACTCCTAATATTAGTTTAAGCCACCTTATAACACCATGCAAGTCACCCACTTGCTTTAACACAACAACTTGCCATAAAACCAATTTCCAATATCACAAGTATAGAGTTTTACAAGTATTTAAATCAAATAAAATAATATTCATTACATCTAATCAAAAATGCTCATTCACATTTGCGAGAAATAAAAAACACTCCCAATATGTATTTATGCCACCTTATAACACTATGCAAGCCACCCGCTAATGAGAACCCTTGAAATCCTGAATTTAGATTGGCCTTTCCCTAAATAACAAGTTGTGACTTCTTGTCACTAAAGCAAAGATAAGTAGAAAGTAATACAAAACCAAAAAAACAGTAAAGAGGACATGTATACGGTATCAACTATTGAAAACAAGTGCAACCACTATAACAAAATGTATTTTCAGTGATGAAAAAATTCGTTACTAAAAGTCGAGTTTTTCGTCATTAAAGATCTTTAGTGATGAAATTGGACTTTTAGTGACGAAACTCATTTTGTCACTGCAACTCCGTCACTAAAAGTCCTGGCGATGAAAAATTTTGTCACTAAAAGTTCGATTTGATTTAAAAAAAATAAACCTTTTAGCGGCGAAAACATTTCGTCACTAAATGTTTTCCTCGCTAAAAACACTATTTAGTGACAAAAATATTTTGTCACTAAAAAAACTTTAGTTTATTAAATCATATTTAGTAACGAATAATTTCCTCACTAAAACCATGTTCGGGTACATATAGTGACAAAAAAGTTCATCATTAAAACTATTTTTAAGAAAATCCGGACACATATAGCTACGAAAATTTTTGTCACTAAAACCATTTCTTACAAAATTTTGCTACATTTAGCAATGAAATATTTCGTCACTAAAACAATTTTTTGTTGTTATATTTGTGACGAAAAATTCGTCGCTAAAACTTATTTTCTGTTTTTATTTTTTTTTACGGCTTTGATATTAACACGTAACGTCATTACATTATTAAAACCTCGCATTTGAATAACACATTTATTTCAACAACACAATTATAAAAAAAGATCCATACATTCCACAAGTAAAAAATAAAACAAGTATCCAATTCAAACTCCTTTCAAACAATAATTGTTTGCAATACATACAATAACTCAAGATGTTTTATAACAATACAAAAATGGTAGCATAATATTTTTAGAACTAACGGAAGATGTCCTCATATGTCTTCAAGTAATGCCAAAAGTAAATCCCCTAAAAGCCACCAATAAGAAATCTGCACAAATATAAAAACAATACTACATTAAAATCGTAAAGTAAAAACATTAACTATGTTATAAAAAATATTTGTAACATCTCATACATAATGTATTATAACATCTAAGTCTATAAGCTACTTAGATAAAGTTCTATCCCATTCATTAATACAAGTCTATATTAATACTTAAACAAATATACATTGCACACTCAAACACTCTCAATATTAGTTTGAACCACTTTATAACACTATGTAAGCCATCCACTTGCTCCAACACAACAACGCACTACAAAACAAATCACAAATATCACAACTATAATGCTTACAAGTATTGAAATCAAATGAAATACCATTCATCACATCTAATAAACTATACTCATTCACATTTGCAAGAAATGAAAAACACTCCCAATATGTATTTAAACCACCTTATAACATCATGCAAACCACCCGCTTGTTCCAACACAACCTACCACAAAACCAATCACAAACATCACAACTATAATGCTTACAAGTATTTAAATCAAATAAAATACTATTCATCACATCTAATCAACAATACTCATTCATATTTGCAAGAAATGAAAAACACTCCCAATATTAGTTTAATCCACCTTATAACACCATGCAAGCCACCCGCTTGCTCCAACACAACATACTACCACAAAACCAATTTCCAACATCACAAATAGAGTTTTTGCAAGTATTGAAATCAAATGAAATACTATTCATCACATCTAATCAACAATACTAATTCACATTTGCAAGAAATAAAAAAAACACTCCCAATATTAGTTTAAACCACCTTATAACACCATGCAAGCCATTCGCTTACTCAACACAACAACCCATCACAATTCCAATTTCCAACATCACAAGTATAGAGTTTTATAAGGTTTTCAACTAAAATTTACTTTGCTCAAGCTAAGCTTACAACTTTCAGAAAAAATCCAAAGTTATTGCAAAAAATGTGTATTTAGCCTGCAAAAGAAAAGTTAAATTTATAAATACTTGAGTCTTGAAAATGATCCTCTCATAAATTACTACACAAACTCATAGCTTACACATGTAATATAGGTAGTACTTACACCAATTAGAAAAGTGATGAGGGGAAAGTTATCTTTAACATCCCTTGCAGAAACAAAGAGATTACCATTGGCACTACAACGAATAACTCTTATGGAATCCTTATGAAAGGGCTCATTTGGTATCATCCACCAAAGAAACCGCACTAACCCCTCTGTAAAGGAAGGAACTAAAGAGAAAAAAAAAATTGTTGCTCAATTACATTCTACACTATCAAAGAGTCACACTCATCAAATTTACACCTTTTTTCCCCTCAAAATTCTGATAAGTTGGGAACTTCATTTCAATTGACAAAAGCCAAAAAGTAAGAACTTTCATCAAAATCAATCATTAAATGCTCACTTAGTAGCCGAGAAAACGTAAAAAACTGAATTTTAATAAAATTACCAAACTATCTTGATGCAAGTATTGAACTACTAAATTTTAATAAAATTACCAAACTATGCTGATGCAAGTATTGAACTAACTATAACATTATAACAAAAACTGGGTTTTTATTAACTTTCTCTCACATTTCTCAGCAACCAAATAAGGCATAAACTTCATGCTTGAGCAAACACCAACACATTATTAACCTCCAATCCAAAATTAAACAAAAACACAAACGAGGGCCATGACAATGAGCCACACCACAACAAAACAAAAATGAGAGTATTTGATTTATCCCTTTTCGAAGATTTGTTCATGGAGATTTGTCCTTTGAAGATTTATTCAGGAGATTTTTCCTTTTATGAAGATGTGCTCATGGAGATTTATCCATTGAAAATTTGAATAGGAGATTTATCCCTTTTCAAAGATTTGTTCATGGAGATTTGTCCTTTGAAGATTTATTCAGGAGATTTTTCCTTGGAAGATTTGTTCAAGAGATTTTTCCTTTTGAAAATTTAGGAGATTTATCCTTTGAAATTTTTTTAGGAGATTTGTCCTTTTGAAAATTTGATTTTATGAGATTTTTCCTTTTTGAAAAATGTTTTAGGATATTTATCCTTTTGAAAGTTCGTTAGGAGATTTTTCCTTTGAAAATTGAAGTTTAGGAGATTTTTCCTCTTTCAATTTCCTGCAAGAAAAATAAAAGTTGATTTCTAGTCAGTTAATTTGTATAACTCATGAACTACTACTCTTTGATCTTTGCATTTGATGACTTTGATATGTATGGACTTATTCTTGTAAGAGCTTGATTCATAAAAGTTTAGATTTTACCTAATGAAGCTTTGTGGTGCAAAGGTTAATTTGAATTTACTGACGAGGGTTTTGACATGGGTGATCAGACTGAATGAGGCATTGCTGAATGCCCCTAGTCTACAAATTGAAGCATGATTTTGAAAACCTTAACTTTTGAGGAAAAGATGATTTTTTTTTTTCCAAAATGGATGAGGTATGGCGGAATGCCCCTAGTTTAAAAATGGATGCATGATTTTTGTAAATCTTGATTTTTGATTTTTTTTTTTTTTTTTTTTTTTCGGAAAAGATGATGATGATGATCTTTTTTTTTTTTTTTTTTGGAAAATGAATGAGGCATAACCAAATGACCCTAGTTTGCAAATTGGTGCATCACTTTTGAAAACCTTGATATTTGAGGAAAAGATGATTTCTTTTTTTCAAAATGGATGAGGAATGGCCGAATGCCCCTAGTTTAGAAATGAATGCATGATTTTTGGAAATCTTTTTTTTTTTTTTTTGAAAATGAATGTGGCATGGCCGAATGACCCTAGTTCAACAATCAATGTGAATTTGGAAAAATCTTATTGTGTAGGGACCTTCAATAAAGCAAAATTTGAGTAAAACAAGATCAAAATCACAAAACCGGGCAAAACAAGGATTGTTGGAATGATGGGCCAATCGGCCTTTGTTGAAATGCGAATTGGCACATCTTGAGCCTTGTCTAGTTGTTGCATTTTCAGCCTTTAGCATCTAAATTGAAGATTGATGGTGAATGTTGAGTAGATGAAAGATCCATGTCCACCTTCTGCAAAAGATTCTTTCCATAAGCTTGTTAGTAATCAGTTATTATAAAAATGTTTTGGGCCAATGCCCCTAGTTTAGACAAGCTTGCACAGAAAATTGATGATATGTTTAAAACACATGCTCCTAGCCTAAATTCACACAAAGAAATGTCTTGATTTTTAGCCTTTGAAATTTTTTTTTTTTTGAGTGATTGTGATCAAGCCTTTAGAAAGGCTTCCTACGTACCTCTCTTATAAAGGATCAGGTCCAAATGTAATTTGAACAAAATTTTGATTTTTTTTTTTTTTTTTGAAAATGAAATTTTTTGAAACGAGTCTTTTTTTTTTTTTTTTTTTTTTTTGAAAAAAAGCAATTTAATTAGAATGAGATTTTTTGAAATTTTATCTTTTTCAAATGAACAAAAGGTGATCCTTTGAACAACCTCTTTAACCAATCATAATGCTCAATTGTTAACTCGATCTCATTGGCTAGGAAGGATTTGAAATCATTCATAACATGTAATCAAATTTGCTTCTTCATTTTGAAAATTTTTGGATTATGTCCTTAAAGACAATCAAAGTGATAGGCCAAAAACGTATTGACCCCTTGCGATGTATTAATTAATTAATTAGCCAAATTTATTAATTAATCAACTTAACATGCAATGTACGTGGCAGTACAAAAAAATCACCAATTAAACTAAGTATGCAGCGAAAATTAAATTCACACGGTAATTTGTTTACGAATGGGAAAAACCTACAAGGCAAAAACCCTATCGGGTGATTTTATGGTCACCACTCCCGAGAATCCATTATTACAAAACAAGCAGTTACAAGTAAAGGAATCCCAATACTTTACCAACCTACAGTTGAACCCTTACCCCAATACCCAATTGGACTTGTTTTGCAGTGACAATCTCTCATTTCAATGCACGGCTCCCAATACGTGACTAACCAATTATGTGGATCCCAATACGCAACTTGATCACCAACTTGAGAAGGATGTTGGCTGCAAAGTTCTTGAGCTCATCACACGATGAAGATCATAAAGTTGCTTGGTCACAAAACCCTACGATGTACAAACATAGCAGCTTTTTCAAAAGAAAGAAGAACTAGGGCAAAACTAGGTTTCTGGTCACACTTCTTCACACTTGTGGAATTATGCTCTTATGCAACTGTACGTAACCTTTTTCGACCCTTAAAATAATCCTTATATATGTTTAGGGTTGTGAGAAAAGAAAGCCCAAACATACATTCACAGATTGGATGAAAATTAACTTGAAAAACTGAATATCATAAACCTCGATAGATAGCCATCTATCGAGCTAGTTGTCGAGCCATAGGCTTCAGCAACTTTTAAACCTCGATAGATGCTAGCAGTCGAGCTAGCTATCGAGTTTTAAAATCTTGCACTTTCTCACTTGATTCTTGGACAGACTTGCATGGCTTTAACACTTAAACTTGAAACCTTGTTTCTTGAAGCATTAAACACATCATAGATCTACCTAATTACAAGTAAAGTGCGTTTTGTCAATGGATTAGCCAATTACATAAAATGTTGACATATGTTCCTAACATGACTCACATATGTCCTAACAATCTCCCCCTTTGGCAATCTGTGACAAAACCACAACAAACAAATGAGATATGAGAGAAGTCATAAATCACTCAACTCATATTCACTTGTTGAATACAATAAAATCTATCCTAATATAAACTCTTGAAAAACTTTGCAAGAAGAGAGTTTATGACAAGTAGACTTTGACAACCTGTATTTTTGAAATACTTAAAACAAAACTCATCACGGCATCTTAGTATGAAACAGAAATAAAAGATTGCATACAATTATATAAGAAGCATGTGCATAAGAAGAGAAAAGAAACATCGCATGTAAAGATAGGTGAATTAATTGTAATAACAACCTCAAATGTATATATATCAACAAGTACAAGGTTTGCTATCACAACATGATCACAAGATCTAAGGTACATGAACAATGTATCTAAAATAGAAAGAAAAGAAAAAGATACATAAAATCCTCACTACATCCCTCAATATACATTCCCTTAACAAAAATCTCCTATACTAAGAGTGTCAAGGTGAGAATCCATGCACTAAAGCTACACCATGATCACATCAAGAATCACACCACTTGCGGAAGAAGAGGGAGCGGAGGTGGATGGAGCTGAAGGAGTGGGAGGAGTTACTTACCTAGACCACCTTGAACGTAGCTGCACCTTGCTCCGTTTAACGGTAGCAGCGTCTATGGCACACATGGCATGGAAGTGGTCGGAAACAGGAAAGGGGACAAAAAAATGGCGTAGAATCCTCATGATAGCCGAAGGGAAGATGAGCTTATCACGGGTCACCGTATCCTATATACATCTATGATGGAAAGAATAAAATGAGAGGGAAAATTTAAATTAAGATGCTCTAAAAGGGAGAGCAAAAATCGAGCATGGGGCTTGGTAATGGAGTTATAATGAGATAAAGGATGCAAAACAAAAGTCATAAACATGTTAAGAAACCTAAAACCTTTAGCAAAGCCCGTACAAGAAGTGAACCGACGATCACCCCAATCGGAGGGACGCTCACAAAAAGAGGATATAAGCTCATCTTTGGACACAGTCCTTAGATGCTCATAATCGAGGTAGTTAGGATGCGCTACCCTTGGAACGTGGAGCACCTCGGATACAATATCCAGAGTGACCACAAAGCGCGCACCTCGAATGTGAGTAGAAAATCGAGGTCTTGAATAATCAAATCCATGCATGTTGGAGTAGAACTCTTGTATAAGCATGGATGGACAAGTGACCGAGACGTCACACGGTGACTCCCAACCCCTACTATAAATGACAGTGGGTAGGTCGGTGTCGAAGAAGTCTGATAGAATGACTTGGCATTCCAAATGAACGCCTTGTCTAGAACAGTTCTCAAAGAAGTTCGATTAAACCTTCTCCTCACGGAACCAGACGTGAGAGTGAGTGGGGTCGGAAGAAGTGGATGCCCCGAAACAAAGAGGGTTCTAGGATGGAATGGATTTACGTTTAGGTGCCATGATGCAACTAACGTAAACAAGAGAGAGAGAGGGAGAAAGAGAGACACCTAGAAAAGCACCAATCATGATCAATATATAAGAATATAAAGAATGTAAGGTACGTATGCATGAAAATGTATGAGCATGTGATATGCAATGGAAAAAACATCATGGGCTCAGCCCAATCCAATCCTAGCAACACACAATGAGACAACATATAGAGCACACATCTAAAATTCATGACAATATAGTTAAAATGCTCATGAAATGTAATGTATGATGATTTGACATCATTTAAACACAAATCCATCCCAAAAATTTTACAAAAACCCCAAAATTTTGAAAAATCCCAAAACTTTTCAAAAAACACCAAATTCTAGGTCAAAAGATGTGAAATGCATGATAAAAAGATGAAAAGAGAATCATACTAGAGAGAGAAGCAAATCTTGAGACCGAAAAATGAGTGGGAAAGTGAATTTGAGTGAGAGAGATAGAGGCTTAGGAAGTTGAGAGGTTAGAAACTGTTGAGAGAGATCGAAGAGAACAGATCTAAAATCGCGAGGAAGGCTTATGTAGAAGCTTCATTAATCTCGACAGATCGAGAGCTATCGAGAATTAAAAGGCGTGAGAATGACTATTGAGGAGCTGTTCAAAGGTTTCCTCACAAAGGGAGCTCAATGGATCAAGGTAGCTATTGAGGAGCTATTGAGCAAACAGAAAGTCTCTCGATGGATCAAAGTAGCTATCGAAAGCTGTCGAGAATGTGATAAAAAGAAGCTCAAGAGCTCGATAGATAGGCTAGGTGTCGAGGAGCTGTCGAGATTGCTTAAAAACAGTTTTTCAAAGAAGAGAAAAACATAGACATGAATGCTATCAAGCATGCTACTCAACCAAAGATCCAAACAACATTTTAAGCTCTCAAAATCATCTCTCAACAATAAAAATGATAGGCATTTAGATCCTAAAATACACACACACACTAAACAAGTCTAACCAATTTTATATTTCAAAAACAAGTTAAGATAGTTTTGTGAGGATACATTAACACAAGTATTCCTTGTGATGGCCAAATCACATTGTACCTACACATGTATCTAGACGTGACAAAATGGGCGGGTCGGGTCAGGTCAATTAGGTTTGCGGGTTAAACGGGTCGCGGGTCAAAACGAGTCATTTTTAAATGGGTCAATCGGGTCACGAGTTGAGTCGGGTCGCGAATCGGGTCGAGTTGACCCGTATTTTTCAAACAACTTTTTTGTTTTGTTTTGGAAATAGATGCAATCTGTCAATTGTTTATGAGTTCCTTAACTATGATTAGATTCTCTTTGGTAATATTGTTACCAATTACCACTAAACACTTGACTTGATACCCAAATTTGGTGCAACTCTTGTTCCAACTTTCTAGAAACTAATCTTGGTATAATCTTCGATCTATTTAAAGTACGAAGAGAAAATGAAGGTGGTAAGTAAAGAATGACAAACTATAATGGAGTACATAACATATTAAGTAAAGAAGAATAAGTAAATATTTTATAAAAATTATACCTCAATCTCAATCTACTCAACATTGGTAGACATGGCAAAACGGTCGGGTTAAGTCGGGTCAATCGGGTCGAGGGTCAAAACAGGTCACGGGTCAAAACGGGTCATTTTTAAATAGGTCAATCGGGTTACGGGTCAAATGGGTTACGGGTCAAATGGGTTTGACCTGTTTTGCCATGTCTACATGTATCAAGAGTAGCAATGAATATTGAGTATTGGTGTGAAAAACATTGCAAGATTGCATAAGTGTCTTCATGTTATGACGATTTGAGATATAAGAAAATCATTTTAACTCACACACAATCATAACTGTTTGATGGGGACTATCACCTTCAAGGTACATCCTATAACTCCCACATCTCCTAGAATACACACTTGCAATCATATATAAAGCATTTTGATCTTTTTGCTTTTATTTTTCTTTGCATATATTTTTCTTTTAAGCATATCATGCATGGGCATATAAGAGATAGAAAAGAAAATACTCAATTATTGTAAAGTTGTGATTTACAAATATGAATTTTGTTGGCTTTTATTCCGTGCCAAATTTGATTGTAATTTTATTCAATCTTGTGTACCCTGTATTTGTTGTGGGATGTGATTGTAAGGGTTGTGTGTTAGAGAGAGAGAGTGTGTGAAGACTCAAGCAAGTGAAGTCAGAAGACTTTTCGCACGTGTCTCGCGACTAAGCTTCCGCTGAAGTGAAGCATGTGCCTTACACATGACTGGAATGCGAAGAGTCCTGTCTGGATGGAGACATTTGTGTCTTGCGAGTATCTTACGGGTAAGGCCTTCCCGCGAGACATCCACGAGACATTCTGTTCGCGCCGGTCAGATCTGTCTTGCGATACACACTTTCCGTACCCTTATTATATATACCCATATTACCCACAAATGTGACAGAGAGCTTCTGAGAGAAAACCCTAGCTAAAACACTTGAGAGTTAGAAATTGTTATACCAACAATTCTCTACACCTTTGCTTGTGGGATTTCCTCATCTCCTACCTCTCCATTTCCATACCATTGAAAGTTCAATAGCCCAAACACTTACCACACCTTTTGAGAGTGTCCGGTGAGGTTTTGGTGCTCTTGGGAAACATTGGAAGAAGCCAAGGATGGTAGATGCAACATGGAGTTTGTTGCGGGATCCGAAGAGCTAGACAAGACACGGTTCCGAGAAGCCTTGTTGGAGTAGGAGTTTGGAGGGCTTAGGTACAAAGGGTAGATTAGGCTTGGAGGGTCTTTTGCTTACCCATGTATCCCAACCGATTGTCTAGTGGATCGATTTCCGCTTGGAGGGCGGCGGAGAGGTTTTTCGTCGAGTTCTTGAGTTTCCTCTTTGATAACACGTCTCGGTGTTATCGTGTTTGCATCTCTCTTCCCTACTCTTGTTTATTTCATTTTACTGTTGTGTTGCTTTAATTATGAAGTAGAGTAGCTCTCTTGCTTGTTTACTTGCGTTTACACTATTCCGCACTTAGTATTAAGTTAGTGTAAAATCAATCAAGCCGTAATTTGAATTGGGGGTCTAAACAAGCTCTTATGTTTTCACACATTTCGAGCTTTCCATTGGTATCAAAGCGGGTACACTTGATTTGGTTTCATTACCTAAGTGTGATCATTGACCCCTTGTGTGTTTTGCCATAGATAATGCTTTATATGCTTCTATGAATGTTGTTGATTGTAACATGCTATGTGTTTGTGAAAATGGCTCTATGAGTGTTTATCCTCATGATTGTGATGCCGTGTTACATGAATCTATGGGTGTTGTTGATATTCCTAACATCAAACTTTTGAAGAAAGATGCTAAGAAGTTTCAAAAGAAGTTAAGCAAGTTATTTTGTGAAAATGATGATTTGATTGTTAAGCTTAATGAATCCAACAAATTGGTTGAGAAATATAAGAATCTTGTTGAAATTTCTCTTGAAAAGTTGAAAGAGTTTGAATGTTTGAATATGGACTTGGATGCTAAACTTGTTTTGTCTAACAAACTTGTTGATTATCTTAAATCTGAAAATGAATCTCTTAAGATGCATGCTAAGTGTTTGATTGCTAAACCTTTTATTAAAAAGGATGATAATATTTGTTGCAATCATGTTGTGGTACCCGATTTTGTGCCTATTGTGTGTTCTACCTCAAAGGACAAATCGTTGTACATTCCTCCACATAAAAGAAATCAAAAGGTAGAGAGAAAGGTTCTTAAGTCAAAGCCTCTGTTTAGGTCTCAACCTAAGGTTTTGGATGGATCTAAGTTTATTCCAACTTGTCACCATTGTGGTGTGATTGGTCATATAAGACCTCAATGTCATAAGTTGAAGAGGGAACAAAACCATGTTACTAGATCCCTTCCCAAAAAGTCTAGTAAGCCTAAATACATTGTTTGTCATCATTGTGGTGCCTTTGGTCATCTAAGACCTCAATACTCTAAGTTTCATGCTTTTAAAAAAGTCAAAAGAAAAGAAAAATTTGAGCTTTTTGGAAGTTGTGCTAAAAAGAGTAATCCGGTTTTGAGTGAAAATAGCATGTTGTTAAAGAAAATGTTTAATGCTCTTAACTCCTTGACTATGTGCTTCCCCAGTTCTCATTCTTCCAACCCTCGTCTCGCTTCTCATGAGACACTCATTCCAAACAATAGTTTTGTTTGGATGAGGAAGGGTTCCTATTGTTGAGCTATTGCTCTTTTGGTCCTTGATCTAATTCTTTCGATCTTTGTAAGACCATTCATTTATTAGATGCTTCATTGTCATACATTTGTTCATCATGCATCTCTTTATATGCATTGTTCTATTTTTGTTTTTGATCTTACTTTTATGTCTTTATTTTGTGTGTGTAAAAATCCAAAATCACATAAAAAGTGAAAAATTCAAAAAGTTTGATCACATAAGTTTTAAGCATATATCACATGTGAGTTTGGCCTAGTACCTTCGTACTAATGACGTAGTGCATTTACTAGCTTAGCTTGTTATGTATGCACATATATCTTTGTGGGATAAATCTTGAAAACTATGTGTGATTGTTGTGAATAGATCTTCAAGCTTGTCATGAATGATTGGTCAATAGTCTTGATGGTCTTGATACTTGCATAGGCTTGAGCCTATATCTCTTCCCACTTTATTTTTATGTTTTTGCTATAGAGCTCACCAAATGTAAATCTCCAAATGAAAAGAGATAATGAGCTGCAAAAGCCTATCGCACATACTAGTATTTGACTAGGAAAAAGGGAAAGTGACTTTTATATTAAAATGTATGGTGCTAAAAAAAAAGCCAAAGGCAATCTCTCAATGTTGAAATATCAAAAATTTCAAGCATCAATCTCAACAAGAGATGTGTTGTTAAAATTAAAAAAAAAAAAAAAAAAAAAAAAAAAAAAAAAAAAAAACCAAATGTTATGATTTGTAAAGAAGCCAAATGAAAAGCTTCAAAGATTTTGTAATCATTTTTGTGGGAGGTCATATATGTTCATTTCTATAATTGAGATAGACCACTTGGTTTTGTACCAGTTGTGTATGATTTGATTGAATTGATCATTGAAGTCGCACTCTGGTCTACAGACTATTCCACACTTGATTCACACACACAACACACAAGTTTAATGTTCAATGAATATCTATTTCATTTGTGTGGTTGTACATGTTCAAATGTGATGTGTGTGTACTCAACCATATGTGGATCAAACCAAAAAGATTTTTGTTCTTTTTGTTTGCTTTTGAAAGTGATTTTTATCACCTATGTTTTTCAAAGTTTTTCAAGTTGTTTTTGTGTGAAAAACATGTTTTCTGGGTGTTTTCATGATCCATCTCATATGTAAGCTCAACTAGGAGTTAAATGACCCAATTTTAAAGTTTTTTCAGCTTTGGATAGAGAGTTTCACGACTGTTTCGTGAGTAGCTTATAGTAGTAAGGCTTACCCGCGAAAAATTTGTGAGTACTTTCTTGAGTTAGCTTCCCACGAAAATTTCCAGATTAGCTTTTTAAAGGGTATTTCATGGGTCATTTGTTTTAAATGTCTCCCATCTTCTCCAAAACCTCTGTTTTAATGTTTCTACATCAAAACCCATCTAAATTTAAGTGTTTTTCATTCCATTAACATCTCTAAGGTAATCTTTAACACTTTTCATTGATTTTGATCCTTAGATTATGTTTTTGGGGGTTTTATGTTCATAGTTGGGATTTTCTCAAATGGGAGTTGGAAAACTTATTTTTTGTCAATCTTTTTTATTGGGCTTTGTTTTAAATGATAATTTGCTTTGGATGTTGGCCCCTTATGGAAAAAATAAAATGTATTAAGGCTAGATTTTCATATGTTCTTTCATTGTTTATCATACATGTGTAGTGTGTTCACTCTAAGTGTTTGATAAAATGCCCAAATGGCATTTTCTCATTTGTTTTGGAATCCGATGAGTACCAAACTTTGGGGATCATCATAATTATTCATGTTTATCATGTTTTGATCATTGGTGGTGTGTTTTATACACTATTTCCCATAAGTGCTTATTCATGCATTGGTCATGCATCTCACATGCATACTAGTTGCATCTTTGCTGCACACACTCTAACACTTGACATGTTTTGCATTCACTAATGCTAGTTAAGTCTTTTTAGACCTTTTAGCACATACTATATGTTCTTATGTCCTTGTTGTGCCTAGGTTTATATCATGTTCCATCATCCTTAGCATGTCATGTTTACTTTATGCTTTGTAGCATTTTTTTTTTTTTAATGTTTTTGCCTTATATTTGAGCTTCATTTTCTCATTCATCTTGCACCCCTCATGCATCATCATTTTTTATCCTTGTCATATCTTCTTTTCTTTCCCACCTTCTTCTTGATTCATTTGTCTATTCGTTACAAAAAAGGGGAGTGTATACTTTCGTCATTTCTATATGACTCTTGTGCACATTCTTAGGGGGAGAAATTCTACGTTGTGCACATTCGTAGGGGGGAAATTCATAGGGGAGATGCATATATCAAGGGGAAGAAGACATTCTTTTATGAGAAAACCTTGTTTTACCTTATGCTTGGTTTCTTGGTGTTTTATGGTGCTTTATCATCTATGCTTTATTGCTCTCATCGCATCGTGTTTATGTATTGAACATGCATACATCCTTATGTTTGTTCGGATGATCATTTGCTTTGCTATATGGTCATTGTAGTAATTTCTATATGACTGTTTTGGTGTTTGATCAAGTTGCTCTTATGTTTCACATCATGTTTACTTTATCGCAATTTACTTCTTACATTATACTTGTCCTTTTATTACTTGCTTTACCTTGAGGGTCTAATGTGTTTTGTGCAAGTGTTTGATTCTGGTATATATGTTCCAAGTTCATCAGAGCTCCTAAGATTCATGATAGGGGGAGAAAGAGAGAAAGAGCTTTGTGCTACATTAACTATGTTTGTTTTGCTCATAGTTCATGATTATGCTTAGCTATTTAAAATATTGTATTTTGTGATTATCTCAATGCTTGTGTAGCATTCTCTGTGTACTTTTAGATATTGCTAAAATGTCTTAAGTACTTCACACTTGTGCCCTGGTAGGATTGTTCCTAGATGCATATACTTCGTGTATTTTGCATTGGTTGTGTGATTGGACATGCAAGTAATCATAAGTGATTGCTTTATTATACATGTCCGGATGAACATTTACTTGTTATATGTTCATTGGAGTCATTCTTTAATGACTAACCTTGTGTGATCAATTTTTTGTTTACATGTTATCAAATGTTTACAAACTTGGTCACTTTATGCTTGCTCTTGTTCATACCTTGTGTTGAACTTGTCATAAGCTTAATGAAAGTTTTGTTTGTGTGAGAGTGTTTGAGTTACGGTATAAATTGCAAGTGCTTCACGGTTTCTAGATTAGGTGTGAGTGAGTTTTGCCATGGTTCTCAAACTCACGTTAAAGTCTAGAGTCCGTGTTAGGGGTTTTGTCATGGAATAGCCAAAGGGGGAGATTGCGAATTTGTGATTTACAAATATGTATTTTGTTGACTTTTATTTCGTGCTAAATTTGATTGTAATTTTTTCAATCTTGTGTACCCTGTATTTGTTGTGGGATGTGATTGTAAGGGTTGTGTGTTAGAGAGAGAGAGTGTGAAGACTCAAGCAAGTGAAGTCATAAAACTTCTCGTGGGTGTCTCGCGACTAAGCTTCCCGCGAAGTGAAGCATGTGCCTTGCACATGACTGGAATGCGAAGAGTCTGTACGAATGGAGACAGCTGTGTCTCGTGAATATCTCGTGGGTAAGGCCTTTCCGCGAGACACCCGTGAGACATTCGTTTCGCCGATCTGTTCGCTTAATACACACTTTTTGTACCTTCATTATATATACCCATATTACCCACAAATGTGACAAAGAGCTTACGAGAGAAAAACCTAGCTAAAACACTTGAAAGTTAGAAATTTTTATACCAACAATTCTCTACACCTTTGTTTGTGGGATTTCCTCATCTCCTACCTCTCTATTTCCATACCATTGAGAGGTCAATAGCCCAAACACTTACCACACCTTTTGAGAGTGTCCGGTGAGGTTTTGGTGCTACTGGGAAACATTGGAAGAAGCCAAGGATGGCGGATGCAACATGAAGCTTGTTGTGGGATCCGGAGAGTTAGACAAGACACGGTTCCGAGAAGCCTTGTTGGAGTAGGAGCTTGGAAGGCTTAGGTACAGAGGGTAGATTAGGCTTGGAGGGTCTCTTACTTACCCATGTATCCCAACTGATTGTCTAGTGGATCGATTTCCGCTTGGAGGGCAGCAGAGAGGTTTTTCGTCGAGTTCTTCGGTTTCCTCTTCTATAACACGTCTCGATGTTATCCGTATTTGCATCTCTCTTCCCTACTCTTGTTTATTTTTTTTTCTTTGTGTTACTTTAATTATGAAGTAGAGTAGCTCTCTTGCTTGTTTGCTTGCATTTACACTATTCCGCACTTAGTATTAAGTTAGTGTAAAATCAATCAAGCCGTAATTTGAATCGGGGGTCTAAATAAGCTTTTGTGTTTTCACACATTTCGAGCTTTCAATTATGTTAAGCATTTGACATTCCACTTTTGCTATGCTGAAGCATGCAAATGTCATTTCATGACTGGAAGGCAACAGTTGTAAGACGGTTATTTATGCCTTTCTCTTAGGATTTTCTAATCCTTCCCATCAAAAAGAGTGATATGAGTGTTAAGTACAAGAGATCACTTAACCTTACTCATCACAAAAACGAACCACAAAGCTTACTTGCTTAGTTGTGCATAGAGATGTTCATCTAAGCTACAAAAGATACAAAACTTAGAAAACTTTGTTTCAATGGCCATCCAAGGTACATAAGTACCAATGTACACAAACACACATTGTTTTTGTATTTTTCTGATTTTTCAAATTTTTTTTATATGAAAAGCAAAATAAAGCAAAACTGAAAAATAACCAAACAAAAACATGTTACACAAGGCAATGCATAAAACTAGACTGAGTCAAAACATGAAAGCAAAACACACAAGTAATGAAAACACAAAAATAAGATGCGAAGAGAGAGAAAAAGTGACAGAATTACTTAGAGCCCTTTTCCTTCCACACCTTGGAATAACCTTTCCGTTTAGCAAACCCTTGATTCGGTGGTGAGGAGGAAGAATTAAAACCGTTCAAGTTCGAAAGAAACATAAGGGCTTTGAGAAGATCTCCAAGAGGAGCAAAAGAAGATGGAAACTGATTACGGTCTCTCGACGCGATCATGTTGTTGCTCTTTTGAGTGGCTAACCACTTGTAGCAATTAGGTCAAGTATGTCCAGAAGTGTCGCAGTGATGACAGAAATGTTGCATTTTCTGTTTAGGCTTTTCAGAGTTTCCCTTCTTAACCCTAGGGTTTTTTATCTCTTTCTTATCAAGTTTAAGGGGTGCTCCCAAGATAGATTTACCCTTGTCTATGTTCTCACTAGCCAATTCATTTTTAACATCATTGTCTCGGTTTCAACATTATTAGCGGGAGGACCAAAAATAGTAGTACTAGTAGAAGTAATACTAGGAAAAGAGAAATCATACCCTAAACCAGTTCGATCGGAGCCGATTTCTAAAAACCGAGCATCTTATCGAGCTTAGCGCTTGAAGTCCTTTCTAATTGAGCTCTGACTTGGAACAATTCTACCTTAAGCTTTTTGGTTTTCTCAGCCAAGAAATTATTCTCAAACCTTAGTGCTTCAATAGTCTGATTGGCTTCATCAAATATTGTAGAGATTTCTTCTCGCTCAAGCCCCACATCACTAAACTTCTTGGTGATCAACCTATACAACTTCTCATGCTTTTCTGAGACCTTGTATAACTTAGCATAGGCTGTGTGGATGTCATCTTATTCATCCATCTTCTCAAACTTAGACTCCACCAATTCCTCTTCTTCATCCACATCTTTAACAATCCCTTCAATAGGTTTCTGTGGCGGTGAAGGCATTTAGGATTCCATCATCCTCATTATCGGAGTCATCCTCGGGCTCGGTGTTGCTCAAGGTAGCAACAAGTGCCTTGCTTTTTCCGATGGTCTTGAGATAAGTAGGACACTCTTTTTTCATATAACCGAAACCGTGACACCCAAAGCACTTTGGTCCTGAGGGAACAGTGTACTAACCGCCATCCCTAGCATCATTTTTCCCTTTGTCTTGGCTCTTAGACCGAGAAGAACTTGATTTCCTATGGTCCTTGTCGAAGCCCTTTGCATTGGCATTCTTCATGAATTTCTTGAATTGCCCGATGATGTAGGACTTTATTTTATAATCTTCATCGTCGTAAGACTCATTTGTGTCACTGCTCTTGGCCTTTAGTGCTATGCTCTTACTCTTGCTCGATTTTCCAATCCTTGTCAAACCCAACTCATAGGTCTGCAGATTGCCAACCAATTCTGTTAAAGGAATTTTGTCAATATCCTTTAATTCCTCAATGGCAGTGATCATGGCCTGGAATCTTTCGAGTAGAGATCTGAGCATCTTTCTCATAATCTTGGGCTCAGGAATAGTTTCCCCAAGATTAAAAGCTGAGTTCACTATGTCCTTGAGCTTGACATAGAACTCATCAAACGACTCATACTCCTCCATCTTGATCTCTTCAAAGCTTGTAGTGAGCCTCTAAAGCTTTGAATCCTTGACAACCGTGGTTCCCTCATATGGGCGTTATCTCCTTATTATTATGCTTAATTTGTATAATTAAGCCATGATTTGCATTAGTCTCTATTATTTATCTTTACATAATTTCTTGAATAAAATGCTATTCATTGTGTGTAATTTTCTACTTTCAGGAAATTATGTGAGAAAGATGAGTTTAGAGGAATTTGTGAGAAAATGGAGGCCAAACTAGAATTAAAGTGGAGCTGAAGGACCATGCTTAAATGTCTAAGGAGGTGCAGCTGGAGTGTTTGGATCGTCTACCATGATTGGAAGCTTCAAATAAGGAAAGAAATCAAAGAAGCAGAATCTGAAAAGGAAAAATCTGATTTGAGCACTGATCAGTATTTTGGGTGTATCTCTCTCCTTAAAAATCCAATTGACACAAGGCTAGATGGGTTGGAACTGTGACTTAAATATCTACAACTTTCCAGTTTTAAGTTTTCCGAAATTCTCAATTTTTGAAGGCCGAAATTAACTCACAAGTTACTACTGTAAACCTGGACGGAAATTAAAATAGTAAAAGTTTTATTTTCTTTGGACACTTAGACATTAGGGTTTTGAAGAGGAGGCTGTGTAGAACGAATTTTGGAGAGAAAACCTTGTATTTTTCCTTTCTCTAATGGCAGCCTAAACTATTTGCTAGGGCTAGGGGTTATGTTTCTTCTATACGGTATGAATATTCAATGTGATTCTTTCTAGGATTTTATCAACAACATATTTGATTGTTCAATTAGATTTTTTTTGATGTATTAGTTCTTCCATACTTTCAATAAGTTCAATCATGTTTTTCTTATTATTTAGAGGAATTTCTAATAGTTTCAAATAGAAATCAGGTTTTAAAGTGAATGGGTTTTTTAAGAAAACTTTTCTAACCGCATTATTAATCGAGGTTATCATGCGTTTTTGAATTGTCTCAGTTCAACCGAATCATAAGTTTTTAATTTTATAAGAACAATCAATTATGAAATAGATATTTTCTTAGATCACAAAGAATTTCATATCGATATAGGGAAACACCCCGATGTCCTAGTATTTACATTATTGATTTAAATAAGTTATCATTGTTATTCTTATTTACAATTACCGGACAAAAATTATTCTTCATCTTCACCAAAAGTTTTTTAATTACATTGTCTTTGAATTTAACCCGCTCCTTGTAGTTCGACCTCGGTACTTCGAGAAATATATTGTTACGATCTCCTGCACTTGGGAGTGAGCGAGCAATTTTGGCGCCGTTGCCGTTACTGAGGCGCTGTGGATTTAGAGGCAATTTTTTTTTTTTTTTTTTTTTTTGGGAGCAAAGCATAGCTAGTGGAAATTCTTCTATTGGTAACTTCGTTCCATTTTTTCCCTTATTTTGTTTTTATTTTTCTGTTATTTTATTTTATTGTGCATTCATTGTTGCATGAGCATTTGGGTTAGAAACAAGAGAGGTAGATTAGAAAATTTTGAAACTTACTTTGGTAATCTTTTTGACACACCTTTGCCTTCACCTTCTTCATCAATCATGGGTGATGAAACATGTAATAATCATGAGGAGAATAGAAGAACTATGTATGAATTGTTGCATCCCACACAAAATTAAAATTGTTCCTTCATGCATCATGTTTCCACCTAATGCACCACATGTAGAATTGAAGCAAGGTTTATTAGCAATACTTCCTGACTTTAGGGGACAAGAAAATGAAAATCCTTATGTCCATGTTAGAGCTTTTGAAGAGGTAATTAGTAGTTTCTATGCACAAAATGTTATTGAGATCGCTAAGTTACGTTTCTTTTCCTTTTCTCTTAAGGATAAGGCAAGAAGTTGGCTTTACACCTTGAAACCTAGGTCTATAGGTAGTTGGGGGAGATGGCCAAAGAGTTTTTAAGAAACAGTTTCCTCCCCACAAAGTCCAGCAAGTAAAAAGAAGGATAGCTAGTTTTGTCCAAGGAGAAAATGAGACCTTATACCAAGCTTGGGAAAGGTACAAAGATCTTTTCAATTTACGCCCAACTCATGGGTATGAAGATTGGAGATTGGTTAGCTATTTTTATGAAGGACTTACACCTAGGGACCGGCGGTTTGTTCAACTCTCATGCGGAGGGGACTTTTTACAAAAAGAACCTGAAGATGCAATAGATTATCTTGATGAGATAGCTGAAAACTCTAACACATGGATTGGACCTAGCCCTATGGACTCCACCGATAGGACTAGAACTAACACTACCACTTCTAGTGGAAGTGTTTTCAAGTTGAGGGAAGATGATAACATGAGTGCAAAAATCAGCGATTAACTAAAGAAATTGAGGCACTCAAAATGAAAGGAAGTAGGAATGTTAGTGCTACCTTTAGAGAGGACCCAATGGAGGTGTGTAAAATTTGTCATGAGATAAACCATGCTACAAATGAATGTGCATCACTTTCATCATTCTTGAATGTGCCAGAAGAACAAGTACATGCATTTAATTCATATTGGCCAAATAATTCTTCATATTCTAACAATTATAACCCAAATATGCAAAACCATCCGTATTTGAGTTATAAGAGTGACAATGTGTTGAATCCTCCTGCTCCAAGGAATTTTAATTCACCACATGCATCATCATCATCTAGAACTTCCTTGGAGGATGCACTTAGTACTTTCATTCAAAGGCAAAGTGAGTAAAATCAAAAGTTTGAATCCATGCTCACTAGGCTAGATGAAGAGGTGAGAGAGACCAAGAGTCATATAACTAGGCTTACAAATTCATTGAGTGGGGGAGAGAGAGGGAAGCTCCTTCCCAAACTCAACCCAATCCCATCAATCAAAATCTAAAAATTGGCTTTAAGGATAAACATGAGGAAGTAAAAGATGTGACCATTTTGAGGAGTGGTAAAGAGATTGATAAAAGTTCTCCTTTAGTAACTAAGAAATCTAAGGAGACCATAGTTGAAAAAGAGAAGGCTGAAATTGAGCCACTTGGGCTTGATGACATTGAACAATGCCCAATCCCTCCACCATTTCCCCAAGTCTTAAAATTACCTAGGAAATTAGACACCACATCCGAGATATTAGAGAATTTGCATCAACTCAAGATAAATTTGCCATTATTTCATGTTATCAAGCAAGTGCCTGCATATGCCAAGGTAATTAAGGACCTATGCACCATCAAGAGAAAGCATCATGTGAAGAAGACCGTATTCCTAACAGAACAGGTAAGTGCGGTTATCCAACATAAGACCCCGCCAAAGTATAAGGATCCAAGTTGTCCTACGATCTCTTGTACTATTGGAGATTACATCATGGAGCATGCATTGCTAGATCTTGGGGCAAGTGTTAATTTGATCCCTTTCGGTGTATATCAAAAACTTGGACTTGGTGAGTTGAAATCTACTTCAATAACTTTACAGTTGGCTAATCATTCTGTAAGGGAACCGAGAGGGATTGTTGAGGATGTATTGGTGAAAATTGAACAATTTTATTATCCTGTTGATTTTATTGTTCTAGATTACCAACCTGTTTTACATCCTAATGTTCATACCCCTATTATTTTGGGTAGACCTTTTCTTGCCACAGCTAATGCTTTAATTAATTGCGGGAATGAGAGAATGCAACTCACTTTTGGTTCCATGACTTTGGAGCTAAACATATTTCATGTGGCTAAACAACCACATGAGATGATGAATGTGCTTATGTGAACCTCATTGGGGTGGTGGTTCAAGAAGAGTTTAATAAGAATTGTTTTTTCGATCCTCTTGAAACTCTTCTTAATAATTCTCGTTGGTTCTTATGATTTAGAATGTGATATTCATGTATCGAAAATTTTTCTTTGTTGGATTCCTCACAGGTTTTGGAAGAATAACAGATGATGGCAATTAATAAAGGGTGGAAGCCTTGCTTTGAGGAGCTACTAGAAAATGAAAAAAAGCTCGTGCATTCAAGTGAAGAGGCACCATAGCTGGAGCTTAAGCCGCTGCCCGGTGGTCTTAAATATGTATATTTAGGCTCGGGTAAGTTAAAACCTAGATGGGATGGCCCTTTCATTGTAAGGGAAGTGTTTAGCCATGAAGCTGTAGTAGTTGAGGACCCTAGAGATGGTAGGATTTTGAAAATAAATGGACAAAGGTTAAAACCATTCTTAGGGGAGTTATACGAGAGGAGGAGACTATGTCATCAAGATCCCTTCCTATTGGGATGCTACGTGAACTCTGAAAGAGCCTTATGAAGTTGTACCATATTTGTTTTACTTTTCTTTTTGCCTTTTGTTTTGTTTTTTTTTTTTTTGTTTTTTTTTTTTTTTTGTGAGCTAACATTTGCAGGTGTGAAAGAAATTTCAAAAAAAAAAAAAAAAAAAAAAAATTAAATGCTTAAGGTAACTTCTTCCCTTTATACTTGAATTTATTTTGGCTTTGATACATTGAGGACAATGCAATATTTTAGTTGGGGGGAGAGGTCTACACTTTTTGCTACACCTTTCATTATTTTTCTTTCTTTCTGTTCCAAAAAAAAAAAAAAAAAAAAACAAAGAAAAAAAAAAAAAACCTTGAATTTGAATGCGGTAGAGTTATAAGCTTTATTTTTATATCATGTGATGGAATGAATAATGTTGAGTTGTTTATACTATTTGCTATATTAAGACTCTTTCATGAAAAATACAATTGGAAACCTTTTGAGCACAATAGCCAGGTTAGCGGATGGTTGGACGTTGGATATGCATGGATCATGAACAAGCTAGATATAAGCTAAAACTCAACCCATATAGAGAGTTCTTGAGCCTTACTTTTCTTTGTGAGAGTATATCTTTGTTTGAACTCTTAAATTTCTCTCAACTCTTAAATTTCTCTCATATGCTTCAGTTTTTGTAAAAGATCTCTATATTTTTTGGTTGACTACTAGAAACATTACGGGGAGATATATCATGATCTTACTTATTTTTGTCCTTAGGCATGCTGGTTTATGCGGAATTTTAGGAGCCGAGAGTCTAAGACCACCAATTTTTGTCACCAGCTAAACAAATATTCAGCCTACCTTTACATTAATCATTGTCACCATCATTTGAGCCATGAGAAATACTTCTACAATACCACAAAACATTTTTATTTATGGGTATTCTCATGGGAGTTCAAGTTTTGAGCAATTGATGTGTTTAGATACCACCATTGTCTCTCTTTTCTTAAAAAAAAAAAAAAAGAAGAAAAAAAAAAGAGAAAAGAAAGATCAAAAAAAAGAGAGAGAGAGAAAGAAAAAGAAAGAGGAGACATACATAATCAATCATTAAATCATTGGTGTCTTACACATCTTTCATGTATTTCAAAAGGGTTATATGGTTGAGTAAAGGTTGTTTTGATTCAAGTTGGTTATTCTTCTTTGTGAGTTGGGTTTGGCTTGAATTTTCTGCATTTGATTCATATACCTCATATTTCAAAGAAAGTAGTTTGCCTTTACCTAGCCATAAGATTATACTACCACTGAGCTTAAAGTCCTACTTGATCCTAAAGGTGCATGACTGGTATGTGTTTGGGATAAAAACTAGGGATGAGAATGGTATTAACTTCATGTTTCAGAATTCAACATCCTTTCCAAGAGATCTTTTTCCATTGTTTTAGCGGCTGTTTTTGTATACACATGTGATATTCTTAAAACTTCTTCTTTCCTTTTTGTTCACATGTGATTTGAAGAGAGAAACCATTACTTCTATGTGTGTTCTTTTAGAGTGTTGATGACTTAAGAGAGGTTTTGGAGTAGAGGCTCTAATCTAGATTATTCTTGGTCTATGCATGTTTGGAAAAGTCGGTTTGATTGGATGGGCTATGCACACACACACTCCAAAAGTGAAGCTAGTGAATGCTCTTTAATATGATGAATAGTATCCCAACTCAAAATTGAAAGTTCATTTGTATGATATAATGATAAAGCAGACTAACATTTGCTGCAGAAATTTTCAGGAAACCTTTGACTTTTGTGGGTAAAGTCACTGCAAACCCTCACGAGAGTAAACTCGTCCATTAGGGTGACCTAGGAGTTCAAAGACTTGCTGCACATGGGAAGTGCAGTCGTGTAGCCTACGAAAGTGGCTTGTATTTTAGTTTTAATTTTTCACTTTTAGTAGACATGGGTGCTTTGTGGATTGCTAGGGACTAGCAAGATTTAAGTTGGAGGGTGTGATAACACCTTAAAATGTATACTTGTTATATATTTATATGGGCGTTATCTCCTTATTATTATACTTAATTTGTATAATTAAGCCATGATTTGCATTAGTCCCTATTATTTATCTTTACATAATTTCTTGAATAAAATGCTATTCATTGTGTGTAATTTCCTACTTTCAGAAATTATGTGAGAAAGATGAGTTTACAGGAATTTGTGAGAGAATGAAGGCTAAACTAGAATTAAAGTGGAGCTGAAGGACCATGCTTAAATGTCTAAGGAGGTGCAGCTGGAGTGCTTGGATCGTCTACCATGATTGGAAGCTTCAAATAAGGAAAGAAATCAAAGAAGCAGAATCTGAAAAGGAAAAATCTGATTTGAGCACTGATTAGTATTTTGGGCGTATCTCTCTTCTCAAAAATCCAATTGACACAAGGCTAGATGGGTTGGAACCGTGACTTAAATATCTACAAATTTCCAGTTTTGAGTTTTTCGAAATTCTCAAGTTTTGAAGGCCGAAATTAACTCACAAGTTACTGCTGTAAACCTGGACGGAAATTAAAATAGTAAAAGTTTTATTTTCTTTGGACACTTAGACATTAGGGTTTTGAAGAGGAGGCTGTGTAGAATGAATTTTGGAGAGAAAACCTTGTATTTTTCCTTTCTCTAATGGCAGCCTAAATTCTTTGCTAGAGCTAGGGGTTATGTTTCTTCTATACGGTATGAATATTCAATGTGATTATTTCTAGGATTTTATCAACAACATATTTGATTGTTCAATTAGATTTCTTTTGATGTATTAGTTCTTCCATGTTTTCAATAAGTTCAATCATGTTTTTCTTATTGTTTAGAGGAATTTCTAATAGTTTCAAATAGAAATCAGGTTTTAAAGTGAATGGGTTTTTTTAAAAACTTTTCTAACCGCATTATTAATCGAGGTTATCATGCGTTCTTGAATTGTCTCAGTTCAACCGAATCATAAGTTTTTAATTTTATAAGAACAATCAATTATGAAATAGATATTTTCTTAGATCACAAAGAATTTCATATTGATATAGGGAAACACCCCGATGCCCTAGTATTTACATTATTGATTTAAATAAGTTATCATTGTTATTCTTATTTACAATTACTAGAAAAAAATTATTCTTCATCTTCACCAAAAGTTTTTTAATTACATTGTCTTTGAATTTAACCCGCTCCTTGTGGTTCGACCTCGGTACTTCGAGAATTATATTACTACGATCTCCTGCACTTGGGTGTGAGCAAGTAGGATGTTGGTTGCAAAGTTCTTCAGCTCATCACACGATGAAGATCATGAAGTTTCTTGGTCACAAAACCCTACGGTGTAAAACACAGCTGCTTCTTCAAGAGAAAGAAGAACTTGGGCAAAACTAGGTTTTCGGTCACACTTCTTCACACTTGTGGAATTATGCTCTTATGTAACTCTGCATAACCTTTTTAGACCCTTAAAATAATCCATATATATGTTTAGGGTTATGAGAAAAGAAAGCTCAAACATACATTCACGGATTGGAAGAAAATCAGCTTGAAAAACTGAATTTCATAAACCTCAAAAGATAGCCATCTATCGAGCTAGTTGTCGAGCCACGGGCTTCCATGACTTTTAAACCTCGATAGATGCTAGCATTCAAGCTAGCTGTCAAGCTTTAAAATCCTGCACTTTCTCACTTGATTCTTGAACAGACTTGCATGACTTTAACACTTGAACTTGAAACCTTGTTTCTTGAAGCATTAAACACATCCTAGATCTAAAAATTTTCCTCACTAAAATTCGTCACTGAAAATATATTTTGTTGTAGTGCCAATTACAAGTAAAGTGTGTTTTGTCAAAGGATTGCTTGAGTTGCATAAAATGTTAACATATGTTCCTAACATGACTCACATATGTCCTAACACAAAGAAATGAAATGTGAGGACTCTTGGAAATCCCATATGTTGGGAACAAGCAAGAAAGGCAAAAATCCTAAGTTTGAAGATTAGAAAATTTTTTAGAATTTGGAAATTTGTTCTCTTGAGAGTTAATTTTTTGTTGGAAGCAAACCAAGGGAGTGTTTGGAGCTTAGATTTTATTTATTTATTTATTTATTTTTTAAAGTCACTTGAGAAAAGATATCAGCCAATGGAGCTTGATAATCTTGAGCAGTTTTCCTTCTTAATCCAAGAG
Source organism: Quercus dentata (assembly GCA_028216015.1). Classification (NCBI taxonomy): domain Eukaryota; kingdom Viridiplantae; phylum Streptophyta; class Magnoliopsida; order Fagales; family Fagaceae; genus Quercus; species Quercus dentata. Next base: position 10,097,209 of record CP116455.1, read on the forward strand.
AAAATATTATTAGAGCTGGATGTGTGCTTTCAATCGCCAGGACTTCAAGGAGGTCTTTATTCAATGGTTATAATGTAGGTCGGGTTCAGGTTATTGAAAGGAATGATATAAAAGGCTCAAAACCCTTATGATATTTCTCCAAGTATGTAATACTTTAAATTCAAGCATTGGAAGATTTTTCCACATCTTCTATCATTGACTCTTGTGCTAAAATCCTTGTCATGTTCATAATCTTCTCATTTGTTTTCATAGATTCCTTTCATTTGGTCTTGATTTTTTTAGCTTGACAACTTCCTCTTTTTGGTCTTCTTAGCATCCTATCTTGTGGTAAGATCACTCACTCTCATTTTTTTGAAATTTTTTTTTTTTTTTTTTTTTTTTTTTTTTTTTTTTTTTTGCTTTTGCCCTAATTTTTGCCTAAACCACCCTTTGGGGTTTTCGCCTAGCGGTTTTTTTTTTTTTTTTTTTTTTTTTTTTTTTTTTTTTGCCTAGACTGTCCTTTCAGGTTTTCAGCCTAGCAAGTTTTTTTTTTTTTCAACAAACTTTCATCTTTCTTGGATGAATTTTCATTTCTCCTAGATATCCTCTTATCCTTTCTAATGCACTATCAATTTTTTTTACTTGATTGAATACACTTTTTTGATGAAATGTATCTTACTTTTTCTTTTCCTCTTCTTCCTCAATTTGATTGAATTTTGCTTTTAATGAGTGTTGCTGGGGAAATTGATGCCTCTGAATAAAATGTCGGGAAACCAAGCCGAAACTCGACTATGGGCTCTTGAGATGGTACCCAAAGGCTTTCGGTGTGATGACAGGCCTATCCAAGCAAGAAAAAAACAAAAGGCTGCACTTAACAAAATAGCAACAAAAAGCCCAATGAAAACACTTTACAATACTTAGTTAGTACATTAGTGGTCCTATTCTGCTAGTTCAAGGGAAATAAATTCTCCAGGGATAAGGGTGAAGTTACACTTAAGTCCAAAAAGATGAATTATCCAACGGTAGAGGTGAAATTACACAGTCCAACAATCAATAATTAGATAAATTTAGGAAAATGTTAACTCTCGAGGATCCTTGTATGTCTCGATTAAGAGGAATTCATTGTACTTTCAGCCATTATTACATTAATGTGAAGGAAGAGTTCGATCGTTATGAAAACATCTTATCCTTCTATAGTAAAATAAAAAGTAAACATCGAAGGTTCCATAGGAAAAAGAAAAGGATGATTAATTGGCATGATGTGAAGAGAGAGAAAGATCCCCAGCTCGGTGCAGCAAATATTAAGCTAAAATTTTAGTGGGTGTATATTTATATGGCACAAATGAGATGAATGTGACCTATTTTTGAGTGAGTGGGATGGGATTGATACTAAGATTAAGGCTTTTTGTGTGTAGTGGTCTGTCTATGACTAGTTGAGAGACATTTATGGGCTGCATTTGTGTGAAAGGGAGAAGAGACCATTTGAGATTAGATGAGTGTAGGCTTAGGATGATGAGTGGTGAGCTTGAAGGAGGCTAAACCACAAGCAAGATAGCAAACAAACCCAGAATTTCAGAGAGGGTCACTGTCCCCCCTGTGGGTTGAGGTGTGTATGTATGTTTTTATAATGGAGCTTTTGAGAAGCATTAATTAACAAGAATCCAAAAACGTATGACTAGTTAGAGCTAGTGAATCAAGGTTATCTCTCCTAGGATTTTTGATCAGAAGTAGGAAAATATACTTTAGGGGCTGCCTTGCTTCTTTGGGTAATGATGGGATTTTAGAGTGTTTTGCATTAAATGCCGTGGATTTTCGGGGCTAAGTGTAATTATAGTGATTGAGGTGTGTATCAAGAGTGAATCCTAATGTTGCAGGTGAGATTCGGACCCTTGAGAAGTAAGATTTAACACTCCAAGCCAGGTGTCACGCTCTAGTCTACTTTAGGGGTTCCTTTGGAGATCCCTTTATGCCCTCCAAACCACATGTTCCCAATTTTTCTCCTTTAGGATTCATGGGTTTGGCATATGAATCACGTCTTGAACGTTTTAAAACATTTTTAGCATTAATTTATTGGAGTTTGGATAATTTGGTTTTAACTCCCCTTTTGCTAGAGGTATAGTCTTGGGGAAGGTGATGGAGTTCCATCATTCTTTAGACTTCAGCTGATATGATAGCCCTTGGGCACTATTCACGTCGGGAGAGGGTGGCAAAAAGCTGATGGGACAGCCCCTAGTTCATCCTCAAAGGCTTGGTTCTCTTGTAGGGGTCTCTAGTTGATTTTTTGGTTAGGGATGAACAAGGGCTGGTTGTCCACTCTCAATCCTTTGCCTCTTGCTGGTGTCTTTTGCATTGGGCTTGCATACATAGGCTAGTTCGTTTGGGCCAGGCTGTGTGCATCCTACAAAATGGACATTAACAACACATGTTTGCCATGGGCTTTATTTCCTCTTGGACTTTTGTTAGTGAATACTTTGGGTTTTTTCATAGATACTTACAATGGGCCTTTGGGCAATTAGTTGTAACATTTGAAACAATAGGACAAGCTTCAAAAATGCTTTTGTAAATTGTTCACCGTGAATTCTACATTGTAAATAATGCTTGTGGTTTCTAATAACCACATCATAATGTAAATGTTGAGATTTGTGGGTCCGAATACTTACCACGAGAACTGGGTTTTGATGTTACCAATGAAAATTGGGGCCAATGAAAATTGGGTTTTAAATATTGCCAATGAGAATTAGGCTTTTCGATAAATAAATTGCCATTGGGTTCAAACCATGGGCTTTAATTATGGATTTAAATTCCATTGATAAAATTGTTTTGCCATGGATTTGAATCATTGGCTTTTCAAATATTGCCAAGCATGAGTATTCTTGGGCTTTAGAAAAGATTAGTTTTTATCTCACTTACTAAATAATTTGGGTTTTTATGAGAAAATATTGGGGTCTCATTGCGTTTTGTATTTGCAGCCCAGTTTTGTGATAGAGAGGAGAAAAGTTGTGGGCTAATCATAGTGATAGTCAGAAAATATTTAGGCATGCCCAATAATTTTTTTGTGGCATTTCAAAATAAATAGGTGTTATTTAAACAACATTAGGTGTAAAGAAATGTACCCCAACAATGAGTCTTCATTTTTGCTCATCCTTCTCAACTTGAATGATCATTCATGGAATCTCATGTCTATTGTGTCTTTTGATGAATTAGCATTCTCTCACAACTTGATGAAAATTCTTGCATTCATTTCTCTCTCTTTTTTTGGTTGAAGTCTTTTCTAGCTTGATGGCCTTCTCTTTTTACTCACAGTTTGATGCTTTCTTAAAATCTTATCTCTCCTTAATGGATTTCCTTCCTACCTAGCTTGATGGGGTAAAATCCCTTTTCTTTGATGAACTCTCTTGTAAAGTTGTGATTTACAACTATGTTTTATGTTGGCTTTATTCCATGACAAAAAGTGTTGTAAGTGCATTAATATATTTCCTTGTATTTTGTGGAATTTTATTGTATTGGGTTTAGTATTAAGTTGGTGAAGAATCAAGCATGAATTAAAGATCAGTGCAATTTCGCGACTAGCTCGTGAGAAGTTTGCGAGAAGAGTAAGCGGTGAAAAGGGTACATGAGAAGCACATCTTTGGAAAACGAAAGAGTCATGCCAGGCTGTTAGTTTCGTGAGTGTCTCGCGAGAAGGGCCAACCCGCGAGGTACCTGCGAAATTCTCTACCCGGAGGATTTTAAGTGTGACTTTCTTACCCTTCACCTATACTATATATACCCTCATTACCCATAAAAGTAAGAGAGACTATTCAGAAAGAAAAACTCTAGATAGGTTTTCTACAACACAACACACCCATCTTTTAGAGAGAGATAGCTACTCATTCTTAGAGAGAAATCATTGTAGCCTCTTCTTCTTCCCTCTCCCATTGCCATAACTTGAGAGGAGATTTGAACCCAAACACAACCCACACCTATTCAGAGTGTAGAGAGTGTTTTGGAGCTTGGGAAGCTTTAAGGATTTGCCAAACGAAGCCGGTGAGGCTTAGCGGATGCTGTCGGGCATATTGCGGGATCCGAAAAGCTAGAGAAGACATGACTCCGAGAAGTCCGCTGGTAGCAGGAGCTTGGAGGGCTCAAGTACATTAGGTAGACTAGGCTTGGAGGGCCTTTTGTTATTCGTGTACTCCAACTTTATTCTCTAGTAGATCAATTTCGACTTGGAGGGTCACGGAGAGGTTTTTTGCCGAGTTCTTCTGTTTTCTCTTCGATAACACATCTTGGTGTTATCCTGTGTTTGCATATCTCTTCCCTTACTCTTGTGCTTTACTTTTATTGTTTATTGTTCATGTGTATGCACTAGAGTAGTATTGGTTCATTTTGCTCATTTACTCTTATTCCGCACTTTGATTAAGTAAAAGTAAAAGCAATCTAGCCATAATTTTTAATTGGGGGTCTAAACAAGCTCATGGGTTTTAGCACAAATCTGAGCTTTAATCTCTTTCCTAAACTTGATGAACTCTTCATCTTTTTCTTCTTGTAAATCGGTCTCATTGTTTTCATTAAGGACCTCACCAAGTGATGCTGAATCCATGAGGTCAACACTTCCTTATCTTGAGATTTAAGCATGCATACTTAATTTTCCCACCCAAGGTTTAAGTTTTTAGTGGGTTTATTGAAAAATAGGCTAACTATTTAGAGGCTCAAGTTGAGTAGCAATGGATAATTATTGTAATAGGTGTCAAGGAATAATGTGGGTTACCAAAGATGGCCTCCTATCCCTAGTGATGCTTACTTGTAGGCACATTTGCTTAAACTCATTTAATAATTTTTCTTGGAATAGAAGTATGAATGCCCCAATGATGTGAAAAATTCTTTAGAGACTAAGATTAAATGTATGTGGTTTGAGAAATTTGGATGAATGGATGAATTTCTTTGATTGCCTTTTAGGAAATTTTCTCCTCATATTCTAAATATTTAGCAAAAGCCCTTACATGGATTGAATGAAGTTAAATCCCTCTTTAGAACAAATTGATTGGTAGAGCAATTAATCATCATGATTTGGAAAAAGTTTTTTCAAATGGATCTTCTTGTATTCACTTGAAAAGAAGGATTTTGAAAAACTTTTGGAGTCTTTGAAAGGAAGGCTTTGGAAAAATCTTGGAGTCTTTGAAAGAACAAAAAAAAGTTTTCAGAAAAAGGTTACTAAGAAGGCCCAATGTCCCTAGTCCGTTTATTTTTTTAATGTACATATAAACAACAGGATGAATCAAATGCATCAAACACCACATGAATTTTTTTGAGTAAAAGACCCACTAGAAAGCAAATCCTAAATAAACAATAAAACCAAAGAGCCAATCTAAAAACTTATAAAATGAAATTCAAGAAAAGTCCGGATGGTTTGGTGATGATGGCGGAGTAATGACTTGTTGCTTGATGAGATCTTGAATGTCATGCCTCAAGTTATAACATTTACCAGTGGTATGGCCTCTCCGTTGATGATATTCACAATGAGCATTAGGGTTGTAGCTTCTATGCATGGGATGTGGTATTGGCTTGGGATCCAATGGCTGCAGTAATCCCTTAGCTTGTAATTTTTTCAAGTCTTCACTCAAAGTCATGTGTAACTCTGAAAAATTCCTTTGACGCCTAAAATTGCTAGTTGATGGTTTGATTGCACCATTTCTAATGTGGCAAGGCACTACCTCCTTGGGGATTGAGTCCATTGACATGTTCTTGTTGATTGGTGGGGATAGTTGGAGAGAAAACTCATTGGAATCCCAAGCTCTTTTCTTTAAGAATTGAAAGTGTGGGATCTCTTTAGGTTATAGTGAATCATCCTTGCACAAGGTAGAGAGCATAGCTTGATTGGCTAAGTTGACTTGTAATGTAGAGTTGACTATCTAGGAGATTTAGGCTAGTTCTTCATTTGTCCTCTCTTGACCTTCCAGGATGGAGTTGAGAACATCTTCAATTCTTTCTTAACTCATTAGGCTTGAATCTTCCTTTTGCTTGATGGGCTTGACTTTTGATGAACTTGTGATCCAAAGGGTTGAAATCTTGGTGGACTTTGGCTTTAACAAGATTAGGCTTAAACTGCATGAACACACGTCATATTTTTCCAAAAAAAAAAAAAAAAAATCATATTCATACAACACACAACATTCAAACAATTTTGATGGGCCCAAGTATTGAACTTGGGCTCACCACGGCAACTCAAACAATGGACCAAACACACACAATATGCAATGCAATTTTAACATGGATCACCCTAAGGACAGGTTCTAAGTTGTTACATTGTAGGGTGAGTTTGTTGTTTTATTGTTTCCTATAGCTAGGACATTACACCTCCCAACTTGTAATGTAATGAACATTACGTTGGTCCAAACGGCATGGTCTATCCTTTTTAGTCAACAAGAAATGATCCAATGACTCTGGGCTATGAGTTGGTGAGTTCACCACTGGGTACCCGAATCTAATGAAGACTGGTGATCTATGGTTACTACCACTATATGTTGAGATGGGTACATGCATATTTTTTGTTTTGATGGCACACACTATGATAGTTAAGGAAAGCTTTTAACAACCAACATGGCATTTTCAAATAAAATATCACACAAACAACACAAGACATAAGCAACCAAACAAACAAAACACCATACAAAAACAAGGGTATTTAATTGGTCATTTAAAGTCTAATGTGAAGCTTAGCCCTCAACATCCCTAGTGAAGTCACCACTGTGAGAGACCAAAAAAATAGGGTGCTCTCAGAAAAGGGGTTAGGCATTGGCACCTTCCCTTTTCAAGATTATGTGTAGAGTTGCCACTTATTTTTTTATAAAAATATAAGAAAAAATAAAATACAAATTCACATGTCCAAAATACCTCAAATTTCATTAATGGATTATACAAATACAATTTGGTAGAATATCTTTATAAGGTTTTGGTCCTAGATACAATTTATGTAAAAGAAATACAAGGTTTTGGCCCTAGATACAATCTATGTAAAAGAAATACAAGGTTTTGGCCTATGTAAAAGAAATACAAGGTTTTGGCCCTAGATACAATCTACCAAAAAATAAAATAAAGCACTATTTCTACTAACCTAAAATTCTAAGGTTCGGGGGCTAGGTTACAAGATGGGAAGGTGTTAGGCACCCACACGCTTGACAGACAGTCTAATCTTCTAGACTCTTAATGACCATTAAATACCCATATTCAAAGTATGAAATGATATGCAACAGATGCTATGTCAAATCTTAGACCTAGGGTTAAACTTTTATTCAAGAACCTTAGATTTGCCATTTTATGAAAAAATTTGATGAGAATAGTTAATGAAAAACTTAATTTTGAGTTTCCATTGTTAGGACATATGTGAATCATGTTAGGAATATATGTCATTTAGAATTGGCTAATCCTTTGACAAAACGCACTTTACTTGTAATTGGGTAGATTTAGGATGTGTTTAATACTTCAAGGAACAAGAGTTCAAGTCCAGTGTTAAAGCCATGCAAATCTGTTCAAGAATTAAGTGAAGAAGTGCTGGATTTTAAAGCTCGACAGCTAGCTCGATAGATAGCATCTATCGAGATTTAAAATGCAGTTTTTGCCCAATGCTTGAGAGTTGCTCGATAGATAACCTATCTATCGAGATTTACAAAAGTCAGTTTTTCAGATCTGATTTCACACCAATCCATGAATATTTGTTTAGGCTTTCTTTTCTCACAACCCTAAACATATATAAGGATTATTTTAAGGGCCGTCATAGCTGATGCAACTTAATGCAAAAGTTTTTCACAAGCATATTGTGACCGGAGACATATGCCCTAGTTCATCTTTCTCTTGAAGAAGCTGCTACGTTTGTACGTCGTAGGATTTTGTAATCAAAGAGCTTCGTGATCTTCATTGTGTCAATGAACTCAAGAACTTTACAGCCAACATCCTTCTCAAGTTGGTAGTTAGTCACGTACTTGGATCCGTGCATCAATTGGTTAGTCACGTCTTGGGAGCCATGCATTGAAAAGGAGAGATTGTAACTACAGAACAAGTCCAATTAGGTATTGGGGTAAGGGTTCAACTATAGATTGGTATAAGTAATCTTGGGATTCCTTTACTTGTAATCGCTTGTTGTGATAATAGTGGATTCTCGGGAATGGTGACCTTAAAATCACCCGGTGGGGTTTTGCCTTGGAGGTTTTCCCCATTCGTAAACAAATCACCGTGTCAACTTTATTTTTCGCTGCATATTAACTTAGTTGGTGATTTTTTTATGCTACCACACGTATTGCATGTTAATTGAATTAATTAATTAACTTGGCTAATTAATTGGTTAATTTATCACAAGGATTCAATACATTCGTGGCCTATCATCCATAAAAGAAAAAGAATGGATTTTTAATAAAAATTCAAATTTGGTTGGGATTGTTAAACATGGGAAAACATATTTTTATTTTGAAAACACCAATATTTATGAAAAATTGCAGATCTGGTTTTTTACTTAAAAAACAATCAGATTTTTATTTGGAAAAATACAAATCTGGTTTTTTACTTAATAATAGAGCAGATTTTTATAAGAAAAAAATGTAGATCTGATTTTATAAATAAAATAAAAATCTGGTTTTGGTTTGAAAAAGGAACAAAGAGAAAAAAAAATGCAGATATAATTTTTTTAGTTTTGAAAAAAACATGGAGAAAAATTGCAGATTTGATTTTAGTTTGAGAAAAACATAAAGAAAAATTGCAAATCTAAAATTCTAAGGAAAGATTCAACCCTAGATCTAGACATGCTCATCAATTAATCACGCGATTTTTTTTTTTTTTTTAAAGAACATGTGATAACATATGAGAAACATGGTTATCAAAACATGTTAGATTCTAAAAGTTTAGAACAATTAGCAAATCATGAACACACAAGAACATACAAGTTGTAGAAATAAGATTTCAGAATTTTCCTGGTTCGATCGATTGAAGAACAGGCTCGACCGATCGAAAGTCGTATCTGCAGAATTTTAATTAAGCCCAAACAGCAGTTTAAGCCCATTAATGATTAGGGTTTTAGATCTACTTCTCCAAGTATATAAAGGAAACCTTAAGCACATTTTTTAATAGGCTTTTCAGAGAGAGAAGAGTGTGCCTCTTTTGTATTTAGGGTTTTGTACCTAAAAAGCTCTCTCATATTTTCTACCGGTGCTATTACTTGAAGAATCTCAAGATTTGGTATTGTAGAAGTTGTTGCCTTTAAAGGTGGTCTTGGAGTCACAAACAGGAGAGTTTGTGTTGTTAAACCTTTGAGTGGAATCTCAAAGTCACAAACGTGGGTGTTTATGTTTTACAAAGGCCAAAGAAAAAAGTAGTCCGTGGACTTGGAGCTATCATGGGATCGTGGTAGTAAGTTTTCTATTCGAGGTAGCAATAGGATGTTAGTAGTCTAAGTCGCTATTGTGTAAACTTCAATTCTTTCTAGTAGATTTGCTTTTTACCTTGAGGATAGTTAGGTTAAATCCTCCTCGGGTTTTTTACCGGTTTGGTTTTCCTGGGTTATCATATCGTTGTGTTCTTTATTTTCCGTTGCTTTACATGATATGATATATGTGTGTTAACCTAGACTTGATAATTTGACTAAGTAATCACTTGGCTAATTACCCAGGTTAATCTAGTTGTGTTTTAAGAGGTCTAAAAACGTACAAGTAGTATCAGAGTAGGTAGCTCTTTTGTTTTAATTCTTTTGATCTAAGAGCTAATCCTTGACCCTTGTTGTCATGGATAATTTGAAGTGTCTTTTCGATCATGTTTCTGCTCATGTTTCTGTTGATCTTATTGATGCCTGTGAAACTCTCCATAAGGAATTATTGAAATCTATGAAAATTGCTAAGAAATTCAAGGAAGAGTTAAAATTGGTTGATCTTGAAAAAGAGGAATTGGTTATTAGATTAGATGAATCTAATAAAAAGAAAGAATTTTTAAGAAATCAAATTTCCTCTCAAGATGAGAAGATGAAAAGCTTGGAACAAGAGTTAGTTGAATCTAAAGCTAAAATTGAAAATTTGTCTAGTACCAAGCCTATTGTTGATAATGTAGTGTTTTGTTTCTTTTAAGCCTAAAAACGAGAAAGTTTATTTCCCTTCTTTCAAAAGGAATAATAAAGAAAAGGCTTATTTTACTAGGTTAGACAAAGGTAAAAGTTCTGATGTAAATGTTGAAGTTTCTAAACCTATGTCTAAACCTTTTGTTAGAGAGCATAATAAATCTGTTTTTGTGCCTACCTATCACCTTTTTGGTGTTGTTGGTCATATTAGACCAAATTGTTCTTTGTTGAGGCAAAAACTGAAATTTGAGACTAGATTTCTTGTTAGGAATACTGATGTTCCTAAATTTGTTTCTGTTTGTCACTTTTGTGGTGTCTTCGGTCACATTCATCCTAATTGTCATAAATTGAAATTTAAGCATTCTATGTTTCAGTCTAGGATATGTGATGATATTTCTCTTGCCATAAGTCCATATAAATAGTTTCATATTCTTTTGAAAAATTTGAGCTTGTTGGCTTGTGAAAGGAATTCGCAGGATTTCAGTCTTTCTTAGAAGATTGGTGTAATCCCTCAAATACACTCTGCTTCATATGGATTTTCACCTACAAAACCAAAGACTCATGCTATATGGGTGAGAAAAGATTCTTCAAGTTGAGTATTGTTTACTTGTCCCTGATTTAATTCTTTCAATTGTTTGTGGACATGTTTTATTTTTGTTTTTGGTTGTTTTTGTTTTTTTTTAGGTTGTTTTTTATTAAAAAAAATCCAAAAACATTGAAAATTTTCAAAAAGACAAAAATATTTTTTTGTGTCTTGTTTTATTTGTTTTGAGGATTACATGAGTTATGATATCTCTCTCTTGATTTAGAACATGCTTGACATTGTGGAGAAACTTGAATAGTATGTTTTATATAAGTGCTAAGCTATTTCTGATTTTGTATGAGTATGTATTAGTTTGTACATGTACTTATGGGTTAATTAAGAAATTGATATTTCTTATTTGTATACCCTCTATAGCTTAGTTAAGCACTCATCAACGCATTGCATTTACATTGTTCATTTAGCATAATGTGTGCTTTTTGTTTTTGGTCATAAATTTTTTTAAACCAAAAAGATTTTTGTGTTTCGTATTATTTTTCTTGGACTTGTAATCAAGGTTGGCCATATTATTTTTACATAACATGCGTATGTACCTTGTTTAGCTTGGATGAGCTTATTTTTTGCACTTTCTTGGTTTGAGCTTTGTAGTGCATGTTGTGTGGGAGATGTTTATAGTTTTTGATCACTTGATCTTGAAATTGAAGTCACATGCTTTTGATTGTTGGACTTGAACTTAATGAGAAAGGCATAAATAACCACCTTACCATTGCTTGGTAGCCAATCATGAACACCTTAGTGCATATAGGAAGATTTTGTGCTCGAGAAAGTGTAGCGCATGCACAAAAAGAACATAAGGTGTAGCCTCGGTTTAAATGCTAAAATTGGTGTGTACATTCTTGGGCTTTAATAACTTCACAATCAAATAAAATTGGTGTGCACATTATCCTAGCTATTTTAATAAGTTTCTAATCAAATAAAATTGGTGTGTATATTATGAGGCAAATCAAGAAACTTATATGATTGCAAGCTTTTATTGTAGGAGATATGAGAGTTATATGATGTAACTCTTTAGGTGATAGTCTCTTTCAAATTTATATGATGAATTTTGTAGAAATTGTGCTTAATTTCTATTTACATATCACCTCACATGTATCTCAAGTTTTTGCTAGTTGCACACACTACACAAGTTACTTTTTGCTAAACTTGGTACATTGTATTGTGTGTGATCTTGTTGTGGCCATCCAAGATTAAGAGTTCCTTGATTTTAATACAAAATGTGTTTAATGTTTGAGCTTTGAGGACAAATTGATTGAAAATCTTGTTTTTGAAAAATCTGGGTTGAATTCAAGTGTTTTTGAAAAACTTTTCATCTCATACTCGTGCATTTTATTCATAATACAATGTGCTTTGAGGAGTTTCTGCATTAAATTGCTCTGTTTTTCAAAATTTTGATTCTTCCAGATTTTTGATCAATCGAACCTGTTTCTCGACCGATCGAAATTGCGATAACAATTTTTGGTTAGAATCTGCTTGGCTCGATTAGTATTCGATCGATGCTCGACCGATCGAAACTGAATTTTTTTTTAGTTTTTATGTATTTGACCAAACTTTTTTTTTCATGCATCAGTTATGTTTAGGATTTACATGCATTCCATTATTTTCTATATCCATCTTGTAGTTTTGCAGTCATATCTCTCATTGTTTTCACACATAACATGCATACACTTTGCTAAATTGGGTACTCAACGTGATTTAAAAATTAATTGATTAATTTTTGAGTCCTTTGTACATTTTAGTATATGCTATTTTTTATGTGTGAACTATAGAAAAGATTTTTCTTAAGAGATATGATGGATAATCAATGTGCAAATATTTTCTCTACTCATGCAATTGTTTATGGGTCACATAATGTCAAGTTTGCATTTATTGGAAGAGAGAATATTCTTCTTCATGTGTATCCTTAACTTAGTTTTTAAGTTTGGTTTGTGTCTTTATTTTCCCCACCTCCTAAATTTTCCTCTAAACCGTTTTTCCCAAAACTTGTTTTGTTTTTTCCTATTTTTATAGGGGGAGAAGCTTGTCTTTAATCTTTGTTGTTCATAGGGGGAGTTCTTGCTCTTCATAGGGGGAGTTGCCTCTATTTTTTATAGAGCTAAACTATTTTATGTTCCCTTGGTTCTCTTTTTTCTCCCATGTTTACTGTCACTCTACTCTTTGTTTGAGTTGTCTTTGTCAATACGTAACAAAAAGGGGGAGAAATAAATGAAATGTGGGAATCCTGTTTATTTTGTTTAGGAGGAGTTGAAATTGTTTTTTGAAAGGAAGAGAATATTTTTGATGTATCTAACATAGGGGGAGATTTAGAATTTTTTTTTTTTTATATATATATTCTGCTTCATATTATTGTTTATATGTCTTTGTTTCCACACATGCGTTGAAATGTTCTTTTAAGTGTTTTCAGGAAAGACAAGTACATTCTGATCAAGACCTTCTACCTCTTCTTGTAACTTCTAGGTTAGGAGTCTTAGATTGGGATTTGTGATGTAATTGGGCATTTTATTGTATTGGGTTGTTCTTTTATTTGAGCATTTCATTTTGTATGAAAGTTTTGTCATGAATTGCCAAAAGGGGAGATTGTTAGGTTCTAAAAGTTTAGAACAATTGGCAAATCCTGAACACACAAGAACATAAAAGCTGCAAAAAGAAAATTTTAGAATTTTCCTCGTTCGATCGATCAAAGAACAAGCTTGACCGATCGAAAGTCGTATCTGTAGAATTTTAATTAAGCCCAAACAGCAGTTCAAGCCCATTAAGACCAATATATAAAGGAAACCCTAAGCACATTTTTTAATAGGCTTTTCAGAGAGAGAAGAGTGTGCCTCTTTTGTATTTAGTGTTTTGTACCTAAAAAGCTCTCTCATATTTTCTACCGGTGCTATTACTTGAAGAATCTCAAGATCTAGTATTGTAGAAGTTGTTGCTTTCTCTAGTCATCAAAGGTGTTGATGATCTAAACCTTCAAGGGTGGTCTTGGAGTCACAAACAGGAGAGTTTGTGTTGCTAAACCTTTGAGTGGAATCTCAAAGTCACAAATGTGGGTGTTTATGTTTTACAAAGGCCAAAGAAAGAAGTAGTTCGTGGACTCGGAGCTATCATGGGATCATGGTAGTAAGTTTCCTACTCGAGGTAGCAATAGGATGTTAGTGGTCTAAGTCACTATTGTGTAAACTTCAATTCTTTCTAGTAGATTTGCTTTTTTACTTTGAGGATAGCTAGGTTAAATCCTCCCCAGGTTTTTTACCGGTTTGGTTTTCCTGGCTCATCATATCATTGTGTTCTTTATTTTCCACTGCTTTTCATGATATGATATATGTGTGTTAACCTAGACTTGATAATTTGACTAAGTAATCACTTGGCTAATTACCTAGGTTAATCTGGTTGTGATTTAAGGGGTCTAAAAACATACAAAACACAAAAATAAAAATAAAAAAAATCACGTCCATGGAAACTAAAACATATATGAAAGCATGTTATGGAAACAAAGTTAGAATCATACCTGCATGAACTTAATCCTCAAGGAGAGAGTTCTTCAAAGAGAAACAATTTTTTTTTTTAGGAATTAGTGAAACCTCTTAGCAGAAAAGAAATTCCTAAAGCAAAGCTTCCAGAACTTCTTTAACGTAATAGGAGAGAGAAGTCAGAAAAAAAAAAAAAAAAAAAAAAGGGGTCCCCATTTCTGATTTAAGCTCCCTATTTATAGAGGTTTGGTGCTTAAAAAATAAGCTGGATTGGATCGGATACAAATTAGGTTGCATTCTTATCCCTAAAAATTAGAAATGGATGTGTTTTATCTTGGTCAGAATATTTCAGGGCCAAGCCTCAAGTCTGTGCCAATCGACAAATGGGAAGTGTCAATCGGCACTTACCATGTGCCGATTGGCCCTCTCATGTGTTGAATGGCCCTCTCAAGTGCCAAGCCCAATTCCCAATTTTTGTTCAATCTAGACTCTTTTTTAGGGATTGTTTGAGTCGGGAACTGCAACTAGACGTACTTTTAATCGGTATTCTAAAATTATCACTTCTATTTTGATAATTAGGTCCTTAAAATAATAATAGGCGTAAATGCTCTTTTCATCCCTACATTTTGGGGTCATTTCTATTTTGATCCCTACATTTCTATTTTACCACTTTTAGTCCTTCATCCAATTAACGCTTGTTATTTTAGTCCTTCCATCACTCAACTAACGAAAAAAAGGCGACGTGGCAAACAGAGTGCATTGTTGACACAGTAAATGTTGACGTGGCAAATAAAATAATAATAAAAAATTATTTATTATTTAATAAATGCCAAATCAGCATAAAATAATAATAAATGTCATCCATGTCAGTTTAGAATTTTAAATTTTAATTGATCAATTTTTTTTTTTAAAAAACATAATTAAAAATAAAAAACACATGAATTTGGATCTAACATCCTCTTCATTAAGAACACAGAAGAGCACAACCCAGAAAAAATCATACAAACCTAGAATATCAAACACAAAGAACACAAGAAAATCAAACTCAAAAAAATCATAAATGAATATTGTACAAAACAAAATCAATCCACATTTTTTTAGGATTGGATTAGGCAAGAAAAACCAACACACCCTTCTTTTCTTCCTAACTTCAATGGAATATTATCACACACCCACCAACTCAACTCGCCCGATTCACCTCCCTTGACTCACACCTAACTCACCTACTATCACCACCATGCTCAAAGGCAAGCTTAAGCTTCCACTTCTTGTTCCCGACAAAGCCCGCCGAGCCTTCTCGGACCGCCTTGGCAGACTTGGTTTCTTTGGATTCGACGGAAAAGAAGAAGAGTCTTGTGGAGGCTCCGATTTGGTAGTATTTGAACCTGGTGAAGAGCTCGAGACCTTTTAGCCTAATGGGTTCGTGTCCAATAAAGAGAGCGATGGCGTTGAAAATTTTGTTGAGGACCGACCCAAACCCAAAAAAGACGGGGCGGGTCCCGGTTTCGACAGTGCAAGTCATTGCGGTGGACGAGAAAAGATCCGATCTTGAATACGAGGTTTGGAATTTGAGCCTTACTGTTTTTTTTTTTTTTTTTTTTTTTCAAAATTTTGAATTTTTTTTACAATAATCCTAAACTTTGTATATTATGTTTGTAGTTTGAGTTTGTGTGTGTGTGTGTGTGTGTGTGTGTGTGTGTGTTTTAATGTAATTTCAAATGGTTAAGGATTGCTGGGTTTTTTCATTTTTTGTGAAGTTTCTTAATTTGGGTAGTCAATTAATTTTGTACATTTGGTCTTACAATCAGTTTGGTTTTTGTTTTGTACAATATTCATTTATGATTTTTCAAGTTTGATTTTCTTGTGTTCTTTGTGTTTGATATTCTGGGTTTGTATGATTTTTTCTGGGTTGTGCTCTTTCGTGTTCTTGATGAAGAGGATGTTTGATCCAAATTCATGTGTTTTTTATTTTTAATTCTGTTTTTTTTTTTTTTTTTTAAATTGATCAATTAAAATTTAAAATTCTAAACTGACATGGATGGCATTTATTATTATTTTATGCTGACTTGGCACTTATTAAATAATAAATAATTTTTTTATTATTATTTTATTCGCCACGTCGGCATTTTTGTGTCAACAGGGCACTCCGTTTGCCACGTCAGATTTTTCTGTTAGTTGAGTGATGGAAATGACTAAAATAACAAGCGTTAATTGGATTAAGGACTAAAAGTGGTAAAATAGAAATGTAGGGACCAAAATAGAAATGACCCCAAAATGTAGGGACGAAAAGAGCATTTACACCATAATAATAATCTGATAGATAAATATTCTAAAAATACTTAATTATCAACAATTCCCTTGTTATCTGATTATTCATTTTCTTGGTTGTCTCGGCCAAGAAATTGTTCTCAAATCTCAGTGCTTCAATGGTTTGATTGGCTTCATCAAATTTCATGGAGATTTCTTCCGCTCAAGCTCCACATCACTGAGCTTCTTGGTGGCCAACTTATACAACTTCTCATGCTTTTCCGAGACCTTGTATAACTTTGCATAGGCTATGTGGATGTCATCTTGCTCATCCATCTTTTCAAACTTAGACTCCACCAAGTCTTCTTCTTCATCCACATTTTCAAAAATCCCCTTAGTAGGATTTACGATGATAGTGAAGGCATTTAGGATTCCATCATCCTCATTGTCGGAATCATCTTCAAGCTCGGTGTCGCTCAAGGTAGCAGCAAGTGCCTTGCTTTTCCCAATGGTCATGAGATATGTAGGGCACTCTTGTTTCATGTGTCAGAAGCCTTGACATCTGTAAGGTTAAATTTATTCAACCATCTAATTGGCTTTATTCCGTGCCAAATTTGCTTGTAATTCAGCATTTAGTAACCCTGTATTTAGGTGGGTTTGTTGTAAGGGTAGTGAGTGAGATAGAGTGAAGTTTGCTCAAGAGTGTGTAAGAAAACAGAGACTCGCGGCTGGGACTCGCGGGTGGACTCGCTGGCCGCAAGCCGCCAGGAAAAGCTACACACACGTGCCAAGCATCTTTGGAAGATGAACAGTCATGCTAGCTGGAGCACTACAGGACAAAACAGGACAACTGGCCATACGGTTAACTCGCGACTGGATCTCGCGACTTGGTTAAGCCACGAGGTCAAGCCGCGAGCCACCCCTGTTTTGTAAAACCCGACGTTTCACATTCCTCTCCCACTCCAGTATAAATACCCCTTTAACCCACGATTGAAAGAAAGCTTCCAGAGAGAATTTTGAGAGAGAAACCCTAAAGAAAAACCAGATTGCTTCACCCACAATCTATACCTTAGAGTCTCTTCAAATTCCCTTACTCTCTTCCTCTCCATTGTCAAATCCTTGAGAGGCATTATACCAAACCTGGTTCTCACCATTATCATCTCGTGAGACAGCTGTTTGGAGTTCGGGAAGCGATTAGGAAGGAGCCAATCTTCATTGGTTGATGCTACGGTCTAGTAGCGGAATCCGGGAAGCTAGAAAAGAAAAAGGTTCGGCGCAACCTCGTTGGAGCAAGAAGCTTGGAGGGCTTAGGTGCACTTTGGGTAGATTAGGCTTGGAGGGTCTATTGCTATCCTTGTATCCCAAACTGTATTTTTTAGTGGATTGATTACCGCTTGGAGGGCGGCGGAGAGGTTTTTCGCTGAGGACTTCGGTTTCCTCTTCGATAACACATCGCATGTTGTCTTTGTGTTTGCATCTTCCTTCCTCTCTATCTTTGCCTTTACATTATCTGCTGTGGTTTTATTTTGTTATGGCTTAGATAGTTTATAACCAATTTCATATTATAGCATGTGTTAAGTTTCCGCACACTAGTTGTTTGACATATTGCTTGAGTTGGTTAAGTTGTATTTTGGGGGTCTAAACATTCAAAGGTGTTTTGTACACGTTTTTGAACTTTCAACATCCAAAGCCTTTTGGTCCTGAGGGAACAGTGTTATGCGACCACTATCTCTAGCATCCTTCTTTCCTTTGCCCTGGTTCTTGAACCGAGACGAGTTAGACCGCTTGCGATCTTTGTCAAATCCTTTAGCATTGACATTCTTCATAAACTTTTTGAATTGCCGATTGATATAGGATTTCATCTTAGAATCTTCATCGTCTGAAGACTCATCGTGTCTTTGCTCTTGGCCTTCAATGCTATGCTCTTTCCCTTACCAGATTTCTCTATCCTTGTCAAACCCAACTTATAGGTCTACTGATTGCCAACCAACTCTATTAAAGGAATTTCCTCAATCGCGGTGATCTTGGCTTGAAATCTCTTGGGTAGAGATTTAAGCAATATTCGATATGTTAGACCGCCAATATGGATTTGTAGGTGCAGAGTTATACGTGGGTATAGAGCCTATAAGAAGCCACCGAGATGTTTTCCCCATTCGATATGGCAACAAAGGACCGAGTGCATCGTTATTTATTCACATGGCGGGCACTTCCATGATCCATATGCCACTCATATTGGTCATTATTCTCAAGATGCGGCTCATTCTCCAATCAACATTGGCGGTCTTGACTATCATTCTCCATATACTCATGTTGCAACCGAGGACCAACATGTTCCTTCTCGGCCAATGAACAACGGTGATGCTGACTATGATAATCCAATCGAGCATGTCACACAAGAGACTACTTGTTTTGAGTTTGAAGCTCAAGTATGACCAAACCGCCTCTCGAGAGAGCCGCTAATGATCCTAATGATACACATCGCATAGCTGCTACTATCGAAAATGCGGTCCATACATTATCGAAAGGATGTGGACTATGGATAGTGATGACCAACTTGATGACGATGAGGTCCTTGATGATATTGGAGATGAACAGAGCCTCCAAATGAAGGTAATCATGAAAGCGGTCCAACTATGGGAGTCCATCAACCTTCATCACTAAGCTTTTCACAGAATACGTGGGATAATATAATTGATCTAACCCCACCATTTGAAAAGCCCACTCAAAGTATTTGGGACCCTACCCAAGAGTTTTATGTGGGCTTGCTTTTTGCCGATAAGGATGAACTACAAGCTGCTGTTAAACGCTATCACATCAAGAGAAACCAAACATTTTGTGTAAGAGAGTTAGATCCAGAATGTTGGTCCGTAAGGTGCAAAAATTGTTCTTGGCGTCTTCGAGCATGCTTCCGGGCTACATATGGGTTGTTTGAGGTTAGGAAGTACAATGGTCCACACACATGTACAGAGTCTACGCTCACACAAGATCACGAGCAATTAGACACCCATGTTATTGAGAAAGAGTTGAGGGATGTTGTCAAAAATGATCCAACCATAAAGATTGCTTCACTTCAATGGACTCTTTATAATAAGTACCAATACAGGCCTTTTTATTTCAAGGTGTGGGAGGCAAAAGAGAAAGCAATTGGTAGAGCGTTTGGTGATTAGGAAAAATCTTACCAATTATTGCCAAAATGGTTGAAAGTTTTGACTGATTCAAACCCGGACAGCGGGGTTATTTGGAGAACAATACCTGTTACTATGCCAGTCATGCGATATTCGAGAGAGTGTTCGGGCTTTTGGTCCATCAATTGAAGGTTTTCAACATTGTAGGCCAGTGATTAGTATAGATGGAACTTTCCTATATGGTAAGTATAAAGGTACGTTATCGATTGCATCAACTTGGGATGGTGACAACAGACTTTTTCCACTTGCCTTTGCCATTGTGGAGAAGGAAACCGATGATAGCTGGTATTGGTTTTTGCGTTGTATTCAGATTAATGTCACTAATCGAGAAGGGTTATGTGTCATATCCGATCATCATCCTGGTATAATGGCAGCGATACGGACTATATGTCAATCGACACGTTGGTATCATTGTTTTTGCCTTCGCCATGTGGCTAGCAATTTCAATCAACAAATTGAGAATAAAAACTTGAAGGCTATGGTAATGTGGGCAGGCATGGAGAATCATTTACGAAAGTATCAAATCACCAGGGATAGAATTACTCGATTAAGTGCAGATGGTGAGAAGTATTTAAGGGAAATGTCGGTGGAAAAGTGGACGTTAGCATACGATGGTGGACATCATTATGAGGCAATGACCACAAACTTGTCTGAAAGCTTCAATGGAATTCTAAAGAGTGCTAGAAATTTGCCCATAACTGCATTAGTTGAACTTACATACTATCGTTGTGTCGCCTACTTTGCCGATCGGTATACTAAGGCATGTGCAGAGGTTACTGCCGGTGAACGCATTACGGCCTATGCAAAGAATAAATTCAATAAATGGGAAAAAGGCACCAAAGCATTCGATTACCGTGTTCAGTCATGAAGATGGTCTGCTTGAAGTTAGAACACCAATAAACCCTAACTCTGCATATAGGGGTAATCATCGTCATGAGGTAAATTTGAGGCAGAACACTTGTAGTTGTCAAAAATGGCAGGTTTATAAGATTCCGTGCTCACATGTCATTGTTGTGTGTAAATATCAAGGCATCTCTGCAATGAGATATATCGACCGTTGCTACCATTTGGAAGAACAAGTTGCTTGTTATGCACCTAGATTTCGCACAGTTCCAAACAGTGTACATTGGAATGAGCCTAATTTCCCGGTCTTGTATCCTAATGTCAAGCTGCGTCGTGAAAAAGGTCGACCAAGAACAACTCGGCCGAAATGAAATGGACGAAGGGGCAGAGCATCAACCAAGGCCATTGTGCAGTCTCTCTGTAGGCAAGAAGGCCATAATAGAAGAACATGCCCCACTCGAACTGTGGCTGGCTCCACTAGTGGCTAAACTGAATGACCCAACATAAGTATTCAATCTACTTGAGTGGATTGGTTGGACTGTTGTTGTGTTTTTTTTTTTTTTTTTTTTTTTTTTTTTAATTATGTTTTTAGGAGTTGGACCATATTGTTAGTTTGTATTATTTGAAAGAACATGGTACTAATTCCATATGCTATGATGTTTTCTAGCACTGCAACTTAGATTGGGGTGTACGTTTATTTATTTTGTGTCTGTGTGTGTCTATATATATATTGTGTATTATAGTTTAGGGTTTCAATAACACCTTATAGTGTGCACATCAATAATCATACACGCATTATAGTGTGCACATCAATCATTTTTTCTTTTCTATGGTAAGAATCAGTATACTTTCTTTGTTTTTTTTGTTTACAAAGCGTGCACATCAGTTTTTTTTCGTTCTATAAGAATCTATGTACTTTTTTTTTTTTGTTTTTGTTTACAGCGTGCACTTTAGAAAAAGATTCAATGTACCCAGTGTACTTGAATCTATCCTTATCTATTTCTAAAAGAATGTGACAAACCAAACTGGTTGATCAAAAATATATTGAAAGAATAATATGCGTACTTTTTTATATCTCTCCTCTATTTTGGCAATACCATTGCCACAATTCTTTTTTTTTCTCACATTTTCGGCAATTAGATTGTCACAAAATTTTTTTTTCCTATTTCGACAATACCATTGCCACAATTAATTTGTCACAAATTTTTTCCCCCCTTATTTCGGTAATACCATTACCTCAAATTTTTTTTTTCCCCACAATTTTAGCAATGGCATTGCCGAAATAGGAAAAAAAAAAAATTTTTCCCACATTTTCGACAATCCCATTGTCGTTTTCTCTCCTTTTTTTTTTTTTTTTTAATCCCTCTTTCTTTTTTTTTTTTTTTTTTTCACATTTACGTCAACGCTATTGTCGTAATCCTTTTCTCCTTTCTTTTTTTTTTTTTTTTTTTTTAATTTACGGCAATGGTATTGCCGAAATAGGGGGAAATTTGTTTCCCCCCTATTTCGGCAATCCTGTTACCGTAATCCTTTTCTCCTCTTCTTTTTATTTATTTTTTAACATTTACGGCAATGGTATTGCTGAAATAGGGGGAAATTTGTTTCCCCCCTATTTCAGCAATCCCGCTGCCGTAATCCTCTTTTTTTTTTAACATTTACGGCAATGGTATTGCCAAAATAGGGGGAAATTTGTTTCCCCCCTATTTCGGCAATCCCGTTGCCGTAATCCTTTTCTCCCATTTTTTTTTTCACATTTTCGGCAATGCTATTGCCGAAATAGGGGGAAAATTTTGATTCACAAATCTTTCTTCTTTTTTTTTTTTTTTCCACATTTTCGTCAATGGAATTGCCGAAATTTGTTTTCCTATTTTGGAAATCCCATTGCCATAATCCTTCTCTCCTCTTTTTTTTTCTCACATTTTCGGCAATCCCATTGTCACAATTGCTAAAAAAAAATTTTATTCCCCTATTTCGGCAATGGTATTTCCAATTTTTTTTTCTCCCTATTTCGGCAATGGTATTGCCACAAATTTTTTTTCCTATTTCGGCAATGCCATTGCCACAATTAGTTGTCACAAAATTTTTTAACTAATAATAACTAATTATATGTGATTTATTGTGAAAATATTGTGGACTAATTATATGTGATTTATTGTGAAAATATTGTGGCCATGAAACCTGTTTTTTACTCTTCTAGAGATTTCGAAACCACTTTTTTTTTTTTTCCATTTTCGGCAATGCCATTATCACAATTGCTAAAAAAAAAAAAATGCATTCCCCTATTTCGGTAATGACATTGCCGCGATTGCCTTTTTTTTTTATTTTAAGAGCACTCCACACTCAGGCAGACTCGGACACACAGCATTCGGGGGAAAAGCGGGCGGTGGAATTTCGGCAAAGGGATTGACGAAATTCAACATTTTCTCTCTCCTCCTTTCCTTATTCTCTCTCCTGCTTTTTGGCCGAATTTCGGTAATCCCATTGTCGAAATTCAGTCTCTCTCCTCAATTTCCCAATTAACTTCCAACAGTTCCTATAACGCAAATTAACTTTAAATTTTGCAATATTAACCCAAAAGACTCGAAACTCTAAGTTTAAAACTTATTATGACCCATTTACCCTTTAATTTCTTTATAGAAAAATAAATAATCTTAAGAATTTCTCAAACTCTGAGATGATAATGATGATATTTTGAAACTTACACAAAATCACTATCATGAATTTTATTAAAATTAATAAACAACGAAAATTTGAGCCGCTCATTCCAGAGAGTTACTTGGAGAGATAGAGAGAGTGATACATATACCAGGACTCTATACAACTCAATTTTTTTTTTTTTTTTTTTTTGTAAAAATATGAAATTTAAATTTTCAAAATATTTTAAAATATCTTAAATGCATAGAAGTTGAGAGACATACCAACACTCAAAGAGAGAGAGAGAGAGAAGCTCGACAGTGAGAAAATTCAAATAAAGAAAAGCGAGCAAACTCCAAGGACTATGCCCACCCAAAGAGAATTAAAGAGCTAAAGGACAATTGGCACACCCAAAAAACCCAAGGACAGGGGATTGAATGGCAAAGGAATGGTACAAGACATGCAAGGAAGGAAGTTTCCTGAAGAAGACACCTCCCACCTTCGCATTCAATTCTTTGCACCAACCTAACCAACCGCATTAATGAGGAAATAACCCTTGAACAGTGATTTCATAGCTCATGACTCTTTCTACCACCTTCAAAAGGATCCTAATGGGACAAGCATCCAAAGAGTTCCCCTAAAATGTATAGATGGAAGGTTGAGATACAAGGAAATAGGCTATATAAGGAAAGGAACCCCCCAACAAGAAGGAAATAAACGTTTTCCATGAAAAAAGAAAACAAGTGTGAGAACAGAGAATTACCCTGTAAAGTAATATCAACCTTACTTATCAATATAAGATCTATCCTTGGACCTGCCCAAGGAAGAGTTTACACTTAATGGTTGGTCTATTCATTCCTATTTGTTACTTAGGTTCTATTAGTCTTAAATTTGTGATTATCTCAGCATTGCACCTAACTTAGAAGCCCACACTCTTAAAAATTTATTGTTTGAGCTTGGTTTGAAGATCTAGGCATCACTATTGTTAGAGGCATCACTATTCTAAGTGTAATCTTATGGAACAAAGTTGCTAAAATTAGTACCTATGTATATAATAATATTTTTTAAAAAATAATTGGGTGGGGGGGGCATTGCCCCTGAACATCCAAGTCTCTCTCCGTCCCTAGTTGATAGTACGTAATGTGACGATTGAACCTTTAAATGTGAGTAAAAAAATAAGGTTATCATCGAATGTAATAACAATACGATCAGATATGATGTTGGTACTGCATGATATTAATATGAAACTGTCAAATGTGGGTAAAAAATAAAGGTACCACCAAATATAATAAAAAATCTTGTTAGATGTGATGTTGGTACTACTTGATGTGAAAATGGAACCATTAAATGTGAGAAAAAATAAGAAAACCTTTGAATGTGACAAAGTACGGTCACATGTGATGTTGGTACTACATAATGTGACGATGAAATTGTCAAATGTGAAAAACAAAATAATGGTCTCACTGAATGTGACAAAAGTATGGTTCAACATGATATTTCAGTCCTTTCTAAGGTTTTCAAGGTCATTTTAGTCATTTTTTAGGTACTAAGAGTATTTTGGTCATTTTTTAGATTTCTTGGTTATTTTCGATCATTTCTTATATTTTAAGGTAATTTCTGTCATTTTTTAGGTTTTAGGATCATTCGGTCATTTTTTTTTAAAGTACTAAGGTTATTCCAATAATTGTTGAGGGTTTCGTGGGTATTTTGGTTATTTTTAAGTTTTATGAGATATTTTGGTCATTTTATAGGTTTCAAGGGTATTTTGAAATTTTTTAAGGTTTCAGTGTCATTTCGGTCATTTTTTGGGACTCTAGGTATTTCAGTCATTTTTTAGATTTAAGGTGCATTACGGTCGTTTTTTAGGTTCTAAGAGCATTATAGTCACTTTTTGGTAAATGATATGTTGGTACTACCGAATATGACAATGGAACCATCAAATGTGAGGAAAAAAAAAAAAAGGGAATCACCAAATGTGACAAAAGAACAGTCACATGTGATGTTGAAAACGCACAATGTGAGAATAGAATAATCAAATATAAGAAAAAAAAATAAAGGAACCACCAAATGTGACAAAAGTATAGTCACATGTGATGTTTTTACTACACAATGTGAGAAAAAAATATCAAATGTGAGAAAAAAAATAAGGGAACCACCAAATGTGACAAAAAATATTGTCAAATGTGAAAGTTCAAAAACGTGTACAAATACACTTTTGAACGTTTAGACCCCCAAAAACCAACTTAACCAACACAAGCAATATGTCAAACAATTCATGTGCGGAAACTTAACATATGCTATATTATGTAATTGGTTAAACAACTATCTAAGCCATAACAGATTAAACCACAGCAAATAAAATAAAGGCAGAGATAGAGAGGAAGGAAGATGCAAACACAGCGATAACACCGGATATGTTATCGAAGAGGAAACCAAGACCTCGGCGAAAAACCTCTCCGCCGCCCTCCAAGCGGTAATCAATCCACTAGAAAATATAGTTGGGATACAAGGACAAAGCAATAGACCCTCCAAGCCTAATCTACCCAATGCACCTAAGCCCTCCAAGCTTCTTGCTCCAACGAGGTTGCGCCGAACCTTTTTCTTCTCTAGCTTACGGATTCCGCTACTACACCGTAGCATCAACCAATGAATATTGGTTCCTTCCTAATCGCTTCCCCTTAACTCCAAACGTCTGTCTCACAGAGATGATAATGGTGAGAACCAGGTTTGGTTAAAAGACCTCTCAAGGATTTGACAATGGAGAGGAAGAGAGTGAGGGAATTTGATGAGACTCTAAGGTAGAGATTGTGGGTGAGGCAATCTGGTTTTTCTTTAGGGTTTCTCTCTCAAAATTCTCTCTGGAAGCTCTCTTTCAATCGTGGGTTAAAAGGGTATTTATACTGGAGTGGAGTGGAATGCGAAACGTCAGGTTTTTCCAAAACGGGGGTGGCTCGCGGCTTGACCTCGCGGCTTGACTAAGTCGCGAGTTCGATCGCGAGATAACCGTATGGCCGATTGTCCTGTTTTTTCCTGTAGTGCTCCAGCTAGCATGACTGTTCACCTTCCAGCATGCTTGGCACGTGTGCAGATTCTGGCGGGTTGAAGCCGCGAGTCCAGCCGCGAGACCCAGCCGCGACACTCTGTTTTCTTGCACACTTTTGAGCAATTCTTCACTCTATCTCACTCACTACCCTTACAACAATCCCATCTAAATACGGGGTTACTAAATGCTGAATTACAAGCAAATTTGGCACGGAATAAAGCCAATTAGATGGTTGAATAAATTCAACCTTACAATCTCCCCTTTGGCTATTCCGTGACAAAACCCTAAAACAAACTCTAGACTTAACATGTGAGTTGGGAACAATTGAACAAAACTCACTCACACCTAATTCTAGAAGTCTGTGAAGCACTTGAATCATATGAACAATATACTCTGAAACACAACAATACACTATGATTATTGTAAGCAGAAAATTATAGATGCATATGAAACAAGCATAATGTGATCAAGCAAAGATGGATTAATATACAACCCATGGCTTGATCAACCAAGTGACCACTTCAAAGTAGTGATCACGGTGTTCATTCACACTTGGAATGAACACAAGGACATACAAGTTAACAAGCACAAGGCAAGTTACTTGTATGCTCAACACTCAACCAATGCATAGCACACAAAGCATATGCATCTAGGAACAATCCTACAAGGGCACAAGAGTGACAGTACAACAAACCACAATGCAGAACATTTGGAACAAGGTATTGATTTCAACAAGCATAAAGGCTGCCCTTAGGCATGGTACAAACCACAAGGCCTACAAACTATGCTTAAAAACATAACCCTAACAGCTTACAAAAGCAAATGGGTACAAAACACAATTTCTAAATAACATCATCAAAATGTATTAAGAATTAAACCAAAAGTATATGAAATGAGTTAGAAACAGTTATACACCAAAACACAGTGTATCAAAACCATAAAACCACTAAGAGTACTCAAAACATAAACATAGTTTCAGTTTTTAGCAACTACCCCCTCAACTAATTACTCCCCCTTAAGCTTTTCTCGCTTCTCAATCATCAATGAACTTCTCCCCCTTTTTGAGGGAATGGCCAAAGGGTCACTTGTCAGCTGAGTTGTGAAGTCTGTCAAGTGTAGACCAAGACATCAAACTGGTCTTGCATGGCTCTCATCCTGTCGAGTGCTCGGTTTGGACCGCCCGATCCCATCAAGCCTTTCCAGAATGATCCGGAAAGCATCCGGAGGTGTGTGTCTGCAGAGGTTGAAGCTCTGTGTCTTTTGCCACTTCTCCTAGGTGTTGAAGAGGATGCAAGCCCCTGCTTCTCGCTTCAGTCTCCATTGGAGCGACCTCTCCTTCATCACCTTCATCTTCTTCTCCGGAAGTCTAGAACTTATCCTTTTGCAGGTAAGCTTGTTGATTGCAGAGGGGGTAGACATGTGACTTATGTCTTGAGGAATTGGAATACCTTTACTCCGAAAAATCCTCATTAGCAAACTTGGAAAGATCAATTTAGGTCTAGATGTTGTTCTTGTCTCATCCACAATGATGTCAAAGATGTGGGAGCTTATATCTATGAAGTTCTTCTCTTTGAGATCCATCGAGAAAGATTGCTCTAGCACAATTGATTGTGGTCAACTTCTTAATAGGATAGAGGTTGAACATCATGATTATGGTTAGAACCCTCATGTCCTTTGGAAAGGCAAAGTGGTATTCAAACACTTCCCTTCTCTCCGCCCACCTATCCTCTGTTGGACTGTTTCAATAGATACACTCCTATCTTTGAAATTTATAAACTCCTCATCATCCATACCTTCAAGTCCTAGTACTTCATCTATAACATGTGCATCCAAGACAAATTCTTTACCCCTCACCCAAAGAACTCAATTCATTATCCTTTATCACAAAGCATTGGAGTAAAATTCCCTAATTAAGGGTTCACACACAGCAGGGAACCTACCTAAAAGCTTATCCCAACCTCTTTCTTCAAAACAACTGGGAATAAAAGTTTGCCTTAAATCCTCCAAATCCACAAATCTCTCTTGAATGATTCCTGCATTCAAGAAGTTATCCTTGTATCTCTCAAAATGATGAACTGACCTAAACAATCTAGGATCCATCTTTAATCTCTTGTCGGCCTTCTTTGCAGTAGATTTCTTTTTCGAGGTGAGGGAGCCATCTGTGAACAATCGAGAAAAGGCCACAAACAACATATAGCAATATGTGCATAACCAGTCAGTACCATGTAATAAAAGAGAGAGATATCAACCATACAATGAGCTTCAAAACTTAACAAAGAAGCCACTTAGTTCAAACATATGGATATATCAAGTCTAGGATGGGACACACATGAACAATATGGTGAAACATTCCCAAAGGCAGATAATCGAGATTGAGGCAGATAATGTAAACATGATATGACATTCAAACCATATATTGATCCTAACAGGAGTTTCCCACAGATTAACATACTAAAAACATGCAAATCTAGCACAATAAAACTCACACCCTCGTAACGAACCAATAGAAATCACTCAATAGTTCGAAAAACAGATTGAAATAGACTAAGCACTAGTCTAAGCACATGATGAAGAGCAATAAGCAAAAGACAATCCTTTAACACAAACAAAAGCAAGAGCATTCACAAGCTAAGCAAGAACAAGGAGCAGAGACCGAAACACAAACCCATTTCATAAACACACTCATATGCGAAAAATCAAGTGTAAAAACACAAAATCAAGTAGAAAAGAGTGAGAAACAGAAAACCCATACCTGAAACTTGATGATTTTGATCAACAAGAGTGCAACACAAGAGATTGGAAAAAGGGAGCACGGAGTGTTTGGATGGGAGAGTGTTTAGAAAGAAGATGAACAGTCACAAAAATTCGAGGGAAAAACTGAAAAAGTTTAAAAACTGCTCCTGTTTTCGCAAAACACGCGATTTTCGCGATTGGATGAAGTCGCCACACGATCGCCAGACTCAAGCCGCCAGAATACACAAGATCAAAATTTTGAAAAATTTTTCTAAGTGTTTTTCGCGACTGGAAGGTCTACCCGCGAGTGAGTCGCGAGCTGAGCCGCGAAAATCTCCGAGTGAACTCGCGACTGAACCTTCTACTCGCGAACAAGTCGCCAAAAATGACCAGCGAGGCGGCGAGGCCCGCGACTTGACACACCCGCGACAGAGCCGCCAAAACAGGGCAAAACTGTATTTTTGAAATTTTCAGATTTTTTCAACCAAAATACTTTCCAAAAACACCTAAAACACTCAAAAATCTTTTTGTGCTATAATTAACAAAGATTGAGCATGTGAAAACACATTTCATCAAGTACAATCACACGAATGAATATGGCATCTATCGAACATGAACTTGTGTGTTGTGTGTGGATATCAACAAAGAGATATTCCTTTGTCTAATGTGAAGCTTCAATGATCAATTCAACCAAGGCATACACAATTAGCACTAGATTATGTGACCAATCTCAATTATAGAAATATGAATATATGACTTCCCACACATAACTTGATGACATAGCTTGGAGCTTTTCATTTGACTCCACTTTCGGACATAACATTTGACCTTCTTGATCTTTTGAGGCATTCATCTCTCATTGTGAGAGGGATATACATCATTTCTCTTTGAAGAACAGGCCTTTGGCCTTTTTGAAAGAAATTTCACTTTTAACATAAGGTCGCTTACCCTTTTTCCTAGTCAAATACTAGAATGTGCGACAGGCTTTTGCAGCTCAAAATCTCTTTTCATTTGGAGATTTACAATTGGTGAGCTCTTTTTAGCAAAACAAAAATAAAAAGTGGGAAGAGATATAGACACAAGTCTATGCATGTCTCAAGATCAACATAACCATTCACTAATCATTCATGACAAGTTTGAAGATCTATTTACAACAGTCACATAGATTTCAAGATGTTTCCCATAGTGATATGAGTGCATGAAAACAAGCAATGCTCGAGAATGCACAAAGCCATTTGCACAAAGGTACAAGGCAAAACGAGTTTTAAGACAAAAACTCAACAAAGTCAATCAAGCCCTTTTTGATTTTCTACTTTTTATGGGATTTTTGGATTTTTGACACAAGACACAAAAAGGTTGATAAAACACAATAAAGAAATATTCACAAGAAGACAAGCAAACAACCAAAAATACAAGCAACAAGCATACCCCACAAACATAGTCACAAAGCATAGGAAGTATTAATGCATGGACATGTTATAATGCTTATGCATGAGTACCCCTTTTCACCCACACGACACTTGCGTTTGGGGTGATTTCCTATCGGATTGGGTACGGGAGTTAGGGCTTTCAAACCTTCGTGAGAAGCTTTCCAAGCAGTTGGTGAAAGCACCAATCATCTTCATCACGTTCACCATTCCGGGATCGCCATTTTGCTCTCTAGGTTGATCACCCGCCCAAGTTCTCCTATCAATTCTTGGTCCTCCCGACCTTTGAGGAGTAGCACTGTTCTTTGCTCTCAGCTTTTGGCAATTTGGTCGAGTGTGCCCTTGGAGTCCGCAATAATGACACACATACATTCCTCTAGGACCTCTTTGTGGTCGTGGACGTGACTTGGCACGAGATTCAGACCTGCCTACAGATTGATTACGGGAATTCAGCACCCGTTGGTTCACCAAATTCTTCTTCTCCTCCACCTTGAGCTTCTCACCAGTATGTTCATCTACAACTGGATCTTTTGCCTTCACAAACTTCACTTCTTTAGTGATATTTACAGATGAACTACTTCCTCCGGTATACCCCAGTCCGGATTTGTCCGAGAAGCTCTTTTGAGATGATATAACATCATCTAGCTTCTTGGTGGTGACCCTCTCTATTTTGGCATTCGCTTGCACAACCTCAGTTTCAAGAAATCTCACTTTAGTGTAAGCTTCGGACAGCTCACCATTCAGAGTTTCAATCTCGCATTTGGCCTCCCTATATCGGATTAGGAGACTTTTGTAGTCTTCCTCGGCCTTCTTCATCTTTCTCACAGCAGACCTTGGCTATCCTTGTGTATTCACCCGATTTCTCCAAGAGTGAGTTGTAATTTTCTTGAAGAGTTGCTGTGCTTACTTCTTCTTGACTTCCGACTCTTCAGCAATTCCTAGTGATTCATCCTCACTATGTTCTCCAAGGTCTTGTACAAGCGAACTCAACTCATCCGAAGACTCAACATGTGCGATAGTCATGAAAGCCGAATAGTTCCCTTCTCCATCACAGACTTTCTTGATTCTCGAGTCGGACGAGTCTGAATCACTCAAAGTCGTGGCATACACCTTGCCTTTCGACTTCAAATAATTAGGACATTCCTTCTTGAAGTGTCCATGCCCGTTGCATTCAAAACACGTGACATCTTGTGTGGATTGGGATTCTTTTCCATCTTTCTGTTGAATTCCCTCTTCTCCTTTCCGAATTTTGGAATTTTCTCTTATCATCAAATTTTCCATTGTTTTTGAATTTCAAAAACTTTCTGAAATTTTTAACAAGATAGGCTACATCTTTGTCAACCATATCTTCTCCCGATGAGCCTAGATCTTCCGCCTTCTCATTGATTGTCTTTAGAGCAATAGATTTACTCTTCCGTTGATTTGGCAAAGCGACATTTCATACGTCTGGCAGAGAACCAACCAGCTCCTACACCTTGATGTCATCAAGGTCCTTGCTCTCTTCAATGGCTGTCACCTTTGCACGAAAACTTTCCGGCAATGATCGAAGGATTTTCCTCACAATCTTTGAGTCCTCCATTTTCTCCCCAAGTTAAACTTACTCGACAACCACTTCATTTAACTTCCCATAGAAAGAGTCGAAAGACTCATCTTCACTCATCTTGAGCTCCTCAAACCGAGTGGTCAGCATTTGTAACTTGGTATCCTTTACTTTCTTCGTGCCTTCATAGGTGGTTTCAGAATTTCCCATGCTTCTTTGGCAATGGTAATGTGAGAGATCTGTGAAATTCATCTGGAGACACACCACGAGAAGATAGCATTTAGTGCTTTCTTGTTAGAATTTGATGCAGCAAGTGCTTTGCCTTATCCCAAGTGGATTTGGCTGCCTCGGGTTTGGTCCAACCAATCTCAACAGCATCCCAAACAGACTCATCAATAGAACATAAAAAGGCTCTCATACGAACCTTCCAAAACGCATAATTACTTCCATCAAAATATGGAGGTGCATTAAGGGATTGAGACCTATCCATCTCAAAAAGGGAGTCAAGGATCACACAATGGTAAAAAAAAAAAACCAAACAGTTTGTGTACCCCGCTCTGATACCAATTGAAAGTTCAAAAACGTGTACAAATACACTTTTGAACGTTTAGACCCCAAAAACCAACTTAACCAACACAAGCAATATGTCAAACAATTCATGTGCGGAAACTTAACATATGCTATATTATGTAATTGGTTAAACAACTATCTAAGCCATAACAGATTAAACCACAACAAATAAAATAAAGGCAGAGATAGAGAGGAAGGAAGATGCAAACACAGCGATAACACCGGATATGTTATCGAAGAGGAAACCGAAGACCTCGCCGAAAAACCTCTCCGCCGCCCTCCAAGCGGTAATCAATCCACTAGAAAATATAGTTGGGATACAAGGACAAAGCAATAGACCCTCCAAGCCTAATCTACCCAATGCACCTAAGCCCTTCAAGCTTCTTGCTCCAACGAGGTTGCGCCAAACCTTTTTCTTCTCTAGCTTACCGGATTCCGCTACTACACCGTAGCATCAACCAATGAATATTGGTTCCTTCCTAATCGCTTCCCAGAACTCCAAACGTCTGTCTCACAGAGATGATAATGGTGAGAACCAGGTTTGGTTAAAAGACCTCTCAAGGATTTGACAATGGAGAGGAAGAGAGTGAGGGAATTTGATGAGACTCTAAGGTAGAGATTGTGGGTGAGGCAATCTGGTTTTTCTTTAGGGTTTCTCTCTCAAAATTCTCTCTGGAAGCTCTCTTTCAATCGTGGGTTAAAAGGGTATTTATCTTTGGAGTGGAGTGGAATGCGAAACGTCGGGTTTTTCCAAAACAGGGTGGCTCGCGGCTTGACCTCGCGGCTTGACTAAGTCGCGAGTTCCGTCAGCGAGATAACCGTATGGCCGATTGTCTGTTTTGTCTGTAGTGCTCCAGCTAGCATGACTGTTCACCTTCCAGCATGCTTGGCACGTGTGCGATTCTCGCGGGTTGAAGCCGCGAGTCCAGCCGCGAGACCCAGCCGCGACACTCTGTTTTCTTGCACACTCTTGAGCAATTCTTCACTCTATCTCACTCACTACCCTTACAACAATCCCACCTAAATGCGGGGTTACTAAATGCTGAATTACAAGCAAATTTGGCACGGAATAAAGCCAATTAGATGGTTGAATAAATTCAACCTTACAAAATGTAATGTTGGAACTGGATAATGTGAAGATGGAACCGTCAAATGTGAGAAAAAATAAAGTTAATACCAAATGTGACAAAAATACTATTAAATATAATGTTGGAACTGCACAATGTAAGGATAGAATTATCAAATGTGAGAAAAAATATGGGAACCACCAAATGTGACAAAATAATTATCACATGTGATATTGGAACTGCATAATGTGAGAATGAAACCGTCAAATGTGAGAAAAATTAAAGGAACCACCAAATGTGACAAAAAGTCTTGTTAAATGTGATGTTGAAATTGCATAATGTGATGATGAAACTGTAAAATGTGAGAAAAAAATATGGGAACCACTAAATATGACAAAAGAACTATCACATGTGATGTTGGAACTACACAATGTGAGAATGAAACTGTCAAATGTGAGAAAAATTAAGGGAACCACCAGATGTGACAAAAGTACTATCAAAAGTGATGTTGGAACTACACAACGTGACAAAAGTACTATCAGATTTATAGTTATCATTTTTTTCAAATCCAAAAAATTTGGGGAAATTTCAAACCAACTCTGAAAGACGTGAAATGGGTTTCGATCGTCATTTGTGTAAAACCCTTTTTCCTGCACCAACGAGGTCAATTAATGGTGAGGTCCTTTCTGAAAAGGGAGCGAAGTCGAAGAGAAAGGAAAGAGGGCACGATCGAGAGAGAGAGGGAAAAATAAACAATCGATTTCTTTTTTTTGGCGAGAACAATTCCCTCGCTAGAGCTGGCGAGGAACCGTTCATGGCTTAGGGATCTGTTTCTTCTTTTGTGGTCTTGCTTAGGGTTTTGTTTAGTAATCGTCGCTCTAGATAGCTTTTTGTGGATGGTTTGGATGAGAAGAATTTGAGAGACGAAACTGGAGAGAAGCGTAGATTATAGAAAAATCGAGAGAGAGAAGAAGAAAGTCAAAGATTCGAAAACTGAGAGCAGAGACTGAAAATTTTTTATTATACGAAAGTACAGCACGGTGGTACTACTCAATGTAAAGATAGTACCATTAAATGTGAGAGAAAATAAGACTATCAAGGAATGTGATAAAAGTGCGGTGACATATGATCTTTGGTATTTGCACAATGTGAGGATAGTACCATCAAATGTGAGAAAAAAAAATAAGGGAACTACTGAATGTAACAAAAGTACATTTACATTTGATGTTGGTACTATTCAATATGAAGATGGTACCATAAAATGTGAAGAAAAAAAAAAAAAAAAAGAGAACCATCGAATGTGATAAAAGTACAATCACATGTGATGTTGGTACTTGTGCGCGATGGCGGCTTCAGGACATATATTTAGGGGGGTCAATTAAAAGATACATTTTGGTTAAAAAAAAGTGAGTCTTGCAGTCTATGTGATTTCTTTATTACAAAATTTTTCACAGTACATACTAGCAAGAGAATAAAAGATGAGAAGTGTTACATCTACAACATTTTCACAACACTTTTCTAACAAATTTTAGGTTATACATTTTTATTAGTTCTAATTTAAACTTACTAATGAAACTACTTTTTTCCCTATCAATAACAGTTAGTAACAATTAGCCACTTAAACTTTGTTGTGAGCGTATTATGAACATAGCGTTTCTCATATAAGATAAATTATAAGTTCATTGCATATTGCTTATTAATATGGTGAAGATACTAATTATAATTGTTAAGATTAAATCTTGTAAATCATCTATTGTTTGTAAATACAATCAACATATGAATTATTGTTGTTAAGTGAACTCTAAGCGAGATCTAAATATAATAAAATTTTATGTATTAGTTTCTTTTAAATTTGTTAAGATCTAAATGATTTTTTTAAGATTTAAGATAAACAAATTTATATTTTTGTTAATAGGTTTACTATTTTTCCCTCTTATTTTAGATCAAATTGGTTTTTTTTTTTTTTTTTTTTTTTTTGGGTTTAAAAAGACCATGATGTTGTCAACATGATCATATTCAAGTTCGTTTCAACTAGGCTTTAAAAAAAAAAAAAAGGTCTAAGGGGTTCAAAATTTATTTTAGGAGCCTCAAATAAAAAAAAATATTAAAAAATTATATATAAATTTTCTTTTTGGCCCAACTCAGGGAGTTCAACTCAGGGGGTTCATTTGAACCCCCTGAATTGTACCTAGAGCCGCCCGTGGTATTGTGCAATGTGAGGCTGGTACCATAAAATGTGAGAAAAAAAAAAGGGAACCACCGAATGTGACAAAAATACAATCACAGGTGATGTTGGTACTGTGTAATATGAGGATGGTACCATAAAATGTGAGAAAAAAAATAAGGGAACCATCGAATGTGACAAAAGTACAGTCACATGTGATATTGGTACTACGCAATTTGAGGATAGTACCATCAAATGTGAGAAAAAAAAAAAATAAAGGAATCATCGAATGTGACAAAAATACGATCGCATGTGATGTTGGTACTGCACAATATGAGGATGGTACCATCAAATGTGAGAAAAAATAAAGGACCTACCGAATGTGACAAAAGTACAGTCACATGTGATGTTGGTACTATGCAATGTGAGAATGGTACCATCAAATGTAAGGAAAAAAAAAAGGGAACCACCGAATGTAACAAAAAAATCTTGTCATATGTGATGTTGATACTACACAATGTGAAGATGGTACCATTAAATGTGAGAAAAAATAAGGGAACTACTGTATTTGACAAAAGTATAGTTACATGTGATATTAGTACTACACAATATGAGAATAATACCATCAAATGTGATGTTTTGGTAACTTGATATAGCAGGTTGTCTACTAGTGGGTACCGTACCCCCCAAATAAAAGGGTGGGTACGCTAGAATTACACGTGTTTTACACCTTCTAATAAAATATTGACATGTAAGCATTTTACTTTAAAAAAATTTAAAAAATATTTTACTTAAAATTTAATACATCTTATCACACTTAATAATATCTCAATAAAATCGAAATTTGATTAGATTTATATATAAGTAGCAGAATTGATTATGTATGGTTGTATTTATTCTTAAATATGTAATAAAATGATATAATATATAAAGATTAAAAGGAGTTTTACACCATATTCTTACCAAATTAATCTCTTTATACACATATAATATATGATAAATATTGTATTACACAACTTAACCAACACGCATTCACACAAGACTGAAATCAGCTGATTAATATTTTTTGTAGAATAAAAGCTAAAAAGGAAATAAAAATATATTAAATGTAGGCCTTACAAACACTAATATTAGAGTTGGCAGAGACAGAAAAAAAAAAAAAAAAATTATAATTGCCCGCATGGGTTCCTTGAAAACAATGTACACTACTTTATGGGTCCGTTTGGATTGAGCTTATTGTTGCTGAAACTGAAAACTGAAAATATTGTAACAAAATAATTTTTAAATGTGTGAATAGTGTTATGGGACTCATGAACAGTGTTTTTTGTTCTCTGCACAGTGATTTTACTGTTCACTGCAGCGCAAAAAAAAAAAAAAAAAAAAAAAAAAAAAAAAAAAGCATGAAAACGCAAGGCTAAAACGCAACTTTCAGCCCCGCCCAAACGCTCACTATATGTAACTATTCATATAAACTAGTAATATTTTTTTTTTTTAATAAATTATGCATTTCTAGGGATTGCCACATCAATTATACTTTCTAGAATTTTATATTATTTTTTTATCTTAATTTATGAGTGTCTATTATACACTCACTACTACTACACACCCTTGCACACACAAAAAAATAACAAGATTTCCAACTTAGAAATTGAGACTTAAGTCACGATTTTTATAATTTTTTTATGTGAATGCAAGAGTGTGCATATTAGCATACGTGTAACAGAATTTTTCCTTAGTTTATTGCTTTCCTAGTAGCTATAAGCCATAGTCCTCTACTTTTATTCATTTTGCAAGGAATCAAGTCTTTCTTTTGCAAAGGTTCCCAGCTGTCTGGAGTTCTTGCATAGTTTTACTAGAAAAAGATCTGCATTACTTCTTCTATTTGTAAGACAAAAAGCACTCTCTATATATGCGTACAGGTGAATTATCTGCTGGTATGGAGTTCTTTCCTAGCTTTATCTTCTTGATTCATGACTTTCCCATGGGTAATGTCTCGGTTTTACTTTTTCTTCAATTTGCAAGGCAAGTCTTTTTGTGCTACTCGAAAACTATTCTTTACTTGGCAAATCGAGTTTCCTGGCTTTATCTTAGTTGATTACTTTCCTAAATGAAAGCTAATATTTACTCTTTTGCTTTTATTTTCTCTTCAAAACTTGCAAGGTATATCTCTTTTTTGCAAGGGAAAGATGTCTGTTGTATTCTTTACTTGGCAGTTGAGGTTTGGAATTGTGCATTCAACTAAAACTTAATTTTTTTGGAAAAAGCAAAAACTTAATTTCTATGTTTGCTTTTTAGTTGGAGTTCTAAAATTATATATATATATATATATATATGTAGATTTTGAATATTTCCCTGTTGATTAGTATACGGTATACTGTTTAATCCTTCATGTAATTTCTGGGGATTAATCTACTGTTTATTACAACAAATGAATTCCGTGTGGTATCCCATGCAAGCAAGGCAGAACAAATACTTAAACTGCATCAATCAATTAAAAAAAAAAAAACTGCAACTAATTAAGAAGTTGTACTTATTAGGATCTTTCATCAAACATGGAAAGCCTTTTGGTCAAATAGTACTGATTAGTGATGGAGGGTTGTATCTGGAATAGTTTGTGGAGGAATTGCGTCACATTGTGAAGACATATATCTGTTGCGCAAAAGTATGACTAGCTGTGGTTAAGAAAATTTGTATGCACTTTCTTTTTAATGAGTTACAGATGGC
This sequence comes from Quercus dentata, assembly GCA_028216015.1. Lineage (NCBI taxonomy): Eukaryota > Viridiplantae > Streptophyta > Magnoliopsida > Fagales > Fagaceae > Quercus > Quercus dentata. The sequence goes on from CP116455.1 coordinate 10,135,496, forward strand.
ACCAGAGAATACAAACCTTTCACTTTTCTTCAATTTGCAAGCAATCAATTCTGTTTATGCAAAGTTTAGTTTTCTGGAAGCATATTCTTCAATGATTTATGTTAAAGACCATAATTTAAGGTGCATTTTATATTTTTAAAAAATATTTTTTTTTACGCATGTTTATTAAAGAAAAAAATTATCTATCTACAAATAAAAATAAAAATAAAAAACACAAATAATTACAAGGAAATTTTTACGTGCAAACTAATGAATTATTATAGGTTTATTTTTCATTTTGAAAAGTGTGCATTAATATGCACCTCATAATTGAACATTAACCAATAAATTAGGGCACCGGTTAACAAGACAATCACTAAATTTGCAAGACAGTCCCTTCATGCAAAGTCTGCATATATATGTACTTTTTCTTTAATTTGCAAGACAGTGTCTCTTTGCTTGAAGATGAGTTCTTTCCTCGCTTTGTCTTATTAATTGATGACTACTTATAGTCTTTCACCTATTTGCTTTGTCTTGCTTTTACTTTTTCTTCAATCTGCAAGGCAAGGCTATTTGTGCTGCTCTAAAATTATTCTTTACTTGGTAATTGGAGTTTTTCTCATGGCCTTACCTTAGTATTGATTACTTTCCTATATGAAAGCTTAACTTTATTTGCTTTTATTTTCTTTTCAACTTGCAAGGCATACCTCTTTTGTGCGAATGGGAGGTGTCTGCTGCTATTCTTTACTTGGCAGCCGAGGTTTAGAAACAATATATATTGTTTATATTGTTTTTATAAAAGAAACAATATTTATAGTTTTCTTTGTATGGCCAAAAAAGAAGAAAACATTAAGTCTATATTTACCTAATTCAAAACAAAGATTTATTTTATTAAGTATATCTGTGAAACAATGTTTTAAATTATACTAATCTTAATAAAGAAATACTTATAATAAAAAAAAAAAAAACTGATCAAATTTTTTAAGTTTAACAAATTTGAAATTGAACAATTTTAGAGTACTAATAGATATATTTTCTTTATAAATCATGAAATTAATGAAACATATTTAAAAAATTCTATTAAGTTTACACAACTTAGATAATAAATGTCATTTTTACAGACCTAAATATATACGAGTCAATAATATAAGAAAAAATATATTAATAATAAAAACTACACGAAGTCTTCCTCTCCCCGGCCCCCAACCACCACCACCACCGCCACCACCACAAAAACATTGGTTCTATAGTCGTGTTTTTTTCCATCATTTTTGAAAACTGCCACTATAAGAGACCTAAAGCAACGCTTTCAAAAACTGCCACAATAGGTTGACTTATGACGACAGTTTAAAGCCGATGCTTTTTAAACCGCTGCTATAGATACCCTACTGTGGCACTTTAAGAAACTGCCATAATAGGTAGAGCTATCACGACATTTTAAAACTATTGCTATAGGTTTGAAATTAGTATTTTCATTTTTTTTTTAAATGACCTATTACGACAGTTTTAAAACTGCCGCTATAGGCTTCTTCATATCGAATACTTATTATGCCGATGGTTTTAAAACCGCCACTATAAGTTTCTTCATATTGAATACCTATTACGGCGATTTTAAAACTGCTAAAAGGTAGGGAAAAAAAACCTATTGTAGTAGTTTGTAAACTATTGTAATAAGTGGTCCAATTGAATGTAAGTATCTCAGTCTGAAAGAGCTATTACAGTGGTTTTAAAACCACTACAATAGGTCTTGACCTAGTTATTACCTATTACGGTGGTTTGAAAACTACTACAATAGGTGTTGACTTTGTCATTACTTATTAATGCAGTTTTGAGAACCGTCGCAACAAGTTAAAATTTCACCGTAATAAGTTTTAATATACTACTTATTGCAGCAATTTCAAACCGCCACAATAAGTCTAAATTTTGCCACAATTAGTCTATAGAAACATAAAAATTTGAGCTTTCCCACTCAAAATTTTCGGTTCCCACTTAAAACACTTTTTGGTCTCCCACAACCTTAAACAAAACTTTTGGTCTCACTTGGGTTAAAAAAAAATTGAAACAACACATTTCGTGAAGCTCATTCTCACTCTCCCTCTCTCTTCGTCATTGATCGGCCTACCCATCCCACTACCGTCCATCCCACCACCGGCCTTACACTCCTTCGATCTAAACCTCCACGCTGCTGAACCCAGTTTCCTTTACTCACCATCTCGCTTATGTCCCTCTTTCTCTCCCGTAAATCAGGGCAATCTGTTAGGACATATGTGGAACTTTTTAGAACATATGTTATATAAATTGGCTAATCCTTTAACAAAGTACACTTTACTTGTATTTAGGTAAATCTAAGATGTGTTTAATACTTCAAGGAACAAGAGTTTAAGTCTAGTATTGAAGTCATGCAAATCTATCCAAGAAACAAGTGAAGAGGTGCTAACAGATAGCCCGACAGATATATCTATCAAGGTCTCAACACCTGCTCGACAGATATAGTATCTATCGAGATCTACGAAATCAGAATTTCCAGATCTGATTTTCGGCCCATGATGACTTGTATGTGTAGGGTTTCTTTTCTCACAATCCTAGACATATATAAGACTTATTTTAAAGGTCGTCACATAAGAGAATATAAGGAGAACACATGCTAAAAGTGACCGAGTGCCTTATTCTCTTTGAAAGAAGCTACTGCATCTTTGCGCTTTAGGGTTTTGTAACCAAGTACTTCTTGATCTTCATTATTGATGAAGTGAAGAACTTTGTAGCCAACATCTTTTTCAATTTGGTGAGTTAGTCACGTCATCGAGAGTCATGCATCATCGGTTAGTTATTGGTTAGTCACGTCATCGAGATTCGTGCAAAAGGGTGGCGTTCATATATTGAAGAGTTCAGAGGTTCTGAAGCGGTAGAAGGTTTCTATTGTAAGTTCATTTATGGGGATTGTAAAGTCTAGGGACAAAGATTTTGTACTAGATCTGAAACTTCTCTTTATTATAGTAGATTGTTTTTCGGAAAGGTTTCCCCCTAGGTTTTTTTTAATTGTGAAACTAGTTTGTTTCACTGGTTTTCCTAAGTCATCATATCTTGTCTTATTTACTTTTCCGCTGTGCATGATATTGATATGATATTGATGTTTGTTTGTTTTAATAAGTTTTATCATAATAAATCTAATTAACAACTTGAGTTTAAAACTTGTTAATTCTATCAACTGGGGTCTAAATTTCCCAACACAATCAGGCTTACACTCCACCGTCGCCACCACTTTCCTCAATAGCCACCACGGCCATCCTCAGACTCCTCCCCTCCCTCAGCCGCCTAATACATTCCCGACGGTATAGTTTCTCCTTTAATTATTTTTTGTTCTTTTATATAAAAGAATCCGTTATTATTTTAAGTTTTCAGAACTAATTTTTCGATCTATTTGCTCATATCGCAAGAATAGTTTTTTGTGATCTCGACTTTATAGTCTTACACATGGGTTATCACAAGTACCAATTATTTGACTTCTATTTTGTTCTTTTAGTTGCTTTTAGCTCATTTAGTTTATACTTTGTGGGTTTTGCTCAGTTATTTTGCCCTGCTTGGTTGTGATTTATGGACATTATAAATGAATATGTTAAATTGTGGGTTAACTTTTGTAGTTGTAAGTTAGCATTTTGTTTATTTAAAATTTGAGGCTTGCACAATGAATATAAATATTAATCCTAGTCTTGGTTTGTTTTTTCCTGCTACTCCCATAACCAATCTTCAAATTATATATAGATTTTGTTATAACCACTAGAGAAATTAGCAAAGTCATGCTCAAGGTGATGCCCTAAGAGGTAGGCCAACTAGAATTCTTGTCACTCTACAAATCTAAAGATTCTAAACTTCAATCCAACCTACTCTATCCCTAGGTATGATGAGCCCCTGACTTTAAGGAGATTTGACCCAATGTCTATAGGGATGGTTCCCTCATGGCCACTTATAAAGCCTTTTTATGTATTACTGCAATTATGTATATGATAATGTTCACTTGTAGAAGTTTAGTTGGGCTATCATCCTCACAAATTGAAATGGAGTAACTTTTTTTTTTTTTTTTTTTTCCTCCTAAACGAAAAAAGAGGTTTCAATGTGGACTCATCGAACTCACACTGTGTGATAGCAAACAAAAACATAGTTGTCAAAACAAGGATTAGTCACCAATAATTAGTCATTCAATTTATACATTGTGGGTTTTGCTCAGTTATTGTGCTCTGCTTGGTTGTGATTTATGGACATTATAAATGAATATGTTAAGTTGTGGGTTAGCTTTTGCAATTGTGGGTTTTATTTATTATTCGTTTTATTGAGAGTTTTGTTTGTTGTTGCAGCTTATTGTGTATTTTGTATTGTGTGTTTGGATTATTACTATAGTTTTTTATTCATTGATGATTATTATTTAGTTGTCTTGATGAATTCCTTGTAATTTAGGCTTAGCTTTTGTAGGATAAGCAGCTTGTTGTAAGTTTGAATTTCCTTTTTAGTGAGGCGGACAGTGAATTACTAAAGGGTGAGTAAAATCTACTTCATAATACCCAACTAGTCTATAATTATATGTCAAAATTACTGTCGTGGTAGGTTGTTGATTTGAATCAAGCGGGTGGCTTACATTGTGATATAAGGTGGTGAATTTTGTATATTGGGAGTGTTGATTGTTTTGTGAATATTGTGATATTATTGTTTAATTCATTGTCAATTTATATTATTTCCTCCGAGTAAATTCAAATATTCTACTATGGTGGGTTGTTGATTTTGATCAAACGGGTGACTTACATGGTGATATAAGATGGTGTATTTTGTATTTTGGGAGTGTTGTTGTTATTGTGAATATTGTAATATTATTGTTCAATTCGTTGTCAATTAATATTATTTCCTCCGAGTAAATTCAAATATTCATTTGTGGTGGTTTGTTAATTTGGAGCAAGCGGGTGGCTTGCATGGTAATATAAGGTGGTGTATTTTGTATATTGGGAGTGTTGATTGTTTTGTGAATATTGTGATATTATTGTTTAATTTATTGTCAATTTTTATTATTTCCTTTGAGTAAATTCAAATATTCTGCTGTGGTGGGTTGTTGATTTGGATCAAACGGGTGACTTACATGGTGATATAAGGTGGTGTATTTTGTATATTAGGAGTGTTGATTGTTTTGTGAATATTGTGATATTATTGTTCAATTCGTTGTCAATTAATATTATTTCCTTTGAGTAAATTCAAATATTCTGCTGTGGTGGGCTGTTGATTTGGAGCAAGCGGGTGGCTTGCATGGAGATATAAGGTGGTGTATTTTATATTGAGAGTGTTGATTGTTTTATAACTATTAAATTTGAAACTAGATGTGAGATGTTGGTGTATACATAGGCATTATGAACTTATTATTTAACCTTTAGTATGTGCACATCAAGGTGTTGTAGGTGAAATTCATAATTCATTATATGGAAATGGATAAGAGTTGGATGGACATGAAAATGGATTCCTAAGAATACATTGAAATAAAGCAAGTTTTACATGAAGAAGATTTGGCTCAGCATGTTCTATTCGATACGGATAGGAAAAGAACCCAACTTGGTATTTTTTTAAAAAATAAATAGAAATGGAATTAATGAATTCATGAATTTTGCGGCTCATACAGCACGCCATAGAAGGATCTCATGTCCTTGTAGGAACTGTAGGCATAAAAACATGTTTGATGTAGATGTTGTGCATCATCACCTGTACTCATTTAGGATGTTTAAACATTACGTAACTTGGGTTTTTCATGGGGAAGTCGAGTCCTGCAACGACTTTTACTAAAGGTGGAAGTAGTCGGGTGGAAGTAGTCGTGTGCAAGAGAGCTTGAATCAATATGGTGATTTTCATGGGATGTTGCATGACTTATACCCCATGCAATGGACCAAGGTCCTAGTGTGCAACAAGCTGCAAAAGGTCCTATTGTGCAACAACCAAGAGAAGATCCTAATGATGATGCAAAAAAGTTTTATAATCAAATAGTAAATGTGGAGAAACCTTTATATAAAGGTTGTACATAATTTAGCATATTCTTAGCCATTGTGGTTTTGTACCACTTAAAGGCTCTTTGTGGTTGGGCCAACAAATCATTCACTATGTTGCTCCAAGTTTTCCAAGATTTACTTCCTTCAAATGCTAAGTTGCCAAAAGATTGTTATGAGACTAAGAAGATAATTAAGGATTTGGGTTTGGGTTATGAGAAAATTCATACTTGTCCTAATGAATGTATGTTGTTTTGGAAGGAAAATGCTAACCTTAATGCTTGCCCACATTGTGAGGAATCAATATGGAAAACACCTAAGTAGAATGTAGGTGACACATGCTTCATCAAGCAAAAGAAAGAAAAAGTCAGTAAAGATCCTACGGTGATTCCCTTTGAAGCCAAGGCAATGACTATTTTTGTCACCCGAACTAGCTACTAATATGAAATGGCATGCTAATAGTCGAACAATTGATAGGATAATAAGGCATCCCGCTGATTATGAAGCTTGGAAACTCTTTAATGGCAAGTATGTAGAGTTCTCATTTGATCCCCGCAATGTCAAACTTGGATTATCGGTGGATGGGTTCAACCTATATGGAATCATAAGTACTAGTCACAAGACATGGCCGATTGTTTTGGTTCCATACAATTTCCCCCCTTGAATGTGCATTAAAAGGTCTTTTTTTGATTTTATCACTTGTTATTCCTGGTCCAACCTCACCTAGGATTGCTATAGATATGTATTTACAACCCTTAGTAGAAGAATTAAGAGAGTAGTGGGATGTTGGAGTCAAATCATATGATGCATCTTCTAATACCAAATTCCAATTGTGTGCAACATTGATGTGGACCATAAATGATTTTTCTACATATGCTAATTTGTCAAGTTGAAGTGTGAAGTGTATGTTTGCATGTCCTTGTTGTCACTCCGATATTGACTCTCGTTACTTTAAAAAAGGCCAAAAAAATTTGTTACATGGGACATAGGCGATGGTTGGATAAGTTTTGTGAAGAAGACAAAAAATTTGATGGGACTTAGGATTTCAGATTAGCTCCAATGACACCATTGGGATTGGACATCATGATGCAAGCACAAAATTTAGTTGGACGTTGTCTAGGGATGAAACATCAAGCTCTTTATAATAAAAGAAAGGGAGGGGATGAAAATCTATCTGCCTGGAAGAAGACAAACATTTTTTTTCACCTTGCCTTATTGGAAGGATCACAAGTTGCAACATAATATCGATGTGATGCACACAGAAAAGAATGTCACTAATAATATAATGGGCACATTGTTAGACTTGGAAGGCAGGACAAAGGATACCTACAAGTCATGCCTTAACCTAAAGGCCATGGGTATACAAAGTGAACTTCACCTAATGCCCAAAGGTGTTGATAAGATTGAGATGCCACTCATTTGTTTTAATATGACTATAAGCGAGAAAGATGGTTTCCTACAAGTTTTGAAGGATATAAAAGTGCACGATGGGTACTCTTTGAATATTTCACATCATGCCCATCTTAAACAATGCAAGATTTCTTGTTTAAAGAGCCACAATGACCACATCTTGATGCAACAACTCCTTCCAATAGCTTTGTGCAGATCAATTTGCCTGTTTCAATAACAAGACCTCTGATAAAATTATCTTGTTTCTTCCGTGAAATATGTTTCAAAACATTGAGTGTGTCAGATCTTGAGATCCTTGAGAAAGGCGTCGTAGTCACGTTGTGCAAATTGAAAAAAATATTTCTTTCATCATTTTTTATAGTTATGATACATTTAGTCATGCATTTGGCAAGTGAAGTCAAGATTGCTGGCATAATTCAGTATTGTTGGATGTATTCTATTGAGGTAAGCTAATTATTTTACCAAGGAGTGAATTTTTTTTTTATTGCATTGTTCAATTTTTTATTTTGGTATTCCACTTAGGTACCTGTCACGCCTTTAGTCTTATGTGTGAAATAGAGCTACTCCGGAAGGATCTATAGCTCAAGGGTACTTAGTAGAGAAGCGCTTAACATATTGGTCACAGTACATGGATGGCATTGAAACTATTTTTAATCAACCTACCAGACTAAATGACAAATCTCTTGGTGCAAAGTGCTTACATCACACTAGGTCATATGGAATTTACCCAAGTTCATCGTTACATTCTTTTCAACTATGCCGACATTGGCACATTTCGTGAGTAAGTTATTTGTGAATCAATATTTAAACTGGTTGTCCATCCCAAGAACAACTGTTTTCTTAATACTAACACAATTGCATGCACAGTATGCATAAAGAAGTGATCAAGGATGAATTGAGAAAGGCCTACCATCATATATCCGATGTTGTCATTCATAAGCACCATATGGAGAAGTTTTGTGGCTGGTTTAGAGATCTTGTAAGTATGATCTATACTACAATTTATGGTTGTACCATTATAGTAAATAGCTTACTTATAATGTACATGTATGAACGTGTTAGGTTGTGTCCATGATTGATGCTGAGAGGTAGAAACTTAGTATTACCCTTAGAACAATTGTTGCATGCCCATATAATAAAGCCAACAGATGAAGCACTATGTCACAAATGGTTTAAAATTTCGAAATAAAGAATTCGAGACAAATAAGAAAACTCAAAAAGTGGAGTAAATGTCATGACTGAATGTGGCATTGCTTACTCTGGTATTCTAATTGATATTATTGAGTTGAATTATTCGGACTAAGAAAGACATTTGTTATTCAAATATAAATGAGTCAACGTTTAAAGTAGGAGGGGATACAAGACCGATAAGTTAGGGTTCCTCTTGTAAATTTTACCCACTTGATACATGTTGGGGATTAATTGATGGATGAGCCATATGTATTGGCATCTAAAGTTTCATAGGTGTTTTATATGGACGATAAAAAGAAAAAGGATTTCTATGTAGTTGTTAAAACTAAAGCAAGGGATGTGTTTAACGATGGTAGTGGTCCCTTGTGCTGCGATGATGACATAGATACTTATTGTGAGAATATTCCTTACAATATTAATGCTAACAATATGGTTTCCGACTACATTGGTTTGGCTCAAGTTGATGTAGAAGGAACCGCATTTGATGCATTGATCATTATTGAGAAAGACTTGCAAGAAGGGGACTTAGTAGATGATAATGACTTTATAGATGACAAATTTAGCGATGAGGAGTATAATGATGACAAGTAGTGTAATGAAGTAATATTATCTTTTGAATTATTATGTTATTGTTATTACAATTCAGATTAGAATATGTTAATTGATTGTCACTTATCCTGTGTTTGGTCTTTCGTGTTAGGACATATCTGTTAGGAACATATGTCAATATTTTATGCAATTGGCTAATCATTTGACAAAATGAACATTACTTGTAATTGGGTAGATTTAGGATGTGTTTAATGCTTCAAGAAACAAGGTTTCAAGTTCAAGTGTTAAAGCTATGCAAGTCTATAGAATCAAGTGAGAAAGTGCAAGATTTTAAACCTTGACAACTAGCATCTATCGAGATTTAAAAGCTGCTGAAGCCTATGGCTCGACAGCTAGCTCGATAGATAGGGTATCTATCGAGATTTATGAAGTTCAGTTTTTTAAGCTGATTTTCATCCAATCCATGAGTATATGTTTGGGCTTTCTTTTCTCATAACCCTAAACATATATAAGTGTAAGGTTGAATTTATTCAACCATCTAATTGGCTTTATTCCGTGCCAAATTTGTTTGTAATTTAGCATTTAGTAACCCCGTATTTAGGTGGGTTTGTTGTAAGGGTAGTGAGTGAGATAGAGTGAAGATTGCTCAAGAGTGTGCAAGAAAAAAGAGAGTCGCGGCTGGGACTCGCGGGTGTCTCGCGGCCGCAAGCCGCCAGAAGTAGTACACGTGCCAAGCATGCTGGAAGATGAAGAGTCATGCTAGCTGGAGCACTACAGACAAAACAGACAATCGGCCATACGGTTAACTCGTGGATCGATCTCGCGACTTAGGCAAGCCGCGAGGTCAAGCCGCGAGCCACCCCTGTTTTGTAAAACCCGACGTTTCACATTCCTCTCCCACTCCAAAGATAAATACCCCTTTTACCCACGATTGAAAGAGAGTTTCCAGAGAGAATTTTGAGAGAGAAACCCTAAAGAAAAACAAGATTGTTTCACCCACAATCTATACCTTAGAGTCTCTTCAAATTCCTTTACTCTCTTCCTCTCCATTGTCAAATCCTTGAGAGGCATTATACCAAACCTGGTTCTCACCATCATCATCACCGTGAGACAGTTGTTTGGATTTTGGGAAAGCGATTAGGAAGGAACCAATCTTCATTGGTTGATGCTACGGTCTAGTAGCGAGAATCCGGGAAGCTAGAAAAGAAAAAGGTTCGGCGCAACCTCGTTGGAGCAAAAAGCTTGGAGGGCTTAGGTGCACTTTGGGTAGATTAGGCTTGGAGGGTCTATTGTTGTCCTTGTATCCCAACCGTATTTTCTAGTGGATTGATTACCGCTTGGAGGGCGGCGGAGAGGTTTTACGCCGAGGACTTCGGTTTCCTCTTCGATAACACATCGCGTGTTGTCTTTGTGTTTGCATCTTCCTTCCTCTCTATCTTTGCCTTTTTATTATCTCTTTGTGGTTTTATTTTGTTATGGCTTAGATAGTCTTTAACCAATTTCATATTATAGCATGTGTTAAGTTTCCGCACACTAGTTGTTTGACATATTGCTTGTATTAGTTAAGTTGTAATTTGGGGGTCTAAACGTTCAAAGGTGTTTTGTACACGTTTTTGAACTTTCAATAAGGATTATTTTAAGGGCTGAAAAAGGATACATAGTTGCACTAGAGCACAATTCCACAAGTGTGAAGAAGAGTGTGACCGAAAACTTAGTTTGCCCTAGTTCTTGAAGAAGCTATTGTGTTTTGTACACTGTAGGGTTTTGTGATCAAGCAACTTCATAATCTTCATCATGTAATGAATTGAAGAACTTTGCAGTCAACATCCTTCTCAAGTTGGTGATCAAGTCGCGTATTGGGATCCGCACAATTGATTAGTCACGTATTGGGAGTTGTGCATTGAAAAGGAGAGATTGTCACTATAGAACAAGTCCAATTAGGTATTGGGGTAAGGGTTCAATTGTAGGTTGGTATAAGATATTGGGATTCCTTTACTTGTAACCGCTTGTTTTGATAATAGTGGATTCTCGGGAATGATGACCTTAAAATCACCTAGTGGGATTTTTGTCGTGTAGATTTTTCCTATTTGTAAACAAATCACCGTGTCAATTTATTTTCTATTGCATACTTTAGTTAATTGGTGATTTGTATGTGCTGCCACATACAATTGCATGTTAATTTGATTAATTAATAAACTTGGCTAATTAATCAATTAATTCATCACAATGGGTCAATATGTTTTTGGCCTATCAAGTGGTATCAGAACAGGCACACTCTGATTAGGGTTAATCTTTGCTGTATGATCCATTGACCCCTATTTGTCAAGGATAGAGGACAGTCTCTTATTATACCCCATTTATTTGATGGCACTAACTACGCATACTGGAAAGTACGCATAAGAGCTTTCTTGCAGCCTTTAGATGAGAAAATGTGGCAAGCTGTGGAGATAGGCTGGACTAAGCCTACAGAAGTGTCGGCCGACCGAGATGATGCTAAGATCAAGGCGGCAAACTTCAACAACAAGGCATGGAATCTTTTATTTAGTACAATCACAAATGAGGAGTTCAAGAAGATATCCTTCACTGAAATCGCAAAGGAAGCATGGACCATTCTCCATATAACCTATAAAGGAACCAATGTTGTCATGGATTCAAAGTTTCAAAGGCTCACTACCAGCTTTGAAGAGATCAAGATGGAGGATGATGAGTTGTTTGATGAGTTCTATGCCAAGCTCAAGGACATAGTAAACTCAACATTTAATCTTAGGGAAACCATTCCTGAACCTAAGATTGTGAGAAAGGTGCTTAGATCTCTACCCAAAAGATTCCATGCCAAGATCACCGCGATTGAAGAATCAAAGGATATTGAAAAAATTTCTTTGATAGAGTTGGTTGGCAATCTGTTGACCTATGTGTTGGGTTTGACAAGGATTGAGAAATCGAGCAAAAGCAAGAGCATGGCATTGAAGGCCAAAGTAGTGATATTGATGAGTCTTGAGACAATGAAGATTCTAAAATGAAGTCCTACATTACAAGGCAATTCAAGAAGTTTATGAAGAATGCCAATGGGAAGGGCTTCGACAAGGACCGTAGGCAATCTAATTCCTCACAGTTCAAGAGCCAAGATAAGGGAAAAAGGACGCTAGGGATGGTGGTCGTGACACTGTACCCTCAAGACTAAAGTGCTTTGGATGTCAAGGTTTCGGTCATATGAAACAAGAATGCCTTACTTATCTCAAGACCATCGGAAAAAGCAAGGCACTTGCTGCTACCTTGAGCAACACCGAGCCCGAGGATGACTTTGATAATGAGGATGATGGAATCTTAAATGCCTTCACTACCACCATAAATCCTATCGAGGGAATTGTTGAAGATGTGGATGAAGAAAAGGAATTAATGGAGTCTAAGTTTAAGAAGATGGATGAATACGATGACATCCACATAGCTTATGCAAAGTTATACAAGGTCTCGGAAAAGCATGAGAAGTTATGTAGGTTGGCCACCAAGAAGCTTAGTGATGTGGAGCTTAAGCGGGAAGAAATCTCTACAAAGTTTGATGAAGCAAATTAGACTATTGAAGCACTGAGATTTGAGAATAATTTCTTGGCTAAGAAGACCAAGAAGCTTAAGGCAAAACTATTCCAAGTCAGAGCTCAGCTGGAAAGGACTTCAAACGCTAAGCTCAATGAGATGCTCAGTCTTCAAAAATATGCTTCCGATCGAACCGGTTTAGGGTATGATTTCACTTCTCCTAGCATTGCTTCTACTAGTGCTACTATTTTTCTTCCTCCTACTAATAATATTGAAACTAAGAACAATGATATTAAAAATGAATTGGCTAGTAAGAACATAGATAAGGGTAAATCTATCTTACGAGCATGCCCTAAACTTGATAAGAAAGAGATTAAAAACCCTAGGGCTAAGAACGGAAACTCTCAAAAGCCTATGCAAAAGAAGAAGCATTTCTATCATCACTATGGCGCAGTTGAACATACTCGACCTAATTGCTATAAGAGGTTAGCCACTTAAAAAAGCAACAACATGATCGTGTCAGGAGATCAGAATCAGCTTTCATCCTCTTTTGTTCCTTTTGGAGATCTTCTCAAAGCCCTCATGTTCATTTCGAACTTGAACGGTTTTAACTCTTTCCCTTCACCGCCAGATCAAGGGTTCTCTAAACAAAAAGGTTCTTCCAAGGTGTGGAAGGAAAATGGCTCCAAATGATTCTGTCACTTCTTCTCTCTCTCTCCCTTTCTTGTCTTTGTTTTTGCATTACTTGTGTGTTTTGCTTTATTATTTCGAGTCAATCTAGTTTTATGCATTGCTTTATTTTGTTTAACATGTTTTTATTTGGTTAGTTTTCAGTTTTGTTTTATTTTGTTTTCCATATCAAAATAAAAAATTAAAAATAAATTGAAAAATACAAAAATAGTGTGTGTATGTGTACATTGGTACTTGTATACCTTGGATGACCATTAAAATAAAATTTTCTAAACTTTGTATCTCTTGTAGCTTAGATGAGCATCTCTATGCACAACTAAACAAGTGAGCTTTGTGGCTTTTGTTTGTGATGAGTAAGGTTAAGTAATCTCTTGTACTTAACACTCATATCACTCTTTTTGACGGGAAGGACTAGAAAAGCCTAAGAGAAATGCATAAATAACCATCTCACTACTGTTGTCTACCAATCATGAAATGACATTTGTATGCTTCGGTATAGCAAAAGTGGAATGTCAAATGCTTAACATCATTGGTTTTTTTTTTTTTTTTTCTCTCTCTCTCTCTTATATGCCCATGCATGGTTTGCTTAAAAGAAAAAAATATGCAAAGAAAAATAAAAGCAAAAAGATCAAAATGCTTTATATGATTGCAAGCGTGTATTCTAGGAGATGTGGGAGTTATAGGATGTACCCCTAAAGTGATAGTCCCCATCAAATAGATATGATTGTGTGTGAGTTAAAGTGATTTTCTCATATCTCAAATCGTCATAACATGTAGACACTTATGCAATCTTGCGATGTTTTTCACACACAACACGCAATATTCTTTGCTACTTTTGATACATGTGCAGGTATAATGTGATTTGGCCATCACAAGGAATACATGTGTTAATATATGCTCACTAAACTATCTTGACTTATTTTTGAAATAAAAAATTGGTTAGACTTGTTTAGCGCGTGTACGTGTGTTTTGGATCTAAATGTTTGTCATTTTTTTTGTTGAGAGATGTTTTTGAGAGATTAAAATGTTATTTGGATCTTGGTTTGAGTAGCATCTTGATTGCATTCATGTTTGTGTTTTTCTCTTCTTGAAAAACTATTTTTAAGCAATCTCGATAGCTTTTCAATAGCTTCTTAATCCATCGAGAAAGTTTATGTCTCCTCGATAGCTCCTTGATCCATCAAGCTTGTTTTGTTGTGGACAACTCTGGACAGCTGCTCGATAACTATATCTCTTCATGCCTTTAAAGCTTAACACCTCTCGATCTGTCAAGAATTATGAGATTTCTATATATATGCGCTTTACGATTTCTGATCTCATTTCTTCGATCTCTCTCAATAGTTTCTCTCTTTTCTCACTCCAAAACTCTTCAAACTCAAACCTCTCACATTCTTCACTTGATCTTCGGCCTAAATCAAGTGTTCTTCATCTGGTATGTTTCTTTTTCACTCATTAATCATGCATTTCACTCTTTTTTGACCTAAGTTTTGAGTTTTGAAGAATTTTTGGGGGTTTTTCAAAATTGATGAGTTTGCGTAAAAATTTTGGGATGAGTTTTGTATATTTGATCTTAAAACATCATGCATTGCATCACATGTTCATTATAACACTGCTTCATGCATTTTAGATGTGTGTTTACATTGTGGAACTAATTGTGTTCTGGTAGGATTGGATTAGGCTGAGCCCATGATATTTTTACTATTGCATATCACATGCTCATGCATTTTCATGCATACGTACCTTCGATCCTTTATATTTTGATATATTGATTTGTTGGTGCTTTTCTACTTGTCTCTTTTTCTCCCTCTCTCCTTATTTTGGTTAGTTACGTCATGACACCTAAACGAAAATCCGTTCTGTCCTAGGATCCTCTTTGTTCTGGGACATCTACTTCTTCCTCTGACCCCACACCTTCTTCTGTTCAATTCCGTGATAAGAAGGCCCTTAAGGACTTCTCGGAGAACTTTTCTAGATGAGGGGTTCATTCGGAATGCCAAGTCATTTTGTCGGACTTCTCCGACACCAACCTACCCACTGTCATTCACAATAGGGGTAAGGAGTCACTGTGTGACGCCCCGGTCACTTGTCCATCCGTGCTTATCCAGGAGATTTGATTATTCTCAATATTTAATTAAACTATGAATGCATAATATGTTTTTATTTTCAGATTATCAAGAAATTGGTTTCCTACTCCAAGATTCCATCACCTTCAAAAAAAAAATTTTAAGGGGGGGGGGGTAGAAGTACTTGGAAAAACAAGATCGATATATAGTAACAACATTGCAACTTAGAAGTGTCTTATCTAACTCTTCAACAACAAAATAAAATTATGAAAAGGAAAACAATACAATTGATGAGCACCGAGCAAAGAATTGAGAGTTCAACAAGAGCATTGGTAGCAAATTACCTAAAATGAGTAAAGGAGTGAAAATAGGTGACCAAACACCCAAAACCTTTTCCCGTCAACTTATTCGTACATACCTGTTTAATCTACAGTGATTACCTATATTTGGGGAACACCGTTCAAATTACCTATATTTGTTGAAATAGGGTTTATAAATGAATTTGATGTGAGTGAAAAAAAGAAAAAGAAAAAAAGAGAAGTAGTTACCTAAAATAAGGAAAGTAACAAATTGGAAGAAAAATATAGGTAAGTTTCAAACTCGTAGGTGACGATTGAGCATGTAATAATGACTACACACTTGAAAGATTCACCTTTCAAGGTACAAGACCCTATTAAATGCTATAATTGTCCTCCAAAACATACACTCAGAAATGATTCAAATTAAATATTATTACAAATAACTGTTAATCTCAGATAATTTTAATAGCTAAGCAAATAAATCCAAACTGTTTTCAAGACTCCATACCACAAGTAGAAGTTCCTCATATACAAATTTTAAAAGTTACTCAAACTTCAACATGTAACATTTATTGATACTAGCACTAAGCTCCTATCACACACAACAACAGCTCAATAAGCTTGCTACTCCCCAATATCCGTAAAAGAGAAAGAAAATAGTGAGCTCAATAAGTAACCACTAGCTTTAAGCCCTAACCTAGTTGGATAAAAATGTGGTATATAATAAAAACATCATTGTTCATAGTAAACAAACTTAACTAGTAGTTTTGGAAACAATAATTACATTTATTTAGAACTAATAATTACATTGCTAAGAGCAATTGACAATTATATAGAAATTCATTGAACTTTGAAAATAATACAAATGTCATAAAATATTACATATACTAAACAATTATGATTATGATCATGTTATATACCTATGACTAGACTTAGAATCACATATAGGCTAGTGTAAGACCCAAAAATACCAATGCATACCCCATTGGTGGGGTACGAAGTATAGTCAAACTGTAATCAATCAAATTCATAAAACAAATAAATTTTCATTGTAGTCATATCCAAAATCATATATAATAACATTTCAATCAACAATAGAAACAATCTTATATATCTATTCCCTTTGAACCATTGATATTTTACACAAAAAAGTTCACATATTTATTTCAATTTTGAAGAAGGTAGACATTTGAAAGAGAAAATAAATTTAATAAAAAATTTCCATCATTTTTTTTTTGAAAAATTTCTATCATTTCAAAAGGAAGGAAATTATGTTTTTTTTTTCCCCTTAAACAAACTTATTTAAAAAAAATCAACAATAATTTCCTAAAAAGAATAATTAATTATTTTGTTAAATGTGTTAAGTAAAAATACCACTAGATAAGGGGAATGTCACTTACCTCCAATAGCCTTACTAAAACCACCAAATTTCAAAGGTATAACACTCAAGATCAAGCTAATATAATGGAACATACAAACTAATTTACTAACCCTAAACTTTAGCAATTAACCAAAATGTATGCATGTTCGATCTAATTTGAACTTTTTCCTTAAAACACCTCAGCTAAGAGAATACCAAAAAAATATTACTTATGGAATTTTGGAAAAAAATACTATCTTAAAATTTGACATAAAAATTTTGAGAGAAGCAATATGAATTGCCTCTTAAAGTTTCTACATTTTGGAAATTACATACTTTAAGATAAATTGCTTATTGGACCAAATTGGGCAAGAGGTGAGCCATACTTTCCCCCAACAATATGGCTCGGGAGCGGGCTTTGATATAAACCCTTAATTTCCATATTTTTCCCCAATTTTTCTATAATTTTATTTTGTCTTTTCAACATTTTCTTTTTATGTACCATATAAAAATTCAAATATATAGTTTTTTTTGAATGAAATTATAATGCTAATTTCATGTTAAGGGCTAATTCATTAACTAGTCTCATTAAAAAAATGAAGTTATTAACATCCTAGAGTCAATGATCTAAGCCCAAAAACCAAAATCCATCGAAGTATCACATTTAATAAAATTAATTGGCCAAAATCCCTTTAATATTGAAAAATCCCCAAATTTTAAAACTCTATATTTTCGGAAATTTGAAGAGATTAGAATTACTAGTAAGAATTTCTTACCTTGGGGATGCTTTAGTTGATCTTGGCTTCAAGGTTTCAACCACGATCTATTATCCTTAGTAAATTTTAGACTCCTCCCTAGAATTCTATATAGCATACGTTTCATTTGATGATTTTAGAAATTAATAGAAGCTTATTAATTTAATTTTTCTAAACTACACCCTTAAAATTAATAATAAATTATTCTTTTTATAATTCGATTATTGAGAGAATGAGATTTGAACTTTAAATAGGAGGGTATCAATTGATCTATAAAGCTATTGACATTACAAAACATAAAGGGAAACCTAATAAATAATTAATACCAAAATTAATTTATTTAATGTCCTAATTTAATAAACTCTTTTCTTTTATCTTTTTCTTTGGGAGCATTACAATACAAAGAACAAAAAATCCAATATTGATAAACAACTTTTGCAACAACTATATAACTTGTTGTCAGGCGCTTAGTAATCCAGTGGCTCTCCTATATTGAAAGAATTAGTGTTTAAATCTCTTATTCCTCATCATTGTAACTATCAAATTATTAAGGGGGAGAAAAACCTATAAAAATTGCCTACCACACATCAAGAAAAATTTAAGAAAAAAGAACTTAGAGAATTGAAAAACAGAGAAGGCTGAGCAAACATGTACATTCTGTAGTGTACATAATAAACACGCAGGGAGACCATAAGAAAGCAAAAGTTACCTGTTAGAGGCAAAATGCACATGATAAATATTGAGGGACCTTGCCTATCACACACACAAACACGCACCAGGAGGTCGCTTCTCAAACTTGCTGCATATCCCACCCTTCCAAAAGTCACGTTGAGATGGCACTTCAATCAATACTCTTCAATCTTAGAATTTTCCACAAGTCCTCCCAACTCCTGAACTGTTCCTATGTTCTTCAGATTCGGGCATTCCCTGATTTTTACTTTCAAGAATGGGAATCTGTCCTTAATGTTGTTTCCTTCCAGCAACCCCATGCTAGTCAACTTAGGCAGTTCCACCAAATGTAGCTTCTGTAAACTATGCCTATATTCTTCTACTTTAGTAGGCCTAAACAGAGTCTCCAATTTATCACAGAATTTGACTTCAAGGATTTTAAGATTTTCTGGTAGCTGAGAAGAGGGAAAAACAACCTCAAGCATCGGACAACAATCTAAATACAATTCTGTTAGATTTAGGAGACTCTCATGTGGCATTTCCCCACTGTACACACTCTTCAATTCAGGAAGGTTTGATGCCCATAGAATGTTTAGATTTTTCTGCATTTCAACTTCTGCATCTTCTCTGTAAAATATTGTCTTCATTTCGCCACACCTCTCCAACCAATAGCCCTTCATTGCTTTCAAATTGCCCACACCTAAATTTGATAAGTGATGATGCCGAAAATATCACCAATAGGTCACAAAGCACTCACGAATCGAAGCGAACCTGCACAACAAAAACAATCGAAAGAAAACCTTTAGAGAACACTAGTGTGGTGCCAGCCAAACACTCTCCGAAGGTCAAGTTAGAATTCTTCTCACAACTCTAGAGTGCTAGAGAGGGTAAATTATGCGTACCTTTATTCGCGAGGGTATTAGGGCTTTTATAGTAGTGGAGAGTCGGCTTTTCCTTCTTGGTGTCCAAGTCTTTTCCATATGGGACTCTACTTCTAACAATCCCAAGCATGATGGACAAGTATTTCCTTGTAGAGTGGATTTTTCACTAAGGCGGATCTTCTAGAATTCTCTTTTATGTGAACATCCCGATCTTCCTAGGGTTCCCTCGAATTCCAAGCGTGTACACCAAGTATTTTAAGTGACGCTAAGTCCTCGACCCATGCTTAATATTGGCCCATGAGTCCGAATCAAAGGCCCAATGTTCCGCGATTTCTTACCCCATCGCTTGCCCCCTTCACCCTATGATCCGTCAAGTTCTTAAGTGGTCAAATCACTAGGATGACGGTTAAATATAATCGGGCATGACGATCAAGGATTGCTAATGGTGACGGTTGAAAACTATGACGTCCCTAGATGGATCATGTTGACAGATGAAGATTCATGAAGTTGACGGCTCCTTAAAGGGTATGATCCGTGGACGCGTGTTGCCAAGTTGTCACATTAATGAGGCTGGCTACGTGTCATTCTTGGATTTGATGGTGTATCGGATCGAAGCGTCGTTTCGTCTTCCGTGCATTTCTCATATATAAAGCATACCTCTCTTCCTTTATTTCCAATATTTTCAGCAAGAAATCGTTGTCAGAGCGGAGTCGTCGGCCTTGTCAGAGCATTTCGTTGAGAATTTATACCCGTCGGATATTTCATCTGACAACTACTCTTTGCATAGTGTGGTAAGTGCTTCATTCTCGTTTTTCATCATCATCATTTTTTTTTTCAATGTTACATTTTGTGTCTACATTTTTGTTAAACCTACACACCCGTCGAAAATTTTAGACCCGTCAATCTCGTGTATTATCGTCAATTTGTAGGAAATGTCTAGTGCGTCAAGTAACCAATCAATGGTCCGTGACGGGACGGAATACGAGGAGGTATACCCGTCCGGTCATAAAGACCAAGAGAGTCCCAGCGAAGATAGGAGTCTGTCTGCTTCTTCTTCATCCTCAACAGATGAGGATATGGAGATGGTTGAAGAAGAAGGTTCTTCTAGTGACGACGGGGATCAAGTACTAGGACCCGTTGTTGGTGCTGGTGGACTTAGGGAGTTCATCATGCTACCAGAGTGGACGGTGCATAGATTCACATCCGTCATCAAGGAGAGACACTTCAGTATTTTTAGGACAAACTTCCAGATTAGAGACAACATTTCCATCCATCTACCATATATGTCGAAGAAGTGTTACTACGAAGGCGTAGAAGGTGTTGGAGTGTACGAGCAGATGCTGAAGGCGGGACTTCGGTTTCCGCTAAGTACACTTCATAGAGAACTCTTATATTACCTGGGATTGTCCGTCACCCAGATACCTCCAAATGCCGGGAGGGTCTTCATAGCGATGGAAATCCTCTATGGAGCAATGACGGACGGACGTAGGAGGTTGACAGTGCGTAAATTCCTTCATTGCTACCGTCCGGATGAGATCGATAGATCAAGGGGGATGTACAGTTTTGCTTGTAGAAGCCCTTTGTTAAAGGTCATCTTTGAGACTCCCGACTCAAATAGAGACTGGAAGAGTCGTTACTTTTTTCTAGAGGGTAACACATGGATGAACCGTCCTGGGGAGACGGAGTACCTGCCTGTTAACACAACTTGGGGAGTTATACACCCTTCACGTATGTACCCGTCTGAATGTTATAATTCTTTCCTAACCGTCTATTATAATTTCTATAACCGTCTATTTTTTTTGCGGGTAGACGGCGTCCACAAGTTAGTGTTGAGGAATTTGGTTTCCTTGAAAAGATTTTCAAAAGACTAAGTCGGAAGAAAGGACCTGGGCCAAGTTAGTGAATCCAAAAACAATACACTGGTATTGTGACGGTCTAGAACCTACCCGTGAGGCCATTATATACGACTAAAGAGTCCATAGACATAAGTCCGTCAACTTTTACTTTTTTGAAATTAGTCTTCAACTTGAGTAAATATCTTCATCTGTCCTGTATTGCAGAAATGGACGACGCAAAAAGAAGGGCAATGATAAAATTGCTAGCCGTCGAACAAAAGAAGACGGGCGAAGTTGTGGTTCCCAAGGGGTTGGGGTCGTTGGCGAAGAGGAAGCAGCCGCCCAAGTCCGACCGTCCACACAAGCAGCAGAAGGTTCCATTGGAACCCGTTGTGGGCTTAATGGCCGAGGGAGCGAAGATGGTCACCCAAGCAAAACATGGATCTGGCAAGGGCTTAATGCGGGCCCCTTCCGTCAGCCAGGAGAAGCCTCCTCCCCTTCTCCGATACGACTCGAAGTTTGCGTTGGAGAAACTTTCGTCGATAATTTCCACGGAGGATTACGAGGATTTGGGGAATCATTTGACGGAGGCAATGGGGGAGACGGGTTTGTTCGCCGTTGCACGGGTAATTTTTTATCTCACAATATGTGTCTGTCCACTTTTCTTAGCCTTCATTTTAACACTCTTTTAACTTGTTTATTTCAGTCCTTGGTTATGATGAAGGGCTTGATGGACCGCCGCCTAAACCGTGAGGCGGCTCTGGAACATGTACGGGCAAAAGTCGAGCAGACGGAGGAGGAGCTTGGTCAACTTCATAAGTGGAAGTCCACAATGGAGAAGAAGTTCGACCTGTCTAAGAAGACGAGGAAAGAGCTTGAACAGAGGACTGAGGAAGCTGGGAAAGCCTTGAAGGGTAAAGACGAGGAGATAAAGGATTTGAAGAAAAAACTTCGTCAAGCCAAGGAGGATCTTTGTCGGTGAGTATCGCGACTCTAAGGCTTTGTTGAAGGAGCTGGGGGAATCGTTCCTTCAAGGCTTCGACGATGCACTCCGTCAGTTTAAAAAGGCCTACCCCGATCTGGACGTGTCCATGATAACCGTCGATGATCAAGATCAAACATCGCTCTCGCTTCGTCACCTCGTAAAATACGAACGACCTTTTTGGTGAATACGCTGTTCAGGGCGACGAAGAATCTGTCCCGTCGAAGGATGCCCAAGTTCTTGAGCCAAAGAAAGTAGATTAATTTCCTTGTAATTTATTTTAAGAACAATCCGTCCTCTTTTTTATTGTATTAAACACTTGCCTTCCGGGCTTTTTATTGGCTTATTAATGTTATACTTTTTATGCTTTCTATTGTTGTTTGGAACTCGTTTAAAAGTCCGTCCTCCTCCTGAAGGAGGGATTTTTAAGAAAATATTCGTTTATCCGTTATACTCCGTCCACATTGCGGACTTATTATTTTTAGTGTTGATTGATCCGTCCATTTGGATGATCCATTGTCCGGCCACGTGGATGGTCCATCAACGTTTGAATCCCGTTATCTGTCCATTTTTGGACTTATAATTTTGTTTTCTGTTTTGGGTGATCCGTCCATTTTCTGGACAGATTTTGCATCAGCTTAGCGATTCGTCCATTTTTAGGGACGTTTCTATTAACTTAGTGATCCGTCCAAAATGTGGACTTGTAATTTTATTCACCTCTTTGGTGATCCGTCTACTGTGTGGACAGTTTTATATCATGTTAATGATCCGTCCACTTTGTGGACTAGTAATCATATTCACCATTTTGATGATTCGTCCACTTTGTGGAGAAAGTAAATTATAACACCGTTTAGGTGATCCGTCCACTTTGTGGATAGTTCTTTCACGCTGTTGGTGATCCGTTCACTATGTGGACTTGAGTTGAATTCGTCCATTTTGGACTTCCAATCGTCATCCTTGTGGGATGGTCCGTCTATTTTATGGACATTCATCCATTTTGGATTACACTCGTCACCCTAGTAGGGCGATTTGTCCACTTTGAGGACTTTCTCTCGTATTCGTCCTGTTCGGACTATATTCGTCACCCCTATGGGGCGATCCGTCCATCTTGTGGACTTATTTCGTCTGTCCCTTTTGGACTTTAAGTCGTCATCCACGTAGGATGATCCTTCCATTTATGGTCGTGTTTTATGTCCGTCCATTTTGGACCGCATTCGTCACCTTTGTAGGGGGGTCTGTCCACTTTGTGGACTTACTTTTGTATGTGTCCCTATGGGACTTCAAGTGGTCACCCTCGTAGGATGATCCGTCCATCTTGTGGTCATGTTTCATGTCCGTCCATTTTGGACTACATTCGTCACCTTTGTAGGGTGATCCGTCCACTTTGTGGACTTGCTTTTGTATGTGTCCCTGTGGGACTTCATGTGGTCAGCCTCGTAGGATGATCCATCTATCTTTTGGATTATAATAATAACAAATTCATGTAGAAAATCAAAATTGTATCTGATTATTACTCTAAATAGAGATGCGTAAGGGAAAAGTGCCTCGCCCCTCGGGCTTTAAAAAGGCACTACTAGATTGTAGCAAAAAATAGTTGAAGAAAAACTAATAACTAAAAAACTTAAAATAAACTAGTCACCGTGTTACTATTATCGGTAGTACTTCCTCAAGTGCTCGGCATTCCATGGATGTGGCGGCTTCGCTCCGTCTGTTGTCTCCAGGTGGTATGTTCCTTTCCTTTTCCATGACGTAACTCGATAAGGTCCTTCCCAGTTGGGGGCGAGTTTTCCCTGTGTAGGGTCTCTAGTTGCACCCATGACCTTCCCGAGTACGAGGTCTCCTACTTGGAAGTCTCTGTGTCGGACCCGGGAGTTGTACTGTCTAGCCATGCGATCCTGGTATCTAGCGATCCTTTGCTCGACCGCCGACCTAACCTCATCTAACAGGTCCAGCTGTAGCCTCATAGTTTCGTCATTCCCGCTCTCGTCATGGTTGTGAACCCCGTAACTCGTGAGCCCAACTTCTGCCGGGATGACCGCCTCGCTCCCGTATGTTAGTCGGAATGGCGTCTCTCCTGTTGGGGTCCTTGCCGTTGTCCTGTATGCCCATAGTATACTCGGCAATTCTTCGGGCCATATGCTCTTTGCCCCCTCGAGCCGAGTCTTGATAATCTTTAGCAGTGATCGGTTCGTGACTTCAACCCGGCCATTAGCCCGAGGATGGGCAGGTGATGAGTAGTGGTTTTTTATTCCTAGCTGTGAGCAAAAATCCCGGAAGTAGCCGTTGTCGAACTACCTCCCGTTATCCGAGACAAGGACTCTAGGAATACCAAACCCGCATATGATGCACCTCCAGACAAAACTTCTAATGTTCTTCTCTGTAATGGTGGCCAAGGCTTCCGCTTCTACCCATTTTATGAAGTAGTCAATACCTACTACCAAGAACTTCACCGCTTTACCGCCGTTGGGAAAGGTCCCATGATATCTAGTCCCCATTGAGCGAACGGCCATGGAGCCGTCATAGGGGTTAGCTCCTCGGCTGGTCGTCCGATAACATTGCTGAATCTCTGGCATTTGTCGCAACTTTTAACGTAAGACTCGACATCCTTCTGCATGGTTGGCTAGTAATACCCATCTCGTACCAGTTTGTGCACCAACGACCTCGATCCAGAATGGTTCCCGCATATCCCTTCGTGTACTTCCCTCATTACGTAGTCCGCCTCTTCGGCACCCAGGCATCTCAGATATGGACGAGAAAAGCCTCTCCTGTACAGGATGTCTTTTATCAAGACGAACCTTGCCGCCTGGACCTTTAGCTTTCTTGCGGCTTCCTTCTCATCCGGCAAGAACCCGTCCTTCAAGTACATTACCCGGTGTTATCATATGTTCTGCTGAAGCGGTTTTGGCTAGCCGATCGGCGAGTTCATTTTTCTCCCTAGGGATTTGGATGACATTAGCTTCTAGCCCGTCGATTCTTGCCCTTACTTGATCAAGATATCTCTTCATCCTTTCACCCTTGCATTCATAATCTCCATTTATTTGATTGGTCACGACACGAGAGTTGCGAAGTAAACGACTACGCTCTCGGCTCCAGCGGCTTTGGCTAGGTCGAGTCCCGCCAACACCGCTTCGTATTCCGCTTCATTGTTAGTGGTGGGGAAGTCGAGACGGACCATACATTCAATCTTGTCTCCTTCGGTGACAAGAATACGATCCGGCCCCTCCGGCTCGCCGATTGGATGATCCATCGGTATATATGCTCCACCGAGGGGACCCTTCTGCCACCTTGTCTTCGTCACGAGTAAATTCTGCTATGAAGTCGGCTACGACCTGTCCTTTAATGGCTGCCCGTGGACGGTACTTAATGTCAAACTCGCTTAATTCTATCGCCCATAGCGTCGGTCGACCAGCGACTTGAGGATTACTTAATGCCCTTCGCAAGGGTTTGTTGGTAATTACGTTCACAGTATGGGCTTGAAAGTAGGGCTTGAGCTTGCGAGCCTCCTTGACTAATGCAAAAGTGAGTTTCTCCATAGGTGGGTATCTTTCCTCAAGATCATGGAGTGCCCATTTGGCGTAGTATACGGGCTTCCTCGTGCCCTCTCCTCTTCTTTAATTAAGGCTGCTACTTGACTACGACGGGGGAGACAGCCAAGTAGAGGAAGAGTTCTTCACCTTGTTGCGAGGGACTCAGTAGGGGTGGTGAAGATAGATATGCTTTCAACTCATCGAATGCTCACTGACACTCGTCCGTCCACTCGAAAGACTTCTTTAACGTGCGAAAGAAGGGCAAACACTTGTTCGTGGCTCTCGACACAAATCTATTTAACGCCGCTATCTTGCCGTTAAGGCTTTGTACTTCCTTCACATTTCGCAGGGGGGCCATCTCTATTATGGCTCGGATCTTGTTCGGGTTAGCCTCAATCCTCCTTTGAGATACCATGAATCCTAGGAATTTTCCCGCCGTTACGCCGAATGCGCACTTTTCCGGATTGAGCTTCATGTTATAGGATCGAAGCGTACCAAATGTTTCCCTAAGATCTTCCAGGTGGTCTTCCTCCTTCCGACTCTTCACTAGCATGTCATCGACATAGACCTGGACATTCCTCCCAATTTGCTGCGCGAACATCTTGTTCATCAGTCTTTGGTATGTTGCCCCCGCATTCTTTAGGCCGAATGGCATTACTTTGTAATAGAAGAGTCCTTGACTGGTCACGAATGAAGTCTTCTCCTGATCGGCCTCGTGCATGCAGATCTGGTTATAACCCGAGAAAGCGTCCATGAAGCTTAGTAACTAGTATTGAGCCGTCGAGTCTACTAGGACGTCGACCCTTGGAAGGGGATAGCTATCTTTGGGACACGCTTTGTTAAGATCGGTGAAGTCCACGCACGTCCGCCACTTGTCGCTCGCTTTTTTCACCATTACTACATTCGCCAGCCAATCGGGATAGTAGACTTCCCTAATGAAGCTTGCCTCTTGGAGTTTGCGGACCTCTTCCGCTATTGCTTGGTCTCATTCTGGGGCGAACACTCTCTTCTTCTGTTGGACGGGTGGAAAGGAAGGCAATACATTCAACTTATGTACCATGACCGAGGGATTAATTCCTGGCATATCGTCATGACTCCAAGCGAACACATCCCGATTGCTCCTCAAGAAAGTTATGAGCTCTTGACGGATTGCGGATTTGGCAAGCGTTCCGATCTTGGTTGTTCTGTCCGGATTGGAACTGCCGAGAGTTATCTCCTCTAGCTTCTCTGTTGGTTCTGCCACGGTTAGGTGCTCTTTTATGTTCAAGGCCTGGATTTGGTCTTCCATCTCCATCATAGCTACGTAGCATTCCCGTGCGGCTACTTGACTTCTGCGTAGCTCTCCTACCCCATACTCCGTTGGAAACTTGATCATTAGGTGGTAAGTTGATGTTACCACCTTCCACGAGTTGAGCGTAGGTCGTCCAAGGATAGCATTGTAGGCGGACAAGCAATCGACCACCAAGAATGTCAC
Source organism: Quercus dentata (assembly GCA_028216015.1). NCBI lineage: Eukaryota > Viridiplantae > Streptophyta > Magnoliopsida > Fagales > Fagaceae > Quercus > Quercus dentata. The sequence continues at coordinate 10,162,699 of CP116455.1, forward strand.
GTCCCTGGTGATTTGTTGGGGGTAATCTCCTACCGTCACCGATAACGTGACCGTGCCCAAAGGGAATACCCGGCTCCCTCCGAAACCAACGAGCGGGGCGTTTGTCGGTATTAATTGCTCCTTGTCAATCCTCATTTTCTGCAACGCCGGATAGTACAAGATATCGGCCGAGCTGCCGTTGTCGACCAACACCCGGTGCATGTTATAGTCTCCTACCCGCATGCCGACGACGAGGGCATCATCGTGTGGATGGTGTAGGCGCCGTGCATCCTCTTCTGAGAACCCGATAATGGGGCCTTCCCTCCTTGCTATCTTTGGCACGGTGCCCGTCAATCGGACATTCTGTACCATCCGGAGGTATGTTTTGCGAGCCTTTTTTGATGACCCCGCATTGTTGTTCCTCCGATTATCATCCTTATGTCCCCTAATGGGGGTTTTGATCGCTCATTTTCTCGGCGGGGGTGTTGTTCTTGTGGAGGTTGATCCGTTCTCTCCTTGTCGACGAACTTCTGCAGCTTTCCTTGTCGGATAAGGGCTTTAATTTGCTGCTTCAAGTCGTAGAAATCGGCTGTGTCGTGACCATGGTCACGGTGGAAGCGGCAATATCTGTCTCTGGATCGTTTGTTAGGATCACTCTTGAGCTTTCCCGGAAACGTCGGGGCCCCTTCGCCCTTAATCTGCATTAGGACTTGGTCTATCGGAGCGGTTAATGGGGTGAAACTTGTGAACCTTCCACCCATGGGTTTTGGACGTCTCTCCTCCCTTCGGTCTCCCATCCTGCCTTTCTTCCGCCCCTGGTCCTGTCTGGGGTCTTCTTGTCTGTCTCTTTTCTTGGGTCTATCTTCTCGGGCTAATAGCGCGTCTTCAGCGTTCATATATTTGGTGGCCCTGTAAAGCACCTCTAACATGGTCTTTGGGTCGTTTTTGTATAGGGAGAACAAAAACTTACCCCCCTTTAGCCCATTCATGAATGTCGCTATCGTATCTTGTCGTCGGCTTCGTCGATCGAGAGTGCTTCTTTGTTGAAGCGTGATATGTAGGCCCTTAACGTCTCCTCCTCTCGCTGCTTGATATTCATTAAACAAGCCGTGGACTTCTTATACCGATGTCCTCCAATGAAGTGCGTAGTAAATTGAGCGCTTAGCTCCTTGAAGATGCTGATGGAGTTGGGTGCTAGTCGGCTGAACCAAATCTTTGTTGCGCCCTTTAGGGTTGTAGGAAAGGTCCTACACATAATCGCGTCCGCCACTCTCTGAAGGTGCATCAGGGTCTTGAAGGTCTCTAGGTGATCTAGAGGGTCCTTGACTCCGTCATAACTATCCATATTTGGCATGCGGAACTTACTCGACAGGGGGAAGGAGTTGACGGTTGTCATAAATGGCGAGTCGATCCGGTTGACAAGGTCATCAAGATCACCGGACACTCGCCCCTTGAGAGCGTTCATCATCACTTCCATCTGTTCCTTCATCGCCTGCATCTTCGCGATGATGGGTGGTGGAGCCGTATCTATCGGGGAAGGAATGCTAGTGTCCCGCCGCACCGGTCCTTTCGGGCGTTGCTCTCCTGTGGTCCTTCGTGATTCCTCCTTTTCAGCCTGGTCCCTTCTTGATCCGCTCCTTGGTTATTGACCGCATTTTTTCTGGTTCAGCCTACTCTTCTAGGTCGTGGTTTTGTTTGGTGAGGCACTCCACTACTGTGGCGAGCGTCCCGACCTGTCTCTCAAGAGCGATCATAGGGGGTTCTTCTTCTTGAACGTCGTTAGTGGTTGCCATTGAGCGAGTGAGTACCATGTAACTCTTTTGTCTAGGAAGCGATAATGTGCTACGGTTCCCACAGACGACGCCAATCGATGATGCTGAAAATATCACCAATAGGTCACACAGCACTCACGACTCGAAGCGAACCCGCACAACAAAAACAATCGAAAGAAAACCTTTAGTAAGCACCGGTGTGGTGCCGGCCAAACACTCTCCGAAGGTCAAGTTAGAATTCTTCTCACAACTCTAGAGTGTTAGAGAGGGTAAATTATGCGTACCTTTATTCGCGAGGGTATTAGGGCTTTTATAGTAGTAGAGAGTCGCCTTTTCCTTCTTGGTGTCCAAGTCTTTTCCATATGGGACTCTACTTCTAACAATCCCAAGCGTGATGGACAAGTATTTCCTTGTAGAGTGGATTTTTCACTAAGGCGGATCTTCTAGAATTCTCTTTTATGTGAACATCCCGATCTTCCTAGGGTTCCCTCGGATTCCAAGCGTGTATACCAAGTATTTTAAGTGACGCTAAGTCCTCGGCCCATGCTTAATATTGACCCATGAATCCGAATCCGCCAGGCTCAATGTTCGGTGATTTCTTACCCTATCAATAAGCTTTTGACGAAGTCATTTTCAATCAAAGACACATATTCGGCTTTCATGAGCACATCCTCAACACCAACAGGATACTCGTCAAATCCAATGATTTCCAAATACCGATGAATTTCTTCAGGAAAACAATGAGTTTGGAAGTAGATTTTTCTGAAGCTCCGGTCAACTCTATGCCAACAAATATCTCTACTTTTGTCTTCCTTATTTTCTTTGCAGGAAGTTTTGTCTTCCTTCTTTTCTTTGTTAGAAGTTTTGTCTTCCTTCTTTTCTTGTCCTGTAGCTTTGTCTTCCTTCCTGAAGTTTTGTATTCCTTCTTTTCTTGTCCTGAAGCTTTGTCTTCCTTCTTTTCTTGGCTCGAAGCTTTGCCATCCTTATTTTCTGGGCTCGAAACTTTGTTTTGCTTCTTTTCTTGGATGGAACCTTTGTCTTTCTTCTTTTCTTTCCTAGAATCTTTCCCTTCCTTCGTAAGGGCACAAACAGAATTTCTTTTCTTCTTTTCTTGAAATTCTTTGAAACATGTCTTCCATAACTCAGAATTTTTCGACAAATATTGGAAAAATTCAGTGCCACTCAATGACATGCAAGGCCTCTTTTCATTGAACTTGAAGGTGCCACAATGATCCCAGTTTAGCTCCTCTGGTAAGTTCTTTATCTTCTCCCAATCAAGTGTTTGAAGATCCTTTAAGTCTGGTAAATCAAGGTGCTTCAAATGAGTCAACTCTGAGATCCAATAGGGGAATTTTTTGACCCCAGTCTCTTGTAAATCAAGAGACTCCAAATCTTTAAATGACTTCAGATCTGGTAGTTGCTGTAATTTTGTACAACCTCTTTACTTTAGATCACGGAGATTGGTGAGATTCTCAAGTGATGGTAAAGATTGAATATCTGTCTTTGAAAGATCAAAAGCATTAGCCTTGTATACGTTTCCAAACTTGGAACAGTATCTGAAAGTTGACAACCTCCAAGGCAAAGCTCGGTAAGGTTGGTGAGGCTGGTGAGGTTGGACATTAGAGGTATCTTAATCTTAAGTTTTGTTCCTGATAGGTTGAGCAGCCTAAGGTGGACCATATTCTCCAAGAATTTTGCTTCAACTTCTTTCAAAGGCTCTACCAAAGGTTCTTCAGAAGATCCAGTGGATTTCTTTTCTGTTTCTTTTACTGATAATTTAGCTTCAGTTTCTTTCGAAGGTTGTCTAGAGGACTCAGAGGATTTCTTTTCTGTTTCTTTTGCTGGTGATTTAGCAGCTTCAGTTTCTTTCAAATGCTCTGCCGAAGGTTCTCCAGAAGACTCAGAGGGTTTCTTTTCTGTTTCTTTTACTGGTGCCGAAGGTTCTCCGGAAGACTCAGAAGGTTTCTTTTCTGTTTCTTTTACTGGCGCCGAAGGTTCTCCGGAAGACTCAGAAGGTTTCTTTTCTGTTTCTTTTACAGGTGATTTAGCCTCAGTTTCTTTCGAAGGCTCTGCCAAAGGTTCTCCAGAAGACTCGGAAGGTTTCTTTTCCATTTCTTTTACTGGTGATTTAGCCTCAGTTTCTTTCAAAGGCTCTGTCGAAGGTCCAGAGGAATCAGAAGGTTTCTTTTCCGTTTCTTTTACCGGTGACTTAGCCTTAGTTTCTTTCGAAGGCTCTGCCAAAGGTTCTCCAGAAGATTGAGGGGATTTATTTTCTGTTTCTTTTACTGATAGATCAAGCTCCTCCAATTGTATAAGGGCATCCAAGGACGGCAACTCAGACAAGTGTACACAATTTTGTAGCAAAAGTTGGCGAAGCTTCTCGAGTTTGGCTATAGAGGGTAGACTTGTAATTTGGGTGTTTGAGAAGTTGAGATAGCAGAGTTTAGTCAAATGGTCAAAGGATCCGTCTTCGAATTTAACCAAACTAGAGGCATTAGAAAGTTCAAGTTTCTCAAGTCTAATAAGCCTTCCCGTTTTTGGCAATTTTTTCAATGGGCAATTACTTAGAAGGAGCTGACGAAGGTTCTCAAGATTGGAAATGGATGATGGCAGTTCTTCAATTTTAGTGTTTGAGAGGTTGAGACTACGAAGACACTTCATCCCTACAAAGGTATTTTCTGGGATTTTGACCAAATTAGAGACACCAGAAAGATCAAACGACTCAAGAGTAGAAAGGTTTGTAAAACTGGAAGGTAAACTATCAATTCCAGATTCAGATAAATCAAGGACTTTGAGGCCACCTTTGTTTTTAAAGGAATCATTATGATGGATTTGCTTCAGTGTAGTAGAACCAGAAAGACCCAGATTATGGAGAGAAGCTAACGAATCAAATTTGGACAATCTGGTTATGGATTTGCAGATTTTTAATATGAGCCGGGTGAGTGTTTTAAGTTCTTTCAGAATGGGCAAATGGTTGATTTGGGTTTGGGAAAGGTCAAGCATTTGAAGTTTCTCAAGATTTAAGCATTTATCTGTAATTTTTTTCAAAGAAGTAGAACCAGAAAGGTCAAGGACCTCAAGGTTGGCAAGTTTTGGTTTGGTGGTATTTCCTTAAGTTTTTGGTTTGGTGGTATTTCTTTTAGGTATGGTAGTGTTTTCAATTCAGAACACTCTTTAAGGATGAGACGACGTAGTTTAGTTAGCTTGGAAAGTGAAGAAGGCAGTGATTGAAACGGGACTGCAGAGAGGTTGAGGCTTTCAAGTTGTTTCATCTTCAGGAAAAAATCATCTGGAATATTCTTCAAGGAGCTAGCACCAGATATTTCCAGAACGATTAAATCTTCATGGTTTTTGATTTGATCAATTTTATCCAATTGATCACAGCCCCTGAGCACAAGCAAGCGAAGATTAGTATATTCAGACAAAAACCTGGGAAGTGACGTGAATCTGGGATTGAAAATTGCAAGAACTTGGAGATTCTTCATGGGCTGAAGAAACATTGTGTCAAGGACTTCCCCGGAGAAAAGACGTCCATCTATCAGTAGTGTTGAAACTTTGTTCCAACTTTTAGGACCGTATGGTGTTTTTATCATGCCTTCCCCTGGTGCAACTCGCCCAATGCCTAGCTCCTTTCCAAACTCAAGAATACTAGCCAATCCCAGTCTCGATATCCCACGACCATGGCAATGATCATCAGGAACACAAGCCAATCCCATGTTCTTTAATATGATTTAAGGCTTCTGCTATCATAAGGATCATAGCTGGCAGACCCTCGCTCTTTCTAGCAATTTTTGTAGACAAATTTTCAGACTCTGGCAGACCCTTGCTCCTTGCAGCAATTTCTTCAGATATTGTTCCAAAATCTGGATGGCGTGAAACATTTTCCTTGACTTTCGAATTCAATAGTAACAAAGAATCATGCTCGGACAAGGGTTCAATCTTAAAAACTTTCTTGTTGCTCCCAGTCTCAGGCTCAGTCACTTCTCTACTTGTAGTGATTAATAACTTAAACACTACTTTATCATTTCGAAAAAGCAGCAGAATTTCTTTTAAGTAGTTCATTATTTCATTTTCTTTCATCTCTTCAGGAAAACCATCTAGAATTACTAGACACATCCCTAGACACGTCTCTCTTTTTTCATTTTCTTTTGCTGAATCTCTCTTCTTTCATTTTCAAGTATGATATTCAGTCTTTCTGGTATTTTTTATATCATTTTCAATTTTTTTGATATTTTTGATATTATTTTCTCTTTCTCGTTTTCTTTCTCTTTCTCTGGTATTTCAGATTTCACTTTTTCTTTTTCTTTCTCTGATTTCATTTTCTCAAGCAGGGCAGATAAAAGTTGATTTTTCTCAAATATCTTTTTCTCAATCTCAGATTTCATTTTCTCAAGCTGCACAGAAGATAAACGTTCATTTTTCTCAAATATCATTTTCTCAAGATCATCAAATCCAATTTCCTCAATCTCAGCAGGTAAACGTTTCTTTTTCTCAAGCTCATCAGATCTCATTTTCTCAAGCACAACAGTCATTTCAATCCTCACTTCCTGAAGCATATCAAATCTCAGTTTCTCAAATCTCAGTTTCTGAAGCATATCAAATCTCAGTTTCTCAAGCTCATCGGATCTCATCTTAGTAAGCTTCTCAGATATTTTCTCCATCAGGCTCCACTCCGTCGCCTCCTTTTCGTCATCTTTGGGTTTGTCTATGCCCATCTTCTTGTCAAATTTTATTTAGTTATTTTTTTATAGTTGATTTGGACGGATTGAGCTGGGTGCTGAATGGGTTTTGGTCTGAAACCTCTTGTTGTTCTTTGATTGAGAGAGAATGTGGAAGATGGGGGAGATTGAAGAGGAGACTGAGAGAGACAAATGGCAGAGACACATGGAGGCCATACTGATACAGATAATTTATATTTACAAAGTATTTTGTAAGAAAAATAACATTTTCCCCTCAAATTTCAATGTTTCTAATTATATTTTTATTCTAAAAAAAATATTATAAGCATATCCTATCAAAATATATGTGAAACGATGATATTTAAATAAATAAACAAAAAATATAAAAGGTTATAAATTAGTATAAAATGTTTATATGTATTAATGTAATTATGCATCTCCTAATTTTATTCATTTCTTATTAATCCAGTATGTTTTCAGCAAATGTTAGAAATAGTTTGTAAACTTATTGAGCACAGGATGATGTAAACTTTTTCTTAAGGCTTACATTAGACACTTTGATTTATAAGTACAATAAATTTCAATGATAATATTCCAAAGGAAATGCATGAAAGCGGTGTGATTAAAGCAATCCCAAATCAAATGATTCTAATTAAAACATTTTTAATCATGGGGTGTGACTAGAATATACTCAATACATACTCCAGTATATCTTTTCTTTTTCTTTTTTCTAGTTTATTATAACCATTTAAATATTATACAAAGATCCTATCAAAACAAATATATCTTATACAAAGAGATTATTTTTTAATTAAAAAAATAACTACTTTTAAAATAAATTTTATTTTGAGAATAATTATTTATAATTTTGTGATATTTATTCATTTTAAATTTAGTGTAATTTGATTCTATTCACAATAAATAACATACATATATATATATATATATATATAATTTTATACATTTATAATATTAAGGTAAACCACAAAAACCTACATCTCGTAAAGAATTATTTTTGACTATGCTATTTCAGAGAGAGAAAACTTGAAGAAGAAGAAGAAGAAGAAGAAGAAGAAGAAGAATAATGGCCAAAGACCATCACACCCACAGCTATACACTGCTGGGGATGGTTAATATTTGAATGCCTTTTTTTAAAAAAATAAAAATAAAAAGAGATTAATTAAAAGAATATTTTTAATTAGATTTTAATTTTAGTGAAAAAAAAATTAAATCTTATTTTCAAAATGATTTTTCAACACTAACATTTGATGGAACGTATTAGAGAGGTCAATTTAGTCATTTTTAAATAAGAACGGACCTAAAGTGTGGCCCAAGGAGGCCGGGCTCCCTTGACCCCAAAAAAAAAAAAAAAAATAGTAGGGAAATTGGGTATTAAAATCATGTTTGGGGTATTTGGGCCCCTCTCATCAAAGAACATATCAGCCCAGCCCCTGCCCAACAAGGAAAGATAAGCCGTTTAACCTAATTCCAAATTAAAAAAGAAAAAAGAAAAAGAGAGACTGAGAGACAGAGAGATAATCAAGCATCCACCTCCACCGGCCACCGGCCACTGACCCACTGACCACGCCGCCGGCCTCTCCAACATCCAATTTCAAGTATCTATTCTCTCTTCCAAAACCTAATACTTATATGATTTTTCTCTGATGCTCTTTCTCCACACCATACGTTTATAGTTTGTGTGAATATGTGATTGTGGTGTTTTTTTTTTTTTTGGCTGAGGACGATTGTGAATTGAATGTATTGAATAATTGACCTGTGAATTTTGTGATTGTGTTTGTAAGTCTAACTCTCAGGGACTGTTTGGATTGAGGGGGAAGGATGGGAGCATAGTAGAGTAGGAGTTGCAAAAAATATAAAATAATGTTTATTTGTTTGACTGTTTGACTGTTTGTCGGTAGTGGGGGCAACAATAGGAACATGCACAAACAGACCAACAGACGGGAGTGATTCAGGAAAAAAAAAAAAAAAAAAATCCTAAAGTTAGGAAAAGTGTGCTAGTAGCGCATTATAAATTCATAATGTTGTTTTTTGGCGTCTATATATGAATTTTGTGAATGACGGTTTGCTTGGCTTTTGGATTAGGTCCGTTTAGGATTTAAGAAGTTTGGGTATTGCTAGTTAATTTTTTCTTTTCAAATATGCATGTTTTTAATCTGTTTTTGATATTATCAATGGCATGGTAGTGTGAGTTTAGAATGCTCAAAAAAATTCATAATGTTGGTAGTGGGTAAGTAAGGGTGTGTTTGGGACGTGGGTGAGTTACAAAGATAAAAAGACAAATAAATAATATAATAAAAATGTCATAACTTTTTTTTCTTATACTTCAACTCCCTTAACTTGAAATCCTAGCTCCATCCTTGTTCTCAAAACATGGATGTCTATTTGCAACTGTCACGAATTTGAGGAGTTCTTTTTACATGTTGAGCTTTTTCATATTATAATATGGTTTTCACAATTGTGTCCTCACCTCGTTATTCTTTCTAACATGTTAGAAATTTTTATTAAATTGGTTTTATTTAGAAATTTTCTACACTTTTCATACTTGAATTAAACATGTGTAGTCTTAGTCAAAGGAACCAACTATTTGAATGAGATATTAGTTATTGAACAATGATATCATATATGTGATTTGATTTGAACCAATGTGCATATCGTTAGTATAGAAACTAGTTTCTTCTATAACTTAACACTATGACTTCGAGGTTGATAAAATATACAGTTGGAAAATCTAGTGTGACGGTCGAGAAATGTAGAAATGGTTATTTCACTATAAGGGACAGTTGGATCCTTTGAAAGGGGATTCACTAAATAAGGTTTTGTAAAACACTACTCATGAAGCTATATATCTTCTATTGTTTTGTGTTTTGTTATTGCACTTACATTGGCTGCCATATTTGTGGTGGACTTGATGGTTGTTTGTAATTTCTTATTTGTTCATAACTGGAGACATCTACTTCAAAAATAAAAGTAGCTTAAACACATCTATCTTTCATCATTAATTTATTTAATAGGAGATTTAAAATATGTGTTTGTAAAAATAATATTTCGTTATGGTACTCTCTATTTTATATTGAATAAACATATGAAGTACTCTAAGCCCTCGTTTGAGAGAAGGGAATTGAATAAAATGAAAAGAAATGAAGAGAATAATTTATTCCCTTGTTTAGGAGTTTTAATGGAGGGAATGAAAAATCTATTCCTTTATTTAAGAGTTTAAGTAAGAGGGAATGGAATGGGTAAAAGAGAACACTCATTCCTTTCTATTCCCTTAAAATCTCAAATTTTCATTCCTCGAAATTGGAATGAATTAGAGAGAATGAAATTAGATTTAATGACTATTTTTACTAACATTCCCATAATACCCTATATATATTCAATCTTTTATTTTAAAATATGGGTCTAATAGTAGTATTTTAATAAAATGATTTCATTCTTTTTCCTAAATGTTACTCCCAAACAAGGTTACTTACATTCCATTCATTTTCTTTCATTTCCATTAATTTATTTTAAAACTTCCAAATATGACTACTTAATTCCATTTATTTCCTTCGCTTAAATACATTTATTCCTAAATGCAGAAACATTTAGTGGCTATTTGCCCATTATTTCACTATAAGGTATAGTTGGATAATTTGAAAGGATATTCACTTAATAAAGGATTGTAAGACACTATTCATGAGGCTATCTCTTCTATTGTTTTGAGTTTTGTTATTGCATTTACATTAGTTGATGCAGATTTAAATCTACAATTTAATTTTTGTAATTCATTAATTTTGGTATTTTTATATAATTTTTGTTATTTTAGGTTTAGGGTATTTATTTCCTTATTTTTAGGTGATTTTAATGTTTTTTAAATCAAATATGGTTTCTATTATGGTTAGATATTAATTAGAAGTTATTTTAGAATATATTTTCTTGTCTGTCAAGTTTTACTTAACCCTTTAAATAGGCCTCTAAGTTTGTCAATATTTTTCCAGTATTATTGATATTAATAAAAATTCAAACTTTTGTCTATTGTTTCTTTAGTAAATTCTAGAACCCTTTCTCATTGTGAATTTAAGGAATCCTCATAGATTTGGGGTTATTTTTAGAAGCAAAAATGTTTTGTTTCTTGTTTTTTTAAAAGTAGACATTTTGCTTCTTGATGCTTTCGCATCCCACATCATTAGTTGCCATATTTGTAGTGATGAAGTTTAAGGTTTGTGATTTTTTCTAGTCCATAACTAAAGGCATATACTTTAACAAAAATTAAAAAAATTAAAAAAAAAAAAAAAACACTTAAAACATCCATCCAAAGTCTTTAATTTATTTAATAGGAGATTTGAATTAAATATAGGTTTATAAGAATTATATTTTGCTATATTACTCTCTCCCTGTTTTGTATTGTATTGAATAAATATATGATGTATTCTTTTTTTAATGAATGAAAAATGGGTAGAGGGGGGCGACCTGAGTTGGCATCTTCCACTTGGATGTGATCATAGTGACAATCACCGCTAGGCCAAGGCCCGTGAGAGTAGGGGATCCGGATAAGTTAAAGCTGTGTACTCAACCTTCATCGAGGACGCTAGTGAGTATGAGTTGAAAGTATAAAGTTATTTCCCAAGCGCTTCCCATTGCGGGATTCGAACCTAGGACCTCAACCTCTCAAACCCTTAAGAATGAGCGCATGACCACGAAATCAACCACCAATGGTGATAATATATGATATATTCTATTTTCGGTGCAAATGTGTTGTATTATGTATTTTACTTGTAAGTTGTAATGCACTTATTCAGTTACTCAACCGTTAATTTTAACAGAATCTTTCGATTTCCTAAAATATTTTGAGATCTAGCCGACATCGACAAATTCTACTCTACTATCTTCTATTCGCTCTACCCAAACCGGCCATAAGATTCAGGAATATTAGATAGTGGGGGACATTATGAGCACCTCTGTACGTGTGTGTGTTTCTAGTGTGTAACAAAGTTTAGTATAAGGGCCACTTTTTTTTTTTTTCTTTCTTTTTTATAGTATTTTTAGTTGGAGAATAATTCATGTGTCCTTGACTTGAACTTTTTACCTCTTTAAATTTTGTTAGTTTTCTATTTTTATGGTTTAGAATTATTTCTTGCACTAAACTTGGCCAAATTGTGGATTGAAGTTTCAAATAGTCGTGGATTAGAGCATTCGCATTCAAGATCTAAAAAATATTTAATTTTACTATTTCAAAAATACTTTCTTTATTATACCATACCATTTTATAATCCTATAAAAATAAAAATATCATTTTACAATATACCCAACATCTCAACTTTTATTTTACCATTCAACACATTAAAATAATATATCTACATAATAAAATAATATAACCCAATACCCAAATAAAACCCAAAACCCAATAAAATATTATTTTTTGAAAATATCATCTTGCTACAGTACCATATTATTTATAAGATGTTATTGTAGCACAATTGTAAAATTTTTTACAATTTGAGTTCGGGATAATGCACACTTTTATGGTTTTGGAGGTTATAAATTTATAATTTGGGTGCCAATGCTCTTAAAAGGAGGTGAAATGAGAATGTTCGTATTGAATCTAGGGTTTTTTTTTTTTTTTTTTCTTTCAAGTCCTTGCTTATTATAATTTTGGTTTTGGGTTGTCTTTTTCATAATTTTTGTTATATAATCTAGGTTTTGGTTTATTGGGGTTCTGGTTTCAATAGAACAACTATATGGAGGTTTCAAGAGATTTACTCAGGTTGTGTTTACCTCGAGTTAAGTTTAGCCAAGCTTGAGGATATTTTAGACTTTTTATATTTAGTTGAGGATATTCTAGACTTTGTATAATGGAATATTTCAACAATTTAACCAAGAGTAAATTACGAGTTTTGTCCCTAACATTTATCTTATGTGTCAATTTGGTCCCTATTATTTCAAATGTGTTAGTTCAGCCTTCTAATCTTTTATTATTGTCTCAAAATGGTCCTTATCTGTTAAGTGTTTGATAGAAAATATTGACATGGTTAATGATCAAATTTTTTTATAAAAAAAAAAGCTAAAATGCAAAGTGCACCTTCTAAGTTTAACTAAAATTAATTAGCGTTAATTTATCAAATTTTATCAAATTGTGTAATTTGGATGGAAGATGTTCCTCCCGATGTATTGTCTTGTTACCAAGCTGATTTAGCTGGTATTTCCTAATTTAATGCATCGCTATGTTGATTCTCAAAAAAAAAAAAAAAAAAAAAAAAGGTTTAACTAAAATTTTTTTAATTTTTTAATGTACTTTCATTCAATTGAGTCATCTAAATTTCAAAGTTATTCAATTTAATTCTTTTGTCCAATTTTGTTAAAAATATTGTCCTTAAGTATGAAATTAACTAAAGAAAAAAGATTTTTTGAAAAAAAAATTACATAATTTTTTTATTAATTTTATAGATTTTTTCCAAGTGAAAATAAAAATTTTAAGGACATTTTTTAAAACAAAATTGGATAGAATACCTGAATTGAATAAATTTGAAATTTAAAAAAAATTCAATTAAATAAAAACAAAATTAGAGGATGATATAATTTGCTTTTTAGAAAAAAAAAAAAAGATTTTGACCTGCCATGCCAGCATAAACTTATTAAAATAATATTAATAATAGTAATAAATGATAACTTAGAAACCTCACGTGCAAGCGTTGTACTTTGATCCATTGAGATAAGATAAGATCAAAATCCCTAAGTCGTTGTTCTTCGAGATCCAAGTAAGAAAGTTGTGGAGAAAGGTAAGGGAAATGAGGAAGATTCAACCTGCGCACTGTGCAGACCTCCATGAGTTATGTGGGCAATGTGGATAAGATTCAGGGATTTGATTTAAATTTCGCCAGGTGGTTGAAGAGGACGATTTTGGAGAGAGATATCATGGTGATGACATGGATGTGGAAGGGACTATAAATTTCATTTGATTTAAAGGTTGATTGAGATGGGAGCGATTTGTTTGATTGATGATATCTTTCCTGAGTTTCATTAGTCATTACAATAGATGCAGAGTCAGCAGAGATGTCCTGGTGAGAGTAGTGTCAAGTATGAGAAGACTTATGCTCAGTACTTGGATAATTTTTCTTCATTTAGAGAGAGTGGGGTTCTTGCACATCAACGGTGGTAACCGTATGACTTGGTTCCGATTTTACTTTAAAATTTTTGTTTTAGATAGGTTCTTGCTTATTCTTCACCGTGAAGAAAGAGATGAAAATGAAAATGGTTGAGGAGATATAGAAGAAGATATTGTCTGCATGCATAAACTATTTTACAATATTTTTACAAACTGTTATCATGGGTAACTTTTCAATTAACTTTCATCCAGGCTCACATTAACATTACTTTTTCATTTACCAATAATTACCGCCACATTAGTAGTTTGTAAAATTTTGTGTCTATAGTATTACTCTTTGAAAAAATAAAATTTTAATTATTTTTTAATGTTTATCTTGATGGCAGACCATACCCACCACTAATATTATTTTTTTACTTACCAATAATCATTAATCACACCAGCAGTTTATAAAATATTTTGTAAAAAAATTTGTGTCTCTCGTGATTACTTTTTGAAAAAAATAAAATTTTAATTATTTTTTAATGTTTATGCTGATGTGGCAGACTCTCTGGCATGAATATATATTTTTAAATTTTGGTCATCACTCATCAGTCACGTTAGCGTTTTGACATAGCATGCTAAATTTTACATTTGACTACAAAAGTAAAATAATAAAAGTTTAAATCATTTATATCCTAAACCAATCCCAAATACATTGAAATCTTTAAATTTTATTCTTAAAGCCATTCCTTTAGATTTGAAAAGGCCAAAGCAATACTAAAGCAGCCTATTTATCTTACTCTAATAGCATTCACAACAGCCTCCTCAAGCTAGTACTATATAAAATCAATGGTGAAATTTTATCAACAAAGCTTCAAGAATTTAAAATACCACATGCAATTAAAATTTCATTACTATATAACTTACAGTGATATTTTTTTTTTTTATCATGTATTTTATTATCCAATTTTGACGATATTAGTAAAATTATTATTTTTAATTTTTTATTTTTAATTGACTTGTGAATCTCAAGGATATACTCCCTTGGAATCCAAAAACTTTGATTTCTCATAAGGTGCCAACGGAGTCCTAGAAGTAACATCCGCCGATCCTTGATCGGCATCGTTTTTGGTTGAGACTAGGATAGTATCCGATCGTCTTTGAACCCTCAACTTTCGTTTTTGATTAATAAAAACATCTTTGGTTAGTTAGGTTTAGAATGGAGAGTACGTTGTCAAACCCAAACCCGATGAATCTTTTATATCCTAATCAGTCCCAAAAGAGTACATTGTCAAACCCAAACCCGATGAATCTTTTATATCCTAATCAGTCCCAAATGCTTTTAAATTTTAAAATTTTATCTTAAAGCCATTCCATTTAGATTTGAAAAGGCCAAAGCAATACCAAAGCAACCAATATATCTTACATTCTTACCATGAGTTTTTTTGTTTTTGAGGAGATATCTTACGAATGATGTGAGCTCGGTTATCTAAAAACCGAACATATAAATATTTAACCAAATCAATCTGTCTAAGGGTGAGTTTGGTTCAACTTTTTGTAAAAGTGCATAATGAAAAAGTGGAGTTTTCAAAAAGTGCATAATTGAAAAAGTGCATTTTCAAAAAGTTGAGTGTTTGGTAAAATCTGTTAAAAAGTGCTTTTGAAAAAAACTGAGTGTTTGGCTAGCACTTATAAAAGTGACAGTTTGAGGGATAAATTACCAAAAATGACAATGTATATATAAGAGCATCTCCAGCAGGTTAGACAAATTTTTGTGCTGTTTGGACAATCAACAGTGACATTTATCTTTTGCCTATCCACTTTTTTAATTTTTATTTTGTAATCAAATTTATTCTTTTTTAATATTTATTTTTCTTTTTCTATTCATTTTCAACAATTATATTTTTCAACAAAAAGTTTTACATCTACAATATTTTTTGCAATACTTTCACAAGAATCATAATGAATCTTATATGAAAAGTTGTTACTAGTTCTAATTTGAACTCATTACTCAAATCTTATTTTTACTCATCAATATTAGCTAATTACTTAAAATTTATTGTGAAAATATTATGGTCATATTTTGAAATTATGATTTCTAATACTTTTCCTTTTTTTTTTTCCTCCATACGTTACCTTTCCTTTTTTTTTTTTTTTTTTTTTTTTTTTTTTTCTCTTGTAATTTATCCACCACACACGTGTACACTATTTTGTCCTATTCTTCTCCTTTTTCCCACACCTCCACCTTCCAGAAGGCTCTCTCATTCTCTCATTCTTTCATTTTTCCTTTTTCCTTTTCCCTTTGTTTCCAGAAGGCTCTCTCAATTGCTTCTCTCTCTCTTTTTTTTTTTTTTTTTTTTTTTTTTTTTTTTCCACTTGATTTCCAAAAGATCTCCACTTCCGCTTCTTGACTTATATGAAGCAAATTGCTCATGGACTGAACTGAAAATTGAGAAGCCTCACGACTGAAGTGAACACCGTAGGTTCAGTCTTTCTTCGTCTTCATCTTCTTCTTCCTCTTCTTCTTTCTTTTCTGTCTTTCTATGTGTTTATGGTTGTTTGGCCGTGGGTTTGTGCTATTTGATTTCTGTATTTTTGGATTGTGGTTTGTGTTTTGGGTAATGATTTTAATCTTCGTCTTCATCTTCTTCTTCCTCTTCTTCTTATTTCTTTCTGCCTGTCTATGTGTATTTTTGGATTGTGGCCGTGGGTTTGTGTTTTGGCCGTGGGTTTGTGATGGGTATTTTCGTAATTTTAATTTTGCAACGGTAACCCACCGAAAACGCGCATTGCGCGTTTTCATTTATGGACCCCGAGAGTCCATAAAAATTTCGCGTTTCTCCTAATTTTTGGCTTATGCCCAAAACGCAACTTTTATCAAAAAGTTGCGTTTTGAGCTTAACCAAACGCATATTTTGGCTTGGCTTTTTTCAAAAAGCACTTTTTGGGTTCAAAATGCAGAAACAAACGGGCACTAAAGCACTTTTGCACAAAATCAAACCTTATCTATCATTTAATCCAAAAAGTAATCTAAGACAATAAATAGATGTGAAAATAATAATAATAATCAAAGAATAAAACTAGATGTGGCCCTATCAAAAAAAAAAAAAAAAAAAAAAAAACTAGGTGTGGCAATATCAGCATGGAGAAGAAGAGTTAGAATGGATCCGTACCCGGACTTGAAGCATTATCCTTGGGAAAGAGTTCCGTTATTTTGTTTCTCACGGTTTGATCAGCTTGCTCCGACTTTCTTTGTTTTGGAGATTGTTCTGACATTGTTTTTTCTGTAGATTGTTGGGACATTGTTTGTTTTGGAGATTGGTCCGACATTATTTAAATACCTATACCAAAAGAAAATGTATGAAACCCAAACGTTTCAAGACCCTGATGAGTTAAAAAATTAAAACCCAAACTTATCTTATATAGCTATTATTAGGATATTCATTAACAAATAAATTCTATCAATCAAGTGCACATCCCTTATAAAACAAAGAATGCATCCACGCAACACGTTTGTCATGTAATCCAAAACAACTTCATAATTCTCCCATTAAACAAAAAAAGCACTGTTTATTCAACCTACATGCTCACCATTATAATTGAGAGTGAGAGAGAGAAGTCAAAAAGGAAAAAACACAACGGAAATTTTATTGTTTGGGGGTCTAGAGGGGAGGAAAATGTTCGAGCTCTGGGGTTAGCAGCATGTTGTAATTATCTCTCAAAAAAATTAAAAAAAAAGATACCAAAAAAATAAAAATAGAACAAGAAGAAAAACAACGTGGGAGAAAAATAATAAAGAATAATAAAGGTGAGAGTTAAAATTTTTGAAACTTTTGATAACAAAATTTAGTAGTACCATTTACTATTTATACTTTAATTTAAAGACTTCAGAAATAAAAAGTTTCACATAAAATTTTAGTAATAGAATTTTAATTAAATTCATTAGTAGAATTATATTTTTAAGAATTAAGAAGTCTTAAGCACTCACGTGCACACATGTATATGTATAAGAGAATCATGTAAAAAGTAGTATACTAAGATTGTGTCCATGCCTTATCAAAAAAAAATTGTGTCCATGCAATGCTTGGTTTAATAAAAATTAGAAAACTAAAAAAAAAAATAATAATAAAAAAAAAATTCAGTAATATCATTGAAGTAGAACAACTATATAGACAGTAATAAAAATAAAAAATAAAATAAAATAACTTAAATTATGTGGTAAAAAACATGACGTAAAATTGAGTTTTTATCAAAACCAAAAATTATAGTACATTATTATGTTTATTTTAGATTTCTTAAAACTTTCATATTAATATTGTTAATTTGTAGAAACTTTTATAATAGAATTTTACTTAAAAGTTAAAACAAATTATACTAGTAATATTAATGTACTATTTGTGCCCTGCTTGGTAGAGATATAATATGACGTGTAGTACTTATGATCCTACTCTGCTCCTTCAAATTTTCTCAATATTAGAGAAGTTTTTTTTTAAAGGACAATATTAGAGAGGTTAAATAGGAACTTTGGGAAATTAATACTCTCTCTCTCTCTCTCTCTCTCTCTCTCTCTCTCTCAATAAAAGAAAAACATTGGAAAGATTCCTCGACCCTTCCCTTTTCTCTCTCCTCTGTTCAAACATCCATAATCTACAACTTTCGCAACACAGAAAAGTTGATAGCAATAAAAGCTGAAATGTACACATTATGTGTTTTGAGCTATACTAGCAATATTCAATAAAGAACGTAGAAATAAATACGGTGATAAGAAATAATTTAAACTCAAAAATAGCAACGACCATAAGGAAGAAAATGAAAACCTGGTAACTTGGCTGGGTTTGAGAGCACAATCACTTCAATCTCTCTCAAAGTAAAACAACTTGTGTGCTCCTTCTCTCTCCCGTCCTTTTATAATCTCCTAAACAGCATAAGAATAAAGTAAGGTGGAATCTTTGGACTTTATTCTATGAGAATTTTCCTCCAAGTACATATGGAAATTTGTAGATGTTAATGTGAATATTTTAGGAAGTAGACCTTTTTTTTTTTTTTTTTTGGTGGTATTATAATACATAAACACCCATGTTATACATAAACTATATGAAGACTACAGTAAATAGATATACTCAAAATTTGGTGACATGGTTTTTTTCATGTACTTGCTAAAAAATTCCCACAAGTGAGTTGTGACCAGATACATGAAGAATAAAACTAACAATTCAATAACAATAATATAAACAAAAGAAAAGATATTAAATGACTATTTCTTAATATATGTCTATTCAATCCTTTATGATCTATCAAAATCGAACTCAATATTATTTAAATTGTGAAAATCATATTATTTATTTTTTACAAATTTTGAAATAAAATTTCTTAACGTTAGAAAATATCTTTCATTTTATTGTGAAACCTAGATTTTTAAAATTCATAATTGAAAATACTTATTTTGTAATTACAATAGAACTAGAAGAATAAACACAACTATTTTATAAAGGTAATTGAGGAACTACAAAAGTTGAACGTCATGTCATATCTATTAATATCAATACTAGTGTGTAGCTATGTGCATATGCACGGATACAATTAAAATAATCACAATTATATGGTTTAAATTATACATTTTTTTAGAAGATGTGCATATTATACATGGTATTAGTTTACACTTTTTTAAAACCATACATTTCTAAATATGTGTAATAGTTTCTCATATTATATATATATATATATATATATATATATATGATTTAAAATTTAATTGGTTTTAGAATTTTTCAATTTTTATAGCCAATAATTCACTTATCACAAAAATTAAAAACTTTTTTGAGAAACAAACACACACACACATACACACAAGGGAGAGGGAGGGGTTCTAACACAAAAGTACACCACAACTCCACTTAAAAGCCATAATAACTTTTAAGAGAGGGTGTGGCAAGTTATACTACATACAACTTAGATGAATATATGATGAAAAATTGGACTCTAATTGAAATACAATTTTGAATCTAATTGGATTTATACTTTTTGATTTTTATACTCAATAATTCACTTGGTACAAAATTAAAAATTAAATGGGATACGTGGTGCAAAATTGAAATTTCAATTAAAATCTAATTGAATTTTTTCTAAACTTTGACTATTAATATATATATATATATATTTATATATAGATAGATACATCCGATATTCATTTTACTAATAAATTAATTAGGATTGATATGTAAAAAATTAAACTTAAAAACAACACCAAAACTTATCCAAAAAAAAAAAAAAAAAAAAAAAAAACACCATCACTCAAATCCTAAAACCTCAAACTTTAAACTTTAAGCTTTGAAACCCGTTAGAATGAAATTTTAGTAAAATTCACAATTAAGGCAAGTATATATCCTTTTTTTTTTTCTTTACACGTGTAAGGCAAAGAATCTTTTTCTTTTTCTTTTTTGAAATGCAAAGAATCTTTTTCTGTTGGTGAAGTATTCCCTACTTTTTAATTTTTCTTCAAAGTGGTGAAGTATTCTTTACTTGACATTTGGAGTAATTGAAGCTAGCTGTTTTTATTTTTCCTTGTGTAAGAAATATCACTTTTTGAAGGTGGAGCATCTGGAGGATATTTATTCTTTACTTGGCATTTGGAGTTCTCTAATAAAGCTGTCTTGCGTCAATTTACATTAGCCTCATCAAGGAAAATATGAAATCTCAATGTACGAAGGAAAGTATTCTCGGCATTTGAAATAATTTCCTACTTTCTAAGTTGTCTGGAATTTACTTTCCTAATTAACTTGCAGGGTAAGTTGCTTTGCATGATATACTTTGCTCTAATTTTCCATCAAAGTACAGAATGTACTTTTCCCTTAACTTAGGAAAAGAATCGACGCGTTCGTAGACTTCACACGTTTTTACAAATATATCAATTCTTGAAGACTACGATTTTACACCCTTTTTTTTTCTTCTCCTGAAACTCTATTGAGTCTATTCTTTAGCGAATAGCTTCATGCTACAACTAGCCTTTATTGAGCCTTTCTTTAGCGAATAGCTTCATGCTACCACTAGCCTTTATTGAGTCTATTCTTTAGCAAATAGCTTCATGGTACAAAATAGTTTTAGCAACTTTTTATATATGAAAAAAAAAAAAAAAAATTAATATTTTATCAGCTTTTTATATTTCTCATAAAAGTTATATTAAAATTTTTATAAAATTATCAATTAATAAATGCTCTAAGAGCATAAACTAATTTATATGTTATGACACATTTATAGTGAATTAATTACTAACATCCTTATTTCTTCTCTATATAGGTAAGGAATATTTATTCTTTACTTGGAAGAGTTCACTAAAGCTATTTATTTACTTTAACCTCATCAAAGCAAACCTTGGATTTTTTATGTATGAATGTGAGGAATCCGTGAGTAATATATCCTTTACTTGACATTAAATAAACTTTCTAACTTAGGGTTTGTTTGAGATTTGCTTATTTCTTTGAAACTGAAAACTTTTTACCGAAAGTACTATACTAACTTTTTGCTAAAACTATTTTAGCTAACTTTTACCTTTATCTACAATTCTTTCAGTAAAAAGTTTTCAATTTCAGCAAAATAAGTAGATTTCAAATGGACCCTTAGTTGAGCATTTATTTTCTCTATCTTGTATGGTTAGAGCATTCACATTAAGAGTAAAGATGGAGTGTAAAACTTATGTTTTATATTATATAATAAAAAATTGTCACATCAGCTTTTTTACTTAAAATTCAATATATATCTTACCACATCTAATAACATCTCAATAAACTTTCAATTGGGTTGGATTTTCAGATGGATATTAGAATTGATTGGGCGTGGTTGTGCATATTCTTTAATAGGTGATAAAATAATGTGGTATGCTAGCATTGGTGGGTGTAAAAAACTTGAGTTTTACACTACATCCTTATAAAATTTAATCTCTCGCATAAATTAGGTAAAAGTTTTGGACAATTTAGTATAATAATTTACTTCTTCTATTTTACCTAATCGCTTTTAACATACATCCCATTATCTTTTTCTTTCCCTTTTAGACGTGGCAAACGGGCAGGTCAGGTCAATTGGGTTGTGGGTCAGGTCAACTTGTACGTATTTTTTATATGAATATTTTATTTCAAAAAAGAAAAATTTATTTGCCATTCGGAAAGTCACACGTCAAATTACTTAATGTAAAATGTGTTAGGGTCATGTTTTTCATGTGTTGATATATCCTTTGACAAAACACACTTTACTTGTAATTGGGTAGTTCTATGTGGTTTCTAGAATGTCATGAAATATGTGAGTAAACAGGACAAATGGTATTATTGAAGACATGAAGGCTCCACCAAGAAACAAGTGAGGGAAAGCTAAAAAAAGCGAACCTTGACACTAGTCTTGATACTAGCATCTATCGAGAATAAATGAAGGATCTCAACACCTCTCAATCTATCGAGTTTTGTAGATCTAGAATTCTCAAAACTATTTTTCGGCCCATGATGATTTGGATCACTAGGGTTTTTCGTTCACTCACCCTCTAGGGGATATAAAAGCTTTATTTTAAAGTAATCATAAGATACAGAAACTCAATTATAGAACTCATACATTATTGGAGAAGTTATTGCATTCTTATGCGTCTTAGAGTTTTGTTACCAAATGTTTCCAAATCTTCAACATGTATTGAAGTGAAAAACTTTGCATCCAATAACAAACATCGATTCTTTGAGAAGTTAGCCACATACCGAGATCTATGTTAAGGAAGAAACCTCTACAAGATCAAATCCAATTGGGGATTGGTGTGGAGATTCAACTATAGATTGGTACTTTAGGATAGTCCAAAGTAGTAGTAGTAAGATTCGTTATACTTGTAAATGCTTAATTCTTGATTAGTGATTCTTAGGAGTGGTGGCCTAAAAATTACCCGGTGGAGGTTTTTGCCTTGTAAAAGGTTTTCCCCATTAGTCAATAAATCACCGAATCAAATTTATTTTTCGTTACACTCTAGTTTATTTGGTGATTTTTTCATGTCCATGATGACTTGGATCACTAGGGTATTTCCACTCACTAACCCTCTAGGGGATATAAAAACTTTATTTTAAAGTCATCATAAGATATAGAGACTCAATTAGAGAACTCATACATTATTGGAGAAGCTATTGCATTCTTATGCGTCTTAGGGTCTTGTAACCAAGTACTTCCAAATCTTCAACATATATTGAAGTGAAGAACTTTGCATCCAACAACAAATATCAGTTGTTGGGAAGTTAGTCATGTATTGGGATCTATGCAAAGGAAGAAATTTCTACAAGATCAAGTCTAATTGGGGATTGGTGTGAAGGTTCAACTATAGGTTGGTACTTTAGGATAGTCTAAGGTAGTGGTAAGATTTCTTATACTTGTAACCACTTGATTCTTGATTAGTGAGTCTTAAGAGTGGTAACCTAAAAATCACCCTATGAGAGTTTTTACCTTGTGAGAGGTTTTCTTCATTAGTCAACAAATCACCATAAATCACCGTGTCAAATTTATTTTTCGTTGCACTTTAATTTATTTGGTTATTTGTTCATTCGTTCACGATTTGCATGTAATTTGACCTAATTAATCAACTTGGGTAATTAAATTAATTAACTGGAGTCAATCTATAACCCAACAAAATGCATTACTTTGAATTCACCACTCATATTAAGAATGAGCTTAGCTAAACAAATTAATACTTGTTCAATAATTTTAAAATTATACAAATCTTAACATTACTAACCAAAACAAAATAGCACAAAGGATAATTAAAACAAACACACAAGTTTCATTTTTACACAATACCAACATCCCAAAACATTAAAAAAAATTATAAATGGCATATTGGATAACTAATTTGACAAGAAATAAAAATATATAAGAAATTTACAATATTTAAAACTAATTTTATAATCTAATATCAACTATGGTTGATACTCTATTTCCATTTGAGAATATACTTTAAAGTTTGATTTTTTTTTTTTTTTACTTATTTATACATGGTCTTTTTTATGAATATCATGTCATTGTTAAGTAACATATACTCTAGGAAATATCATATTTTATTTTGAAAAACTGTTTTATTTTAGACATGAATTGTTAAAAAATAGGCCCATGCACCCATAATTTATGCTGATTTTATTGATATACTTTGGCTTCAATCTTTTCAAATTTATGAATGTTTTTCATATATGTCAATAATTTTAAATATATGTGTTTTAATTCTACTGTAACTAAATTATCTTGACATGTACTTTACTATTTAATATTTAAAAATCTTTCCTCATTACAAAATGCCCCAACCATTTATCTTTTAATTCATTTGCATGTAGTTATGTAAAGACAGTCTCAATTGTTTTCTTAAGACCATTGTATCTAAATGATGTTATATATATATATATATATATATATATATATATATTATTTGAATGACATTATCCAAAAAATGTTAAAATATTGATATATTTTTTTTTTTAAATGTAATAATAATATCCATTATATATTGCCAATTGAGTTGGACTTATGCACTATAAAACTCACAATGAACAATTAAAGCAATAATTTCTTAATTTTATTTTTTTTAGCAAAAAAATAGATCGGGTCTTGGGTCAACTCATTTTTTACTTCGAGTAAAACATTTTGGGTTTAGGTTAGATATTTTCTGGTCAGTAAATTTTGACCCATTAGACCATATTCTAACATAGTTCTCTCCCCTTCTTCCTCATATCCAAATTTACCTATTTCAACTCCACAAATTTTTTTTTTTTTTGAAATTTTTGCAATCCTTACCACCACTAGTACCAAACCCAGCCCTTAAATCTCCATGATGCCGCTAAAAACCCAAGTCTCAAATCGCCATGAACTATGACCCATTTATATTGACCACCCAAACCGTCAACCAATGGCGGCCCAACATAATTTGGAGCCTAAAGCGAAAAAATTTTATGGGGCCTTTAATATGTAAAATTAATTAAACAAAATTATTTAATAATAATTGTAGACACTCAATTTTGCACCCTGAATTTAATTTTGGAAGATGATAGAAAGTATCATTCTAAGTACCCCAAAAATCATAATTGCATTTCATGTATTAAATCATTCATCTCATATCATAAAAATGATCTTGAGATTCTAACGATCGCAACAATATGCCTGGACCCCAAATCGGGCCATCAAATTGAAAGTTTTCACGATCCGCATACATTTCATTTGGGTGAAACCGATCACGTGTGATTAATTGAAATTAATTTTGATTGGTCAATAATTAATGTTAATTAAATAATTTATGTGATTGGTTGTTGAATTTGATTAAGTCTCTGTTTGGATACAAATGAAAATTACAAATTATTTCACTATTCAACTTATTTTTGCTAATATTCACGGGCTCCACCGCACTTTTGGCACTATTCATGGTTCCCACTCGTACTTATTTCAGTTACTTTTTACCTTTATTTACAGTACTTTTAGCAATAAGTTTTCAATTTCAGCAAAAAATAAGCGGTATTCAAACAGATCCTAAAAATAAGTTTGGTTTTATAGGAATAAAATGGATAATCTAATAATGTGGGAATTGTTGATAATTAGGCTTTTAAAAGTAATTATCTTTCAGATAATTACTTTTAAAGGACTTAATTATCAAGTTAAGATGGATTTTATTAGGAATATAAGTTTTAAAAAATGTCCAAGTACATTTTCTCGCCCGGAAAATGCCCAAAAAGAGTCTAAAATGAACGTAAAAGGAAACCAAGGCCGAGACCGAGGAGTGCCAATCGGCACTTGACAAGTTACATTTAAATAACATCATACAAGGGGTATTAAAATGATCATTTTAGAGTCTAGAAGACTAGACTTTGTTTGGGTAGGATGAGTGCCTAATACCTTCCCATTCTGTAACCTAACCCCTAAACTTTAGGTTTTGGTTCATAGAAATAGTGCTTTATTTTATATTTTGGTAGAATGTATCTAGGACCAAAGTTTTGTATTTTTTACATGGATTGTATTTAGGACCAAAGCCTTGTAAAGATCTTCTATCAAAATTGTATTTGTATTGAAAGTTCAAAAACGTGTATAAAACACTTTTGAACGTTTAGACCCCTAAAAATAAACTTAATCAACACAAGCAATATGTTAAACAACAAGTGTGCGGAAACTTAACATATGCTATAAAGAGAAATAGATTAAACACTATCTAAGCCATAACATAATAGAATCACAAAGAGATAAAATAAAGGCAGAGATAGAGAGGAAGGAAGATGCAAACACGAGATAACACCGGATGTGTTATCGAAGAGGAAACCAAGACCTCGGCGAAAAACCTCTCCGCCGCCTCCAAGCGGTAATCAATCCACTAGAAAATACAGTTGGGATACAAGGACAAAGCAATAGACCCTCCAAGCCTAATCTACCCAATGCACCTAAGCCCTCCAAGCTTCTTGCTCCAACGAGGTTGCGCCCGAACCTTTTTCTTTTCTAGCTTTCCGGATTCCGCTACTACACCGTAGCATCAACCAATGAAGATTGGCTCCTTCCTAATCGCTTCCCTTAACTCCAAACGACTGTCTCAGAGATGATAATGATGAGAACCAGGTTTGGTATAATGCCTCTCAAGGATTTGACAATGGAGAGGAAGAGAGTGAGGGAATTTGATGAGACTCTAAGGTAGAGATTGTGGGTGAAACAATCTGGTTTTTCTTTAGGGTTTCTCTCTCAAAATTCTCTCTGGAAGCTCTCTTTCAATCGTGGGTTAAAAGGGTATTTATCTTTGGAGTAGAGAGGAATGCGAAACGTCGGGTTTTCCAAAACAGGGTGGCTCGCGCTTGCTTGACTAAGTCACGAGTTCTAGTCGCGAGATAACCGTATGGCCGCTTGTCCTGTTTTGTCTGTAGTGCTCCGGCTAGCATGACTGTTCATCTTCCAAAGATGCTTGGCACGTGTGCAGATTCTCGCGGGTTGAAGCCGCGAGTCCAGCCGCGAGTCCCAGCCGCGACTCTGTTTTCTTGCACACTCTTAAGCAATCTTCACTCTATCTTACTCACTACCCTTACAACAATCCCACCTAAATACGGGGTTACTAAATGCTGAATTACAAGCAAATTTGGCACGGAATAAAACCAATTAGATGGTTGAATAAATTCAACCTTACAATCTCCCCCTTTGGCTATTCCGTGACAAAACCCTAAAACAGACACTAGACTTAACATGTGAGTTGGGAACAGTTGAACAAAACTCACTCACACCTAACTCTAGAAGTCGTGAAGCACTTGAATCATATGAACATAAACTCCCGAAACACAACAATACACCATGATCATTGTAAGCGAGAAAAGTATAGATGCATATGAAATCGGAAATATGAGATCAAGCAAAGATGGAGTTAATAAACAAATCATGGCTTGATCAACCAAGTGAACACCACAAGGTAGTGATCACAATGTTCATTCACACTTGGAATGAACACAAGGACATACAAGATAACAAGCACAAGGCAAGTCACTTGTATGCTCAACACTCAACCAATGCATAGCACACAAGGCATATGCATCTAGGAACAATCCTACAAGGGCACAAGAGTGACAAGACATAAACCAAAATGTAGAACATTTAGATTAAAGTACTGATTTTAAACAAGCATAAAGGCTGCACTTAAGCATGGTACATACTATAAAGCCTACAAACATGCTTAAAACATAACCCTAAAAGCTTACAAAAGCATATGGGTACAAATCAGAATTTCTGTATAACATCATCAAACTTATATTAAAGTTTAAACCAAGAGTATATGAAAAGAGTTAGAAGCAACTATACACCAAAACATAGTGTATCAAAACCATAAGAACACTAAAATACCCAAATCATAAACACATTACTCCCCCTCAACTAATTACTCCCCCTTAAGAATCGCTTTTCGCTTCTCAAACATCAATGAACTTCTCCCCCTTTTTGACAGGAATTGCCAAAGGGTCACCTGGTCATCTTTGAGTTGTGAAGCTGTCAAGTTTAGCAGCCAGGACATCAATCTGATCTTGCATGGCTCTCATCCTGTCAGAATGCTCATTTTTGACTGCCCTCATCCCATCAAGTCTTTCCAGAATGATCCGGAAAGCATCTAGAGGTGTTTCTGCAGAAGTTGAAGCTCTGTGTCTCTTGCCACTTCTCCTAGGTGTTGAAGTTGATGCAATCCCCGCTGCCCGCTTGGTCTCCATCTTGCCACTTCTCCTAGGTGTTGAAGTTGATGCAATCCCCGCTGCCTCCGCTTCAGTCTCCATTGGAGCAGCCTCTCCTTCATCACCTTCATCTTCTTCTCCGGAAGCCTAACACTTATCCTTTTGCGGGTAAGCTTGTTGATTGCGAGAGGGTGTAGACATGGGACTGATGTCTTGAGGGATTGGAACACCCTTATTCCTAAAAATCCTCATAAGCAAACTTGGAAAGATCAATTTAGGCCTAGAGGTTGTTCTAGTCTCATCCACAATGGTGTCATAGATGTGGGAACTTATGTCTATGAAGTTCTTTTCTTTGAGATCCATCGAGAAGAAAGACTGCTCTACGAGTTGATTGTAGTCAATTTCCTAATGGGATATAGGTTAAACATCATAATTATTGTAAGGCACCTCATGTCCACCGGAAAGGCAGTGGTATTCAAACATTTTCCTTCTCTCTGCCCACCTATCCTTTGTTGAATTGTTTCAATAGACACACTCCTATCCTTGTAATTGATAAACTCTTCATCATCTAATCCTTCAATCCCTAATGCATCATCTATGACATGAGCATCCAAGACAAACTCTTTACCCCTCACCCAAAGAACTCAATTCATTATCCTTTATCACAAAGATTTGAGTAGAATTCTCTAATTAAGGGTTCACACACAACAGGAAACCACTCGGAAGTTTTTCCCATCCTCTTCCTTCAAAACAGCTGGGAATAAAAGTTTGCCTTAAGTCCTCCAAATCCACAAATCTCTCTTAAATAATTCCTGCATTCAAGAAGTTATCCTTGTATCTCTCAAAGTGGTGAACTGATCTAAACAATCTAGAATCCATCTTTAATCTTTTGTCAGCCTTCTTTGCAGTAGATTTCTTCTTTTGAGGTGAGGGAGCCATCTGTGAACAATCAGAAAAGGCCACAACAACATATAGCAATATATGTGCATAACCGATCGAGATCCATGTAATAAGTTGAGAGAGATATCAACCATATAAATGAACTTCAAAAACTTAAAGAACAAGCTACTTAGTTCAAACAAATGGATAAACCAAGTCTAGGATAGGAAACACATGAACAACATGGTGAAACTATCCTAAAGGTAGATAAATGACATTAAGACAGATAATGGAAAAATGATATGACACTCAAATAATATATTGATCCTAACAGGAGCTTCCCACAGATTAACACACTAAAACATGCAAATCTAGCACCGTAAAACTCACATCCTCGTAACGAACCAATAGAAATCACTCAACAGCTCAAAGATCAGATTGAAATAGAATAAACACTTAGCTAAGCACAAGATGAAGAGCAATAAGTATGTGACAATCATTTAACACAAACTATAGCAACAGCATCTACTAGCTAAGCAAGAACAAGGAGCAGAGACCGAAACACAAACCCATTTCAAAAACGCAATCATATGCGAAAAATCAAGGGTAAAAACACAAAATCAAGTAGAAAAGAGTGTAAAACAGAAAACCCATACCGTAAATTGACGATTTTGAGCTACAAGAGTGCAACACAAGAGATTTGAAAAGGGAGCACGGAGTGTTTGGGAGGGAGAGAGTTTAGAGGGAAGATGAACAGTCACAAAAAAATCGAGGGAAAACTGGAAAAGGTATAAAAATTGCTCCTATTTACGCCAAACACGCGATTTTCGCGACTTGATCGAGTCTTCACATAGTCGCTGAGCTCAAGCCGCCAGAAAACACAAGAACAAAATTTTGAAAAATTTTTCTAAGTGTTTTTCACGACTGGAAGGTCTACCCGCGAGTGAGTCGCGAGATGAGTCGCGAAAATCTCTCGAGTGAACTCGCGATCTGGACCTTCTACTCGCGAACAAGTCGCCAAAAATGACCAGCGAAGATGCGGATCGAGGCTCGCGACTTGACACACCCGCGACTAAGCCGCCAAAACAGGGCAAAACTGTATTTTTGAAATTTTCAGATTTTTCAACCAAAATACTTTCCAAAAACACCTAAAACTCTCGAAAATCTTTTTGTGCTTTAATTAACAAAGATTGAGCATGTGAAAACACATTTCATCAAGTACAATCACACAAATGAATAAGGCATTTATTGAACATAAACTTGTGTGTTGTGTGTGGATATCAACAATGAGATAGTCCTTCGTCTAATGTGAAGCTTCAATGATCAATTCAATCAAGGCATACACAATTAGCACTAGATCATGTGACCAATCTCAATTATAGAAATATGAATATATGACCTCCCTCACAACTTGATAACATAACTTGGAGCTTTTCATTTGACTCCACTTTCGGACATAACATTTGATCTTTTAGGCAATCATCTCTCATTGTGAGAGGGATAAATAACATTTCTCTTTGAAGAACAGGCCTTTGGCCTTTTTGAAAGAAATTTCACTTTTAATATAAGGTCGCTTACCCTTTTTCCTAGTCAAATACTAGAATGTACGACAGGCTTTTGCAGCTCAATATCTCTTTTCATTTGGAGATTTACATTTGGTGAGCTCCTTTTAGCAAAACAAAAATAAAAAGTGGGAAGATATATAGACACAAGTCTATACATGTCTCAAGATCAACATAACCATTCACTAATCATTCATGACAAGTTTGAAGATCTATTTACAACAATCACATAGATTTCAAGATTTTTCCCATAGTGATATGAGTGCATGAAAACAAGCAATGCTCGAAAATGCACAAAGCCATTAGCACAAAGGTACAAGGCAAAACGAGTTTTAAGACAAAAACTCAACAAAGTCAATCAAGCTTTTTGATTTTCAAAATTTTTATGTAATTTTTGGATTTTTGACTCAAGAAACAAAAAGATTGATAAAACACAATTAAGAAATATTCACAAGAAGACAAGCAAACAACCAAAAACAAAAACAACAAGCATACCATACAAACATAGTCACAAAGCATAGGAAGTATTAATGCATGGACATGTTGTAATGCTTATACATGAGTACCCCTTTTCACCCACACGTCACTTGCGTTTGGGGTGATTTCCTTAATGGATTGGGTACGGGAGTTAGGGCTTTCAAACCTTCGTGAGAAGCTTTCCAAGCAGTTGGTGAATGCACCAATCATCTTCATCACGTTCATCATTCCGAGATCTCCATGTTGCTCTCTAGATTGATCACCCGCCTAAGTTCTCCTATCAGCTCTTGGTCCTCCCGACCTTTGAGGAGTTGCACTGTTCTTTGCTCTCGCCTTTTGGCAATTTGGTCGAGTGTGCCCTTGAAGTCCGCAATAATGGCACACATACGTTCCTCTAGGACCTCTTTGTGGTCGTGGACGTGACTTGGCATGAGATTCAGACCTGCCCACAGACCGATTACGGTTATTCAAAGATCCGTTGGTTCACCAAATTCTTCTTCTCCTCCACCTCGAGCTTCTCACCAGTGTGTTCATCTACAACTGGATCTTTTGCCTTCACAAACTTCACTTCTTTAGTGATATTTACAGATGAACTACTTCCTCCGGTATACCCCAATCCGGATTTGTCCGAGAAGCTCTTTTGAGATGATATAACATCATCTAGCTTCTTGGTGGTGACCCTCTCTATCTTAGCATTCGCTTGCACAACTTCATTCTCAAGAAATCTCACTTTTGTGTAAGCTTCGGACAATTCACCATTCAGAGTTTCAATCTCACATTTGGCCTCCCTATATCGGATTAGGAGACTTTTGTAGTCCTCCTCGGCCTTCTTCATCTTTCTCACAAGAGCCTTGGCAACCCTTGTGTACTCACCCGACTTCTCCAAGAGTGAATTATAGTTTTCTTGAAGATTTCTTTGTGCTTTCGGTTTCTTCAAGATTCGATTCTTCAACAATTCCTAGTGATTCATCATCACTATGTTCTCCAAGGTCTTGTACAAGCAAATTTAACTCATCCGAAGACTCAACATGTGCAATAGTCATGAAAGCTGAATAGTTCTCCTCTCCATCACAGCTCTCTTGATTGATCGAGAGAAGAATCCGAGTCACTCAAGGTCGTGGCATACACTTTACCTTTCGATTTCAAATAATTAGGACATTCCTTCTTAAAATGTCCATGCCCATTACATTCAAAACAAGTGACACCTTGTGTGGATTGGGATTCTTTTCCATCTTTCTTTTGAAATCCCTCTTCTCCCTTCCGAGAGCTTTGGAATTTTCTTTTATCATCAAATTTTCCATTGTTTTTGAATTTCAAAAATTTCTTGAAATTTTTGACAAGGTAGGCTACATCTTTGTCAACCCCATCTTCTCCCGATGAGTCTTGATCTTCCACCTTCTCATTAATGGTCTTAAGAGCAAGAGATTTACTCTTCCGTTGATTTGGCAAAAGCGACATCTCATACGTTTGCAGAGAACCAACCAGCTCCCCGCACTTGATGTCGTCAAGATCCTTGCTCTCTTCAATGGCGGTCACTTTAGCATGAAAACTTTCCAGCGCAGTGATCGAAGGATCTTCCTTACAATCTTTGAGTCCTCCATTTTCTCCCCCAAGTTAAACTTATCGACAACCACCTCATTTAGCTTCCCATAGAAAGAGTCGAAAGACTCATCCTCACTCATCTTGAGCTCCTCGAACCGAGTGGTCGCATTTGTAACTTGGTATCTTTCACTTTCTTCGTGCCTTCATAAGTTGTTTCCAGAATCTCCCATGCTTCTTTGGCAATGGTAATGTGAGAAATCTGTGAAATTCATCCGGAGACACACCACGAGAAAATAGCATTTAGTGCTTTATTGTTAGCATTAGATGCGCAAGTCTTTGCCTTATCCCAAGTGGATTTGGCTGCCTCGGGTTTGGTCCAACCAATCTTAACAAAGATCCCATCCACGGATTCATCAATAGAGCATAGAAAAGCTCTCATACGAACCTTCCAAAACGCATAATTACTTCCATCAAAATATGGAGGTGCATTAAGGGATTGAGACCTATCCATCTCAAAAAGGGAGTCAAGGATCACACAATGGTAATGAAACCAAACAGTTTGTGTACCCGCTCTGATACCAATTGAAAGTTCAAAAACATGTATAAAACACTTTTGAACGTTTAGACCCCCAAAAATAAACTTAATCAACACAAGCAATATGTTAAACAACAAGTGTGCGGAAACTTAACATATGCTATAAAGAGAAATAGATTAAACACTATCTAAGCCATAACATAATAGAATCACAGCAGATAAAATAAAGGCAGAGATAGAGAGGAAGGAAGATGCAAACACAGAGATAACACCAGATGTGTTATCGAAGAGGAAACCGAAGACCTCGGCGAAAAACCTCTCCGCCGCCCTCCAAGCGGTAATCAATCCACTAGAAAATACAGTTGGGATACAAGGACATCAATAGACCCTCCAAGCCTAATCTACCCAATGCACCTAAGCCCTCCAAGCTTCTTGCTCCAACGAGGTTGCGCCGAACCTTTTTCTTTTCTAGCTTTCCGGATTCCGCTACTACACCGTAGCATCAACCAATGAAGATTGGCTCCTTCCTAATCGCTTCCCTTAACTCCAAACGACTGTCTCACAGAGATGATAATGATGAGAACCAGGTTTGGTATAATGCCTCTCAAGGATTTGACAATGGAGAGGAAGAGAGTGAGGGAATTTGATGAGACTCTAAGGTAGAGATTGTGGGTGAAACAATCTGGTTTTTCTTTAGGGTTTCTCTCTCAAAATTCTCTCTGGAAGCTCTCTTTCAATCGTGGGTTAAAAGGGTATTTATCTTTGGAGTGGAGAGGAATGCGAAACGTCGGTTTTTCCAAAACGGGGGTGGCTCGCGGCTTGACTAAGTCGCGAGTTCGATCGCGAGAGATAACCGTATGGCCGATTGTCCTGTTTTGTCTGTAGTGCTCCAGCTAGCATGACTGTTCATCTTCCAAAGATGCTTGGCACGTGTGCGGATTCTCAGCGGGTTGAAGCCGCGAGTCCGGCCCGCGAGTCCCAGCCCGCGACTCTGTTTTCTTGCACACTCTTGAGCAATCTTCACTCTATCTCACTCACTACCCTTACAACAATCCCACCTAAATACGGGGTTACTAAATGCTGAATTACAAGCAAATTTGGCATGGAATAAAACCAATTAGATGGTTGAATAAATTCAACCTTACATGTATATTCTATCAATGAAACTTGGAATTATTCAGTTATGTACTTTACGTAGTGTATTTTTTTTTTTTTTGGTAATAAAAAATAAGTAGCGACTTCACATCAACCCCAAAAAGAGAGGTGCCGATATCTTTCTCTTTTGATTGAGAGCACCAAAATTTACAGTCTCTGACACTAATCAAATCAAGGTTAATTTGATATATTAAATACATAATTTGATGAATAATACCAACTAAACTAATGTTAATTTTATATAGAGAATTGAATATCATAATTGAACCATAAATATTAATAAAAATAAATAAAAATATACTATGATTAAAAAAGATACCTTATTTTGGATATATGATGATGCATAGTTAAGTAAAATTGTAATCTAATTTTTAATTTTATATCTTGTTTTTAAGAGAGAAAGATAGATATTATTCAGTGTGTGGCTTTGTAGAATATTAGTTTACAAAAATTAAAGCCTCAAATTATTAGAGGAGATTAATCTATAATTGATGATTCAACACATTTGTAACATTTTTTTGAAACATTTGAGGGTTTCAACTAAGTTAGAGTTCTATTGGTCTCGTACTTTGAGAGTTTAATAGAAATGAAAAGAAAAATGTGCTTAAAGTACTATAAAATGTTCACGAGTATGATATAACATTGACTCTCATTGATGAACTTTATCAATTTAATTAATGAATGTTTAAATCACTTTTTGTGATCGGTAACATGTCTATTTGTAAGCCAATAGTAAAATTTGTGGTATCTTTAGCATCACTAATAAAAAAATGCACAATCTTTAAAAAATAAATATAAATTTATAAATTTTTGGGCCTTTGACAATGGGAGAGGGGGCCCTTTTTCTTAAGGGAATTTTTTTTTGGGTGGTGGGCCTTGGGCCGGCCCTGACGTCAACACCACCATTCTCCATTACCACGAAATGACTCGGTTCAAACCATTTGCCACGACACCTTTATAGTACAAAGACTCCAAATTGTACCAAAGAATCCAACAGTGAGATTCAAACAGCATGCAATATCCATTGGATGAGAATCTAGCAGAGTTTCCTCTTAGCTGCAAAGAGTGATTTGAGACAAAAAGCTCAAAGCTTCACCTCTCAACCATTTGAGCGAGAGAGGAAATAAAAAATTGAAAAGCTAAAAATAATAATAATAATTTACCTAAGCTACAGTATTCTCTATTTTTAGCTAAATGGAATGCTATTTTGCATAAGCTATTGTGAATGTTCCAATTGCAAGGCATAGTATACTTTGTTTTAATCTTTAATTGAGTACAACTTAGGAAAAGAATTGACACACCTGTTAGGAAGGAGCTAGAGTGTGAAAGGTACATACACCAATATTATAATTTTGCAAAACCAAAATTGTAAACTCCAAATAATAAAAGGAGAAATTTTTGACTCGGATGAGCCCAAGATAGTATTTATTTTTATATTGTGTATTACAGAGAACCCTCTGCAGGGTATATACTATATATGGACTCGGATGAGCCCAAGATGGGCCGGCTTTTCACTACAATTGGGCCTCTAGAGCTATAATTCAAATTATAAACTATTATCTTCAATAATGTCATATGCTTTGGTTGGATCTGACATCATAGATGTGATTTGGTTAAATTCTATACAATTAGGGGAAAAAAAAAAGTTTAATTCCATACATATTGTCATAGTTCAACACTCCTCTAATATGTGTAGGCTCAAACACAAGAATCATACATGAATATGAGAGTGATATTGCATATTACACAAATATGTTTCCTATATATTCTGCATAGGGTCGTGATCGTCGTGGGTCACTAAAAAAATGCTACTGGACGTTGTAGTTTAAAAAGCAAAAAAAGTTAAAAGTTGAAAGAGGTAAAAAACGAAAAAAGTTGAGATTTTTTGTGAGGGATTTAGGGGTATTGCACCGGATCCAAATCTGGGATTAACATATAGTAGGAGCTCTCTGAGTGCCTTTTCCGTTAAAATTCCATGAACTTGATCAAGTCCAACATATAACCCTTCTCCGTAGTTTGGATCTCGAAAATCCAAACAATACAGCGACCAAGTAGAAGCCATATTATACAAGAATTAACAGATATCAATCCCTACCAGTAAATCAGTGATGCTGCAGAGGCTACTGCTAGACCCTCACCCACACTTTGAAAATCTTGTCTCTCCTACTTATGAATCATGAGCAATACTAGCAGAAGTTTGATCTTTAATGTTTTAATTCCATTTAGTTGTTCTCCACGTGCATAAGCAGTACATCAATAGCGTTTTACGAAGAAATATGAAATAATATTGATGGAACAAACATGCAAGGAGTATATATTATTAAGTATTATATAAAATAATGTCATTTATTTAGTAAAAATCCATTAATAAAGTACAGAAATCAGATATAGATTTGAAATACAAATTAAAATTTTATTAACCAAAAAAAGAAAAAGAAAAAGAAATTCAAATTAAATAGCAGTATTCTCTCTCTCAAAAAAAAAAAGCAATCAACACACCACAATAGTATTTAATAATAATGTGAGGCCAGTAGAGAGCAACAACCAATCCCTCTCACAGCTACTTTTGTTCGATTTGATCAGGATTCTTCATCCACACTCCATGCTGGTCGCAAGGGCAGAGTCTGATCCCAGGGCATTTGACTTTCTCCAAGTATTCCAATTTTGGAAAAGATTCCTGCAGTTTTATCCAAATTGTCTTCAATTCATTCAAGTACTTCAAACGTAAAGCCTTAACCTTGGACCAGTTTCTCTAGTTTTGGCAAAGATTCAGGTGTCAGCCACGTCGCTGTAGAATTGGGGAAACACTGAAGATCCAGCTTCTCAAGTTGCTCTGGAAGTTTCTTCGTCACTGTTTTTGGGTTGTGTTGCTTTGCAGCTGATTTGAATATTTGCCAGCAGCTGGCATTTCCTCTATTCTGAGCTTCTCCTTGCTTATCTGCTAGCGTTGCTCTCCATACTATTGTTAGCTTTCGGAGTACTCCAATATTTTGGAGAGCAGTTAGATCCTCATCTTTAGGGAAGTCATTACTATTTGCATTGATGGACAGTTTCCTCAACTTCTACAATTTTTTCAAATCATCTAAAGTAGCCGAGCCTTTTCTTTGCGGATTACTAATGACAAACCCCTTCAGGACTCGAAGTTGTACGAGGGCGGAAAGCTCCTTGGGCAGGCGAGCTAGCAGATAACAGTCAGAAAGATCCAAGTACCTGAGGTTCGTGAGTTTGCCTATCTCCTTTGAAAGCACCTCCAGATTGTGACACTCCTTGAGATCCAAGATCACCAAACTGCTATGGTTGCCTATAAATTCTGGAAGCTCTGTGATATTTGAGACTCCTTGGTGGCTAAGAAACCTTAAACCTGTGCTATTCTTCAACCCTTCTAAGAATTCAATGCTCTCGACTTCAATATGAGGTTTAACTGATCCCGGCCAGCTTCCCAGACAAACAACTTTGGCATGTTTCATCTTCGATAACCAGTCCTTCGTGACTCGGCTCTTTAATCTGTTCCGCATTTTTATCTTTCTTCTTCATTAACCACGCCAATTCAAGATCAGGAAAAGGCTCATTAACATTGAATAATGTAACGATTTTTTCTAGATCTGTACCTTCTGAATTCGAACTTGATGTTGACTGACTTTCCTTTGGTATAGAAGGTTTTTTCTCTAGGAACTGCTTCTGCTTCTGCTTCAGCTCCTGATCCTCCTCTTGGACTTTTAGCAAACACATCCTTTTACACCTTGGGAATGAGACATTCACCTTCACCACCGGTTCCTCCCTAGGATCTAGTAATTCAGAAGTCCAATATTTCTGGGGAAGCACATTCCCCTTATCATCATAATCAAACAAATTACCAGCTTCCTGGGAAAGAACAGTCACAGCTGAACGCACAAGAGGATGCATTTTATAGCTCTTAACATGCAGTCTTCGCTTTTTCATCGCAGGCTCAATTAAGCCCTTCTCTTGAAATTCTTTAAGAATTCCATCAACGATTTTCTCAGGCATTTCATCTTCAATACCTGAAGCTGGCCAGAACTCCTCTCCCACCCCCCACTATACAAAGATCCTCCTCTTCACCACTGCATTTTCTGGGTAAACTGCAAAGAAAGACAAAAAGGAACTTCCTTTCGTCATCAAGCACGTCAAAAATCTCCTGAATTTCTTTGTAAAATATGCTATCTTTGAAGCTTTCTGGACCTAGTTGCTACATGATGCCTGATCATGACCTATACCATACCATGGACTCAGAACTTGCTAATTAGTTTGCAGTCTCAGCTAATTAAGGAGTGGCGAACCATGGTTCTGCTGCTTCAAAATGCTCTCACCCAAAACTAAACATGAATTTAGAAATTTACTTTGTATACTGACATAAGCAAAGTATCACTCTGTTCCCAGCAAGTAGTTTATCAAGTTGTTTTAAAATACCAGAAAGGCAAGTAGATTAATGGTCCTATACAAACAACTGCAACCTAGAAGCTGAATATTGTACCTTACAGTTCAACATTGTAGCAAAAGAATTAGAAGGAAAAGAACATAGGTGATTCGCATAAGTCAATAACAAATAATGTTTACAGAGCATTATATGGACTAGGAAAAATAATGCACTCTAAAACAGACAACTTTTACAATAACCTTAAACTTGGATACATGAAGAAAGGCATAAGAGAAATTAACACGAAACAACAGGGAAAAAGCAAGCTGGGCAGGAATATCAAAATGTGGTTTCCATGTATGAAAAAGATGCAGGGAAACTATGACAAACCTGAGCGTACAAATGGAGCAAGATGCACAATGTAACTAGTGCTATCCTTGTTAATTAAATCAGGAGAGCTCTCCTTCAATCTAGTGATCCCTGGACTTCATGGGTCCAGAGTTTTCAACAAATAAAGTAAATTTGAAGTCCTTAATCTTATCTAAATTTTCGAGATTTGGGCATTCCCTGACTTTGATTAATTTTATAGATGGAAATATATCCAGAACGCTCTTCGACTCTAGCACCCCAATACTAGTCAAATTAGGCAGTTCCACCAGGTGCAGCTTCTGTAAATTCTGCAGTTTACAATCTGTTGATGTATTTGGCATAAACAGAGTCTTCAATTTATCACAGAATTTAATTTGGAGGACTTCAAGATTTTCTGGTAGCTGGGATGAATGAAAAATAGCTTCAAGCATTGGGCAACAATCTAGATATAATTTTTTAAGGTGTCCCAGTTGCAAGTTTCCATTGGAGACACTCTCCAATATGGGAAGGTTTGACGCCCACAGAGTCTCAAGATTTTCCTCCATTAAGACTTCTGCCTCTTCATCAAAAATAGTTTGCATTTCGGTTGACCTCTCTAGCCAACAGCCTTTCATTGCCATGACATTGCCAACATTCATTGACTTCACACCCGCAGCCAAGTCTGATAAGGATTTGATAAACTTGTTATCAATCAAAGAGATATATTCTGCTTTTAGGAGGGCATCCTCAAACCCAGTAAAACTATCAAATCCAACGATTTCCAGATACTTGCCATGTTCTTCAGGAAGAGAAAGAGTCTGGAAGTAGATTTCTCTGAAGTTAGGGTCAACTCTGTGCCAACAAATGTCCCTAGCTGTGCCTTCCTTTTCATGAGCACAAACAGAGAACTGAAATTCTTTGAAGCATGTCTCCCATAACCCAGGATTTGTCTTCAAATATTGGAAGAATTCAGTGCCACTCAATGACATGCAAGGCCTATTTTGACTGCACTTGAAGATGCCACACTGATCCCAGTTTAGCTCCTCTGGTAAGTTCTTTAACTTCCCCCAGTCAAGTGTTTGAACATCCTTGAAGTCTGGTAGATTAAGGCGCTTCAAATGAGTCAACTGTGAGATCTCATAGGGAAACTCCTTGACTCTAGTTCCCCATAAATCAAGGACTTCCAAATGAGTAACTGATTTCAGACACGGTAGCTTCTCCAAGCTTGAACAATCTCTTAAGTTAAGGTCACGGAGATTGCTAAAATTTTCAAGTGATGGTAGAGACTGAATGTCTGTCTCAGAAAGATTCAAAACCTCTAGCTGTGTACATTTTTCCAAATTTGGATATAATTCGGACAGTCTACAACGTTGAAGTAAAAGCTGAGTGAGGTTGGTGAGGTTGGTGAGGTTGGACGTGGGAGGTAACTTAAGTGCAGTTCCTGATAGGTTGAGGAACCGAAGGTGAACCATGTTCTCCAAGAATTCAGCTTCAGTTTCTTTCAAAGACCTTGCACCACATAAATCAAGCTTCTCAAGTTTCGATAGAGATTCCAGAGGTGGAAGTTCTTTGAGATTGACACAGTTTCTTAGTAAGAGTTGACAGAGGCTACTAAGATTGGAAAGGGATGGTAGACATTCAATCTTAGTTTCTGAGAGGTTAAGTTGTTGAAGGCAAGCCATGTGCTGAAAGGATTGATCCACAATTTCTTTCAAAGCACTACAACCTGAAAGATTAAGAATTTCAAGGTTACAAAGGTTAGAAAGTGAGGGCAACTTTTGAAGGTTGGTTTTTGAGAGTTTAAGACGACGGAGGTTTCTCAGATGTTCAAAGATATTATCTTCGATTTTGTCTAAACTAAAAGCATCAGAAAGATTCATCAACTCGAGATTTGGGAGGCTGTTATTATTGGAAGGTAAATGCCTGATTGCAGTATTAGAAAGATTGAGGGTTTTGAGGCCATCCATACTTGGAAAGATTTCATCTTGATTTTCCTTTAGCTTAGAAGAACCTGAAAGATCAAGAATTTCAAGCTGAGATACTGATTTTAGGCTGGGAAGTCTAGTTAAGCATGTACAACATCTTAAGGAGAGTTGAGTGAGATTTCCCAGATTTTTCAAAAAGGCAAGCGGTCAATCTTTGTTTGGGAAAGATCAAGCATTGAAGTTTTGCATGTGCTTTAAACGTTTAATCTTTCAATTTTCTCAATTCAATAGCACCAGAAAGATCAAGCACTAGGAGGCTTTCAAGTTTTTGTAGTCTTGGAAGTTCTTCCAAGCTAGCACACCCCCTTAGCATGAGCCACCAAAGTTCACTCAATTCAGAGATGGAAGAAGGCAGCGATTTGATCTGGACTGCAGAGAGCTTCAGGCTTCGAAGTTGAAGCAATTTATGAAAAAAATCATCTGGAATTTTCTTCAAGGAGGTAGCACCTGATATCTCTAGAACCGTTAATGATTTAAGTTCTTTGATATCATCAACGTTCTCCAATAGATCACATCCTCTGAGCACAAGAAGACGTAGCTTGTCCATTTCAGACAAGTTTGATGGCAATGATTTGATTGTGGGATTGAAAAGTGCAAGAACTTTGAGTCCCTGCATTGGCTTAAAGAATGTATCAAGGACTTCCCTGGAGAGACGACTTCCATAAATCAGTAGTGTGGACACTTTATCCCATTTGTCACGATTGCACATTGTTTTTATCAAACCGTCTGCATGTGTGATTCTCCCAAAACCTTGCCAATGGCCACCCTCAAACACTCTAGCCAAACCCAAACTTGATTTCCCTTCATTCCTATCAGGACAAGAATCAAGGATTGTAAGTGCTAATCCTTCCACGACAACGGCATTATCATCTCGTATTTTCAGCAGATGGCGATCTATAAGCTCCACTAAAACACGATGTCCCTCTTCATACACCTTCTCAACATGGTCAACAGGACCAAAATATCCTTCCAATATCCAGCAAGCTATCAACTCATTGTAATGGACTCCACCATGCTTGAGAAAGAACTGCAAGCTATACCAACAACAATCAATCAAAGCCTCATCTCTCTTCGGCAACATTTCATACCCAAAGCGCAGCAGTGGATTTGCACTGTTATGTGCATCCTTACATGTCGCTGCTTCTTTCATAGCACTTTCCAATGTCCAAATCCCACAATCATGCTCTACAATGCGATTTAAGGCTTCTGCTATTACTACAATCGCAGCTGGTAGACCATTGCTGTTTTCTGCAATTCTTTTGGCAAAATCATCAATGCCTGAAACGTTTTTAGTGAATCTTTCCTTAAACAGACTTGATCCCTCTTCATTGGACAAAGGCTTTATTTTTACTATCTCACTCTTTGTTTCAGTCACTTCATTTACTTCCACAACTTGCTCTTTTCTTCTAGTGATTAAAACCTTAAACAAAGCCTGCCCATTCAGATGCATAATTTCCGTAAATGCTGACATAATATCATTTTCATTCATCATATCAGGAACACCATCGACAATCAAGAAAAGACACTTTTTAGGATCAGGCAATCTCATTTCTTCAAGCTTAGTAGATATCTTTTTTTTCAAGCTTTCCACGTCCTCCTCTTCATGGTCCTCCTCCTTAGTAGCATTATCTTCCCACTCCTCTATAGTGGAAAGTACAGACAATTGACGGGCAATGTTCTCATGAAGAGACCTGTTCTCTTGGAGAGACTTATTATCATCTTGTTGATTCATAAATACCCAAAGAGTCACATAAGATAGGTCCTCCTTGTCTGCTGAATCAGCTATCTTTCTTGCAATCCATGTTTTCCCAACTCCTGCATCCCCAATGAGAACAATTGTCGTCACATTGTCGTTCTTCAACAGCTCAAGTATCTCATTTTTCTCCGCCCCTCTCAAGGCCATAGCTAATATGAAAAATTCAATGTCAGAATTTTGATAAGATTAAAAGAATCAGTTTAGCAAAAAGATAAATTCCACCTTGCACAAACACACACATATTGATATACACACATGCACAAAGTACTTTATTCCTCCAAGAAAGTTTTTTACAACACATTATAAAAGATTTTCATTAAATGGTTAATTTTTACTCCCATTTTACCAATAATTAATATATAAAAGATTTTCATTAACCGTTTAATTCTATACATATTCTTTGTTTATTTGAAGTTTTTAAAACAAATAACAACCATCAAAATCTTTAAAAACATATATAAAATTACATTGAGAACAAGCATAGTGTCCCCGGCGTGTCCA
The DNA here is from genome assembly GCA_028216015.1 of Quercus dentata. NCBI lineage: Eukaryota > Viridiplantae > Streptophyta > Magnoliopsida > Fagales > Fagaceae > Quercus > Quercus dentata. Next base: position 10,205,490 of record CP116455.1, read on the forward strand.
TGTCCAAGATGGACATGCTAAGGATTCTGGAATGTCCGTGCTTCTTACCAAAAAAATTCCTTCAGCAGGTGTGCTATGAAATATGCCTAAACCACTCTGCTACAATGACTTTAGCTCTTGTAAGTACTTCTTTGAGATCAACTACCTACTAATATATATATATATATATATATATATATATATAAAACTAAAACATCAACTTCCCTAGTGGATTGTGGAATCTATAATTCTGTAAAATATATCACTAATGGGGACATAGAATCATAGATACAGCAAAGTGGTGGAAAAATTATTTTGTTACGTAGCACTATAAAATCATCGGCTAGAATAATGAAAACAATATTAAAAAAAAATTAGAAACCCGTATTTTATTCTCAAGCTAAGATTTGAGACAGAAAATAAAAAAGCTCTCAATATCTCCACAGAAACAGATCCTCTGAGTGAGAAAGAGAGAGAGAGAGAGATCGTTAAGATAAGTTAAGATGCACAGACAAACACATTTTCTAATTTTAGACATTATTCTACATTATCTAAACCAAAACGGCATGATAAATTACTTAGGATCAGAAACATGGTAAATAATAAAAGGAAAGTAAAAGAAAAACCTGGTACGTTTTTTTTCTGGGTTGCAAAGCAAAGCAAAACAGCTCCTTCAAGTTCAACGCTCTGAGTCTGAGCTCTGGTTTAAAAGTCTTCAGTCTTTCCCAAGTCAACTTCTTGCGAGTTGTGTTTACGAAATTACCCTTTCAATAATTGCTTTAAACTTTAAAGTGACTTTTTCTTTTTCTTTCTTTTTTTTTTTTTTTTTTTTTTTTTCTTTAAAAAAAAAAAAAAAAATTTAAAGCTCCAAAAGTTTTGTTCATATTGAATTCTGGGTGAGCCATGTTGGAGGTAATTTGGTTAAAAAGTTTATGTTTTTGATTTTTGCCTATCTTTTTAACTTCAACAAAAATAGTATTTTTAAAAATATATTAGTATTAATGTTTCTCTTTTTGTCACACATTTGGTATGAGTTATGAAAGTTATAAAATTTTTTTTGCAATAGCCAGAGCAATATGATTTTAACATTTTTCTTTTTTTGAAAAAATTATCTAAAATCATAGATTTTTAACAAGACGTGAGCACAGGTGGTTGCAATATCTTCTTTAGATGACACGTGTTAATCAATGGCCTCATAATGGCTTTAGATTAGTAGAATCTCATATATTCCTTTTTTTGTTTTCCATTTTTCCATCACAACCTCGACACCTCCATTACTGCCAAAGCATTGATCTATATGGGGGTTATTTCCATTTTCCAGTAGTAGTTCGACTTCACATAGCAACAACAAATTGAAAGTAATCCAAGTGCACCCTAAATTGCTGCATTTGATGGATGATTGTAGATCTCTCTTGTATAGAAGTCCTTACTTGCAAATCAACCATGCGTTTAGCTCTTGTAATTTTGTTTTTTGCTCCCCCGAATTCTAACGGATTTCCACGAAGCAGGAGTAGGATTGCACTTTGTTTTGTGAGGCGTGGAGTCCATCGCAAGGTCACAATGCAATGTACCACATACATCTGCTAAAATATCACCTCTGGCAAGCATTGAAAATCAAAATGAAGTTTTTAACTCACAAAAGTTAGTAGAAATGCATTAAAATAAACTTGAATTATCGTTAAGAAATTGCAAACCGATCTAAAATCCTACTGAACAACCAAACCGCATTAAAGCACTGGCCATCCCTCTTAGGCATTTCATCAAACATTTATATAGAATACTCAAAAGCATAGTGGATTGGAAAAATAACCAACTATAGGCATTTCAATACAACCAACTCTACCCAATCCACCATAACCAACTACCAAACCAACAAAAAAAATAATATATCGCACAAATTGAAAAATATAGAAAGCAGCCAAAAAAAAAAAAAAAACAAAAAAACAAAAACACCAAAGGGTGAGTAGCTCGGTCGGCTAGATGATGGTGGAACTACGGCATTAGAGAAAGGATGCAGCAGTGGTTATGGCCTTCTATACGATTGTCTCTCTCTCCCTAAACTAATCCTTAACGTTCTCTCTCCCTCTCAATGGAAAATCTTTGGTAATTTTTATTCTTACATGCCTCTCACATGAGTTTCTGTTAGTTTGTTAATGATGAGACCGACAAATGTATTGATTTGGCAACTGTCCAAAGTTTAGGGATAAATTAGTTAAAATAAAAGTTCAAGGGGGTATTTTGGCTACTACCTTGAAAAGTTCAAGGATGTGTGAACATTTTTCTTATTAATTTTTGTTTTATGTGTTACAAAGAACCCAATGCATGGTATGGTATGTATGGACTTGGATGAGCCTTAAATGGGCTTTTTAGTACAATTGGCCCTCTAGGGCCAAAATTCAAATTATAAACTATTATCTTTAACAATGTCATATTGGATCTATACATACTTCACTAAGAAAAAAAAGGTTAATTCCATACGCATTGACCGTACTTCAACACTCCTCAGAGGCGGCTCAATAGTATAAGTAAATGAAGCAGTCATCTAAAGCCTCCAAGTAGAAAAGACCCTAAAATTTTTACCAATATAGTTATTTCTTTCATTGTAATAGTATTAATTAAGTCCAAATATTAGCTAATAAATAAAATAACATTTTTTATCAAATAAAAAACAAGAAAAAAAGAGAGAGGGAGAGAAATGTTACGTCCACAATATTTTTCACAACAAATTCTAAGTGATAAGTTGTTATTGATTGTTATTGGTTGGAAAAAAAAAAGTAATTTCAGTGGTGGGTGCAAATTAGAGTTAGTAACAACTTAACACCTAGAATTTTTTGTGAAAATGTTGTAAATATAAAACTTAAAAAAAGAAGAAGAAGAAAAGAGAGTAATACAAAAAAAAAAAAAAAAAAAAAAAAAAAAAAAAAATTCACATTTTTTTCAAAGAACTAAGTTGGATAACTTTTATTAGTTCTCATCTAGGTCTACCACGAACATCACATTTTTACTTACCACTATCAATCTGCCACATCAATGGGTGTGAAAAGTTTTGTCAAATTTTTTTGTGTCTATAGACTTTCTAAAAACAATTCTACGCGGTAAATTAGTAATTTTGCATATAAAATAAGAGAATAGAGTTCAAGTAATATTTAATTTTTTTTAATAAAAAGTCATATTTAAATATATATATATAAAGCCTCAATTTAGTTTTTGCCTAAGGCCCCCAAATGCATCAAGCCACTCCTGACACTCCTTTAATATGTGTGTAGGCTTAAACATATAAATCCTACATGAATATGAGAGTGATATTGCATATTACACAAATATATTTCCTATGTTTTGCGTAGGGTTATGATTGTCATGGGTCAAAAAAACATACTACTGGACATTGTTTTGGTATTTGCTAGAATATCAATTGGATGACACATAGTCGTAGCTTTCTGAGTGTCTTTTCTATTAAAATTGCATGAACTTGATCAAGTCCAACATGTAACCCTTCTCTGTAGTTTGGATCTCAAAAATCCAAACTAGGGTTGTTCATAGGTCGGTTTTGTGCCCAACCTGGACTCAACTCGAAATTATCGGTGGGGAGATTTTAACCCTAATAGACATGAATGGAGTTTCGGATCAACCAAATTGGGTCGTTGTAAGCGCATCGCTTTCCTCCTTAGGAAAGGGAAGTATGCCTCGGCCGAGTGGACCGGGTGGAGAAGGAAATGGAGTCGCTACTTAGATTAGGTCTAGGAACCATAAATATAGCAACCTTTGTGGAAGAACTGATCTACTACTAGAGCATGTGTCTAGAGTTTAGGTAAATGGATGGGAAGGTGTTAGGCACCCAATCCCACCCGACTTGTGGGTTGGCCTCCACTCATTGTGTTCTAAATCTTAATCCCATTAAAGGGTCCCCTAATATGTTATTCTAAACTCACACACATTAACATGCATCTAACATCCAAACATGGCATATGTCCCACACTCATCCATAGCATAAAACCCCACCATTCATCTAGCATATATATATCCAAGGGTAACAATTATATCACAAGGTAGAAACATCAATAAGGCATTAATCATCAAGTATATTCAATCATTCAAAACTAGCATCATGGTATTCATCAATCAAGGAGACCAATCATCATATTCAAAGATGCATGGTCATATTCATATGCATGACTTACCTTCACTTACCTCATTGCACTATAAAACCTTAGCACCTATGCATCAATGCATGTTCATGTTCATATGCATGTTCATGTGGTTCATCAAAGTTATAAACCCTAACCATTAATTCAACAATCAAAGCATGTGAAGCATGTTATTCTACTAACCCTAATGCTAAATATGTGAAAACTAGACTCAACAAGACCTAAACATATGATTAAAACAAAACAAAACAAAACAGATAAAAAATTAAGAATCCTAAATCTGCATTTCTGGGCAAGAGGATGTGTACGCATACATAAGTATGCACTCATGCCTCTAGTATGCGCACGCATATTGCCTAGAAACACATTTTTAAAGCAAGCAACAAACAATAATAAAACAAAACCTAGCATGATTCTAATGTATAACCAAACAATCTAAACTAACAAAAAAGAAATCAAAGATAAAAAAAATAAAGATAAACAAAACAAAATCTATTCTTAAACATGCATTGGATCTAACAACAAACAAAAATAACACTTAACACATCAAAACATGTTCATCAATTCATCCAATCATTTAACTCTCCAATCAAAACATGATAAGACACAACGAAACAAAATTAAACAAAGCCAAACATATTTCTAAGCATTCATAACATATAAATCAAATTAGGACAAAAAGAGCACAAGTTATAAAACCCTAAATTAAGGAAGAGTCATGGAGGGAAACTTACCTTGCTTATGGAACATAACTTGGTTGACATTTTAACGGCCCCTCGGTGCTTGCATAACAAGATTGAATGATAATCAAGAGAATTAAGTATTCAATAGTTCATAGGTAATCACAACTCAAAATAAAAAGATGTTCTTGAAAAGATTGTTTGAAAAAGATTAGAAAATAGTTTTTGCCCTAATGAGTAATAGAAAGAAGTTTTGAAAAGCCAAAAACGTGATTAATGACGTGTGTGAAGAAAGTTCAAAGTTAGAAAAGAGTTTTGGAAGATTTTAGGTGAAAAATCAACTCTCTCTTGCTAGGGTTTGAGTTTGGAGGCATAAAGTTGTATTTATATGTTTAAACTAGGGTTTTCAAGCTCATCTATAGGGTTTTGGACGTTCCAAAAGGTCTAGGAGCCGGGCCCCATCAAAGAGGGAGACTTTGGACCCTAAAAAATGAATTTTTGGGCCTCTAGAACTCGGCCTGTGTACGTAGGTTTAGGGCTAAGCACACATGCATGCTCCCCGCGCATGCATGTGTCCCCGTAAATACTAATTTTGACAACTCTGATAGCCCGAATTCAAGCAGTCGTAACTCACTCAATTTTAGTCTAAATTAGGCAAATTTTGTATTTAAATTGAAGCTCAGGATGTTTATGTTCTAATGAAATAGACCTCACTCAAAAATTATTTGTGGATCAAATGTTATGGTCAAAAGCGTGAGCAAAGGTCATTTTTCAATATCATTTTCAAAGCGATTTGGACACTTTTGAGTTGTGATTAATTCCAAATTATCAAAATAACTTCAATTACCTTTTGTAGACATGTCAAGTTCATCGTTGGGATTGGGGACTAAAGTTTATTAATCGGGTACAATCGTATTGGTTTTAGGTGTGTATCGGTCGGTTTTGGGTTTGCAAATCTTGCTTGATTTTGGCCAAAATCTTGTTGGATCTTGTTAGATCTGGCTGATATTCCTTTGGATGAGATTCAGCTGGATCTAATGAGATTTGGCCAATATTCCTTCGGATCTATCGAGATCTGGTCAAGATCTTGCTAGATCTGTCAAGATTTGGTCGAGATCACCTAATACCGGTGGAGTTAGAGTTCGGGCTTATCGGATTTTTGGTTGAAACTCTTGATTTTTGAAGGGGAGAGAACAAGTCTTTAGATAGGTTAGGTTTTTTGGTTTCTCAGACAGCCAAACCACCACTCGCATCTACAACATTGGGTCTTGGCGTCAACGACCTTGGGCCAACCGAACCACCGATTATATTGGGTGGTTATCGGTGGAGATCATCGAGTCTAAGTAGGTGATGGACACCCCTAATCCAAACAAAACAGGGACCAAGTAGAAGCCGTCTGTATCATACAAGAATTAATAGGTTTTTTTTTTTTTTTTTTTTTTTTTTTTTGGAGAAGGAGAATTAATAGGTTTCAATCCTTATTAATGAAGCTGCAAAGGTTACTGCTCGGCCCTCTCCCGCACTTTGAAAATCTTGTCCCTCCTACTTATAAATCTTGAGCAATACTAGCAAAAGTTTGATCTTTAATGTTTTAATTCCATTTAGTGGTACTCAACGTGCATCAGCAGTACATCAATAGCTTTTTACGAAGAAATATGAAAAGGTCATATGAAATAATATTGGCTTCGATGGAACAAACATGCAAGGAGTATTATTATAATATAAGGAGATATTGTCCTTTATTTAGTAAAAATACATTAATAAAGTACAGAATTCAGGTAAGATATAGATTTGAAATTCAAATTAAAATTTTACTACCAACCAAAAAAGAAAATAAAGGAATTCAAATTAAATAGCAATATTCTCTCTCAAAAAAAAAAAAAAAAAGCAATCAATTAACACACCAGAATAGTATTTAATAATAATGCGAGGCCAGTAGAGAACAACAACCAATCCCCTCTCACAGCTACTTTTGTTCGATTTGATCAGGATTCTTCATCCACACTCCATGCTCGTCGCAAGGGCAGATTGTGATCCCAGGGCATTTGACTTTCTCCAAGTAAACCAAATCTGGAAAGGAATCTTTCAGTTCTCTCCAATTCATCTTCAATTCAAGCAAGTATTTCAAACGTAAAGCTTGAACCTTCAACCACTTGCTTCTGTCAAGAGTTGCGAGGTTTCCTCCTCTTATGTAGAGTTTGTATAGGTTTGGCAAAGAATCAGGTGTCAGCCACGTCGTTGTAGATTTGGGGAAACATTGAAGATCCAGCTTCTCAAGTTGCATTGGAAGTTTCTCCGTCATTGTTTTTGGGTTGTGTTGGTTTGGAGCTAATTTGAATATTTTCCAGCAGGAGGCATCTCCTCCATTCTGAGCTTCTCCTTGCTGATCTGCTTGCGTTGCTACCCATGCTGTTGTTAGCTTTCGAAGTACTCCTCCTCCTCCAATCTGTTGGAGAGCACTTAGATCCTCATTTGTAGGGAAGTCTTTATTGTTGGGCTTTGTGGAGCCTAATTTTGTTTGATCCGGTTTGATGACCTAACCTGACCCGACTAATATTGCGTGGTTTTTAATGGGAGATTTATTGAGGCTTAGTCCATGGAGTGGAGGCTTGGGCCAATAGGCCCAAGTCGAAGCGCTTATGGACAAGCCTCCTGAGGGTTCGGGGGCAATGCCCTTGGGAAAATTTTTTTGGTCCATTTAGCCCATTGTGGAACCGACTTTGGTGATTAGGGTTATTATTGTGAGTCGGTTGCCGTGTTTTTATAAAGAGAAAAATTGTAGCCGCACTGTGTATTGTATTTTTTCTTTGATAATAGTGAAATCCTTACAACTCCGTGGACGTAGGCCAATTGCCAAACCATGTAAATATTGTCTTGTACGTTTGATTGCTTTCTTTGGCGTGTATTTTCTCTATTTTTTTGTTTCTCACAAGTTGGGATTTCGGTTGAATTCCCTTCAACTGCATCGAGCCTAAGGTTAGGTTTGAGTGGGAGCAATGACAGAGGAAGCAGGAAAGGCTTCTGGAATAGAAAAGTTTGATGGCATAGACTTTGCATATTGGAGGATGCAGATTGAAGATTATCTCTATGAGAGGAAATTGCATCTACCTCTTTTAGGGACAAAACCCGAGACTATGAAGGCCGAGGAATGGGCGCTTCTTGTGACACGGGTTTTAGGAGTTATTAGGTTAACTCTGTCTAGGTCTCGTTGCACACAATGTTGTAAAGGAGAAGACTACAAACAGATCCGATGAAGGTTTTGTCCGGTATGTATGAAAAGTTATCTCGTAAACAACAAGATGCATCTGATGAAGAAATTGTTTAATTTGAAGATAACAGAGAATGCATCAGTAGCACAACATCTGAACGAATTTAACACTATCACAAATTAATTGTCGTCAGTAGAAATTGATTTTGATGATGAGATTCGTGCTCTGATCATCTTGGCTTCTTTGCTAAACAGTTGGGAGGCAATGAGGATGGCATTAAGCAATTCTACAGGAAAGGAAAAGCTCAAGTACAATGATATACGAGATTTAATTCTGGTTGAGGAGATTCGCAGAAGAAATGCAGGCGAAACCTCAAGATCCGGGTTCTCGCCTAAACCTTGAGACAAGAGGTAGAGGTAATGACAGAAATTCAAACCGGGACAGATCAAAATCCAGAAATTCTAATCAGAATAGAAGCAAATCTAGATCAGGCCAACAAGTACAATGCTGGAATTGTGGGAAAACAAGTCACTTTAGGAGGCAATGCAAAAGTCCTAAGAAGAAGAATGAAGATGATTCTCGCTAAATGTCAGAACGGAAGAGGTATAGGATGCATTACTTTTTGCAATAGACAGTCTACTTGATAATTGAGTTTTGGATTCAGGAGCTTCATTTCATACCACTCTACACCGAGAAATCATACAAAATTATGTTGCGGGTGATTTTGGTAAGGTATATTTGGCTAATGGTTCAGCCTTGGATGTTGTAGGTATGGGAGACGTTCGGATATTGTTGCCCAATGGATCTGTTTGGTTCTTTGGAGAATGTTCGACATATTTCGACTTCGAGGAGGAATCTAATTTCGTTGGACAACTTGATGATGAAGGACATGCAATACTATTTATTGGTGGTACTTGGAAGGTTACAAAGGGAATTAGAGTATTGGCTCGTGGAAAGAAGACTAGTACTCAGTATATGATCTCATGTCCAAGAGACACAATTGCGATTCTTTGATGTGAAATCGATACAAGTCTATGGCACTGCAGACTTGGTCACATGAGTGAGAAAGGGATGAAGATGCTATTGGCAAAAGGAAAACTACCAGAATTAAAGTCCATTGATTTTGACACGTGTGAAAGTTGCATCTTAGGAAAGTAGAAAAAAGGTGAGTTTCTTGAAAACTGGCGGGACACCGAAGGTTGAAAAATTGGAACTAGTACACACCGATTTGTGGGGGCCTTCTCCGGTTGCAGCCTTTGGAGGTTCAAGGTACTACATCATTTTTATTGATGACTAAAGCAGAAAGGTATGTGTTTATTTTCTAAAAAATAAATCTGATGTATTTGAAACTTTTAAAAAGTGGAAAGCCATGGTTGAGATAGAAACAGGTTTGAAAGTAAAATGTTTGAGGTTAGATAATGGAGAGAGCACATAGATAGAGAGTTTAGTGAGTATTGTCTTTCAGACAGGAATTAGGATGGAGAAGACCATTCCTAGGACACCACAAAGAGAATGGTGTGGTGAGCGCATGAACAGAACTCTCAATGAGTGTGTTCAAGTATGAGGTTGCATGTTGGACTACCAAAAACATTTTGGACTGATGTTGTTAGTACTACTGACTTACTCCGATAAATTGAGGACCATCGGTTCCTATAGAGTTGAGACTTCCTAAGAAGGTTTGGAGCGGTAAAGAGGTGAAGTTTTCACACTTAAAAGTTTTTGGTTTTTCTTATGTTCATATTGATTCTAATGCTCGTAGTAAACTTGATGCAAAAGTCTAAAATATGTTTTTTCATTGGCTATGGTGATGAGAAATTTGATTATAGGTTTTGGGATGAACAAAATAAGAAAATCATCAGAAGTAGAAATGTGATATTTAATGAACAGTTTATGTACAAGGACAGGTCAACTATAGTGTCGATGTTACGAGATAGATCAAAAGAAATCGAGTTTGTCAACTTAGATGAATTGTCAAATTTCTGGCCCGAGAAGAGGGGTGAAGAAGATTAGGAGAATGTAAATTCACGGGTAGATCCGAGTACACTTGTAGTTGAAGTTCGCAGATCTTCCAGGAACATTAGACCTCCACAGCGTTATTCACCTATTTTAAATTATCTCCTATTGACTGATGGTGGTGAACCAGAGTGTTATGATGAAGCCTTGCAAGATGAGAATTCAAGCAAGTGGGAGTTAGCCATGAAGGATGAGATGGATTCTTTGTTAGGGAATCAGACATGGGAATTGACTAAATTACTAGTAGGAAAGAAGGCTTTGCACAACAAGTGGGTATACAGAATAAAGAATGAGCATGATAGTAGCAAATGTTACAAGGCAAGATTAGTTGTTAAAGGGTTTCAGCAGAAGGAAGGCATTGACTACACAGAAATATTTTCTCCAGTTGTGAAGATGTCAACAATTAGACTGGCACTGGGAATAGTGGTTGCAGAAAACTTACATCTTGAGCAGTTAAATGTGAAGATAACATTCCTTTATGGTGACTTGGAGGAAGACCTTTACATGATTCAGCTAGAAGGGTTCATTGTTCAGGGACAAGAGAATCTAGTCTGCAAATTGAAAAAGAACTTGTATGGCCTAAAACAAGCTCCTAGACAGTGGTACAAGAAATTTGATAGTTTTATGCATAGAATTGGGTTCAAGAGATCTCAAAATCGATCATTGTTGCTATGTTAAGCCTTTTGACAATTCTTACATCATATTATTGTTATATGTGGATGATATGCTTATTGTAGGGTCTAGCATTGAGGAGATTAATAATCTGAAGAAGCAATTGTCCAAACAGTTTGCAATAAAGGATTTGGGAGCTACAAAACAAATCCTTAGTATGAGAATTATTAGAGACAAGACTAATGGTACATTGAAACTTTCACAAATGTGAGTATGTGAAGAAAGTTCTTAGCAGGTTCAAAATGAATGAAGCTAAACTAGTGAGCACACCCTTGGGTAGTCATTTTAAACTAAGCAAAGAATAGTCACCAAAGACAGAAGAAGAAAGGGACCATATAAGCAAGATGCCCTATACCTCGCCTATTGGCGACTTGATGTATGCTATGGTGTGTACAAGGCCGGACATTGCACATGTAGTGGGAGTCGTGAGCAGATTCATGAGTAGGCCTGGAAAATAGCATTGGGAGGCAGTCAAGTGGATTTTGAGATATTTGAAGGGTTCATCGGATACATGTCTTTGCTTCACAAGTGCAAGTTTGAAATTGCGGGGTTATGTAGATGCTGATTTTTCTGGTGATATTGATAGTAGAAAGAGTACTACCGGGTTTGTTTTTACTCGTGGTGGTACGGCTATATCATGGGCTTCAAATCTACAGAAGATTGCTACTTTGTCTTCTACAGAAGCTGAGTATGTTGTAGCAATTGAAGCTAGAAAGGAGATGATTTGACTACATGGTTTCTTAGATGAATTGGGTAAGAAGCAGGAGATGGGCATTCTACACAATGACAATCGAGTGCAATTTTTCTTGCTAAAAATTTGGCTTTTTATTCAAAGTCGAAGTATATATAGACAAAATACCACTTTTTCCATTACCTTGTTGAAGATAAGTTGGTAATACTTGAGAAGATTTGTGGATCTAAGAACCCGACGGACATGTTGACTAAGGGGGTCACCATTGAGAAGTTGAAGTCGTATGCAGATTTTAGTTGGCCTTTTAGCTTGAGGATAGGAGGATGAGTTGCGGGGATGAGGGATTGTTTTTGGAGGATTGCGGTTGATGTTGGTGATTGAACTAGTCTCCAAGTGGGAGATTTGTTGGGTTTTGTGGAGTTTAGTTTTGTTTGATTCGGTTTGATGACCTAACCTGACCTGAATAATATTGTGTGGTTTTTAATGGGAGATTTACTGAGGCTTAGTTCATGAAGTGGAAGCTTGGGGTGATAGACTTAAGCCGGAGCACTTTTGGACAAGCCTTTTGGGGGTCCGGGGGCAACGCCCTCGAGAAATTTTTTTTGGCCTGTTTAGCCCATTGTGGAACCGACTTTGGTGATTAGGGTTATTATTGTGAGTCGGTTGCCGTGTTTTTATAAAGAGAAAAATTGTAGCCGCACTATGTATTGTATTTTTTCTTTGATAATAGTGAAATCCCCGCAACTCTATGAACGTAGGCAAATTACTAAACCACATAAATATTGTCTTGTACGTTCGATTGCTTTCTTTGGTGTGTGTTTTCTCTATTTTTTTGTTTCTCACATGTTGGGATTTCGGTAAAATTCCCTTCACTTACTATTTGCATTGATGGTCAGTTTCCTCAACTTCATCAATTCCTTCAAATCATCTAAAGTAGCCGAGCCTTTTCTTTGCGGATTACTAATGACAAACCCCTTAAGGACTCGAAGTTGTACAAGTGCGGAAAGCTCCTTGGGCAGGCGAGCTAGCGGATAACAGTCAGAAAGATCCAAGTACCTGAGGTTCGTGAGTTTGCCGATCTCCTTTGAAAGCACCTCCAGATTGTGACACTCCTTGAGATCCAAAATCACCAAACTTCTATGGTTGTCTATAAATTCTGGAAGCTCTGTGATATTTGAGACTCCTTGGAGGCTAAGAAACCTTAAACCTGTGCTATTCTTCAACCCTTCTAAGAATTCAATGCTCTCGACTTCAATATGAGGTTTAACTGATCCCGGCCAGCTTCCCAGACAAACAACTTTGGCATCTTTCATCTTCGATAACCAGTCCTTCGCACTCGGCTCTTTAATCTGCTCATTTTTATCTTTCTTCTTCATTAACCCCGCCAATTCGAGATCAGGAAAAGGCTCATTAACATTGAATAATGTAACGATTTTTTCTAGATCTCTACCTTCTGAATTCTTACTTGATGTTGACTGACTTTCCTTTGTTATAGAAGGTTTTTTCTCTAATAACTGCTTCTGCTCCTGCTTCAGCTCCTGATCCTCCTCTTCGACTTTTGGCAAACACATCCTCTTACACCTTGGGAATGAGACATTCACCGGTTCCTCCCTAGGATGTAGTGATTCAGAAGTCCAATATTTCTGGTGAAGCACATTCCCCTTATCATCATAAATAAACAAATTACCAGCTTCCTGGGAAAGCATAGTCAAAGCTGAACGCACAAGAGGATGCATTTTATAGCTCTTAACATGCAGTTTTCGCTTTTTTATCGCAGGCTCAATTAAGCCCTTCTCTTGAAATTCTTTAAGAATTCCATCAACGATATTCTCAGGCGTTTCATCATCTTCAAAAACTGAATCTTTCCACAACTCCTCTCCCAGCCCCCAGTATACAAAGATCCTCCTCTTCACCACTGCATTTTCTGGGTAAACTGTAAAGCAAGACAAAAGGAACATCCTTTCTTCATCAAGCCCGTCAAAAATCTCCTGAATTTCTTTGTAAAATGAGCTATCTTTGAAGCTTTTACGCTGGTGTACGTTAACCAACTCATGGACTGCACTGCGGCGATTAGACTCGGTGCTTGACTGTAAATGAGTACTACTCGAACTTACTGCCTTAAACGCTGTTTCTGGTGATGATAGATGCTTCTTTAAATTCATAATCTCCTTGTTGATTTCAACAAGCCTGACAGCTGGAGGTTTTTTACTAGTGGATGCTTCCTTTTTTCCAGAACCTTCACTGTTGGGAAATGCCTTTACTAAATCTTTGAGCCTCTCTAGGTGACTTTCCGCACTTTTCTGAAATTCCGCAAGATCATCTACGTTTTTTTTTTAATTTGGGTGAGCTTCTTTTGTAACATTTCGAGTTGAGAACTCATCCCTTCGTTGTCCTCTTCTTTTTTCCTCCTGATCGAGTCTTCTGCCACCTCTTCCTCATTCAGATTCTCCTTGGGGATCTTTTTTTTTTTTTTTTTTTTTTTAAGTAAATGAAAATCTGGAATCCTAAAGCACATGCTGGTGGTGCTAGTGGCAGTGTTTCCTTTGTCGTTAGTTTCGGGTGTGTGTTGTACAGCAGGTTGTGGACTGTTATCAACATTGTTCTTCTTGCTGACCTCATTGTTGCTGTCGTTGCTGTTAGTGGTGTTGGGGTTGGTGCTAGTTTCTGGTGTGGGTTGTACAGGGGGATTCGCTTGTGCAAGGATCCAGGTTTCTCCAGGAATTTTTTGCAATTGCATGTCATTAGAGGCAGACATGATTGGATTGATGGAGATGAAACACAAAGTTTGGAAGGATATTATCGAGAATGAAAAAGTGTGGCCAACCAACTTGTTTTGTCTGACTATCTATTTTGTGGGTTGCCAACTTTTTGTTTGTGGTGCCATTCTCATGGACGTGAGTAACTAGAAGAGTAATTTATCATATAATATACATTAGCATAAGAGTGGTCCTTTTAAAAGGGTCGAAGGGGGAAATGTCTCTTGCAAAATATTCATGTCTGTCATTATAAAGAAAATAGCCAAATTTTAGAAGTACGGATACTTACAAAATCGTCGCGTGTCGGGTCTTGGTTAAGTTGGGTAGGCTTATGCATTAATACGTGTTCACTTCTTAAGAGCATCCATAGTAGATGTTGCAAAAAAAATGTTATTTTACCACACTAAAAATCTACTTTATTATCTTATCACATTATTTTACAACATCCCATTTATCGGATGTTTTATCATTCAATTTTATATATTAAAATAATATTTACTACACATTAAAATAATATATCTAACACAATAAATAACAACCACAATATTGTCGCCACCTCCGCCACTACCACCACTGTGGCAGCCACAATCCATTACAAAATAAAAAAACTAAAAACAAAACCACCACCACAACCATCGTCATCAACAACCTACCACAAAACCCATTAAAAACAAAGCAACACCCACTAGCACAAAGAACTCAAACCCCAGAAAACATAGCAACTCAAACCTAGAAAACACTCCGATCAAGATCTCACCTCACCTCAACCCACGATCAAGATCTTAATTAACTCAACGTTGATGCCCACTAGCACTCCGATCAACTCAAACCTAGAAAACACTCCGATCAACTCAAACCCACTAGCATCGGCAACCCACGATCAAGATCTCACCTTAACTCAACGTCGATGCCCACAATCAAGATCTCAACGTCAATGCCCATGATCGTGACGAACACTCCGATCTCACCTCAACGTCGATGCCCACATCGATTCCGATCGGCGATGACGATGACGATGCCCGGAGAGATCGGCGATGACGATGAAAAATGCAACCGGTGAGAGATTGGCGATGATGGATCGGCGATGACGGATCGGCGATGACGGATCAAGATCAACAATTTATAAGAGAGAGGGATTTGGTGAGAGAGAACAGAGGTGAGAGAGAAGAGAAAAGAATAAACTCAAGAGAGAGGAGAGAGAAAAGAGAATAAAAAAATATTAATCAGTTATACAATTTCCGTCCGTATAGTGGCAAATATGCAACGGCACTGTCCATATGTTGCAAAAATTATAGCATTTGGAACATCCGATAAAGAGGGCTTTTGGTGTTTGGTGTGGCAAATGTGCCAAATATTTGACATTTGGGATGTACATTTACCACATCTAGTGTGGATGCTCTTATATTAGCCATTAGTAGAGAAACAAAATTGTACTTTTTTATTGACATTTTTCTTAAAAATTTATACGGTACTTAAAGGTTTTGATAGTTTAAAAAAAAATTTATATTGATAAATAAAATATGCTTAAAAATATGTATTAATTAATTAATTATTGGTATCAATACATGTTATGTCTTAAGTTTCCAAGAATTGTTTCTATAACCAAAAAAAAAAAAAAAAAAAAACTAAAAACAATTTCCAAGAATTTATGAGTCACGTACCTTGTGTGTATATGCGTCGGTATATCATAAAATAAAACTGGAATTTTGGTTCATATGATGGTTTAAGGGTGAACCTTAAGGCCAAAATGTAATACACAAGAGCCACAAAATGTCATGGCCATATGTATAGGAATTTTTTTTTAAGTTGTGCTATGGACACAACAATTTTACAACAAATTTTAGATGGCAGATTATTACCGATATTTGTTTAGACCCACTACTAACATCTGTTTGGATACATGGTTTTTGAGTGGAGTTGTGGTGTGTTTGTGTGTTAGAATCTCTTTCCCTCTTCTTTGTGTGTGTATGTGTTTGTTTCTAAATATATATATATATATATATTCGAATCTTTAGAGCATTCACATTAATTAGTTTAAATTTTTCTTTCTATTTTAGTATAAGAACTTACTTTTTTATATTTGGTAAAAACACCATTTTAATCCCTACATTTTGGTAGCAGTTAATTTGGTCTTAGTTATTTTCAACTTGCAATCAATTTGCTCCCTACTGTTAGCTCATTAACAAAAAATGCTTATATGGTTAACGGTGTGCATTGTTGGCACACTTAAATCCTACGTGGAAAAAAAAAATAATAATAATAAAAAATTTAAATAGACACTAAAAAAATTCCACATCATCATTTAAACAAAAAAAATAAATTAAAATTTATTTTCTTTTGTTTATATTCTCTTTTTAATCTTTCTAACTGTTTCTTATTAACCGAAAAATCGATACATCTCTTTTTCCTTTTTATCTCTACAGCCCTTTCTTATTACTAACCAAAAAATTAACACAGATGTTTGTCTCATCTTCATCTCACACCAGAGAATCGCTCACTTTCTTCTTCCTCTTATTATTATTTTTTTGCCTTGTCTCCTGTTTTTTCATTTCTCTTTCATATTTTCTTTCTCTCTCTCTCGCTTGCAGATCTCTCTCTCTCTCTCTCTCTCTCTGTGCTTTGGAATCTCCAATGGGCTAGCACAACGAATCACAGCCCAGTTTACTTTAAATTTGGATCTCGGTTGTTCTCAAAAAAAAAAAAAAAAAAAAAAATTGGATCTTGGTTGTGACCAATTTTCGTTGCAATTTTCTTGCCAGAGGCAAAGGGAGTCCCTTTCGAGTCAATGCATGAAGTGTGGGAGCGGCATTGGTATTGGCGCCGCTTTGTCTAGGAGCAGCCATATGCAAAATATATATGAGACCATGGTTGACTTGTGACTGCGAATCTTTAACAGGTGGGTTTCAATGAATGACATACAATTGCAAGGTATACTGTTTGGTTACCAAGAAAATACAAGTAAAAAATAAAAAAAAATTGAGAGAAAAAAAATTCTGTTTGGTTACCATAAAAAAAAGAAAGAAAAAAGGAAAAAAATGGTAAACATAAAAAAAAAGAAAAAGAAAAGGTAAAATTGGTAATATATATAAAATGTTGACGTGATTTTTTTTTTTTTGAATTTTGAGCGTTGACATGGCTATTAAAATTTAGACATGTCAACATTAGACATGCCAACAGTGAATACCATTAGCCATGTAGGTATTTACCGTTAGTGTTAACGATAGAGACCAAATTGATTATTATTAAAATGTAGGGACTAAATTGACTATGACCCTAAAATATAGGGACCAAAATGGTGTTTTTGCCTTTATATTTTATACAGTCACTTCTACAAAGCATGCACATCAAATTATCTATTATACACATCTTTTTATTTAAATAATATTTTTTATTCATTTATTATTATTATTAGCTTTATTTGTTCTCACATTCCCTCTCATCTCTCTTCTCTCTTTGTGTTCTCTCTTATCTCTTTGCTCTCTTCTCTCCCGACCACCACAAAGGCGAACCTCCATGGCTGGACCTCCATTTCCTTCTACTGCCATTACTTCTTCTTGTGCTACTGTTGTAGCTGTTGCTTCTTCTTCTGCTACTAATGTAGCCGTTGCTTCTACTTCTTCTTCTTTTTGAACGCTTCTTCTTCTTCTTCTTCTTTGATGATTCACATAAATTTCTATATGGGTTTGATGATATGGTTTTGTATATGAGTTTGATGGGTTTTAGATCTAGATTTAGGAAAACCATATGAGTTTGATGAGTTTGAGGTCTAGATCTAGGATTTGTTGTATGGAGGAGAGAGAGAGAGAGAGAGAGAGAGAGAGAGAGAGAGAGAGAGAAAATTATTAAAAAAATAAAATACAAAGCTACAGGAACTGTATATATTTACATGGTTATTGTGGGAAAATGAAAAGCTACAGTGTTTTACACAGATCGATGTAGAGAGTTTTTGAAGGAAAATATGTAAATTTGATAACTTTTTCTATTATACACCCATTGATGTTAATGCTCTTAGATTATATTGTTGTAAAATTCCATGACAAATTTGATGTATTTTTCTATCATGTTAAAGAAAAATTGTATTGTAAATTTGCGTAGGAACTTGTTGTGTATTGGGTTGAAGTCAAGTGGAGTTGGAAATCAAAATTGCGAGATCAAGAAATTCACTCAAGAATAATCTGTCTAGCAAATCCATTTGGTGAATTGGATTTTGGAAAGCAATTGCAGATTATTTTGCCAAACATTAGAAGACACTGGCTCAAGCAAATTCCTTAGAACCTAAGAGAAATTTGTTATGAATTTCTCTATAGTGCCAACTCTTTTGCCATCTATGTAAGCCTCATTTCCCACAAGTTTTGACAACTAAAAATTCTCAATTGAAGTGTTAGAGAGCTTAGATAAACCCTAGTTCATATACTCATTTCTCTCTACCTTCCCCCTCTCTACATAGCTTGATATTTTAGTGAGGAGATTGATACCAATATTTCCTAATTAATTCTGAGTTGTGTGATTTAACTGGTGATTGTGATTGGAAAATCATTGGAGCACTCCACAATTAGTCTTGATGGCCTAAAGATGCAACTATTGCTTGGTTATAAATCTAAATGCTAAGATAGAGAAAGGACTTCGTGAAGTTAGTAACTAACTAGAGCTTGGAAAGCTCAAGTACAAGTTTGTTGCAATACTCGGAGGGTTTATGAGTCAAATCTTACTGCAATTATTTATCTAAGTGGATTGGTTCGGTTGCCTTGCCATAGAGAGTTTCTTATGCCCAGTATTTGAGTTTTCCTCTTTGATAGCACATCAGTGTGTTATATTATGGTTGATTTTTTGGAGGTTGCCTACTTACTTGCTTTGTTATGGTTATATTGTTAACCATGTTATGTTTATCATCCATGCTTAATTCAATTGGCTAATCAATTATATTTGGGTGAATTGATAGCTTAGCCTAAAAATTGATTAAGTTGTAAATTTAAAATTCAAGGGTCTAAATAATTTCCTAGGATTGATTAGGTGATTCTTAGCATCACTTCTTCAACTATTATAAACAACTTGTCATCTACACTTCATTGTGAAATTGTTATAAAAATTTTGTGTATGTAGCTTATTCATATATTATTTTTAGAGAATACATTCAATAAGGACTTGGTATAAATCTCTTATTTTACACTATTCAATAGAAACATGTCACATCAACATTTCATGAATAAATCAAATAGACATACCACACACAATCAATCCCTCCAAATACACCCTCTCTGTCCCTCTATCTTTCTCACTGGGTCAAACCTTCATGGTTGAACAATTAACTTTTATCACAACCACCCAACACCGTGAAGTGGCTCCTAAATTGATGCCCTCGTCTCTCCTTACTCATTATATATATATATATATATATATATATATATATATATATAGTGGTGGAGTTATAAAATTTTCTCTAGGAGGGCCAAGCCAAATGTATCATTGTATTCTGGTAGCCTTCACTCTCTATATAAATGCGTATTATTGGGTTATATATTGACCCTAGGTAACTAATTTAATTACCCAAGTTAATTAATTAGCTTAAATTACATACAAATCGTGGAGACACCAACAAATCACCAAATAAACTATTATGTACTGTAAAATAAATAACACGGTGATTTGTTTACGAATAGGAAAAACCTCTTGCAAGGCAAAAACCCCACTAGGTGAATTTCAAGTCATCACTCTCAAGAATCCACTAATTAAGAACAAGTAGTTACAAGTATAATGAATCTTACTACTATCCTGGATTATCCAAAAATATCAAACCTTTGCTCCAATCCCCAATTAGACTTGATCTTGTAGAGACTTTTTCTCTTTTTGCACAAACCTCCAATTGTGACTAACTCTTTTGCTCGGATCCTAGTATGTGAGTAACTTCAAAGCAACCTTTTGATTGTTATAGTTGATTTGTAATAGTTTCACATAGAAACATTAATAAGATCTTTAATGTTGGTGCTAGAAACTTTGCTTGGTTACGTAACCCAAAAGCGTACAAGAAATGCAACAATATTTCTTTTTCTTCGTAGGAGGAGGCTAGGGTTTTAAAAAGAAAACCTTATGAAGCTTTCTAGGGTTAGGGTTTTCTTTCTCCATCTCCTTATTTAAATAGGAGCTTAATGGGCCTTTTAAAAGGGCTTTCCTATTCTTAATAGGTTTACACAAACCTTAGACTCTCCTAATTCTGTTAGGATTATACAAACCCATAAACAAATAGCCTTATAGAATTAATTGTTGCTGGCTATATTCTGACATCCGTTAACTTGATAGATTGAGAGGTGTCGAGCTTGTGTCGAGAATTCTTTATTAACTCTAGATAGATAGTCTTGAAAACTAGTGTTGAGCTTGTCCGAATCAGCTTTTCTTCACTTGTTTCTTGGTTCAATTTTCATGTCTTTAATGATATCACTTGATATGTTTAAGCAACATACTTCTTGATACATTAAACCTAATTTAGATCTATCCAATTATTAGTAAAGTGCGTTTTGTCAAAGGATAATCTAATACATAGAAAATATGACCCTAACACGTATGACTTTATTTTTGGAAAACAACAACAATTTTTTGCTGAAGAGATTTACTTATATATTTTCATTAACTTATACTTTAAATTCTCCTAAAATTAATGACAAAAAATTAAATATTAAAAGGAAACTAAAGGAGACAACAATAAATTAATGATTATTTATACTTCTTTTTTCTTAAATGAAGGGGGGCATCACCTAAAATTTACTCAATATTTTAAAATTAAGTAGAGGGGGAGGGGGCATTTTTTGAAAATCCTGGGGGGCCATGGCCCCCCTAACACTAACACCGAAAAAAAAAAAAAAAAAAATCATGTGAGAGTTGATGAATCTCAGGAGCCGTACTGGATCACTATTCGATCAACAAATTTATTTTTATGTTTCACCAAAAAAAAAAAAAAAAAAAAGAAAAACTTTTTTTTATGCATGATTTTTTACCATGAAAACTTAAAATTTAAATGTCATTGATGACATAACTATTAATCTATCATCTTCTTTAAATTTTGCAAGTATAAAAGATATAGGAAGAGTATAGACTTTCAAGATTCACAGGTAAGGCAAATATTTATTTATTTCTTAACACATGTAAGGCAAATATCTATTTCCTAGAGAACTATTCTTTACTCTTTTTATTTGGCTAACTGGTGTAGTATTCTTCACTTGGCATTTGTTGATCATGCCTGCCTTTATCTTCTTAATTGTACTTGATGCTAGTCGTTTTATTTCTTTTTCTATTTGTGTTAATGCTTATCTCTTTTTGCAAAGGTGAGCAGCTACAGTATATTTATTCTTTACCTGACATTTGAAGTTCCCTAAGGCTTCTTGCATTTAATTTACTTTAACCTCATTAAGGCAAATCTGAAATTTCTCAGTTCAAAGGTGAGGAATCTGCTAGTGAAGGTATCCTTGGCATTTGAAATACTTTCCTACTTTCTTAGTTGTCTGGAATCAGGGATGGAGCCAGAAGTTCAATTGAAGGGGGCGAAGTAAAAATTAAATATATATATATATATATATATATATATATATATATATATTAATTTTCTATTACTAATCAAGTCAGTTGTTGCAAAGCCACTCAAACACTGCCAAAAACTCAAGTCAGTTGTTGCAAAGACACTCGTTAATACTACTAATACTAAGGAAAATCTAATGAGGCCAGGGGGCTAGAGCCCCCTTGGTCAATACATAACTCCGTCCCTGTCTGGAATTTACTTTTTTAATTTGCAAGGGTAAGTTGTTTGCATAATATGCATTTTTTTTTTTGGGCATAATATACTTTGCTGTTTATATTTTTATGTTTTAACGGAGTACAGCTTAGGAAAAGGATCGACATTCCTGTCTCTTGAATAATTTTCCAATGCGGGTGACCTATTGCCCCCAAAACATGAAGGAAAAAAAAATCAATTAAATTGATATATTTTATGGCTCAAATTAAATACTGATTCTTTATAAAGAAGGCATGTTGAGTTTATAGTTATAGTTAGCAAACATGAATAAATGTAAGAGCATTCATATTAGTCTTAATAAATTGGTCTAAAGTTAAAAATATAGCTAGAAATCCACAAAAATCCATGCATCAGATTTAATAAACTAACTAAAAATTTGTAGTGATCAACATTGATCGCCACATGTGGCAAGATAGTTTCCTCGCTAGCTCGTCCTACAAAATGTTTTTTAATTCTCAAAACGGTCTCCTCTCTCTCTTTCTCCTTCCCCTCACCAAACTCTGTCTTTGTCTCTGTCTCTCTCCACCTAACCTCCATCTTGTGGTAGTCGAAGATATAATGAATCGTGACTCTTAAATTTGGTGGCCATAGCTGCAATGGTGGTGGATTTGGGTTTATGAAATGATGAATCAATAAATTCTCATTGTCTAGAAAAGCCTTTGACGACCAAAGTAGGTATCGTTGGACAACCAAAGTGCCATAAATACACAATTAATGCATGAGTCGTTACCAATGGATGCACGTGTATACATGACCATTGGCAAGATAATCAATCATCTCATAAAGCCATTAGATGTGTTACAAGAGCCATTAAGACCACCATTAAAGGCCTCTAATAGTTAGAGAAGTTAGAGATCTATATAAACCACCTCAGTACCTAAGCAAAGGTACGGATAGATACACACATACACATCCATACATACTAAAATACACTCACAGTTCTTATTATTTCTCTCTCTCTCAACATCATCATTGGAGGCTTATTGTGGGCACCACACCGGTGACCTTAGAGGGAGGAACATCCATTGTTATTCTGTTGTAGGTCTTGAACTCATTCTCATCAGATTCCATTTAGACGAACATATCAACTGATGAATTTGACTTCATTAGTTTAGGCTCATTGGCGGGCACCATGCTAGTGAGCTTAGAAGGAGGAAAATCCATTATTATTTTGCTGTAGGTCTCAAATTCATTCTCATTGGATTCCATTTGGACGAACGTATTGACCGACAAATTTGACTTCATCATGAAAGTTAATTTTTGCGGGTTTTGTGTTGATATTTACGTTGATTTGGGCGGTGGGTGTGGTAGATGATGGGTTTGGTTTGATTTATGTGGTGAGTGTGAGGTTTGTGTTGATTTTCGGTTTTATTTATGCAGTGGGTGTTGACGTGTTGTGGTTGCTGCGTTTGTGTTAATTTTTTTATTTGCGAGGTGCTGGTGGTGGTTTCTGATAGTGGCTAGTCCGGTGAAGGAGATCTAAGTTCGAAGGTGGTTTTGTGCCCTTTTGATCTCGTTTATTCTCCCTCTCTCATGATCAACGCCGCCCTTGGGTATCACATCAATGCGTCATCGAAATTGGGTCATGATTTGGTTGGTGGGTGCGACTAAGCTAGGTTGTGATTTGGGATTTTGGAATTGGTTGAGGTGGGCAAAGGTTGAGATGGGTTTTTTTTGATGGCGTGCGATGGCTGGATGGTGGCTTAATACTCTTTTTTTTTTTTTTAATAGATAAAAACATAAATTTTATTAGATAAAGTATGAGAAAACATTACATAAGAACCTTGTAACATCAATATTGGGGAAACCAAACCTATTTTGCAAAAAACAACCAAATATGCAAAAAAAAAAAAAAAAAAAAAAGTGTGCAAATACAGCATTGTACAGAAAACACATTGTGCTAAAAAAGAAACACTGTATAGAAAACAACCAAATATGCAAAAAACCACACTGTGTAGAAACAACACTATATAGAAAACAACACTATATATATATTTGACTCTTTTGTTTGAAAATAAGTACTCTTCAATCTTCATATCAGACCCTTAATTTATTGAATTGTTTTTTCAGTACGTAATTAATATGACAAGCAAAAGAAAATCAACATTAAAACAATTAAGTTCACAATGTTATGCGCATGCACAAGGCTGCCAATTTGAAAATTGAGATAAGACATGTGAATATTAGACTAATCTAGTTTTATGGAAAATCTAAACCAGCTTTATAAAGAGTAATATCCATCGCTTTAACATCAAGACGATGCTCAAAAGACTGAATTATTGCACCTCAGCAGTAAAAATTTAAATAATTAATGTCTTTCATAATATGCATGACAAGAAATTCTCAATAATATTCTTCACGGTAGAATTTTAAATTAAATTTGTTCCAAATTGAATATGATTTTATTGAGATTTAATTTATATTGGACTAGCCTTATTATTATTATTTTTTTAATTTGCTTCTTAGGATTTTGAATTTTTATAGAACCTCCTGTGTACAACCTCCTGTGTGTTTCAATCAACTAGAACCTTGCCGTGAAAAAGAGAAAGAGGGAACATGTTTTTTATTATTATTTGTAGTTAGATAGTATATCAAATCTATGGCTATAGCCGTTACCTAATGGGGATGAAAAACCTCATGATACACCACTGAGAATCACAACCAAAATGAGGATGGTTATAACCGTTACCTAATATCCGTTACTGCCACGATGAAGGATGGCAGAAAACAAGGAAATAGAAAAGTAATAAATATCTAGAACATACAACAACTACAATCAATGTCTAGTTACTTTCAAGCTATAGTAACATTCTAAGCGGCTTTTTTTTTTGTTGTTGTTGTTGTTGTTATTAGGCATCACCTTGATCAGTTAGTGTGTAACGAACTGCTTCAACAGGAATGTGTGGTGGCTAGGGCGGCTTCTTTGTCATCTATTGTTCAAGAATTTAGCTTTTTCTTTACCATAATAAAGCGAAGGAACTAGAACCTTGCCTTTGAAAAAGAGAAACAGAGGAGGAAGAAAAGAAAAGGCGAATATACTTTGCTTAAATGAGGAGGCAAATTATTAAGTAGTCTTGGTGCTAAATGAGAAAGCCCACAAGATGCCAATGGTGCATACTTTAAGAAAAGAATAATAAGCTAATTAATAAGTTGTACATTTACACAAAAAAAAAAAAAAAAAAGACTTGTGCAAATATTAATTCATCAGGAAAATATCCTCGTCTCAAATGTCTTGCTGCATTTTAGAACTGCCATAATATAAGAGCTGTTATTTGAGTCATGTGAATTCAAATGTAAACAGCACACTTCAATATTTGCAAGAATTAAGGATCTTAAAATCTAACTGTACCTTTTAATTCTCTTATTGCAGAAGTCCCAATGTCATTATCTGGCACAGGGAAACGGTATTCTGCAACTAGAGGAAGAAACAGAAGAAAAAGAAAAAAACAATCCAGAATTTAATTTCAGTGGCAAACGAAGAAAAAAAACTGCCAAACAGGAACAAAATTCTAACCAAAAAACAAAGAATCGACAAAACAAAACTCAAGAAATTGAAAAAATAAATGGGAACGGAGAACTCTCTCCTTCGCCATTCCCAAATTTCAAAAAATCAAATGAAAACCTATTGTTACCCAAATACCTAAATATAAATCAATCCAACCAAATTGAATAGCATATAGAAAAACTTACCGGTCGTAGTTCTCTCAATGTTGTCTCCTTCTCATCTATGTATCACAAGGTTTATTACTTTGCTTTCTCTATCCGTGGATCGCAACCCGTGTTAAAAAAATTGAAAAGGAATTGAAAATAAAGTCACAAATTAAAACTTGATTTCCTTAGCCGTACTTTTTGAATCCAAATCTAAAACCAAATATTTAAAATTGAACATTTAAACCCAAAATCAAAACCCTAGATCGACTACCGAAACCCTAAACCAAAAATAGGAACCCTAAAACAGAAATCAAAACAAACTATTTTAAAAAACTTATCGTTAGTCGGCCTTGCGAGAGTGTGTGTGCGCTACCGATCAATGAGAAGGGAACTAAGAGGAGGAAGAGCGGAGGGAGGAAGGGGATTCACATAGGGTGGAAGTGAGGTAGCTTGAGATCGGTGAGAGTGGTCCGAGATCGGTGAGGGGAGTGTGTTGGATCGGTGAGAGTGGTCTGAGATCGGTGAGAGTGGTCTGAGAGTGTTTTGTGGAGTTAGGGTTGAGGGATTTTTTTTTTTTTTGGTTATTTATATTGAAAGTTGAAGTCGCATTTAAAGAAATGCAGCTCTAAACATGTAGAAGTTGCGTTTTTTAAACGCAGCTCAACCTAAATGTCTAAGCTGTGTTTTAAACGCAACTCCAGACTTGTAAAGTATATTTGAAGCATTTTTCAAGCTATACTTAAAAAAAAAAAAAAAAAAAAAAAAAAAAAAAAACCGGGACGGGATTGAAGCCGCATTTTTAAAAACGCGGCTTCGGTCCTAGGGAGCTAAACACAGCCTCACCTTGAAAAAAACGGCTCCAGCCTTTCCTTTGAGCCACGTTCTTCAAAAACGCGGCTCAAAGGAAAAGTTGTAGTCGCGTTTCAAAAAAAACGCGCTCAGAGCGCGTTTTTGTAGTGCGTGTAGGATAAGTTAGCTAGGCACATTTTTGTATGTGTTTTCTCATAGTATCATTAGAGAAAGAAAAAAATATATTGTATTTTTTATTAAAAATAATTCCTTTAATTTTATTTTAAAGATTTATTGTTGTTATTTATTTTGAGAACTTATAAATAAACATAAAATATACTTATAAATAAATAAATTGTGTATAAAAATTTATATCATTTAATTTAATTAATTGTAATATGCCAACATGTGTCTTAAGTTTTCAAGAATTAATGTGTCACCATATCTTGTGTATATTCTTGAGCTTCATAAAATAATATTGGAATTTTGGTTCATACGATTTTTAAGGGTGGACCGTAGGGCCTAATTGTAATCCACAAGGGCCACAAAACAATGTGGTCACATGCTCCATGTATTGTAAATTATTTTTATTTTTTCAATGATTATCATATCTAGCGTGTACATATATACTGTGTCACGCAAGCTGAAATAGTATTTTTAAAACACAATATTTTAGTTCAAATATATTTTGAAAACGCGATCCAAGAGGGTGGGTATGATAATGTGCGATAAACTATGGAACAAGAATTATTGCCTTTTTTTTTTTCTTTCTTTTGGATAAGTCATGCATTGCAAAGGAATTGCATCGTCGATTATACTTCCTAGAATTTTATATTCTTCTGGCTTGTCATCTTTTATTTATTGCTCTCCTACTAGATAGCTATAAGCCCCCGGCCTTTACTTTTCTTCAATTTGCAAGCAAACAAGTCTTTCTTTTGCAAAGGTTCGCCGTCTGGTAATGTATTCTTTACTTGACATTTTGAGTTCTTGCATAGTTTTAGGTTCTCGATTATATATTAGACACGAGCTAATGATCTGCATTACTTCTTCTATTTGTAATAAGACAAAGATCACTCTCTAAGCGTGAAGGTGAATTATCTGCTGGGAGAGTATTCGTTACATGGCGTTCAGAGTTCGTTCCTCGCTTTATCTTCTTGATTTATGACTTTCCCATAGATGTCTCGCTTTTATTTATTTATTTTTAAATTTTCAAGGCAAGTCTCTTTGTGCTTCTCGAAAACTATACATATATTCTTTACTTGGCAAATCGAGTTTCCTGGCTTTATCGTAATTAGTTGATTACTTTCTTATATGAAAGCAAAGTTCAATCTCTTGCTTTTATTTTCTCTTCAAAACTTGCAAGGTATCTCTCTTTTGTGCGAGGGAAGGATGTTTGTTTCTATTCTTTACTTGGTAGTTGAGGTTTGGAATTATCAATTATGCATTCAACTAAAACATAATTTTTTGAAATAAAAAAAAATTGTATGTAACTTTGTATGCACTTAATTAAAAAAAAAAAAAAAAAAAAAAAATTCTGTTTGTATTCTTCACTCCGTCTGTTTGGAATTATGCATACAAAGTGACACATATTTGTTATGTTAGTTTGTATGCCCTTTTTTTGTAATGATTTACACATGGTACTAGAGAATACAAGCCTTTCACTTTTCTTCAATTAGGAAGTGTTAGGTTCTAAATGTTTAGAACAATTGGCAAACTGTGAACATAACTTGTCTAGGTATAGATTATAGTGTCTATATATAGGTCATATTAGACATTTCTCAAAGTCTTGTAAGTCGAATTCAAAAACATACTAGCCGTAGGTGCAAGAAAACAAAAACTGACAGGCTCGATTGATCAAGATTGAGCTTCGATTTGGTCGAGATGCGTTTCTACAGAATTTTAAATAAAGCCCAACAGCTAGCCCATCAAATGTTTAGGGTTTCTATCCAGATTCACTAGGTATATAAATAAAACCCTAAAGTACATTTTTCAAGTCTTGGAGAGCTACTCTTTTGAGATTTGAGAGGTCCTGTGCTTTCTACTCTTTCAAGCATCTCTGGAAATCACACCATTAGTATCGGTGGAATCAAGTTGTGATCCAAGCTTTAGATATCAAGTATATTAAAGATCAAAGTGTGAACTAGAGGTTCATATTGGAACAGATCTATATTAGAGAAGTCGTGGGATTTAACTAAGTTTGTTAACTCTAGTTAAGTTTACTACGAATTAAATATTCTTGACCATAAACTTTTATTTGATCTTTGGATTGTTCTTCTTGGGTTCCCCCTTTTTTTTTTTTTACCTTGCATAATTGTTCTAATTAATTACTTGACCTTAAAATTGGTTAAACATTATTTGTTTAGGGGTCTAAAAACTAACAGCAAGGAATCAATTTTGTTTGTTCAAAGTTTAGTTTTCTAGTAGAGTATTCTTTGATGATTTTTATTAAAGGCTATAATTTAAGGTTCATATATTATTTTATTAAAATATTATTAAAGAAAAAAATTACCTGTATGTGTACAAATATCAAGAAAAACACAAATAATTACAATAAATTTTTTACTTGCAAACAAATAAGTTATCGATCGATAAGTGTTTTTTTTTTTTGGTTTTGAAAAATATGCATATTGCATAAATACTTTATTAACCAATAAATTAGGGTACCAATTAGCGATCTTGGCTCAAGCATATAAGCAATCGATGCAATCGCCTAAGGCCCAAAATGAAAAAAGGCCCCCAAATTTTAACCAATAATTTTTTTTTTTCTTGGAGAAAACCAACAAATAAATATATGTCTTTAACATATACGAGTATTAATTAAAACCCAAATTTTATTATTAAAGAATCATCTCGGAAAACAAAAACAAAAAATTGTTGGATGTCTTTGAACGATTCGTTTCCTCTATGGATAGTCTAAAAATCATTTAATTTCCTACATGTATGAAGCTGAAAAATCACACACTATCTCCCTCTCTACAAAGCAAACCGAAAGCAAAAAGCCCAAAATAAATTCAATCTCAAAACTCAGTTTTTTTTACTGATTGTTGACAAATTTCTACACTCTTTCCATTTTAAGAGAAGAAATGGCTTTTCAAGTCTTCTTTGAGTCGGCTTTGGATCTTCAAACCTCCTTCTTTGTTGAGCCATAGCCTTCAACATGCAGGTTTGGAATTTTAACTCTAAAATCTCTGTTTCTTTAATCCTGTTCTTTCTTGCTATAGTTTGCCTTCTTTTAATTTTGGCTATTAGTGGTAGATAGCCCTCACACTTGTCAATGATCCATACATTTTGATAAATAAATAAAAAAAAGGGATACGTGAGTATTGGGTACTAGGTTGCATAGGTTTAGTACCTCCACACTTTAATAGTTTTATATGTACTTCCCTTTTTGTTTGTTATTATTATTATTATTATTATTTTTTGTGAGAGGATTTTTTTGGTTTTGTTAGTATATAAATTCTTAATTTGTTAAAAAATAATAATTAATTATATCTTATATATAATAAGATCAAGCTATATTTTTGATTCCTAGTACAGTAAACAATGATGATAGTTTGAAAAAGTATTGTCTATATTATATTGAATGTTATTTCATTAGAATGTTATTTCAAACATGATATTTATGATATTGATGGTTTATATTTATTAATAACATATTATTTAAGATCAATTATGCCATTATTCTCCTTCTCCAAAAAAAAAAAAAAATGCCATTATTCTAAAAAAATGTGGATAAGCCAATTGTCATTTCAAATGGAAATGTTAGTAGAATTTGATTTCAAAAACTTGATTAATACTTTTACATCGCAAAAATTAATAAAACTAGGCTTTAAATAAAAAAATGATATCAAAATTTAAATAAAAATTATTTAATTCATATTTTATTAGTAAAAAGGCCCATTTAAAATTGTCGCTTTAGGCCCAACAATTCATTGAGCCGGCCCTGCCAATTAGCAAGACCATCAATTAATTTGCAGGACATTCTCTTCATCCAAAGTCTGCACGTGTCAAGACAATGTCTCTCTGCGGGAAGATG
Organism: Quercus dentata; assembly: GCA_028216015.1. NCBI lineage: Eukaryota > Viridiplantae > Streptophyta > Magnoliopsida > Fagales > Fagaceae > Quercus > Quercus dentata. The sequence goes on from CP116455.1 coordinate 10,235,888, forward strand.
AGCTATTTGCTGGTAGAAGTAGAGTATGCCTTACTTTGGCATTCCGGAGTTCTTTCCTCGCTTTATCTTCTTAATTGATGACAACGTACTTTCACCCATTTACATTGTTTTGCTTTTACTTTACTTCAATCTGTAAGGCAAGGCTCTTTGTGCTGGTTTAGAATTATTCTTTACTTGCCAATTGAAGTTTTTATCATGGCCTTATCTTAGTTGATTACTTTTCGATCTATAGGAAAGCTTAGCTTCATTTACTTTTATTTTCTCTTCAACTTGCAAGGCATCTCTCTCTTTTGTGCGAATGGGAGATGTCTGCTGCTGTTCTTTACTTGGCAATCAAGGTTTATACGTACTCATCTAAAATGGTAATTTCTATGTTTATTTTTGAGTTTGAGTTCTCAAATATATGAGAATTTGAAAATTCTTTTTGGGGATACTATTCATTCTACATGTAAGTATTGAAGATGCACAATTTTTTGTCTTAGTAAATGTATAAGGGAGGATTCAAACCTAAGTTCTTCTCATTGAGGTTAGACTCAGACAATGTCATTAATTTATACAAGATACTTGCCATGTTAATACACTATTAATAGTATATCTTTCTTGTATCCAATGCAAAAAATGCATTAAGAATTGAAAAAATATATTTTCTTAAACTCATTCTACACCCGCTATTTTATGCATATTCACAACTGATGTGATGTACAGATTTAAAAAGAAAAAGAAAATGTCCACATTATAAACATGAAAGTGAATGTGAAAAAATGGATATGAAAGTAAATTATTGTAAAAAATACTAACATGCAACAAACAATTTTTTTGTTTCTTATAAAAAGGAAAGCTTTTTGGTCCAATTGTACTGTCCAGAGATGGAGAGTATCATAAATTCGAAATTCAATCAGTGATCGAGGATACGCATCAGGGTTTCTACGGAGGAACTTGCAATGTTTGTTTGTTCTTTAGTTGCACACATATGCTTTTTGATGGCATATAATTGTTGTACATTTCTTTAGTTTGTTAGGGCTAATAGTGAGATCTATAAGTGACCATTGCTATTTTGAAGCTAGAAGTTGAGATTGCCTTGAAATTACAAACTCAATTTTTCTCTATTGAAGAGTGGGGTGGGTTGAACGAGTACAAATACTGAGATAGTGAGATGTAATGAACGGGTTTTTTTTTTTTAGTAAATTATATATTTGGTCCTTAATTTTTATATTGTGTGTCAATTTGGTCCATAAACTTTTAAATTTATCAATTTTTCATGCTACATGTACAGCCACATCAGTATAAACTTCAAAAAAAAAAAAAAAAAAAAAAAAATCTTAAAGTTGTGATTTGTCTTCGATTCATTTCTTTTATCACCAATGAAATGGAAGAAATTATTGATGAACTGGAGGTGTTGACAGAGATATTTTGGCATTGAACGTTTTGCTTTTGCCAATAACTCACATTGAGTGAGGAGCCTTGTTTCCGTTGTCTTTCTCTTATCAGTTGCCACATCTTAACAATTGTGAACCATTACCAGATAAATGTATGGCTTTGCAAAAGCCACTTTTTGACTCATTCGAACGTTAAAAAGCTGCCTTTTTTTTAACTAAATGACCAGCACCCACTCAACATTATTCTACATACCTAAAGATATAGCAGTTAATTTAAGAAATATATATCAATAATGAAAGCAACATGGTCTCCAAGAAACCTCATCATCTTTACCTCCCTAAAAATTCAGAAAATCATATGTTTCCTCCCAATGGTATGGGCATTTCAAATTAAATTTTATATTTTGAGCAGTTTAAATTAAAATACTGAATTTTTAATTTGCCTAATTAGAGTCATAATTAACTAAAATTAACCAAAAATAAATAATAAATAAAGTGCACATGCCAGTAAGCCACTTATCAGGGCATTATTAAAAGACCCGACAGATGAATATCAATGTGATATTTTATTAAAATAATAATAAATAAATAAAACAATAACAACTCACAGAGAATTATCGCATCTTTACTAAAACGCATTTATCTTTTAGGATTTAAAAAAAAAAACTTATTTTGGAAGTTCGTTTTTGGGCCAACTTATATATATATATATATATATATATATATATATATTTATATGAATTTTAACTCATGGAGTGTAAAAAAAAACCCGCATGGGGGGACAAATTAATTGAAATAATTTAGAAAGTTCATGATTTTAATTACTTATTTTTAAAAATATTTCAAACCATAGGACGATACAATGAATGATGTAATTTATTCTTAAACTTTGAGAAAAGTAAATTATTTCGATCATTATTTGAAAGGGGAGTGTCATTTCTTAAAGATCGGGTATTATGAGTCTAATTCAATTATATATTAAAGTTGTTATGCTAGAGTAATTTACCCTTTTAAGAAAATTGGGTTGCTGTTTAGGACATGGACTGCTGTAGTGGCTGAAATTAATTATGGGTGGAAAATTGTAACGGTGTGAATCGTGTGATGATAAAATTGAGTTGACGAAAGATTTATGGGACTAACCTTGATCCACTATAGTTCAATTCCAGAGTCTTTTAACATGCTCTCTTTTTTATTGTTATTGTTTTATTATTTCATTCGTTTTGCTTTTTTGTCATCCTTCGCCAAGGTGATATTTCAAGCCTCCTTAGTTTACTTGCAATTTTTTCCTCCCCCAAAAGCAACATCAGATAATAATACAAGGCAATCGCTAGAAAATCATTGAAGAAAAATATGTGAAGCAAAGCACTACCTAAGTTTTAATGGCAGGACGAGAACTTAGATTAGATACATCAGATTCACACAATGTTACAATCAGCCTTATTTCTCATAGATAACTCGGGACAAAGAAAGAAAAAGGCACGAAGAAGAATACAACACTAATAGCAAGACCAATACAACACTGATGAAACAGTATGACAACAGATGAATAGATCGAATGAGTTTCACATAATATTACAATCCATTTTATTGCTGACAAATATATAAACAAGACCAATAGAACACTAATTCAACTACTTACCCACAATCAACCTTGTCCTAATACGACTCTCTTTGATTTTGAATTGCTCCCCAAGGCCAAAATGAGCCATGAGTAACCAAACAAAAGAAATAAGCTGTCCACCTTTACTTACTTGTTGTGCATGAGTTTCTGGTCTGCAATGACTAGCAGCATAAGACAACATTTCCACCCATACTTTGATGATTATCTTCCATCTCTCCTCCTCCTCCAGTTTGTTTAGCTCTTTGGCCAGCATACATGCATCAAACAGTACAGACTTGCTTCTATCTCCCTTTATCCAAACAGGTCCAACTTCTGTATTCACGCCAAGGATGGCATTGCAGGCAGTTTTGGAACGTTTTATACCCCTTCTGACAAAGAAATTTACAGTTTCAGCACAGGTATCCCAATATCTTAATTTCCACATTCCAGCCACTGCGGACATCAGTTTAGGCTCCTTCACTAAAAGATACATCATGTAATCTGAGAGGAACTTGCTCAAACCACGATCATCATCAGAAATGCCTTCTGTATTGGCTGCAGCTTTGTATTTTTTTCTTGGAAAGCAGTTTTCATAAAGCCATTGAAAAATTCGAGTTGGCAGAGCAATCAGTTCTGCAACGCACCGAAGAAAAAAGCAACCACCATAATTGCCTTCTACATTGGCTGCATCTTTTTCTTTCTGAAAGCAGAGTTCGGTAGCAACGTGCCACAACAGAAGGCTCTCATCATAGAAAAGATTATCGATATAGTTCCTTGTTATGTTATCATAGTTGCCTCCGAAATAGCCTTCTTGGATTGCATAAGCACCTCTAGCTGAGTATATCTTCTCGGTAGTTTCTGCATCATCTGCGGCGTCTTTGGATTTCTCTAGCAAATCTTCAAAGATATATTTCCATAGCCTTTTGGGGAGTTTCTTTGTTGCAATTTTTCTGCACAGAAGAAATCATTTACAAGGTCCGAAAGACCGTATTTATAAAGGATTTTATTGATCCAACGCCTAAAAGGCCTTTTGTCTGCATATGGACGTTGCTTTGAGGCAATAAACTATCAGATTAAAACATGACACAGATTCAGACCACCTGCGAAGCAAACGTGGCGTATTCAATACTTTAAAATTTTTTATTTCTGAGAATGCTTCAATTTTTTCAGATCCACTCACTTCTGAGACATAACTCCACCTTATCCTCTTTACGTGAAGAAATTTTTCGGCAAGCTTCATATAGCACTTTCCAAATTGCCAATTGGCCCAATTGGTATGCATAGAAGCAATAGTCCAATCAGAGAAAAAGAGCATGATGAGAGCAATTAGATCCAGGAATATGGCACCATATAGCAAAGTGTAGGTGACCTTGACATCAATGTCCACGAAACCATGCTTGTCCAAGGAATAGAAGAATCTAAAGGCCACCAAAACAAAAAGAATGGATAAAACCCGGAATATGAATCCCGCCACACTATGCACCACCACCACCTTGGTATAGAAAGCTTCATAGATGAAGTTGAGTTCTAAATCTATCACTTTAAGCGCATCTTCTGCTGTTCTCAACTGGAAAAAATTCGGCTTTCGTTGCGCTCACGGAAGCTGAGGGTAAGGTCAACGATGAGTCCCTTGAATATTTGGAAGTAGCTGTAAGCATATGTCATCACTTCAAGATCAGTTAATAGTCCTTCTCTCCCAATAGCTGCAAGCTTTGATTCTTTACCTGGCTTTGAGCTGAATTCTATATGTGTTGGTAGTCCAGCTTCTTTCTTTGAAGAATATCCCTCCATGAGCTTTACATAGTCGGGCCCCGTATCAGGTTCTCTAAGCATGGAATCTCGGAACCTACCCAAGCTTGCAAGAAACAAGGCAAATGTTCGCTCAAGATACTTGATGATTCCTGCCCCAAATATGAACAATGTTGGGATGAATAGCTTGTTTTCAGGAAGTGTGAGCAAGAAGACGTATACAGTCACCGCAAGTTGGACTATGAAGCTGATGAAGTGCCTAAGCCAGAGCTCATTATCCTCAAGGGCAAATGCAGTTATAGTGTCTGGTCCACCCAGGTGTACCAAAAGGAAGGGAGCCCAAAATGCAATAATGTCGTCAGTATTGGTGGACAACTTGTCTTCCTTATCTACGCAAAAACAAGTATGGCTTTTGTTTTTACCGTTGGAGAACAAGTGTCCAAAAGCAAGAAAATCTTCCTTATCACAGGGACCAGAGTCATTGCTTTGACCGCTAAAGATGTGTCCAATAGCAAAGGTTGCGGCCCAATCAGCCAGCACGTAAGATGTCCAGATGAACAAGATCACCAAATTTCGAGACGTGCGTTTTCTGAAGGGAGCAAGCAGTATCAAAATGGTCTGGAGTGAGAGGCTTACCAGAATCACCACCCTGATATTCCATGCGTTCCATAGCTTCTTCAAAACGGCTGGCAATATATTAGACATAACCTTTCTCTTTTTTTTTTTTTTCAATATATTCTCTGTCTCTCTCTCTCTCGTTGGCCAAGGAAAGCACAGTTATTTTACAACTGCTAATGGTGGAAAGCAGAATGCAAAAGCTTGGCAACATGTGTTATATGTACTACTCGCATAACCACGTGATGCGCGTTAATGATTATATAATTTGGTGTAATACAAGGTTAACCCATAATTGTTGCATAATTCTTATTAAAAAAACATAATTAATGCGTAAATAAATCTAAAGATACACTCAAATTTTTTATTACTGTATTATATTGAAGTTAATACTTAATATACTTGTTTCTCAAAAAAAAAAAAAAAAAACTTAATATACTTTTTTTTTTTTTTTTTTTTTTGAGAAAGAAAAACTTAATATACTTGATTTTAAAACATGCTGATTTTAAACATGCAAAAATGGTTGAAAATGAGTGGTGGAAACTTTCATCCCATCACTTTTTACATAGATTCATCACTTTTTTTATTCATCACTTACAATCCACTACAATGTCTTGTGAAATTGAGTATGTTTACATTATTATAACTTGTTATTCAATTTTTACTAAATATAAAATATTAAAATTCTCCCAACGATTGTCAAATGAATAATAAATCTCACGACTTCTATTTACATCAACTCTAAATCCCGAGAGAATAATGGACCCGATCATGAGATGTAGGTTACTTTGATATATCAGGAGTGAGATCTATAAGTAATGGTCAAAACCTCATTATGTTGGGCAGCCGCATTTAATGTTGATGGAACATATATTCTCAAGATGGAATTCATAGTCTCTTAACGGAGATATAAAATATTCCCTTGAGATAAGTTTAATGGGTTTGGTTATTCAGAGTGTTGGGCCCAACCACTTTAGTAAGAAGTTACTAAAGTATATATTTATGAAATTGGATTTCATAAATATATGATGAATAATATAAAGGATTAAATCGGTACTCAAGGATTAAGATGTAGTAATCTTCAAAGTGACAGTCTATTTCATGACTTTGTATTACTACGAATATTTTAATGAAGGGGTTGCATGTATAATAAAGTCTTGGGATATAATTTATAGATAAGGCCTAGAGTGCAACTATATTTATATAGTGATATTAAATATAGTTAATGGTAATTTTGGACTTGTCAAGAGTTGACTGAAAAGTCCAAGGCCCATTGGAGCTAGTGTCTTATTGGTCCCTTTTGGTCCCACTCCAAGTCACATACTAGAGCCCAATTGGAATGGCCCAAAAGGCTAACCCAATTAGATAATTAGTTGTATATAAGGAGAGAAACATACAGAATTTAATAGAGGGTTTTTCATAAGAGACTTTCATAAGGTCTTTCATTAAGATCATACAAAGAATGAAATGGTTTGTATGTGGGTGTTGGACACTCAATATTCTCTCCTTGGAAACTTATTGAGAGACCACACATCTCGGGCATTAAGTGGAATTGGAGTGAAGATTAAAAGTCTTCTCAAGAACTTCCGATCTTCGGTTTTGAATTTCACCACACCAAGATATGCATTCTTGTTCTCAAGTTCTGAAACTTACATAGCACATGTTATCTATTGTTAATGAGGTAGATCCGTTATTTTTTCCCACTGTGCACATCTATTTTTCCAACAATATGTCATGCACCTGAAGCAACCTATAATATGATGTGGTCCATTGTTACGATTATCAAAAAAAGATTATAAAAAATGATGTGGTCCATTGTTTCGTATGAATAAATTAAATACTGTTTCTTTATAAAGAAGGCAAGTTGAATTTATAGTTATAGTTAGAAAACATGAATAAATGTAAGAGATTTTACATTAGTCTTAATAAACTGGTCTAAAGTTAAAAATATAGCTAAAAATCCACAAAAATCCATGCATTAGACTTAATAAACTAACTAAAAATTTGTAGTGATAAACAGTGATCATCACATGTGGCAAGATAGTTTCCTTGCTAGCTAGTCCTACAAAATGTTTTTTTAATTCTCAAAACGGTCTCCTTTCTCTCTTTCTCCTTCCGCTCACGGACTGTCTGTCTCTGTCTCTGTCTCTGTTTGTCTCTCTCCACCTAACGTCCATCTCGTGGTAGTCAAATCTATAATGAATCGTGACTCTTAAATTTGGTGACCATAGCTGCAATGGTGGTGGATTTGGGTTTGTGAAATGATGAACCAATAAATTCCCATCGTCCAGAAAAGCCTTTGAACGACCAAAGTAGGTATCGCTAGACGACCAAATCGCCATAAATACGCAATTAATGCATAAGCTGTTACCAATGGATGCATGCGTATACATGACCATTGGCAAGATAATCAATCATCTCATAAAGCCATCAGATGTGTTACAAGAGCCATTAAGACCACCATTAAAGGCCTCTAACATTTAGAGAAGTTAGAGATCTATATAAACCACCTCAGAACCAAAGCAAAGGTACGGATAGGTACACACATACACATAGATACACATATTCATATCCATACATACTAAAATACACTCACAGTTCTTATTATTTCTCTCTCTCAACGTCATCATTGGAGGTTTATTGTGGGCACCACACAGTGACCTTAGAGGGAGGAACATCCATTGTTATTTTGTTGTAGGTCTCGAACTCATTCTCATCGGATTCCATTTGGACGAACGTATCGATCGATGAATTTGACTTCATTAGTTTAGGCTCATTGGCAGGCACCATGCCGGTGAACTTAAAGGGAGGAAAATCTATTATTATTTTGTTGTAGGTCTCGAATTCATTCTCATCGGATTCCATTGGGACAAACATATCGGTGACGAATTTGACTTCATCATGAAAGTTAATTTTGCGGGTTTTATGTTGATATTTATCTTTGATTTGGGCGGTGGGTGTGGTAGATGATGGGTTTGGTTTGATTTGTGCGGTGAGTGCGAGGTTTGTATTGATATTCAGTTTTATTTATGCAATGGGTGTTGACGTGTTGTGGTTGCTGGGTTTGTGTTAATTTTTTTATTTGTAAGGTCTTGGTGGTGGTTTCCGATAGTGGCTAGTTTGGTTTGAGGGAGATTTAAGTTCAAAGGTGGTTTTGTGCCCTTTTGATCTCGTTTATTCTCCCCCTCTCGGGATCAAATGCCCTTAGGTATCACATCAATGAGTCATCGAAATTGGGTCATGATTTGGTTGGTGGGTGCGACTAAGATAGGTTGTGATTTGGAATTTTGGAACTGGTTGAGGTGGGCAAAGGTTGAGATGGGTTTTTTTTGATGGCGTGCGATGGCTGGATAGTGGCTTAATACTTTTTTTTTTAATTTTTTTTATAGATAAAAAACATAAATTTTATTAGATAAAGTATGAGAAAACATTACATAAGAACCTTGTAACATCAATACAAGGGAAACCAGACCTATTATCCAAAAAACAACCAAATATGCAAAAAAGAAAAGAAAAAGTGTGCAGATATAGCATTGTACAGAAAACACATTGTGCAGAAAAAGAAACACTATATAGAAAACAACCAAATATGCAAAAAACAACACTGTGCAAAAACAACACTATATAGAAAACAAACATTGTGCAGAACAAAAATATTGTAGTAGAAATAGACAGATCAAATCACTAAGTTGCTATTAGCCTATAATACTCCTTGAAAGCTCAATTAGTGTGAAAACACTAATGCTTGTTTAGAGCCCCCCTAATTTTAAATTACGGCTTAATTGCTTTTAATCTAACTTATTTAAGTGCGAAATAAGAGTAAAACACGTGCAATAAACCAGAACACTACTTTAAGCCATAAGCAAGTACAATAAGCGATAAATGTAAAGCATAAAGAGTAGGGAAGAGAGATAAAAACACAAAGATAACACCGAGACATGTTATCGAAGAGGAAATCGAAGTACTCTGGGAAAAACCTCCCACTGACCCTCCAAGTTGAATCATTCCACTAGTGAATAAGTTGGAATACACGAATATCAAAAAGACCTTTAAAGCCTAATCTACCTAATGTACTTGAGCCCTCCAAATTGCTGCTACCAACGAACTTCTCAGAGTCTTGTCATCACTAGTTATCTAGATCCCGCAATTTGGCCTGATTGCATCCGCTACTCAATGGCTTCTTCCAATACTTCCCAAAGGCACCAAAACTTCTCTCAACACTCAGAGTAGGTGAGGTAAATGTTTGGGCTAAGAACCTCTCAAGGATGTGTAGATGGAAAGGTGGGAGTAGATGGAAACTTTAGAGAAATGATGTAGAGGATTGTCGGTAAAACAATCTCTAACTCTCAAGTGTTTGGGTACGATTTCTCTCTTAAAAGTTTCTTCAGAAAATAATCATTCTTCTTCTTACATTTCGTGGGTAATAAGGGTTTATATAGTGTTGGCAAAGAATGGGAAAAGTCACACTCCAAAAAGCAATAGGCAGTGGGTTTCGCGGGTCATTCACCACTTGGCCCGAGTCACAAGTCACTTATGAAATCCAGCCTGTCAATGACTCTTCAAATTCTAGCATGTGCTTCTCATGTGGCTTGTTTCGCGGGTCGTGATCGCGAGGCAAGTCATGAAAACCACTTCTTCACTGATTCTTTACCAAACTCTCACACACAACCCTTACATAAAATCCCACAAAAATACAGGGAAATGACTAAACAAAATTACAATCAAATTTGACATAGAATTAAAGCCAACATAAACATAATTGTAAATCACAACTTTACACTCTTGCAGAAAACCAATTGCTCAGTCAAGAATAACCTTGGGATGGGTTTGGTTATGCTCAAAATAAAATTTATTTTGGCTCAATACTCATGATCTGGTTGTTGTTTGCTAGTTATGTGCAACAACTAGATGCGGTTGTGCTAAGTGATGTGGTTGTATTGGGTGGTTGTGGGTTTTGAAATTAAATTTGTGAATTAATGGAAAATAATATTTAATTGAAATTATGATATAGTATTGAGACTGATGTATATGCACGAAAGAAATAGATAGCTAAACTAAAAAAGAGTACTATTTTTCAGGTTAGTTTGACTAAATATGTGAGGAAACCGATGTGAATGCTTTAAGTATTGTAATTGTGTTTTGAGTCTACTTCAAAATTAAGAGAAAATTAAATCTGTTTTCTGATTGGTGGTCTTTTACAACAAGAATATATGCCAACATGGTAGTTTTAACAAGGTGTAGAACAAGTTTTTTCCATCTGGTAATATATGACATAAGAGTGGCATTTTAAAAAAAATATTCATATTTGTTATGGACTTATGATAGCCTAAATACAAGACTCAAATCTTTTTTTTTTCTTTCTTTCTTTCTTTCTTTTTTTTTTTTTTTTTTTTTTTTTCATTTTAAACTTTGGTTATTTTATTAATACATGAGAAGGTGATTGGTAAAATATAAAATAGGTCACAAAAAGTGAGACAAATGATTTGTATTATAGATTATTAGATACTTCAAAAATTGTGGTGTGTAGGATAAGTTAGGCACATTTTTGTATGTGTTTTCTCATAGTATCATTAGAGAAAAAAATTGTATTTTTATTAAAAAATAATCCCTTTAATTTTATTTTAAAGATTTATAGTTGTTATTTATTTTGAGAACTTATAAATAAACATAAAATATACTTATAAATAAATAAACTGTGTATAAAAATTTATATTATTTAATTTAATTAATTGTAATATGCGAACATGTGTTTTCAAGAATTAACGTGTCACCATATCTTGTGTATATCTGTATGCTTCATAAAATAATATTGGAATTTTGGTTCATACGATTTTTTAGGGCCCAATTGTAATCCACAAGGACCACAAAATGATGCGGTCACATGCTCCATGTATTGTAAATGATTATCAAACCCAGTGTGTACATATATACTGTGCCACGTGAGCTGAAATGGTATTTTTAAAACACGATCCAAGAGGGTGGATATGATAATGTGCGATAAACTGTGTGGAACAAGAATTATTGTTTTTTATTTTATCTTTCTTTTTGGATAAGTCATGCATTGCAAAGGAATTGCATCGTCGATTATACTTCCTAGAATTTTATATTCTTCTGGCTTGTTATCTTTAATTTATTGCTCTCCTACTAGAAAGCTTTAAGCCACCGGCCTTTACTTTTCTTCAATTTGCAAGCAAACAAGTCTTTCTTTTGCAAAGGTTCGCTGTCTGGTAATGTATTCTTTACTTGACATTTGGAGTTCTTGCATAGTTTTAGGTTCTCGAATATATATTATGTAAGGTTGAATTTATTCAACCATCTAATTGGCTTTATTCCGTGCCAAATTTGCTTGTAATTCAGCATTTAGTAACCCTGTATTTAGGTGGGTTTGTTGTAAGGGTAGTGAGTGAGATAGAGTGAAGATTGCTCAAGAGTGTGCAAGAAAACAGAGACTCGCGGGTGGGACTCGCAGGTGACTCGTGGTGCAAGCCGCGGAAAAGCCGCACACGTGCCAAGCATCTTTGGAAGATGAAGCAGTCATGCTATTTGGAGCACTACTGAGGACAAAATAGGACAATTGGCCATACGGTTAACTCGCGATTGGATCTCGCGACTTAGTCAAGCCGCGAGGTCAAGTCGCGAGCCACCTGTTTTGTAAAACCCGACGTTTCACATTCCTCTCCCACTCTAGTATAAATACCCCTTTTACCCACGATTGAAAGAGAGCTTCCAGAGAGAATTTTGAGAGAGAAACCCTAAAGAAAAACAAGATTGTTTCACCCACAATCTATACCTTAGAATTTCTTCAAATTCCCCTACTCTCTTCCTCTCCATTGTCAAATCCTTGAGAGGCATTATACCAAACCTGGTTCTCACCATCATCATCTTTGTGAGACAGAGTTGTTTGGATTTCGGGAAGCGATTAGGAAGGAGCCAATCTTCATTGGTTGATGCTACGGTCTAGTAGCGGAATCTGGGAAGCTAGAAAAGAAAAAGGTTCGGTGCAACCTCGTTGGAGCAAGAAGCTTGAAGGGCTTAGGTGCACTGGGTAGATTAGGCTTGGAGGGTCTATTGCTGTCCTTGTATCCCAACTGTATTTTCTAGTGGATTGATTACCGCTTGGAGGGCGGCGGAGAGGTTTTTCGCCGAGGACTTCGGTTTCCTCTTCGATAACACATCGCGTGTTGTCTTTGTGTTTGCATCTTCCTTCCTCTCTATCTTTGCCTTTTAATTATCTCTTTGTGGATTTTATTTTGTTATGGCTTAGATAGTTTATAACCAATTTCATATTATAGCATGTGTTAAGTTTCCGCACACTAGTTGTTTGACATATTGCTTGAATTGGTTATTGTCTTTGTGTTTGCATCTTCCTTCCTCTCTATCTTTGCCTTTTAATTATCTGCTGTGGATTTTATTTTGTTATGGCTTAGATAGTTTATAACCAATTTCATATTATAGCATGTGTTAAGTTTCCGCACACTAGTTGTTTGACATATTGCTTGAATTGGTTAAGTTGTATTTTGGGGGTCTAAACGTTCAAAGGTGTTTTGTACACGTTTTGAACTTTCAATTGGTATCAGAGCGGGTACACTTGTTGTGGTTTTATTACCTAAGTGTGATCCCGGACACTCGAGTTGTGGTTGTTGTTTTGGATTATACCATGCTGAATTGTAGCTTAAGTGTTTGTGAAAATGACTCTATGCATATGTCTAAAAGGTGTCTTCTTGATGATCTTGTAGAGTTGTTAAAAACTAAGAAACATGCTAGAGTTATTGCTCACATGCTGGAATATCTTGAAAATCAGAATCTTGCCTTACACAAGAGCATATCTGAATCTAAATCATTGATTAAGAAATATAAAAGAAAGAATAGAATGTTGTGTGAGATGATTGAGAATGAAAATGAAAAATCAATCTGAAAGAAGCATGAAAACCGATGATGAGTTTGTGTTTGAAGGTCAAGAATGTCTGTCACATGTGAACCTATTTGTGCATACCTCATTGAAGGTGTTTAATGCGTGTTTGTGGTATCTTGACGGTGGGTGTTCTCGCCATATGACGGGGGGATAAGTCACTGTTTAAGACACTCAAAGAAAAGGTTGGTGACTATGTGACCTTTGGTGATGGAAGTCATGCTCAAGTCCTAGGCAAAGGAACCATTGAGATACCTGGTTTGCCTCTGTTGAAAGATGTCTTTGTTCATAAAAGGGTCAAGGCGAATTTCTTTGAGCATCACTCAAATTTGTGATGATGATTTCTGGTACAATTCTCTAAGAAAGGATGTTTGATCATCAATGAAGAGGGGATTCAGGTTTTGGAAGGAAATCGGACTACGAGATAATGTTATGGAATAGTTCCCACCGCACTAATATCGTGTAGAAGTGCTCGGGTGGATATGTTGGAGCTGTGGCATCACAGATTTGGGCATGCCAACTTCAAACAAGTAGCAAAAGTCTCCAAACTTGAAGCGGTCGAGGGACTTCCTAAGTTTGGAAAAGTGAAGAAGACCGTTTGTGGTGCATGTCAAATGGGGAAGCAAACTAAGGCAAGTCATCACAAGGTAAATGTGATAGCCACCTCTCGGTGCTTGGAGTTACTTCATGTTGATCTAATGGGGCCCACCAGAATCGAAAGCCTAGGGGGAAGAGATACATTATGGTCATTGTGGACGACTACTCAAGATACACTTGGGTTGAATTCCTTAGAGAAAAATCGAAGCTTGTGAGAGGTTGGAGATTCTCGTGCAAGAAACTACAAAATGAAAAGGGGATTCCGATAGCCAAAGTTAGAAGTGATCATGGGAGGGAATTTGAGAATGCAAGATTCGAGTCCTTCGTGAGAAGAATGGAATTAAAAGAGAGTTTTCAGCTCCCAAAACTCCACAACAAAATGGAGTGGTAGAGAGAAAAATCGTGTGATTCAGGAGATGGCAAGAGTCATGTTGCTTAACAAGCAAATACCTCAAAAATTTTGGGGAGAAGCTGTCAACACCTCGTGTCACATTGGCAATAGGATTTTCTTTCGAGTTGGTACAAAGAAGACCGCATATGAGATATGGAATGGGAAGAAGCCTAAAGTGAAGTATTTAGGGTATTTGGAAGTAAATGCTATATCTTAAATGATCGAGAGAATCTTGGGAAGTTTGATGCAAGAAGTGATGAGGGTATTTTTCTTGGCTACTCTACTACAAGTCGAGCGTATAGAGTGTTTTACAAGAGAACAAAGGCTGTGATGGAATCCATAAATGTCAAGATTGATGATGCCTTACCTAAGGTGGAAATGATTGATGATGTAGAAGGGCCGAGCAATCAAGAGCCTCGATGTTGAGGTAGAAGCTTTGGATATAGAAGGTGAAGAACCTATACCATAAGTAGAATCGACTCCCATCAACCCAAGAATGGAAACGAGATCGATGTCTAGAACTTCAAGTCCTCTTACTCCTCCAGAAGTTCATCCTCCTATCTCTCGTAGTGATGAAGTTTCCACTTCAAAAAGGCCATCTTCAAGAGTTATCAAGAATCATCCGGAAAGTAATATCATAGGATCACTTGATGACGGTCTTCGCCTCAGGAAAGGAAATATTCTGCTAGCCAATCATGTAACATATCACTTTGTTATCTTGCAGTTTGAACCAAAAAGGGTTGAAGAGGCTCTTTAAGATGAGAATTGGGTTGAGTCAATGCATGAAGAGCTGAATCGGTTTGTGAGGAATGATGTGTGGGAACTTGCTCCACGGCCCGAGAACGTTCATGTTATAGGCACAAAGTGGATTTTTAAAAACAAAAGCGATGAAGATGGAGAGATAATTCAAACAAGTCTCGGTTAGTAGCTCAAGGATACACTCAAGTAGAAGGAGTGGATTTTGATGAATCATTCGCTCCGGTGGCAAGACTCGAATCCATTCGAATCCTCATGTCCATTGCGTGCACTTTGAATTTCAAACTTTATCAAATGGATGTTAAGTGCGCATTTTCGAATGGATATCTAAATGAAGAAGTATTTGTTGAGCAACCAAAAGGATTTGAGGATCCTCATTTTCCAGATCATGTATTAAGATTGAAGAAAGCCCTTTATGGCTTAAAACAAGCGCCTAGAGCCTGGCACGATCGTCTTACACATTATCTTCTAGATAGAGGTTTCAAAGAGGGTACGCCGATCGAACTCTGTTTGTCAAAAATGATGAAGATTATCTCCTTGTGGCACAAGTCTATGTTGATGACATAGTGTTTGGGGCAACTATCGAAGATCGTGCTCTTGAATTTTTCGAGGAGATGAAGAAGGAGTTTGAGATGAGTATGGTGGGGAGCTCACATTCTTCTTGGGTCTTCAAGTCAAACAAAAGAAGGAGGGTATATTTGTATCTCAAGAGAAGTATGCCAGAAACATTGTCAAGAAGTTTGGACTAGACTCCAAAAAACATGCCTCCACTCCCATGAGCTCTTCCACTAAACCGAATGTGGATTCGCCTGGAGTTGAAGTAAGTCCTACATTGTATAGGAGCATCATAGGGAGTTTGCTCTACCTTACAACCAGTGAGACCGGACATTGCTTTCGGTGTAGGCGTTTGTGCAGGTATCAAGCTAATCCGAAGGAATCTCATCCGATCTTTGCTAAGCGAATCATTCGATATGTGAATGGTACCGCAAACTATGGTCTGTGGTATTCAAAAGACTCAAATGCTTGTCTTCTTTGGGTATTCAGATGCTGATTGGGCTGGCGGTGTAGACGATCGGAAAAGCACTTCAGTGCAATTGTTTTTATCTTGGTAACAATCTTGTCTCGTGGATGAGCAAGAAGCGAGAATTTAGTGTCTCTATCTATCGCAGAAGCGAATACATCATTGCTGGAAGTTGCTGCACTCAGACTTCTTTGGATGAAGAAATTACTTCATGACTATGGAATTCCTCAAGAAACGATGTGTGTCTTCGTGACAACACCAAGTGCCATCAATCTTTCCAAGAATCTGTCCCAGCATTCAAAATCCAAACACATAGAGATACGTTACCATTTCATTCGGGATTTGGTAGAGGAAAGAGTTGTGTGTCTTGAGTTCATACACACCGACAATCAAAAGGCGGATATCTTCACCAAGCCTCTCGATGGTCCACGGTTTGAATCACTCCGTAAGACCATTGGTGTTGGTACAATTCCTTGACTCTCTTGTGTGTTGTGTGCTTCACATATTTATAATATGATAAGTCTGTACGTGTTGGGGCACACACCTCTTTGTTTAGCTTTTTGTGCAACATGTTTCTTGTTTGTTTGTCCATTTGTGAATACTTGTTGCTTCTTTTTATGTTTGTTCAATCATTTTTGTTTCTTGTGTCAAAAATCCAAAAATCACATAAAAATTAGAAAATCAAAAAGCTTGATTGACTTTGTTGAGTATTGTCTCAAAAAACTGTTTTGCCTTGTACCTTTGTGCTAATGGCTTTGTGCATTTTCGAGCATTGCTTGTTTTCATGCACTTATATCATTTGTGGGAAAAATCTTGAAATCTATGTGATTGTTGTAAATAGATCTTCAAACTTGTCATGAATGATTAGTGAATGGTTATGTTGATCTTGAGACATGCATAGACTTGTGTCTATATATCTTCCCACTTTTTATTTTTGTTTTGCTAAAAAGAGCTCACCAAATGTAAATCTCCAAATGAAAAGAGATATTGAGCTGCAAAAACCTGTCGCACATTCTAGTATTTGACTAGGAAAAAGGGTAAGCGACCTAATATTAAAGTGAATGTTCATTCAAAAGGCCAAAGGCCTGTTCTTTAAAGTGAAATGTTATATATCACTCTCACAATGAGAGATGATTGCCTCAAAAGATCAAAAAGATCAAATGTTATGATTGAAAGTGGAGTCAAATGATAAGCTCCAAGTTATGTTATCAAGTTGTGTGGGAGGTCATATATACATATTTCTATAATTGAGATGGGTCACATGATCTAGTGCTAATTGTGTATGCCTTGGTTGAATTGATCATTGAAGCTTCACATTAGACGAAGGACTATCTCATTGTTGATATCCACACACAACACACAAGTTTATGTTCAATAAATGCCATATTCATTTGTGTGATTGTACTTGATGAAATATGTTTTTCACAGGCTCAATCTTTGTTAATTCAAGCACAAAAAGATTTTTGAGTGTTTTAGGTGTTTTTGGAAAGTATTTTGTTAAAAATCTGAAAATTTCAAAAATCCAGTTTTGCCTGTTTTTTGGCTCGATCGCGGATATGTCAAGTCGCGAGATCCAATCGCATCTTCGCTGGTCATTTTTGGCGACTTGTTCGCGAGTGGAAGGTCCGATCGCGAGGTTCACTCGAGAGATTTTCGCGGCTCAGCTCGCGACTCACTGTGGGTAGACCTTCCGATCGCGAAAAACACTTAGAAAATTTTTTTCAACTTTTTGTCCTTGAGTGTTTTGGCGGCTTGATCTGGTGACTTTTTGGCGACTCGTTTGAGTCGCAAAAATCGCGTGTTTTGGATATACGAGGACAGTTTTTAAACTTTTTATTTTTCCCTCGATCTTTTTGTGACTGTTCATTGTCTTTCTCATCTGCTCTTACACATTGTCACCGTGCCTCCATTTTCGATCTCCAATACTTGCCTCTTTTCACTCAAAATCGTCGACTAACGGTATGGTTTTCGTCCCGCACTCTATTTTACTTGTTGTTATGGTTTTCCCTCCGGTTTATTCACATTTGATTGTGATTTTGTGATGGGTTTTTAGCTCAACTATTATTCTTTGTCCATGCTTCGCTTGGATGCTTGTGTTTCTGTTTTTGAGCTAGTTTATGTTGGTGATTGTGTTCTTCATCATGTGCTTAGCTAGGGTTAGCTATTTTTTTCTGATCTGCTGTTGATGTCGTGTTTCCCTATGATCTTATGTGGTATCATGTTGATGTGTTGTTGAATGTGGGTCCTTTTTCAGCTGATTATGAGGTTCTTTTTGGTCTCCCTATACTGTGTAGTTCAATTTGGGCCATTTGTGTCCCTCATTGCTATTTTTCGACCATTCTCATCCAGCTATTAGGGTTTCTTTATTGTCCCTAAAATTCCACTAACCCACTGCTAATTTAGTCTGTTGGATTGTGTTCTGTCATTTCCCTTGTTCATAATGCAGACTGGTCATGTCACCATTCAAGAAAGTCTTTGTGAAAGGAGGTAGTTCCAAAGGGAAGGAACCCGTAATTGATGTTGATGATTACCCACCTCGGCCAAAAGGGACTCGCTCTTCATCAAGGGGATTCGATCCCAACAAGTTCAGATCATATGCAGCCTATCGGTCTTATGAGAATTTCTTTCTACATGCCACACCATTACTAGAAAGAGCTTTGGATCAGTCCTCACTTCATGACACCGACATTTCGAAATGGTTTGCTCACAAGGATTGGAATTACTTTCTATCCGATCCGGATGACGTGTATGAAGAGTTGGTAAAAGAATTTTATGCTAACGCAATTGTGGAAGGAGATGAACTTAAGTCTTTGGGTTGAACAAGAGCTTTTCTGTCTCTCCTACATATCGGCGCAGAAATTCTTCACATCAACAGACCCATTTTCCGACATTCACCGGTTTATGATGATCTCTGTCCCGATGAGGAGCTTCTCAAAGAAAGTCTTGGTCAAGACTTGGAGTTCTCACCCAATGGCAAATCCATCAGTGTTTCCTCCCTTTCTCCAAAAGCGAGGGTGCTTACAATTGTGATGTTTCACAATTTGTACCCTTTATCAAGCACCGGGTATATGAACCTCGGACGTGCTTTGTTTCTTCATGATCTAATCTCTGATGTGGAAATAGACATCTGTGCTCATATCTTTCATGTTCTGCGCAAAACAGTTCTTCGAAATGAGTCTCGGATATGCGTTCCTTTCCGCAGTCTCATTTCACGGATCTTGAAGCTCAAGGGAATTTATCCAACGGCTAATGAATCTCCTCTCTCCAAACCAAGTCCAATCAACATGCGTACATTCAATGCAAGCATTGGACATAGTCGGAAGAGAGCCAAACCAGAAACTCTCGCATCTCACGGTGACTCTCCGTTTAGCACTCTCTCCCTAGATGAGAAACTTGATCGCATTGTATCCTCTCGTCCACGAGTTGAATACAAAGATGTCCGGACTCTGACTTCTCTACACCATCACAACACTCGATGGGATATGAAGTTTACTTCTCTTCAAACTCAATTGGATCAAATTCAGAGAAAGCTGGAAGAGGATGACTAGCCTATTCCATGACAAAAAGGGGGAGTGATGGGCATGATCAAAGGGGGAGAATATTACTTAAGGGGGAGTGTCTTTACATTCTTCTTGATTTCAATTTTTTTCTTTAAGTTGATATATTGTGTTTTGTAAACTGTTATTCGGGATGTTTTTTTTTGGTGTTTTGTACCCATGTGCTTTTGTAAGCTTTTAGGGTTAATGTTTTATACATAGTTTGTAGGCTTTATGGTATGTACCTTGCTTAGTGCAGCCTTTATGCTATGTTGAAATCAGTACTTTAATCTAAATGTTCTGCATTTTGGTTCATGTCTTGTCACTCTTGTGCCCTTGTAGGATTGTTCCTAGATGCATATGCCTTGTGTGTTATGCATTGGTTGAGTGTTGAGCATACAAGTGTCTTGCCCTGTGCTTGTTAACTTGTATGTCCTTGTGTTCATTCCAAGTGTGAATGAGCACGTGATCACTACCTTGTGGTGTTCACTTGGTTGATCAAGCCATGGTTTGTTTATTAACTCCATCTTTGCTTGATCACATATTGCCTATTTCATATGCATTTATAATTTTCTGTTTACAATGATCATGGTGTATTGTTGTGTTTCGTGAGTATTATGTTCATATGATTCAAGTGCTTCTGACTTCTAGAGTTAGGTGTGAGTGAGTTTTGTTCAACTGTTCCCAACTCACATGTTAAGTCTAGAGTCTGTTTTAGGGTTTTGTCACGGAATAGCCAAAGGGGGAGATTGTAAGGTTGAATTTATTTAACCATCTAATTGGCTTTATTCCGTGCCAAATTTGCTTGTAATTCAGCATTTAGTAACCCTGTATTTAGGTGGGTTTGTTGTAAGGGTAGTGAGTGAGATAGAGTGAAGATTGCTCAAGAGTGTGCAAGAAAACAGAGACTCTGGTGGGACTCGCGGGTGACTCGCGGCTGCAAGCCGCCAAAAGCGCACACGTGCCAAGCATGCTGGAAGATGAACAGTCATGCTAGCTGGAGCACTACAGGACAACTGGCCATACGGTTAACTCGCGACTAGATCTCGCGACTTGGTCAAGCCGCGAGCCACCCCTGTTTTGTAAAACCCGACGTTTCACATTCCTCTCCCACTCCAGTATAAATACCCCTTTTACCCACGATTGAAAGAGAGCTTCCAGAGAGAATTTTGAGAGAGAAACCCTAAAGAAAAACAAGATTGTTTCACCCATAATCTATACCTTAGAGTCTCTTCAAATTCCCCTACTCTCTTCCTCTCCATTGTCAAATCCTTGAGAGGCATTATACCAAATCTGGTTCTCACCATCATCATCACTTTGTGAGAGAGTTGTTTGGATTTCGGGAAGCGATTAGGAAGGAGCCAATCTTCATTGGTTGATGCTACGGTCTAGTAGCGGAATCCGGGAAGCTAGAAAAGAAAAGGTTCGGGGCGCAACCTCGTTGGAGCAAGAAGCTTGGAGGGCTTAGGTGCCTTTGGGTAGATTAGGCTTGGAGGGTCTATTGCTGTCCTTGTATCCCAACTGTATTTTCTAGTGGATTGATTACCGCTTGGAGGCGGTGGAGAGGTTTTTCGCCGAGGACTTCGGTTTCCTCTTCGATAACACATCGCGTGTTGTCTTTGTGTTTGCATCTTCCTTCCTCTCTATCTTTGCCTTTTAATTATCTCTTTGTGGATTTTATTTTGTTATGGCTTAGATAGTTTATAACCAATTTCATATTATAGCATGTGTTAAGTTTCCGCACACTAGTTGTTTGACATATTGCTTGAATTGGTTAAGTTGTATTTTGGGGGTCTAAACGTTCAAAGGTGTTTTGTACACGTTTTTGAACTTTCATATTAGACATGAGCTAATGATCTGCATTACTTCTTCTATTTGTAATAAGACAAAGATCACTCTCTAAGCGTGAAGGTGAATTATCTGCTGGTAGAGTATTCGTTACATGGCGTTCCGAGTTTGTTCCTCGCTTTATCTTCTTGATTTATGACTTTCCCATAGATGTCTCGCTTACGGGTGTCAATTCGGGTTAGCGTGTCGGGTTCGTGTCATGTCGAGGTAGGAGTATTCGACTAAATGGCTCAACCCTAACCCGACCCATTTAATAATCGTGTCATGATCCTTCAACCCTAACCCGACCTGTTAATAAGGCAGGTTGACCTGACCTAGCCCATTTAACACGCTTAATAAACGAGTTGTGTTGGGTTGACACGAATGTAACATAACACATTTCAACCTGCATAATATTAAATATAACATCCATCTAGAAATAATTTTTTTTTACATCTCAAAATGCAGTGCATACACTTCAAGTCTTCAATCCACATTCAAAATAATATAGTTCAACAAAAATATAACATTCATCTAGAAATAAGTTCTTTACACTCCAAAAGAAGTGCACACACTTCAACTCAAATTCAAAATAACAAAAATAAAATAACATAGTTCAACAAAAATATAATATCCTTGGAACTCGCCAAATGCTAAGTATCAACATTGAAAAAATTTGAGCAAACAGTAAACTAATCCCGACCATGACCACGATTATCGTCCATAGATTTTTTGTTGATGTCCAAATTCATAACATCTTCCACAAGCTCATCCAATTTCATTTGTGCAAGTTCTATGCCAAAAAAAAAAAAAAAAAAGTATTAGTAGTTCTAGGGTTTGTAAAGTTTCAATTTCCAATTATATCCCAAGTAAATTTTTGTAATTACTCACTTTTCTTTTTAAATTTAAAATATATGTTGGATATAAAAGGTATTTGACAAATCTAAAATAAAATAATATTTATTTGTTATACGAGTTAAACGGGTTGTGTTAAGTGGGTCATTTCAGGTTGACACAAATAAATTGGTGTGTCAAACGTATTTATTGCAGGTTACGCGGGTTGACCCACTTATGACACGTTTCTTATCGTGTCGCTTTTGGGTAGACCTGTTTATGACCCAAACCCATTAAGGCACAACCCTAACTTGAAAAAACCCATGTCGGATTCGTGTCGTGCTCACGGGTTGGGTCGAACATTGACACCCCTAGTCTCGCTTTTATTTATGGCGAAAATGCACTTTTGGTCCCTACATTTTGGGTCGATTCCCATTTTGGTCCCTAAATTGATTTTGCTACTAATGTAGTCCCTAAATAAAGAAAAGGCGAAAAACACATTTTGGTCCCTATATTTTCGCACGATTCCTACTTTGGTTCCTAAATTTTATTTTTACCGCTTTTAGTCCCTGTTTAGAAAAACGCCTTCTGTTTTAATCCTTCCGTCGATCTAGTTAGGGCAGCGACCTACGTGGCAAACGGAATTATTAAAATAATAATAATAAATTTTATTTTGTCATTAAAAAATGCCAAGTCAGTATTTAAATTTTAAAAAATAATTTATTAAATTTAACTAAATAAAAAAATAAAAAACAGAAATAAAAATAAAAAATCACATTTATCAAGATTGAAGTGTGTCTTGAGCAAGAACAACAAAAACACTAACCTGATTTAAGTACACAAACCCTTAACACAAGAACACAAAATTAAAATTCAAAAATCTCAAACCCAAAAATAAGAACATCAAATTAAAACTGAACAAAAAATTAAACATAAAAACAAACACAAAACACATACCCAAAAAATTAAAATAAAACCAGCACAACACAACACTTCCACGGTGTCCGGATCCATTATTTGTCTTTGTTTTTCTTCCAACACAACACAACATTTCCAGATCTTTCTTTTTAGATCCATGACTCTCTCTTTCTCTCTCAAATACCAACACCTTAATGTTCAAAGATATGGTACGAGGGGATTTCGTGTCGCCGACGACTGCAACGGTGTCGGAATTTGAAGCTTCTCTTCAAGTCGCCTCGATGAAACTTGGGTTTCTCGGTGAGTTGGATGGGGACCACCCAAGGACTGATGGGTGTACTATGACTCACTTTTCTTCGGCGGGAAGCCGGTTTAGTGAAGGATCAGACCCCCACGGCTCATCCGAGAAGTCTTTGATGGTGTTTCAGGGCACCAACGAGATGGGTGGTGTCCTTACAAGGTTCGATGGGTGCGGTGGTCAGGGCGGGGCTGTCAATGGTCTTTCGGTGGACCCTAAATCAAGCGGGGCTGAGGTGGGTTGTATGGGTTTTAGTGTGATGGTCGCCGATGATTCAACGGAGGACTCCCCAAACTCCGGGGATGTCTTTTCCTTCGATGGGCAACTTGTCAATGGCAAACCCTCTTCTTCCCCATCTTTATTGGTTTTTGGATTTTCCGATATGTTCCGATACCACCGATTCTTTGGGTAAAAATTGTGTTCTTGTGTTCTGGGTTTGTGTACTTAAATCTGGGTTAGTGTTCTTGTTGTTCTTGCTCAAGACACACTTCAATCTTGATAAATGTGATTTTTTATTTTTATTTTCTTTTTTATTTTTTTATTTAGTTAAATTTAATAAATTATTTTTTAAAATTTAAATGCTGACTTGGCATTTTTTAATGACAAAATAAAATTTTTTATTATTATTTTAATAATTCCGTTTGTCACGTAGGTTAGTGCCCTAACGGTGATCGACGGAAAGGACTAAAACAGAAGGCATTTTTCTAAACAGGGACTAAAAGCGGTAAAAATAAAATTTAGGGACCAAAGTAGGAATCGTGCGAAAATGTAGGGACCAAAATGTTTTTTTCGCCAAAAGAAAATCGATTCTATTTTGGTCTCTGCTGTCAACCTACCGACGGAAACCTCCTACGAAACAGACAGAGTGCATAAGTGGCCTGTTAAATGCTGACGTGGCTAATAAAATAATAATAAAAATACCACGTCAACATCCATATCAGCATTTTAATAAATAAAATAAGCCATGTCTGAAAATTAATCAAAAAATTTTTTTTTATGGAAGAAAATTAGTCAATTAAAAACACATTCTAGCACTAAAATAAATCAAAAATCATATATATTTTTTGAAAAAGAGAGCTTTACATTAAAATTAAAACAGATATAAAAGCTGGAATTTGTTTTTCATAAATCGATCAATAAAATTAAAATTATAATGCATAGATAAATAAAAAATTAAAAAATATGAAAACAAATGGATCAAGAGGCTTACTTTAGTTTTCATGGTGTTGCTGAAGAAACTCTAGCTAGAGAGAGAGAGAGAGAGGACCTTGAGGATGCGGATCTTGGTGTTGAGGAGAAAAGATGCACGAACAATGTTGTCGGTGTTGCCATCCTCGAATCTTTGAAGCTTGGATCTTCAACCATCGCTATTGATCATCCTTGAAGCTCGAATCTTCAACCATCGTTGTTGCAATCAGCAAGTTACTCTATCTCCCTCTCTCTTGTTTGATTGGCGATGGTGGTAGTGGGTTTGATTGGGTTTTTATGGGTTTTTGTTGGGGTGGGTTGTGGCCGTGGAGATCGGTGTGGCCGTGGAAATCGGTGTGGCCATGGGTCTTGGATTGTGGGTTTTGGATTTGTGTTTATAGGTTTCGTTGGAGGTGGCTGGGTTTTTCTAGGTTTCCGTGGGGGTGGGTGGTCCGTAATGGAGGTGGAGATCGGTGTGGCCATGGAGATCGGTGTGGCTGTGGGTAAGATGGGTTTTCGCCATGAAGAATAGGGAAGAACAAGAAAAGGTATGTTTATTGGGTTTTTTGTGTTTGTTTCCCAAGAAAATTTATAGGTTTATGGGTTTGTTGGAGATTGGATTGTTTCTTGGGTTTATGGGTTTGATTTGCTGGAGAATTCGGTGTTGATTGTGTTAGAATTTGGGGAAGACCATGAAGAATTCAATGGTCTTGATTTGTAGTAGATCCGACGGTGTTGGGTTTGATGATCTTTGAGGTATTAAATTTGGGTTTTTTCTTCTTGTTGTCATTTATGTCCTAGTGATCCGGGTTTGAGTTGTTGGTTGTTGGGTTTGTGTTCTTGTGACAGGTTTGAGTTCTTATTGTTGGGTTTGATTTGGGAAGAACATGAAGAACAAGTTGAAGAACATAAAGAACATGAAGACAATTTTTTTAATTAAATATATATGATTTTTGATTTATTTTAGTGTTGGAATGTATTTTTAATTGATTAATTTTCTTCCATAAAAAAAAATTTTGATTAATTTTCTGATGTGGCTTATTTTGTTTATTAAAATGCTGATATGGATGCTGATGTGGTATTTTTATTATTATTTTATTAGTCACGTCAGCATTTAATGAACCACTTATGCATTCTTTTTGCCACGTAGGAGGTTTTTGGCAGTGGGTTGACGGTAGGGACCAAAATAGAATTGATTTTCTTTTTTTAGGGACTACAGTATTAGCAAAATCAATTTAGGGACCAAAATGAGAATTGACCCAAAATGTAGGGACCAAAAGTGCATTTTCGCCTTTATTTATTTATTTATAAATTTTCAAGGCAAGTCTCTTTGTGCTTCTCGAAAACTATACATATATTCTTTACTTGCCAAATCGAGTTTCCTGGCTTTATCGTAATTAGCTGATTAGTTTTTATTTTTTTTATACGAGTTGATTACTTTCTTATATGAAAGCAAAGTTCAATCTCTTGCTTTTATTTTCTCTTCAAAACTTGCAAGGTATCTCTCTTTTGTGCGAGGGAAAGATGTTTGTTTCTATTCTTTACTTGGTAGTTGAGGTTTATTAATATCAATTATGCATTCAACTAAAACTTAATTTTTTGGAAAAAAAAATTGTATGTCACTTTGTATGCACTTAATTTATTTATTATTTATTATTATTATTTTTTTTTTCTGTTTGTATTCTTCACTCCGTCATGTTACAAAGTGAGACACATATTTGTTGTGTTAGTTTGTATGCCCTTTTTCTGTAATGATTTATACATGGTACTAGAGAATACAAGCCTTTCACTTTTCTTCAATTTGGCCGTGTTAGGTTTTAAATGTTTAGACCAATTGGCAAACCGTGAATATCAATTGTCTAGGTATAGATTATAATGTCTATATATAGGTCATATTAGACATTGCTCAAAGTCTTGTAAGTCGAATTCAAGAACATACTAGTTGCGGGTTCAAGAAAACAAAAACCGATAGGCTCGATCGATCAAGACCGAGTTTATTTGGTCGAGATGCGTTTTTGCAAAATTAAATGAAGTCCAACAGCTAGCCCATCAAACGTTTAGGGTTTCTATCCAGATTCACTAGGTATATAAATAAAACCCTAATGTACATTTTTCAAGTCCTGGAGAGCTAGCTACTCTTTTAAGATTTGAGAGATTCTGTGCTTTCTACTCTTTCAAGCATCTACCAGCAATCACACTCATACCATTAGTACCGGTGGAATCAAGTTGTGATCCAAGCTTCGGATATCAAGTGTATTAAAGATCAAAGCATGAACTAGAGGTTCATATTGGAATAGATCTATATCAGAGAAGTCCGTGGGATTCAGAACTAAGTTTGTTAACTCTAGTTAAGTTTATTACGAATTAAATATTCTTGACTATAAACTTTTATCCGATCTTTGGATTGTTCTTCTTGGGTTCCCGAGTTTTTTATTTATTTATTTTTTAACCTTGCATAATTGTTCTAATTAATTACTTGACTTTAAAATTGGTTAAACATTGTCTGTTTAGGGGTCTAAAAACTAACAGCAAGGAATCAATTTTGTTTGTTAAAAGTTTAGTTTTCTAGTAGAGTATTCTTCGATGATTTTTATTAAAGGCTATAATTTAAGGTTCATATATTATTTCATTAAAATATTTTTATGCATTTTTTATTAAAGAAAAAAAAATTATCTATATGTGTACAAATATCAAGAAAAACACAAATAATTACAATAAATTTTTTACTTGCAAACCAATAAGTTATTGATAAGTGTTTTTTTTTTTTTGGTTTTGAAAAGTATGCATATTGCATCTCATAATTAAATACTTTATTAACCAATAAATTAGGACACCAATTAACAAGACCATCATTTAATTTGCAGGACATTCTCTTCATCCAAAGTCTGCACGTGTACTTTTTCTTCAATTTGCAAGACAATGTCTCTCTGCGGGAAGATGAGCTATTTGCTGGTAGAAGTAGAGTATGCCTTACTTTGGCATTTTGGAGTTCTTTCCTCGCTTTATCTTTTTAATTGATGACTACTTTCACCCATTTACATTGTTTTGCTTTTACTTTTCTTCAATCTGTAAGGCAAGGCTCTTTGTGCTGGTTTAGTATTATTCTTTACTTGCCAATTGAAGTTTTTATCATGGCTTTATCTTAGTTGATTACTTTTCTATAGGAAAGCTTAACTTCATTTGCTTTTATTTTCTCTTCAACTTGCAAGGCATCTCTCTCTTTTGTGCGAATGGGAGATGTCTGCTGCTATTCTTTACTTGGCAATCAAGGTTTATACGTACTCATCCAAAATGGTAATTTCTATGTTTATTTTTGAGTTTGAGTTCTCAAATATGTGAGAATTTGAAAATTCTTTTTGGGATACCATTCTACAAGTATTGAAGATGCACATGTCTTAGTAAATGTATAAGGGAGGATTCAAACCTAAGTTCTTCTCATTGAGATTAGAGTCAGGCAATGTCATTAATTTATACAAGACACTTGCCATGTTAATATACTAGTAATAGTATATCTTTCTTGTATCCAGTGCAAAAAATGCATTAAGAATTGAAAAAATATATCTTCTTAAACTCATTTTACACCTTCTATTTTATGCATATTCACAATTGATGTGATGTACAGATTTAAAAAGAAAAAGAAAATGTCTACATTATAAACATGAAAGTGAAAGTGAAAAAATGGATATGAAAGTAAATTATTGTAAAAAATACTAGCATGCAACAAACAATTTTTTTGTTTCTTAAAACAAGGAAAGCTTTTCGGTCCAATCGTACTGTTTAGAGTTGGAGAGTATTGAAAATTCAAAATTCAATTAGTGATCGAGGATACACATCAGGGTTCTACGGAGGAACTTGCAATGTTTGTTTGTTCTTTAGTTGCACACAGATGCATTTTGATAGCATATAATTGTTGCACATTTCTGAAAGCCTGAATTTGTGTGAATACAGAAGAGTTTGTTTAGACCCCTAATTAAAAAATACGGCTCTGTTGCTTTTACTCTAATTTAAACTAAGTGTGGAATAAGAATAAATACGTGCAAACAACTGATAAAACTACTCTAAGCCATATTCATCAAATATCAACAATAAAATGAAAGCTAAAAGAGTAGGGAAGAAGGATGCAAACACAAGATAAAACCGAAACGTGTTATCTAAGAGGAAATCGAAGAACTTGGTGAAAAACTTCTTCCCTACCCTCCAAGCGGTAAATCGATCTACTAGAGAATAAGTTGAAGTACACGAATAACAAAAGACCCTTCAAGCCTAGTCTACCCTATGTACTTGAGTCCTCTAAGCTCCTGCTACCAAGCGGCTTCTCGGAACCTTGTCTTCTCTAACTTTCTCGAATCTCGCAATTCAGCCTGATTGCATCCGCCAATGATTGGCTTCTTCCAATGCTTCCCAAAAGCACCAAAACCTCACTTTACACTAAGATTGGGTGTGGTAAGTGTTTGAGCTATCAACCTCTCAAGGATTTGGATGTGGAGAGGTAGCAGTAGAGGAAAACCAAAAGGAAATGTGTAGAAGATTATGGGTATAACAATCTCTAACTCTCAAGGGTAATTTCTAGGGTTTTCTCTTTGAAAAGGACTTCTTACAATATGTGGGTAATGAGGGTATATATAGTATGGGTAAAGACTTGGTAAAGCAAACATGATAAAATAGTCAAATAAAATGTTTTGCGAGTATTTTGCGAGAAAGGCTTGCCCGCGAGACACTCGTGGAAACTCCAGGCTGTCATGACTTTTCGCGGGTTAGCTTCTCGCAAAATCCACTTGTTCTTTATTTTAAGCTTGAGTCTTTACACTCTCACACACACAACCCTTACAAGTAAAAACCCCACATAAATACAGGAAAAAATGATTGAATAAAATTACAATCAAATTTAACACAGAATTAAAGCCAACACAAAATAATTGTAAATAACAACTTTACAATTTCTTTAGTTTGTTAGGGCTAATAGTGAGGTCTATAAGTGACCGTTGCTATTTTGAAGCTAGAAGTTGAGTTTGCTTTGAAATTACAAACTCAATTTTTCTCTTATTGATGAGTGGGGTGGGTTGAACGAGTATAAATACTGAGATAGTGAGATGTAATGAACGTTTTTTTTTTTTTTTTTTGGTTAGTAAATTATATATTTGGTCCTTAACCTTTATATTGTGTGTCAATTTGATCCATAAACTTTTAAATTTATCAAATTTTCATGCCACATCAGTATAAACTTCAAAAAAAAAAAAAAAAAAATCTAAAAGTTATGATTTGTCTTCGATTGGTTTCTCTTATCACGAATGAAATCGAAGAAATTGTTGATGAACTGGAGGGCGTTGACAGAGATATTGCATTGAACGTTTTGCTTTTGCCAATAACTCACATTGAGTGAGAAGCCTTGTTTCCGTTGTCTTTCTTTTATCAGTTGCCATATCTTAACAATTGTGAGCCATTACCAGATAAATGTATGGCTTTGCAAAAGCCACTTTTTGACTCATTCGAACGTTAGAGGCTGCCTTTTTTTTTTTAACTAAATGACCAGCACCCACTCAACATTATTCTACATGCCTAAAGATATAGCAGTTAATTTAAGAAATATATCAATAATGAAAGCAACATGGTCTCCAAGAAACCTCATCATCTTTACCTCCCTAAAATTCAGAAAATCATATGTTTCCTCCCAATGGTATGGGTGATTTCAAATTAAATTTTATATTTTGAACAGTTTAAATTAAAGGCAAAAATGCAAAACTGACCCTTTAGCTTTTACATTTTTTTCATTTCAATCTTCTAACTTTCAGTTTTATTAATTCAGTTCTCTAACTTTCAATTTTTGTCAATGCAGGACTCTGTTATAACTCGATTAATTCTGCCGTTAGAATCATTGAAACGACGTCGTTTTGCATGTGTGTGTGTTTTTTTTTTTTTTTTTTTTTTAAATTCTGAATTAAAAGAAAATAAGAAAAATCTGAAGAAAAAAGAAGAAGAAGAAGAAGTAGAAGAAGAAAACATTAAGGGTCGTTTCCCTTTCAGAGTTTGTCACACCAACTTCACCAAGTATTTCACCTATAGATTTTGGTCGGCCCGACGATTCATGCCACATTCGATTATTGGAAATCTTGCTACTTCAACACCGGCGTGATGGTGATAGATCGGGACAGATGGAGACGAGTTGGGTACACGGAGCAAACAAAGAAGTGGATGGAGATCCAAAAAAGTCACCGGATCTACGAGCTTGGGTCATTGCCACCGTTCATATTGGTTTTTGCTGGACATGTGGCACCCATCGAGCACAGATGGAACCAACACGATTTAGGCGGCGATAACGTAAAAGGGAGCTGCCGTGACCTTCATCCCGGTCCGGTTAGCCTCCTACATTGGTCCGGTAGTGGCAAGCCGTGGCTCGGACTTGACTCGAACCAACCATGCAAACTTGACGAACAATGGCACGCTATGATTTACACAGACATTGGGAAGGGGAACGACAATGTTTTCTTTTTTTTTTTTTTTTTTTATTTTTCTTTTTTTCAGATTTTTCTTATTTTCTTTTAATTCCGAATAAAAAAAAAAATGCAAAACGACATCGTTTGAGTGGTTTTAACGGCAGCACTAACTAAGTTGTAATGAAGCCTTATATTGACAAAAATTGAAAATTAGAGGACTGAATTGATAAAACTGAAAGTTAGAAGATTGAAATGAAAAAAAAAAAGTAAAAGTTAGAGGGTCAGTTTTGTATTTTTGGTTAAATTAAAACACTGAATTTTTAATTTGCCTAATTAGAGTCCTAATTAACTAAAATAAACCAAAAATAAATAATAAATAAAGTGCACATGCTTAAAAGACTCGACAGATGAATATGATATTTTATTCAAAATAATAACAAATAAATAAAAAACAATAACATCTCACAGAGAATTATCGCATCTTTACTGAAACGCATTTATCTTTTAGGATTAAAAAAAAAAAAAAAAAAAAAACTTTTTTTGTAAGTTCGTTTTTGCGCCAACTTATATGCATGGGGGACAAATTAATTGAAATAATTTAGAAAGTTCATGGTTTTAATTATTATTTTTAAAAATTTTATCATTTATTTTTAAAAATATTTTAAACCATAGGACGATACGATGAATGATGTAATTTATTCTTAAACTATTTTGAGAAAAGTAAATTATTTCGATCATTATTTGAAAGGGAAGTGTCATTTCTTAAAGATCGGGTATAATGAGTCTAATTCAATAATATATTAATAAAGTTGTTATGTTAAGAGTAATTTACCCTTTTAAGAAAATTGGGTTGCTGTTTAGGACATGGACTGCTGTAGTGGCTGAAATTAATTACGGGTCGAAAATTGTAACGGTGTGAATAGTGTGATGATAAAATTGAGTTGACGAAAGATTTATGGGACTAACCTTGATCCACTATAGTTCAATTCCAAAGTCTTTTAACATGCTATCTTTTTTATTGCTATTGTTTTATTATTTCATTCGTTTTGCTTTTTTGTCATCCTTCGCCAAGGTGATATTTCAAGCCTCCTTAGTTTACTTGCAATTTTTTCCCTCCCCCAAAAGCAACATCAGATAATAATACAAGGCAATCGTATGAAAATCATTGAAGAAAAATATATGAAGCAAAGCACTACCTAAGTTTTAATGGCAGGACGAGAACTTAGATTAGATACATCAGATTCACACAATGTTACAATCAGCCTTATTTCTCATAGATAACTCGGGACAAAGAAAGAAAAAGGCACGAAGAAGAATACAACACTAATAGCAAGACCAATACAACACTGATGAAACAGTATGACAACAGATGAATAGATCGAATGAGTTTCACATAATATTACAATCCATTTTATTGCTGACAAATATATAAACAAGACCAATAGAACACTAATTCAACTACTTACCCACAATCAACCTTGTCCTAATACGACTCTCTTTGATTTTGAATTGCTCCCCAAGGCCAAAATGAGCCATGAGTAACCAAACAAAAGAAATAAGCTGTCCACCTTTACTTACTTGTTGTGCATGAGTTTCTGGTCTGCAATGACTAGCAGCATAAGACAACATTTCCACTCATACTTTGATGATTATCTTCCATCTCTCCTCCTCCTCCAGTTTGTTTAGCTCTTTGGCCAGCATACATGCATCAAACAGTACAGACTTGCTTCTATCTCCCTTTATCCAAACAGGTCTAACTTCTGTATCCACGCCAAGGATGGCATCACAGGCAATTTTGGAACCGCGTTTTATACCCCTTCTGCCAAAGAAATTTACAGTTTCAGCACAGGTATCCCAATATCTTAATTTCCACATTCCAGCCACTGCGGACATCAGTTTAGGCTCCTTCACTAAAAGATACATCATGTAATCTGAGAGGAACTTGCTCAAACCACGATCATCATCAGAAATGCCTTCTGTATTGGCTGCAGCTTTGTATTTTTTTCTTGGAAAGCAGTTTTCATAAAGCCATTGAAAAATTCGAGTTGGCAGAGCAATCAGTTCTGCAACGCACCGAAGAAAAAGCAACCACCATAATTGCCTTCTACATTGGCTGCATCTTTTTCTTTCTGAAAGCAGAGTTCGGTAGCAACGTGCCACAACAGAAGGCTCTCATCATAGAAAAGATTATCGATATAGTTCCTTGTTATGTTATCATAGTTGCCTCCGAAATAGCCTTCTTGGATTGCATAAGCACCTCTAGCTGAGTATATCTTCTCGGTAGTTTCTGCATCATCTGCAGCGTCTTTGGATTTCTCTAGCAAATCTTCAAAGATATATTTCCATAGCCTTTTGGGGAGTTTCTTTGTTGCAATTTTTTCTGCACAGAAGAAATCATTTACAAGGTCCGAAAGACCGTATTTATAAAGGATTTTATTGATCCAACGCCTAAAAGGCCTTTTGTCTGCATATGGACGTTGCTTGAGGCAATAAACTATCAGATTAAAACATGACACAGATTTAGACCACCTGCGAAGCAAACGTGGCGTATTCAATACTTTAAACTTTTTTATTTCTGAGAATGCTTCAATTTTTTCAGATCCACTCACTTCTGAGACATAACTCCACCTTATCCTCTTTACGTGAAGAAATTTTTCGGCAAGCTTCATATAGCACTTTCCAAATTGCCAATTGGCCCAATTGGTATGCATAGAAGCAATAGTCCAATCAGAGAAAAAGAGCATGATGAGAGCAATTAGATCCAGGAATATGGCACCATATAGCAAAGTGTAGGTGACCTTGACATCAATGTCCACGAAACCATGCTTGTCCAAGGAATAGAAGAATCTAAAGGCCACCAAAACAAAAAGAATGGATAAAACCCGGAATATGAATCCCGCCACACTATGCACCACCACCACCTTGGTATAGAAAGCTTCATAGATGAAGTTGAGTTCTAAATCTATCACTTTAAGCGCATCTTCTGCTGTTCTCAACTGGAAAAAAATTCGGCTTTCGTTGCGCTCACGGAAGCTGAGGGTAAGGTCAACGATGAGTCCCTTGAATTTTTGGAAGTAGCTGTAAGCATATGTCATCACTTCAAGATCAGTTAATAGTCCTTCTCTCCCAATAGCTGCAAGCTTTGATTCTTTACCTGGCTTTGATCTGAATTCTATATGTGTTGGTAGTCCAGCTTCTTTCTTTGAAGAATATCCCTCCATGAGCTTTACATAGTCGGGCCCCGTATCAGGTTCTCTAAGCATGGAATCTCGGAACCTACCCAAGCTTGCAAGAAACAAGGCAAATGTTCGCTCAAGATACTTGATGATTCCTGCCCCAAATATGAACAATGTTGGGATGAATAGCTTGTTTTCAGGAAGTGTGAGCAAGAAGACGTATACAGTCACCGCAAGTTGGACTATGAAGCTGATGAAGTGCCTAAGCCAGAGCTCATTATCCTCAAGGGCAAATGCAGTTATAGTGTCTGGTCCACCCAGGTGTACCAAAAGGAAGGGAGCCCAAAATGCAATAATGTCGTCAGTATTGGTGGACAACTTGTCTTCCTTATCTACGCAAAAACAAGTATGGCTTTTGTTTTTACCGTTGGAGAACAAGTGTCCAAAAGCAAGAAAATCTTCCTTATCACAGGGACCAGAGTCATTGCTTTGACCGCTAAAGATGTGTCCAATAGCAAAGGTTGCGGCCCAATCAGCCAGCACGTAAGATGTCCAGATGAACAAGATCACCAAATTTCGAGACGTGCGTTTTCTGAAGGGAGCAAGCAGTATCAAAATGGTCTGGAGTGAGAGGCTTACCAGAATCACCACCCTGATATTCCATGCGTTCCATAGCTTCTTCAAAACGGCTGGCAATATATTAGACATAGCCTTTCTTTCTTTCTTTTTTTCTTTTTTATTTTATTAATATATTATAGATCTCTCTCTCTCTCTCTCGTTGGCCAAGGAAAGCACAGTTATTTTACAACTGCTAATGGTGGAAAGCAGAATGCAAAAGCTTGGCAACATGTGTTATATGTACTACTCGCATAACCACGTGATGCACGTTAATGATTATATAATTTGGCGTAATACAAGGTTAACCCATAATTGTTGCATAATTCTTATTAAAAAAACATAATTAATGCGTAAATAAATCTAAAGATACACTCAAATTTTTTATTTATGTATTATATTGAAGTTAATACTTAATATACTTGTTTCTCAAAAAAAAAAAAAAAACTTAATATACCTTTTTTTTTTTTTTTTTTTTTTTGAGAAAGAAAACTTAATATACTTGATTTTAAAACATGCTGATTTTAAACATGCAAAAATGGTTGAAAATGAGTGGTGGAAACTTTCATCCCATCACTTTTTACATAGATCCATCACTTTTTTTATTCATCACTTACAATCCACTACAATGTCTTGTGAAATTGAGTATGTTTACATTATTATAACTTGTTATTCAATTTTTACTAAATATAAAATATTAAAATTCTCCTGACGATTGTCAAATGAATAATAAATCTCATGACTTTTATTTACATCAACTCTAAATCCTGAGAGAATAATGGACATGATCATGAGATGTAGGTTGCTTTGATATATCGGGAGTGAGATCTATAAGTAATGGTCAAAACCTCATTATGTTGGGCAGCCGCATTTAATGTTGATGGAACATATATTCTCAAGATGGAATTCATAGTCTCTTAACGAAGATATAAAATATTCCCTTGAGATAAGTTTAATGGGTTTGGTTATTCAGAGTGTTGGGCCTAACCACTTTAGTAAGAAGTTACTAAAGTATATATTTATGAAATTGGATTTCATAATTATATGATGAATAATATAAAGGATTAAATTGGGTACTCAAGGATTAAGATGTAGTAATCTTCTAAGTGACAGTTTATTTCATGACTTTGTATTACTACGAATATTTTAATGAAGGGGTTGCATGTATAATAAAGTCTTGGGATATAATTTATAGATAAGGCCTAGAGTGCAACTATATTTATATAGTGATATTAAATATAGTTAATGGTAACTTTGGACTTATCAAGAGTTGACAGAAAAGCCCAAGGCCCATTGGAGCTAGTGTCTTATTGGTCTCTTTTGGTCCTACTCCAAGTCACATACTAGAGCCTAATTGGAATGGCCCAAAAGACTAGCCCAATTAGATAATTAGTTGTATATAAGGAGAGACATACAGAATTTAATAGAGGGTTTTTCATAAGAGACTTTCATAAGGTCTTTCATTAAGATCATACAAAGAATGAAATGGTTTGTATGTGGGTGTTGGACACTCAATATTCTCTCCTTGGAAACTTATTGAGAGACCACACATCTCGGGCATTAAGTGGAATTGGAGTGAAGATTAAAAGTCTTCTCAAGAACTTCTGATCTTCGGTTTTGAATTTAACCACACCAAGATACGCATTCTTGTTCTCAAATTCTGAAACTTACATAGCACATGTTATCTATTGCTAATGAAGTAGATCCGTTATTTTTTTCCGCTGTGCACATCTATTTTTCCAACAATATGTTATGCACCTGAAGCAACCTATAATATGATGTGGTCCATTGTTATGATTATCAAAAAAAGATTATAAAAAATGATGTGGTCCATTGTTTTGTATGAATAAATTAAATACTGTTTCTTTATAAAGAAGGCAAGTTGAATTTATAGTTATAGTTAGAAAACATGAATAAATGTAAGAGATTTTACATTAGTCTTGATAAACTAGTCTAAAGTTAAAAATATAGCTAAAAATCCACAAAAACCCATGCATTAGACTTAATAAACTAACTAAAAATTTGTAGTGATAAATAGTGATCATCACATGTGGCGAGATAGTTTCCTTGCTAGCTAGTGCTACAAAATGTTTTTTTAATTCTCAAAACGGTCTCCTTTCTCTCTTTCTCCTTCCGCTCTCACGGACTGTCTCTATCTCTGTCTCTCTCCACCTAACGTCCATCTCGTGGTAGTCAAAGCTATAATGAATCGTGACTCTTAAATTTGGTGACCATAGCTGCAATGGTGGTGGATTTGGGTTTGTGAAATGATGAACCAATAAATTCCCATCGTCCATAAAAGCCTTTGAACGACCAAAGTAGGTATCGGGCGACGACCAAATTGCCATAAATACGCAATTAATGCATAAGCTGTTACCAATGGATGCATGCGTATACATGACCATTGGCAAGATAATCAATAATCTCATAAAGCCATTAGATGTGTTACAAGAGCCATTAAGACCACCATTAAAGGCCTCTAACATTTAGAGAAGTTAGAGATCTATATAAACCACCTCGTAACCAAAGCAAAGGTACAGATAGGTACACACATACACATAGATACACATATTCATATCCATACATACTAAAATACACCCACAGTTCTTATTATTTCTCTCTCTCAACGTCATCATTTGAGGTTTATTGTGGGCACCACACCGGTGACCTTAGAGGGAGGAACATCCATTGTTATTTTGTTGTAGGTCTCAAACTCATTCTCATCGGATTCCATTTGGACGAATGTATCGACCGATGAATTTGACTTCATTAGTTTAGGCTCATTGGCAGGCACCATGCCGGTGAACTTAAAGGGAGGAAAATCTATTATTATTTTGTTGTAGGTCTCGAATTCATTCTCATCGGATTCCATTGGGACAAACATATCGACCGACGAATTTGACTTCATCATGAAAGTTAATTTTTGCGGGTTTTGTGTTGATATTTACGCCGATTTGGGTGGTGGGTGTGGTAGATGATGGGTTTGGTTTGATTTGTGCAGTGAGTGCGAGGTTTGTATTGATATTCAGTTTTATTTATGCAGTGGGTGTTGACGTGTTGTGGTTGCTGGGTTTGTGTTAATTTTTTTATTTGCAAGGTGCTGGTGGTGGTTTCCGATAGTGGCTAGTTTGGTTTGAGGGAGATCTAAGTTCAAAGGTGGTTTTGTGCCCTTTTGATCTCGTTTATTCTCCCCCTCTCGGGATCAAATGCCCTTAGGTATCACATCAATGAGTCATCGAAATTGGGTCATGATTTGGTTGGTGGGTGTGACTAAGATAGGTTGTGATTTGGAATTTTGGAACTGGTTGAGGTGGGCAAAGGTTGAGATGGGTTTTTTTGATGGCGTGCGATGGCTGGATGGTGGCTTAATACTTTTTAAAAAAATTTTTTTTTTTATAGATAAAAAACATAAATTTTATTAGATAAAGTATGAGAAAACATTACATAAGAACCTTGTAACATCAATACAAGGGAAACCAGACCTATTATCCAAAAAACAACCAAATATGCAAAAAAGAAAAGAAAAATGTGCGAGATATAGCATTGTACGTAGAAAACACATTGTGCAGAAAAAGAAACATCGTATAGAAAACAACCAAATATGCAAAAAAAACAACACATTGCAAAAACAACACTATATAGAAAACAAACATTGTGCGTAACAAAAATATTGTAGTAGAAATAGACGGATCAAATCACTAAGTTGCTATTAGCCTATAATACTCCTTGAAAGCTCAATTAGTGTGAAAACACTAATGCTTGTTTAGAGCCCCCCTAATTTTAAATTACGGCTTAATTGCTTTTAATCTAACTTATTTAAGTGCGAAATAAGAGTAAAACATGCGCAATAAACCAGAACACTACTTTAAGCCATAAGCAAGTACAATAAGTGATAAATGTAAAGCATAAAGAGTAGGGAAGAGAGATGAAAACACAAAGATAACATCGAGACATGTTATCGAAGAGGAAATCGAAGTACTCGGGGAAAAACCTCTCCACTGCCCTCCAAGTTGAAATCATTCCACTAGTGAATAAGTTGGAATACACGAATATCAAAAAGACCTTTAAAGCCTAATCTACCTAATGTACTTGAGCCCTCCAATTTGCTGCTACCAACGGACTTCTCAGAGTCTTGTCATCACTAGTTATCTAGATCCCGCAATTTGGCCTGATTGCATCCGCTACTCAATGGCTTCTTCCAATACTTCCCAAAGGCACCAAAACTTCTCTCAACACTCGGAGTAGGTGAGGTAAACGTTTGGGCTAAGAACCTCTCAAGGATGTGTAGATGGAAAGGTGGAAGTAGATGGAAACTTTAGAGAAATGATGTAGAGGATTGTCGGTAAAACAATCTCTAACTCTCAAGTGTTTGGCTACAATTTCTCTCTCAAAAGTTTCTTCAGAAAATAATCATTCTTCTTCTTACATTTCGTGGGTAATAAGGGTTTATATAGTGTTGGCAAAGAATGGGAAAAGTCACACTCCAAAAAGCAATAGGCAGTGGGTTTCGCGGGTCACTCACCACTTGGCCCGAGTCACAAGTCACTTGCGAAATCCAGCCTGTCAATGACTCTTCAAATTCCAACATGTGCTTCTCATGTGGGTTGTTTGTTTGTGGTCGCAGTCGTGAGTCGATCGCGAGGCATTTTAAATGGACTTATATGACATAAGAGTGGCATTTTAAAAAAAATATTCATATTTGTTATGGACTTATGATAGCCTAAATACAAGACTCAAATCTTTTTTCTTTCTTTCTTTCTTTCTTTCTTTCTTTCTTTTTTTTTTTTTTTTTTTTTTTTTTTTTTCATTTTAAACTTTGGTTATTTTATTAATACATGAGAAGGTGATTGGTAAAATATAAAATAGGTCACAAAAAGTGAGACAAATGATTTGTATTATAGATTATTAGATACTTC
Source organism: Quercus dentata (assembly GCA_028216015.1). NCBI lineage: Eukaryota > Viridiplantae > Streptophyta > Magnoliopsida > Fagales > Fagaceae > Quercus > Quercus dentata. Next base: position 10,275,641 of record CP116455.1, read on the forward strand.
AAAAATTGTGGTGTGTAGGATAAGTTAGGCACATTTTTGTATGTGTTTTCTCATAGTATCATTAGAGAAAAAAAATTGTATTTTTTATTAAAAAAATAATCCCTTTAATTTTATTTTAAAGATTTATAGTTGTTATTTATTTTGAGAACTTATAAATAAACATAAAATATACTTATAAATAAATAAACTGTGTATAAAAATTTATATTATTTAATTTAATTAATTGTAATATGCGAACATGTGTCTTCAGTTTTCAAGAATTAATGTGTCACCATATCTTGTGTATATCTGTATGCTTCATAAAATAATATTGGAATTTTGGTTCATACGATTTTTAAGGGCCCAATTGTAATCCACAAGGACCACAAAATGATGCGGTCACATGCTCCATGTATTGTAAATGATTATCAAACCCAGTGTGTACATATATACTGTGCCACGTGAGCTGAAATGGTATTTTTAAAACACGATCCAAGAGGGTGGATATGATAATGTGCGATAAACTGTGGAACAAGAATTATTGTTTTTTATTTTATCTTTCTTTTTGGATAAGTCATGCATTGCAAAGGAATTGCATCGTCGATTATACTTCCTAGAATTTTATATTCTTCTGGCTTGTTATCTTTAATTTATTGCTCTCCTACTAGAAAGCTATAAGCCACCGGCCTTTACTTTTCTTCAATTTGCAAGCAAACAAGTCTTTCTTTTGCAAAGGTTCGCTGTCTGGTAATGTATTCTTTACTTGACATTTGGAGTTCTTGCATAGTTTTAGGTTCTCGATTATATATTAGACATGAGCTAATGATCTGCATTACTTCTTCTATTTGTAATAAGACAAAGATCACTCTTGAAAGTTCAAAAACGTGTACAAAACACCTTTGAACGTTTAGACCAAAAAAAAAAACAACTTAACCAATACAAGCAATATGTCAAACAACTAGTGTGCGGAAACTTAACACATGCTATAATATGAAATTGGTTAAAAACTATCTAAACCATAATAAAATAAAACCACATCAGATAATATAAAGGCAAAGATAGAGAGGAAGGAAGATGCAAACACAAAGACAACACGCGATGTGTTATCGAAGAGGAAACCGAAGTCCTCGGCGAAAAACCTCTCCTCCGCCCTCCAAGTGGTAATCAATCCACTAGAAAATACAGTTGGGATACAAGGACAACAATAGACCCTCCAAGCCTAATCTACCCAGTGCACCTAAGCCCTCCAAGCTTCTTGCTCCAACGAGGTTGCGCCGAACCTTTTTCTTTTCTAGCTTCCCGGATTCCGCTACTAGACCGTAGCATCAACCAATGAAGATTGACTCCTTCCTAATTGCTTCCCGTAAATCCAAACAACTGTCTCACAAGTGATGATGATGATGGTGAGAACCAGGTTTGGTATAATGCCTCTCAAGGATTTGTCAATGGAGAGGAAGAGAGTAGGGGAATTTGAAGAGACTCTAAGGTATAGATTGTGGGTGAAACAATCTTGTTTTTCTTTAGGTTTCTCTCTCAAAATTCTCTCTGGAAGCTCTCTTTCAATCGTGGGTAAAAGGGGTATTTATCTTTGGAGTGGGAGAGGAATGTGAAACGTCGGGTTTTACAAAACAGGGGTGGCTCGCGGCTTGACCTCGTGGCTTGACTAAGTCGCGAGATCGATCCGCGAGTTAACCGTATGGCCAATTGTCCTGTTTTGTCCTGTAGTGCTCGGCTAGCATGACTGTTCATCTTCCAAAGATGCTTGGCACGTGTCTTGCCTCAGCGGCTTGCGACCCGCGAGTCACCCGCGAGTCCCAGCCGCGAGTCTCTGTTTTCTTGCACACTCTTGAGCAATCTTCACTCTATCTCACTCACTACCTTTACAACAAACCCACCTAAATACGGGGTTACTAAATGCTTTGAATTACAAGCAAATTTGGCACGGAATAAAGCCAATTAGATGGTTGAATAAATTCAACCTTACAATCTCCCCTTTGGCTATTCCGTGACAAAACCCTAAAAAACAGACTCTAGACTTAACATGTGAGTTGGGAACAGTTGAACAAAACTTACTCACACCTAACTCTAGAAGTCTGTGAAGCACTTGAATCATATGAACATAATACTCCGAAACACAACAATACACCATGATCATTGTAAGCAGAAAATTATAAATGCATATGAAACAGGCAATATGTGATCAAGCAAAGATGGAGTTAATAAACAAACCATAGCTTGATCAACCAAGTGAACACCACAAGGTAGCGATCACAGTGCTCATTCACACTTGGAATGAACACAAGGACATACAAGTTAACAAGCACAAGACAAGACACTTGTATGCTCAATACTCAACCAATGCATAACACACAAGGCATATACATCTAGGAACAATCCTACAAGGGCACAAGAGTGACAAGACATAAACCAAAATGCAGAACATTTAGATTAAAGTACTGATTTCAACAAAGCATAAAGGCTGCATTAAGCAAGGTACATACCATAAAGCCTACAAACTATGCATAAAACATTAACCCTAAAAGCTTACAAAAGCATATGGGTACAAACCAAAAACATCCTGAATAACAGTTTACAAAACACAATATATCAACTTAAAGAAAAAAATTGAAAACGAAAAAGAATGTAAAGACACTCCCCCTTAAGTAATATTCTCCCCCTTTGATATATTCTCCCCTTTGATCATGCCCATCACTCCCCCTTTTTGTCATGGAATAGGCTAGTCATCCTCTTCCAGCTTTTTCTGAATTTGATCCAATTGAGTTTGAAGAGAAGTAAGCTTCATATCCCATCGAGTCTTTGTGATGGTGTAGAGAAGCTGTGAGTCCAGACATCTTTGTGTTCAACTCGTGGACAGAGGATACAATGCGACCAAGTTTCTCATCTAGGGAGAGAGTGCTAAACCGAGAGTCACTTTGTGAGATGCGAGAAGATTCTGGTTTGGCTCTCTTCCGACTATGTCCAACGCTTGCATTGAATGTACGCATGTTGATTGGACTTGGTTTGGAGAGAGGAGTTTCATCACCGTTGGATAAATTCCTTGAGCTTCAAGATCCGTGAAATGAGACTGCAGAAAGGAACACATATCCGAGACTCATTTCGAAGAACCGTTTTGCGCAAAACATGAAAGATATGAGCACAAATGTCTATTTCCACATCAGAGATTAGATCATGAAGAAACAAAGCACGTCCGAGGTTCATATACCCAGTGCTTGATAAAGGGTACAAATTGTGAAACATCACAATTGTAAGCACTCTCGACTTTGGAGAAAGGGAGGAAACACGATGGATTTGCCATTGGGTGAGAACTCCAAGTCTTTACCAAGACTTTCTTTGAGAAGCTCCTCATCGGGACAGAGATCATCATAGACCGGTGAATGTCGGAAAATGGGTCATTGATGTGAAGAATTTCGCCAGATATGTAGGAAAGACAGAGAAAAGCTCTTGTTTCAACCCAAAGACTTAAGTTCATCTCCTTCCACAATTGCGTTAGCATAAAATTCTTTTACTAACTCTTCATACACGTCATCCGGATCAGATAGAAGGTAATTCCAATCCTTGTGAGCAAACCATTTCGGAATGTCGGTGTCATGAAGTGAGGACTGATCCAAAGCTCTTTCTAGTAATGGTGTGGCATGTAGAAAGAAATTCTCATAAGACTGATATCTTTGCATAAGATCTGAACTTGTTGGGATCGAATCTCCTTGATGAAGAGCGAGTCCCTTTTGGCTGAGGTGGATAATCATCAACATCAATTACTGGTTCCTTCCTTTGGAACTACCTCCTTTCACTGACTTTCTTGAAAGGCGACATGACTAGTCCGCATTATGAACAAAGGAAATGATGAGAACACAATCCAACAGACTAAATTAGCAGTGGGTTAGTGGAATTTTAGGGACAATGAAGAAACCCTAATAGCTGGATGAGAATGGTGAGAAAATAGCAATGAGGGACACCAATGGCCCAAATTTGAACTACACAGTATAGGGAGACCAAATAGAACCACATAATCAGCTGAAAAAGGACCAAATTCAACAACACATCAACATGATACCACACAGGATCAAAGTGAAACACGATATCAACAACAGATCGGACAAAAATAGCTAACCCTAGCTAAGCACATGATGAAGAACACAACCACCAACATAAACTAGCTCAAAAACAGAAACACAAGCATCCAAGCGAAGCATGGACAAAGAATAATAGTTGAGCTAAAAACCCATCACAAAATCACAATCAAATGTGAATAAACCGGAGGGAAAACCATAACAACAAGCAAAATAGAGTGCGGGATGAAAACCATACCTGTTAGTCGACGATTTTGAGTGAAAAGAGACAAGTATTGGAGATCGAAAATGGAGGCACGGTGACAATGTGTAAGAGCAGATGAGAAAGACAATGAACAGTCACAAAAAGATCGAGGGAAAAATAAAAAGTTTAAAAATCGCCCTGTATATCCAAAACATGCGATTTTCGCGACTCAACCGAGTCGCCAAAAAGTCGCCAGATCAAGCCGCCAAAACACTCAAGGACAAAAGGTTGAAAATTTTTTTTTAAGTGTTTTTCGCGATTGGAAGGTCTACCCGCGAGTGAGTCGCGAGGTGAGCCGCGAAAATCTCACGAGTGAACCTCGCGATGGACCTTCCACTCGCGAACAAGTCGCCAAAAATGACGGCGAAGATGCGACCGAGTCTCGCGACTTGACATACCCGCTGATCGAGCCGCCAAAACAGGGCAAAACTGGATTTTTGAAATTTTCAAATTTTTTAATGACATTTATTGAACATAAACTTGTGTGTTGTGTGTGGATATCAACAATGAGATAGTCATTCATCTAATGTGAAGTTTCAATGATCAATTCAACCAAGGCATACACAATTAGCACTAGATCATGTGACCCATCTCAATTATAGAAATATGTATATATGACCTCCCACACAACTTGATAACATAACTTGGAGCTTATCATTTGACTCCACTTTCAATCATAACATTTGATCTTTTTGATCTTTTGAGGCAATCATCTCTCATTGTGAGAGTGATATATAACATTTCTCTTTGAAGAACAGGCCTTTGGCCTTTTTGAATGAACATTCACTTTAATATAAGGTCGCTTACCCTTTTTCCTAGTCAAATACTAGAATGTGCGACAGGCTTTTGCAGCTCAATATCTCTTTTCATTTGGAGATTTACATTTGGTGAGCTCTTTTTAGCAAAACAAAAATAAAAAGTGGGAAGATATATAGACACAAGTCTATGCATGTCTCAAGATCAACATAACCATTCACTAATCATTCATGACAAGTTTGAAAATCTATTTACAACAATCACATAGATTTCAAGATTTTTCCCATGATGATATAAGTGCATGAAAACAAGCAATGCTCGAAAATGCACAAAGCCATTAGCACAAAGGTACAAGGCAAAACAAGTTTTGAGACAATACTCAACAAAGTCAATCAAGCTTTTTGATTTTCTAATTTTTATGTGATTTTTGGATTTTTGACACAAGAAACAAAAATGATTGAACAAACATAAAAAGAAGCAACTGTATACACAAATGGACAAACAAACAAGACACATGTTGCACAAAAAGCTAATCAAAGAGGTGTGTGCCCCAACACAGACAGACTTATCATATTATAAATATGTGAAGCACACAGCACACAAGAGAGTCAAGGAATTGTACCAACACCAATGGTCTTACGGAGTGATTCAAACCGTGGACCATCGAGAGGCTTGGTGAAGATATCCGCCTTTTGATTGTCGGTGTGTATGAACTCAAGACACACAACTCTTTCCTCTACCAAATCCCGAATGAAATGATAACGTATCTCTATGTGTTTGGATTTTGAATGGGACAGGATTCTTGGAAAGATTGATGGCACTGGTGTTGTCACTGAAGACACACATCGTTTCTTGAGGAATTCCATAGTCATGAAGTAATTTCTTCATCCAAAGAAGCTGAGTGCAGCAACTTCCAGCAGCGATGTATTCTCGCCTGCGCAGAGATAGAGACACTGAATTCTCGCTTCTTGCTCATCCACGAGACAAGATTGTTACCAAGATAAAAACAGCCACTTTGAAATGCTTTTCCGATCGTTTACACCCAGCATTGATCAAGATCTCGAATACCCAAGAAGACAAGCATTTGAGTCTTTTGAATACCACAAACCATAGTTTGCGTACCATTCACATATCGAATGATTTGCTTAGCAGCGATCAGATGAGATTCCTTCGGATTAGCTTGATACTTGGCACAAACGCCTACACCGAAAGCAATGTCCCGGTCTCATCGGTCGTAAGGTAGAGCAAACTCCCTATGATGCTCCTATACGAGTGTAGGACTTACTTCAACCAGCATTTAATCCACATTCGGTTTAGTGGAAGAGCTCATGGGAGTAGAGGCATGTTTTTTGGAGTCTAGTCCAAACTTCTTGACAATGTTTCTGGTATACTTCTCTTGAGATACAAATATACCCTCCTTTCGTTGTTTGACTTGAAGACCCAAGAAGAATGTGAGCTCCCCCACCATACTCATCTCAAACTCCTTCTTCATCTCCTCGAGAAAATTCAGTAGCACGATCTTCGATAGTTGCCCCAAACACTATGTCATCAACATAGACTTGTGCCACAAGGAGATAATCTTCATCATTTTTGACAAACGAGTTCGATCGGCGTACCCTCTCTTGAAACCTCTATCTAGAAGATAATGTGTAAGACGATCGTATCGGGCTCTAGGCGCTTGTTTTAAGCCATAAAGAGCTTTCTTCAATCTTAATACATGATCGGAAAATGAGGATCCTCAAATCCTTTTGGTTGCTCAACAAAAACTTCTTCATTTAGATATCCATTCGTAAATGCGCACTTAACATCCATTTGATAAAGTTTGAAATTCAAAGTGCACGCAATGGACATGAGGATTCGAATGGATTCGAGTCTTGCCACCGGAGCGAATGATTCATCAAAATCCACTCCTTCTACTTGAGTGTATCCTTGAGCTACTAACCGAGACTTGTTTCGAATTATCTCTCCATCTTCATCAGTTTTGTTTTTAAAAATCCACTTTGTGCCTATAACATGAACGTTCTCTCAGGCCGTGGAGCAAGTTCCCATACATCATTCCTCACAAACCGATTCAGCTCTTCATGCATTGACTCAACCCAATTCTCATCTTGAAGAGCCTCTTCAACCCTTTTTGGTTCAAACTGTGCAAGATAACAGTGATATGTTACATGATTGGCTAGCAGAATATTTCCTTTCTTGAGGCGAAGACCGTCATCAAGTGATCCTATGATATTACTTTCCGGATGATTCTTGATAACTCTTGAAGATGGCCTTTTTGAAGTGGAAACTTCATCACTACGAGAGATAGGAGGATGAACTGGAGGAGTAAGAGGACTTGAAGTTCTAGACATCGATCTCGTTTCCATTCTTGGGTTGATGGGAGTCGATTCTACTTCTGGTATAGGTTCTTCACCTTCTATATCCAAAGCCTCTACCTCAACATCAGGCTCTTCGGTGCTCGGCCCTTCTACATCATCAATCATTTCCACCTTAGGTAAGGCATCATCAATCTTGACATTTATGGATTCCATCACAGCCTTTGTTCTCTTGTTAAACACTCTATACGCTCGACTTGTAGTAGAGTAGCCAAGAAAAATACCCTCATCACTTCTTGCATCAAACTTCCCAAGATTCTCTCGATCATTTAAGATATAACATTTACTTCCAAATACCCGGAAATACTTCACTTTAGGCTTCTTCCCATTCCATATCTCATATGCAGTCTTCTTTGTACCAACTCAAAAGAAAATCCTATTGCCAATGTGACACGAGGTGTTGTGACTTCTCCCCAAAATTTTTGAGGTATTTGCTTGTTAAGCAACATGACTCTTGCCATCTCCTGAATCACACGATTTTTTCTCTCTACCACTCCATTTTGTTATGGAGTTTTGGGAGCTGAAAACTCTCTTTTAATTCCATTCTTCTCAGAAGGACTCGAATCTTGCATTCTCAAATTCCCTCCCATGATCACTTCTAACTTTGGCTATCGGAATCCCCTTTTCATTTTGTAGTTTCTTGCATGAATCTCCAACCTCTCACAAGCTTCGATTTTTCTCTAACGAATTCAACCCAAGTGTATCTTGAGTAGTCGTCCACAATGACCATAATGTATCTCTTCCCCCCTAGGCTTTCGGTTCTGGTGGGCCCCATTAGATCAACATGAAGTAACTCCAAGCACCGAGAGGTGGCTATCACATTTACCTTGTGATGACTTGCCTTAGTTTGCTTCCCCATTTGACATGCACCACAAACGATCTTCTTCACTTTTCCAAACTTAGGAAGTCCCTCGACCGCTTCAAGTTTGGAGACTTTTGCTACTTGTTTGAAGTTGGCATGCCCAAATCTGTGATGCCACAGCTCCAACATATCCACCCGAGCACTTCTACACGATATTGGTGCCGTGGGAACTATTCCATAACAGTTATCCGTAGTCCAATTTCCTTCCAAAACCTGAATCCCCTCTTCATTTATGATCAAACATCCTTTCTTAGAGAATTGTACCAGGAAATCATCATCACAAATTTGAGTGATGCTCAGCAAATTCGCCTTGAGCCCTTTTATGAACAGCACATCTTTCAACAGAGGCAAACCAGATATCTCAATGGTTCCTTTGCCTAGGACTTGAGCATGACTTCCATCACCAAAGGTCACATAGTCACCAACCTTTTCTTTGAGTGTCTTAAACAGTGACTTATCCCCTGTCATATGGCGAGAACACCCTTTGTCAAGATACCACAAACACGCATTAAACACCTTCAATGAGGTATGCACAAATAGGTTCACATGTGACAGACATTCTTGACCTTCAAACACAAACTCATCATCAGTTTTCATGCTTCTTTCAGATTGATTTTTCATTTTGATTCTCAATCATCTCACACAACATTCTATTCTTTCTTTTATATTTCTTAATCAATGATTTAGATTCAGATATGCTCTTGTGTAAGACAAGATTCGATTTTCAAGATATTCCAGCATGTGAGCAATAACTCTAGCATGTTTCTTAGTTTTTAACAACTCTACAAGATCATCAGTAAGACACCTTTCAGACATATGCATAGAGTCATTTTCACAAACACTTAAGCTACAATTTAGCATGGTATAATCCAAAACAACAACCACAACACAGGGTCCTGGGATCACACTTAGGTAATAAAACCACAACAAGTGTACCCGCTCTGATACCAATTGAAAGTTCAAAAATGTGTACAAAACACCTTTGAACGTTTAGACCCCAAAAAAAAACAACTTAACCAATACAAGCAATATGTCAAACAACTAGTGTGCGGAAACTTAACACATGTTATAATATGAAATTGGTTAAAAACTATCTAAGCCATAATAAAATAAAACCACATCAGATAATATAAAGACAAAGATAGAGAGGAAGGAAGATGCAAACATAAAGACAACACGCGATGTGTTATCGAAGAGGAAACCGAAGTCCTCAGCGAAAAACCTCTCCGCCGCCCTCCAAGCGGTAATCAATCCACTAGAAAATACGGTTGGGATACAAGGACAGCAATAGACCCTCCAAGCCTAATCTACCCAAAGTGCACCTAAGCCCTCCAAGCTTCTTGCTCCAACGAGGTTGCGCCGAACCTTTTTCTTTTTTAGCTTCCCGGATTCCGCTACTAGACCGTAGCATCAACCAATGAAGATTGGCTCCTTCCTAATCGCTTCCCGTAAATCCAAACAAGCTGTCTCACGGTGATGATGATGGTGAGAACCAGGTTTGGTATAATGCCTCTCAAGGATTTGTCAATGGAGAGGAAGAGAGTAGGGGAATTTGAAGAGACTCTAAGGTATAGATTGTGGGTGAAACAACCTTGTTTTTCTTTAGGTTTCTCTCTCAAAATTCTCTCTGGAAGCTCTCTTTCAATCGTGGGTAAAAGGGGTATTTATCTTTGGAGTGGGAGAGGAATGTGAAACGTCGGGTTTTACAAAACAGGGGTGGCTCGCGGCTTGACCAAGTCGCGAGATCCGATCATGAAGTTAACCGTATGGCCGGTTGTCTGTAGTGCTCCAGCTAGCATGACTGTTCATCTTCCAAAGATGCTTGGCACGTGTCTTATACAGCGGCTTGTAGCCGCGAGTCACCCACGAGTCCCGGCAGCGAGTCTCTGTTTTCTTGTACACTCTTGAGCAATCTTCACTCTATCTCACTCACTACCCTTACAACAAACCCACCTAAATACGGGGTTACTAAATGCTGAATTACAAGCAAATTTGGCACGGAATAAAGCCAATTAGATGGTTGAATAAATTCAACCTTACAACTCTCTAAGCGTGAAGGTGAATTATCTGCTGGTAGAGTATTTGTTACATGGCGTTCCGAGTTTGTTCCTCGCTTTATCTTCTTGATTTATGACTTTCCCATAGATGTCTCGCTTACGGGTGTCAATTCGGGTTAGCGTGTCGGGTTCGTGTCGTGTCGAGGTAGGAGTATTCGACTAAATGGCTCAACCCTAACCTGACCCATTTAATAATCGTGTCATGATCCTTCAACCCTAACCCGACCTGTTAATAAGGCAGGTTGACCTGACCCAGCCCATTTAACACGCTTAATAAATGAGTTGTGTTGGGTTGACACGAATGTAACACAACCCATTTCAACCTGCACAATATTAAATATAACATCCATCTAGAAATAATTTTTTTTTACATCTCAAAATGCAGTGCATACATTTCAAGTCTTCAATCCACATTCAAAATAATATAGTTCAACAAAAATATAACATTCATCTAGAAATAAGTTCTTTACACTCCAAAAGAAGTGCATACACTTCAACTCAAATTCAAAATAAAAAAATAAAATAACATAGTTCAACAAAAATATAATATCCTTGGAACTCGCCAAATGCTAAGTATCAACATTGAAAAAAATTTGAGCAAACAGTAAACTAATTTCGACCATGACCACGATTATCATCCATAGATTTTTGGTTGATGTCCAAATTCATAACATCTTCCACAAGCTCATCCAATTTCATTTGTGCAAATTCTATGCCAAAAAAAAAAAAAGTATTAGTAGTTCTAGGGTTTGTAAAGTTTCAATTTCCAATTATATCCCAAGTAAATTTTTGTAATTACTCACTTTTCTTTTTAAATTTAAAATATATGTTGGATATAAAAGGTATTTGACAAATCTAAAATAAAATAAATATTTATTTGTTATACGAGTTAAACGGGTTGTGTTAAGTGGGTCATTTCGGGTTGTGTTAAGTGGGTCATTTCGGGTTGACACAAATAAATTGGCGTCTCAAACGTATCTATTGCGGGTTACGCGGGTTGACTCACTTATGACACGTTTCTTATCGTGTCGCTTTCGGGTTGACCTGTTTATGACCCAAACCCATTAAGGCACAACCCTAACTTGAAAAAACCCGTGTCGGATTCGTGTCGTGTTCACGGGTTGGGTCGAACATTGACACCCCTAGTCTTGCTTTTATTTATGGCGAAAATGCAATTTTGGTCCCTACATTTTGGGTCGATTCCCATTTTGGTCCCTAAATTGATTTTGCTACTAATGTAGTCCCTAAAAAAAGAAAATCGATTCTATTTTGGTCTCTGCTGTTAACCTACAGACGGAAACCTCCTACGAAGGAGACAGAGTGCATAAGTGGCTTGTTAAATGCTGACGTGGCTAATAAAATAATAATAAAAATACCACGTCAGCATCCATATCAACATTTTAATAAATAAAATAAGCCACGTCTGAAAATTAATCAAAAATTTTTTTTATGGAAGAAAATTAGTCAATTAAAAACACATTCTAGCACTAAAATAAATCAAAAATCATATATATTTTTTGAAAAGAGAGCTTTACATTAAAATTAAAACAGATATAGAAACTGGAATTTGTTTTTCATAAATCGATCGATAAAATTAAAATTATAATGCATAGATAAATAAAAAATTAAAAAATATGAAAACAAATGGTTCAAGAGGCTTACTTTAGTTTTCATGGTGTTGCTGAAGAAACTCTAGCTAGAGAGAGAGAGAGAGGACCTTGAGGATGCGGATCTCGGTGTTGAGGAGAAAAGATGCATGAATAATGTTGTTGGTGTTGCCATCCTCGAATCTTTGAAGCTTGGATCTTCAACCATCGCTATTGATCATCCTTGAAGCTCGAATCTTCAACCATCGTTGTTGCAATTAGCAGGTTACTCTCTCTTCCTCTCTCTTGTTTGATCGGCGATGGTGGTAGTGGGTTTGATTGGGTTTTTATGGGTTTTTGTTGGGGTGGGTTGTGGCCGTGGAGATCGATGTGGCCGTGGAAATCAATGTGGCCATGGGTCTTGGATTGTGGGTTTTGGATTTGTGTTTACGGGTTTCGTTGGAGGTGGCTGGCTTTTTCTAGGTTTCCGTGGGGGTGGGTGGTCTGTAATGGAGGTGGAGATCGGTGTGGCTGTGGGTAAGATGGGTTTTCGCCATGAAGAATAGGGAAGAACAAGAAAAGGTATGTTTATTGGGTTTTTTGTGTTTGTTTCCTAAGAAAATTTATAGGTTTATGGGTTTGTTGGAGATTGGATTGTTTACTGGGTTTATGGGTTTGATTTGTTGGAGAATTTAGTGTTGATTGTGTTAGAATTTGGGGAAGACCATGAAGAATTCAATGGTCTTGATTTGTTGTAGATCCGACGGTGTTGGGTTTGATGATCTTTGAGGTGTTGAATTTGGGTTTTTTCTTCTTGTTGTCATTTATGTCCTAGTGATCCGGGTTTGAGTTGTTGGTTGTTGGGTTTGTGTTCTTGTGACAGGTTTGAGTTCTTGTTGCTGGGTTTGATTTGAGAAGAACATGAAGAACAAGTTGAAGAACATAAAGAACATGAAGACAATTTTTTTAATTAAATATATATGATTTTTGATTTATTTTAGTGCTGGAATGTATTTTTAATTAATTAATTTTCTTCCATAAAAAAAATTTTGATTAATTTTCTGATGTGGCTTATTTTGTTTATTAAAATGCTGATATGGATGCTGATGTGGTATTTTTATTATTATTTTATTAGTCACGTCAGCATTTAACATACCACTTATGCATTCTGTCCGCCACGTAGGAGGTTTTCGCTAGTGGGTTGACGGTAGGGACCAAAATAGAATTGATTTTCTTTTTTTAGGGACTACAGTATTAGCAAAATCAATTTAGGGACCAAAATGAGAATTGACTCAAAATGTAGGGACCAAAAGTGAATTTTTGCCTTTATTTATTTATTTTTAAATTTTCAAGGCAAGTCTCTTTGTGCTTCTCGAAAACTATACATATATTCTTCACTTGCCAAATCGAGTTTCCTGGCTTTATCGTAATTAGCTGATTAGTTTTTATTTTTTTATACGAGTTGATTACTTTCTTATATGAAAGCAAAGTTCAATCTCTTGCTTTTATTTTCTCTTCAAAACTTGCAAGGTATCTCTCTTTTGTGCGAGGGAAAGATGTTTGTTTCTATTCTTTACTTGGTAGTTGAGGTTTATTATTATCAATTATGCATTCAACTAAAACTTAATTTTTTGAAAAAAAAAATTGTATGTCACTTTGTATGCACTTAATTTATTTTTATTATTTTTTTTTTTTTCTGTTTGTATTCTTCACTCCGTCATGTTACAAAGTGAGACACATATTTGTTGTGTTAGTTTGTATGCCCTTTTTCTGTAATGATTTATACATGGTACTAGAGAATACAAGCCTTTCACTTTTCTTCAATTTGGCAGTGTTAGGTTTTAAATGTTTAGACCAATTGGCAAACCGTGAATATCAATTGTCTAGGTATAGATTATAATGTCTATATATAGGTCATATTAGACATTGCTCAAAGTGCTGTAAGTCAGAATTCAAGAACATACTAGTTGCAGGTTCAAGAAAACAAAAAGCGATAGGCTTGATCGATCAAGACCGAGTTTTGATTGGTTGAGATGCGTTTTTACAAAATTAAATGAAGTCCAACAGCTAGCCCATCAAACGTTTAGGGTTTCTATCCAGATTCACTAGGTATATAAATAAAACCCTAATGTACATTTTTCAAGTCCTGGAGAGCTAGCTACTCTTTTAAGATTTGAGAGATTCTGTGCTTTCTACTCTTTCAAGCATCTACCAAGCAATCACAAGTCATACCATTAGTACCGGTGGTATCAAGTTGTGATCCAAGCTTTAGATATCAAGTGTATTACAGATCAAAGCATGAACTAGAGGTTCATATTGGAATAGATCTATATCAGAGAAGTCTGTGGGATTGAGAACTAAGTTTGTTAACTCTAGTTAAGTTTACTACGAATTAAATATTCTTGACTATAAACTTTTATCCGATACTAGATTGTTCTTCTTGGGTTCCCTAGTTTTTTATTTATTTATTTTTTAACCTTGCATAATTGTTCTAATTAATTACTTGACTTTAAAATTGGTTAAACATTGTTTGTTTAGGGGTCTAAAAACTAATAGCAAGGAATCAATTTTGTTTGTTAAAAGTTTAGTTTTCTAGTAGAGTATTCTTCGATGATTTTTATTAAAGGCTATAATTTAAGGTTCATATATTATTTCATTAAAATATTTTTATGCATTTTTTATTAAAGAAAAAAAAATTATCTATATGTGTACAAATATCAAGAAAAACACAAATAATTACAATAAATTTTTTACTTGCAAACCAATAAGTTATTGATAAGTGTTTTTTTTTTTTTTTTTTTTTTGGTTTTGAAAAGTATGCATATTGCATCTAATAATTAAATACTTTATTAACCAATAAATTAGGACACCAATTAACAAGACCATCATTTAATTTGCAGGACATTCTCTTCATCCAAAGTCTGCACGTGTACTTTTTCTTCAATTTGCAAGACAATGTCTCTCTGCGGGAAGATGAGCTATTTGCTGGTAGAAGTAGAGTATGCCTTACTTTGGCATTTTGGAGTTCTTTCCTCGCTTTATCTTTTTAATTGATGACTACTTTCACCCATTTACATTGTTTTGCTTTTACTTTTCTTCAATCTGTAAGGCAAGGCTCTTTGTGCTGGTTTAGTATTATTCTTTACTTGCCAATTGAAGTTTTTATCATGGCTTTATCTTAGTTGATTACTTTTCTATAGGAAAGCTTAACTTCATTTGCTTTTATTTTTTCTTCAACTTGCAAGGCATCTCTCTCTTTTGTGCGAATGGGAGATGTCTGCTGCTATTCTTTACTTGGCAATCAAGGTTTATACGTACTCATCCAAAATGGTAATTTCTATGTTTATTTTTGAGTTTGAGTTCTCAAATATATGAGAATTTGAAAATTCTTTTTGGGATACTATTCTACATGTAAGTATTGAAGATGCACAATTTTTTGTCTTAGTAAATGTATAAGGGAGGATTCAAACCTAAGTTCTTCTCATTGAGATTAGAGTCAGGCAATGTCATTAATTTATACAAGACACTTGCCATGTTAATATACTAGTAATAGTATATCTTTCTTGTATCCAGTGCAAAAAATGCATTAAGAATTGAAAAAATATATCTTCTTAAACTCATTTTACACCTTCTATTTTATGCATATTCACAATTGATGTGATGTACAGATTTAAAAAGAAAAAGAAAATGTCTACATTATAAACATGAAAGTGAAAGTGAAAAAATGGATATGAAAGTAAATTATTGTAAAAAATACTAGCATGCAACAAACAATTTTTTTGTTTCTTAAAACAAGGAAAGCTTTTTGGTCCAATTGTACTGTTTAGAGTTGGAGAGTATTGAAAATTCAAAATTCAATTAGTGATCGAGGATACGCATCAGGGTTCTACGGAGGAACTTGCAATGTTTGTTTGTTCTTTAGTTGCACACAAATGCATTTTGATAGCATATAATTGTTGCACATTTCTGAAAGCCTGAATTTGTGTGAATACAAGAGAGCTTGTTTAGACCCCTAATTAAAAAATACGGCTCCGTTGCTTTTACTTTAATTTAAACTAAGTGTGGAATAAGAATAAATGCGTGCAAACAATCGATAAAACTACTCTAAGCCATATTCATCAAATATCAACAATAAAATGAATGCTAAAAGAGTAGGGAAGAAGGCTGCAAACACAAGATAAAACCGAAACGTGTTATCTAAGAGGAAATCAAAGAACTTGGCGAAAAACCTCTTCCCTACCCTCCAAGCGGTAAATCGATCTACTAGAGAATAAGTTGAAGTACACGAATAACAAAAGACCCTTCAAGCCTAGTCTACCCTATGTACTTGAGCCCTCTAAGCTCCTGCTACCAAGCGGCTTCTCGAACCTTGTCTTCTCTAATTTTCCCGGATCCCGCAATTCAGCCTGATTGCATCCGCCAATGATTGGCTTCTTCCAATACTTCCCAAAGAAAGCACCAAAACCTCACTTTACACTCAGATTGGGTGTGGTAAGTGTTTGAGCTATCAACCTTTCAAGGATTTGGATGTGGAGAGGTAGGAGTAGAGGAAAACCAAAAGGAAATGTGTAGAAGATTATGGGTATAACAATCTCTAACTCTCAAGGGTAATTTCTAGGGTTTTCTCTTTGAAAAGGACTTCTTACAATATGTGGGTAATAAGGGTATATATAGTATGGGTAAAGACTTGGTAAAGCAAACATGATAAAATAGTCAAATAGAATGTTTTGCGAGTATTTCATGAGAAAGCCTTGCCCGTGAGACACTCGCGGAAACTCCAGGCTGTCATGACTCTTCGCGATCTAGTCATGTGCTCTACACGTGGCTACTTCGCGGGTTAGCTTCTCGCAAAATCCACTTGTTCTTTATTTTAAGCTTGAGTCTTTACACTCTCACACACACAACCCTTACAAGTAAAAACCCCACATAAATACAGGAAAAAATGATTGAATAAAATTACAATAAAATTTAACACAGAATTAAAGCCAACACAAAATAATTGTAAATAACAACTTTACAATTTCTTTAGTTTGTTAGGGCTAATAGTGAGATCTATAAGTGACCATTGCTATTTTGAAGCTAGAAGTTGAGTTTGCTTTGAAATTACAAACTCAATTTTTCTCTTATTGAAGAGTGGGGTGGGTTGAACGAGTATAAATATTGAGATAGTGAGATGTAATGAACGCTTTTTTTTTTTTTTTTTTGTTAGTAAATTATATATTTGGTCCTTAACCTTTATATTATGTGTCAATTTGATCCATAAACTTTTAAATTTATCAAATTTTCATGCCACATCAGTATAAACTTCAAAAAAAAAAAAAAAAAAAATCTAAAAGTTATGATTTGTCTTCGATTTTTTTTTTTTTTTTTTGGATAAAATGATTTGTCTTCGATTGATTTCTCTTATCACGAATGAAATCGAAGAAATTGTTGATGAACTGGAGGGCGTTGACAGAGATATTGCATTGAACGTTTTGCTTTTGCCAATAACTCACATTGAGTGAGGAGCCTTGTTTCCGTTGTCTTTCTTTTATCAGTTGCCATATCTTAACAATTGTGAACCATTACCAGATAAATGTATGGCTTTGCAAAAGCCACTTTTTGACTCATTCGAACGTTAAAGGCTGCCTTTTTTTTTAACTAAATGACCAGCACCCACTCAACATTATTCTACATACCTAAAGATATAGGAGTTAATTTAAGAAATATATCAATAATGAAAGCAACATGGTCTCCAAGAAATATATCAATAATGAAACCAACATGGTCTCCAACATGGTCTCCAAGCAACATGTTTCCTCCCAATGGTATGGTTGATTTCAAATTAAATTTTATATTTTGAACAGTTTAAATTAAAGGTAAAAATGCAAAACTGACCCTCTAGCTTTTACATTTTTTCATTTCAATTTTCTAACTTTCAGTTTTATTAATTCAGTTCTCTAACTTTCAATTTTTGTCAATGCAGGACTCTGTTACAACGTTAGATTAATTCGCCGTTAGAACCACTGAAACGATGTCATTTTGCATGTGTTTTTTTTTTTTTTTTTTTTTTTTTTTTTTTTTTTTTAAATTCAGAATTAAAAGAAAATAAGAAAAATCTGAAGAAAAAAGAAGAAGAAGAAAACATTAAGGGTCGTTCCCCTTTCTAGAGTACTGTCACACCAACTTCACCAAGTATTTCACCTGTAGATTCTGGTCGGACCGACGATTCATGCCACATTCGATTATTGGAAATCTTGCTACTTCAACACCGGCGTGATGGTGATAGATCGGGACAGATGGAGAAGAGTTGGGTACACGGAGCAAATAAAGAAGTGGATGGAGATCCAAAAAAGCCACCGAATCTATGAGCTCGGGTCATTGCCACCGTTCATATTGGTTTTTGCTGGACACGTGGCACCCATCGAGCACAGATGGAACCAACATGGTTTAGGCGGCGATAACGTAAAAGGGAGCTGCCGTGACCTTCATCCCGGTCCGGTTAGCCTCCTACATTGGTCCGGTAGTGGCAAGTCGTGGCTCAGACTTGACTCGAACCAACCATGCGAACTTGACGAACAATGGCACGCTATGATTTACACAGACATTGGGAAGGGGAACGACAATGTTTTCTTTTCTTTCTTTCTTTCTTTTTTTTTTTTTTTTTTTTTTTTTTTTTTTCAGATTTTTCTTATTTTCTTTAAATTCCGAATAAAAAAAAATGCAAAACGACATCGTTTCAGTGGTTTTAACGGCAGCACTAACTAAGTTGTAATGAAGCCTGTAAGAACCAAGTACAAGAATTCTGGGCCTTAGATCACTTGGGCTCACAATTTATTTGTAGTGGGTTTAAGGATTTCCTACAATGGGTCGTCCTCGGAAGAGAGACTCAAATCAACACTCAGTTGAAATACTCTCTCCTTGACTATTTTCTCTCGATTTTTCTAAACCCCTTCTTCTCCCAACTTTCTTCTATTTATAGTCAAGGTTAGTGGGGAGATCATGATTACAATCACCGTTAGTGCTCTTTTGAAGGTCCAGTATTATCCGGTTAAAGTGGTTGTTTAGGTGAAAGGGCGGTGCAAAGCATTTATGATCTTGGAACTTGGCTCCACTTTCACCGATCATGTTCGGCAACTCACGTTCCTGTGCATATCATGTCCTTCCCGGATATGACTCATGCGCTCTTCCGGGAAGGATCAACCGGTCAACTCTGGGAACTTAATACCCAAAACTTGTTTTTACTCTAAGGCGATTTCAAGAAGGGCATAAGGTGACTGGAATTTTTGTTGGGCCTGCATCCAAGGCCGGTATGGGCTTGGGCCGGGGCCTAGATGGGTCTGGGCCCAAGGACAAGATGGGCCTTGGAAGTTCGGTGTCGTACAATAGCCCCCTTGATTCATACTCGCGGTTGCCGAGGAGAATCAAGGAGGCGCTAGGGCCTTTTGATCCGGGAATCCTCTAGCCGGGACTTCGGGCCGTCACTTCTCATTAATGCTCATCTCAAAAACGCGCCGTTTAGCGGCGCCAGTGCGTCGTCATTATTGCCTCGACGGTTCGTGAACCAAGCGGCGCGCAAATCGATTACGCTTGGCATTCGTTGGGTCGCTCGTAGGTCGTGCCCATTTATTGCTTGATTAAGTGTTTCTTCTTCCCCATTTCTTTTGGCTCTATAAATAGTCCTTCTCCACACATCATTCCATTTTTCCTTCGCCTCTGATCTTTAGTGCCTACTCTCTGCCGACCACATTTTCGTGTGCTTGCTCGCTCAGCGTTCTTTTCCTCCTTAGCACCCAAAGTAAGTCTTTCTTCCCTTTCCTGTTCCTTGACTTTGTTTCTTTGAGTTCATTCTTGTAGTTTTAGGCTCTGTAGATGGGTTATTCTTACCTTCTAGATACCCCGGCTGCGTTGGCCACCTTTAGGAGTAAATTTAGTATTCCCAATGACGTGGACGTGGCCTACCGCCATGAGAGTGATATGGAACTCCACCGAGGGCAGTGGTACGGCCTTCTTTCCTTTGATGTCCATTTTAGAAGGTGGGGTTAGGTTCCCGGTAGATCCCCTCCCGATAAACACACTCACCTACTATGGGCTGTGCCCCCACCAGCTTTCCCCCAATTTTTACCGGCTAGTTAGTTGTGTCAGCCAATTGAACCAAACCTTTAACTTACAATTAGACCAACATGATATTAACCAAATGTACAGTCTCTGTGGGGAGCAAATCCACAAATTATTACTTAAAGACGAGGGATGCTCGGCACGGCTGATATCGTGCCTACCCGATTCGAACAGAACTCCGCCGGGAGTTCGTCGAGGTGCGCGGCAATTGGTTTGCCGGGAGATCCATTGCCCCCTCACACGGCGTGAAGTGGGTTCGTACCATCCCCCTCTTATAATTGTTTGAGTAAAAAAAATTTTATTCTTATTTTTATTTTTATTTTTATATTGTTAAAAGCTAACGCGTCACCTGTTCTTTTGCGGACGGCAAAGTGTTTACTCAGGACCTCGGGGCCGTCCATACCGAGGACTTAAACTTCGTTCTCCGTTCCGAGATCTACGTGCATTGGGACGGGCAACTTCGGGCCTCACACCTGATCCTCGGCGTGGAACCGGTTTACTCTACTTGGCAGCCTTTCAAGCAGGCGTTGATAGTTGATAGCCCCCTGCTATCATACATAAACGCCCGATGCGTGAATTTCTTGCCGCCGAAGCTTACAACCGGGGAGGCGAGGGAATTTGGTCGACGGTTCATCGCCGCGGACGAACTAGTTCCCCTGCGAGACGATTCCGCTGAACGGGTCTCTCGGCGCCTTAGAGAGAGAGCTCACGAAGCCATTCAACAAGGGGATCAAGCCCAAGAGCAGCCCCATCCCGAGGATCCACCCGCCGAGCCTCAACAAAGACAAGTGACGAAGCGGCTAACTTGCTAGCTGAAGCAATCCAGCCCAGTGCAAGAATGGTGGCCAGGAGAGTAATGACCCTTGACAGGTTCGTGCCTAGTGCCCGGCCGACCAACCCGCCCCCGCCTACTCAAGGTCGGGGCCCGGCGTCTCAACCTCCTCCCCCTCCGTAGTCCGGATGGGCCCGTAAGAAGCAGAAGGTAACCGAGCATCCTTCCACGGGCCCGGGGGATGCCGTAGTTCAGACTCCTCCCCGTCCAACTGGTGGAATCGTTATCCGCGAGCCGCCAACCGAGGCGGCACGGGGCGCGTCCTCCTCCCAAGTGGCTCCAACGTGGGAGCCTAAGTTCCTTTTGGACGGCAAGCCATTGCCCTCAACCGCCTCCGTTCGGATGTGGGATAAGGGCGAGGGCGGTCAGATCGCCTGGACTTTGGCCGGAGCTCTCCAACTCCCCGAGGACGTGCATGCTTTCAAGGATGGGTCCGAGGAGTCCGTGGGGCGCCGGTTAGAGTGGCACGCCATTGCGGTAATTCTTTTATCTCTTTACTTTCGTATATATATAGATTTCCTTTGGTTTCTTTGTTAACCCCTGTGTTTGCTAGGCCGCTCAAGCGGCTCCTATCGTGGCTGCCCGTGCACGGGAGCTTGATGAGGAGAATAAGCGCGAGAAGGGGGCGCGGGAGGCAGCAGTAAAAACGGCTAAGGAAAAGGCAAAGATTGCCGAGGCTGCCGAGAAGAAGGCTGCTGCCGCGGAGAAGTTCCGAGCATCGGCTGAAAAAATGTGTACTGAGACCTCCTGGCCAGGCAAAATGAGACGGAACTCAAACTAGCCGAAGCCCTCGGCCTCAACACTTCCCATCCGACGAGATAGCCGATCTCGGGGCAGGCTTGGCGGCCATGAGCAAAAGTGGTATGACGTAGGCTTCGCCGACGCCGAGAACTCCGCAGAGCCGGTGGTGACTCGGGCTTGGCATACGGGTTTTGAGGCCGGGTGGTTTGCTGCTCTTCAGGCAATGGGAGTTCCCGAAGACTCGCCGTTGAGGACCCCACCCGATTCCATTTCGAACCCCTGTACACCGGCCCGGGACGCCCGATCGCCCTTGATGAGGAGGAGACGGCCAGTATGAGGGAGTTGGTAGAGCAAATCGACTCTCATGCCGAGCCCGAGGAACCGGAGGCCACGAGCATACCTACGTGCGGGGAACTTCTTGATGAGGCCCAGCCTTTCTCCTTGATCGTCCGGCGGGAAGTGCCACCACCGACTCAACCTCCCAGTTGATTTTATTTTAGATTATTTTTATTTCATTTTTATTTGCCTATGTCACCGGGATGTGGTGATTGAACCGTTGCTTTATTTTATTGGTTTTATTTGCCCATGTCACAATTGCTTTTACTTGTTTAATTGGTAGTCCGTTTTCTTTTCCTGTTTCAATTTGTTGAATGAAATTATATCCGTTTGTGTTTTGCTTGAATTATACCAGTGCTATGGCCGCTCAATAGAATGGTACCCCCGAGAACCTGTTGCGTGGCGCTGTGGGTAGTTTTGAGAGCGCTATTTGGACTTAGTTTTTGTAAAAAGGGTTAGGTTTTTATCGGGTTTTGGTTTAACCGAGAATTGAGTTTTCGTCCTTCGAGCATTTGTTTGCAAAGTTTCCGTTTGTCCGGATATTTGATTTTAACCGAGAATCAAGTTTTTGTCTTCATAGATTTAATTGCAAGGTTCACACATGCTCGGTGATTTTGACCGAGCCGAGGGTCGGGTTCCCGCCTTTAAGATTTATTCGTCAGGTTTTCACCGCTTCGCGATATTGATCGAGCCGAGGGTCGGGGTTTACGCCCTTAGGATTTTGTTCGTAAGGTTTTCACCTTTCGGCGATATTGATCGAGCCGAGAGTCGCTTCGTCCTTAGGATTTTGTTCGTAAGGTTTTCACCGCTTTCGGCGATATTGATCGAGCGAGAGTGGGGTTTCGCCCTTAGGATTTTGTTCGTAAGGTTTTCACCTTTCGGCGATATTGATCGAGCCGAGAGTCAGGCTTCTGTCCTTAGGATTTTGTTCGTAAGGTTTTCACCTGATCGGCGATATTGATCGAGCCGAGAGTCAGGTTTCTGCCCTTAGGATTTTGTTCGTAAGGTTTTCACCTTTCGCGATATTGATCGAGCCGAGGGTCGTTTCTGTCCTTGGGATTTTGTTCGTAAGGTTTTCACCCGCTCGGCGATATTGATCGAGCCGAGGGTCGGGTTTCTATCCTTAGGATTTTGTTCGTAAGGTTTTCACCGCTTTCGGCGATATTGATCGAGCCGAGGGTCAGGTCTTCTGTCCTTAGGATTTTGTTTGTAAGGTTTTCACCTGATCGGCGATATTGATCGAGCCGAGAGTGGTTTCGCCCTTAGGATTTTGTTCGTAAGGTTTTCACCTTTCGGCGATATTGATCGAGCCGAGGGTTTTTCGTCCTGGGATTTTGTTCGTAAGGTTTTCACCGCCGGCAATATTGATCGAGCCGAGGGTCGAGTTTCGTCCTTAGGATTTTGTTCGTAAGGTTTTCACCGCTTTCGGCGATATTGATCGAGCCGAGGGTCGTTTCGTCCTGGGATTTTGTTCGTAAGGTTTTCACCGCTGCTCGGCGATATTGATCGAGCCGAGGGTCGTTTCGTCCTTAGGATTTTGTTCGTAAGGTTTTCACCGCTCGGCGATATTGATCGAGCCGAGGGTCGTTTCGTCCTTAGGTTCTCTGTGGCGATTCTCTTGGTGCGCGGCTACTGTGGTCAAAAACAGCAAAGACAAAAAGTTCATCATACTCTTAATCTTCATAGAATACAAGTTTTGGCTTACATCGATGGTTACGCGTAGAATTTCTTCAGGTTGTTGGCGTTCCATGGTCGGGGAGTGGCCTCTCGTCCGTGTCCTCCAAGTAGTAAGCCCCCCGCCCGCGCGACAGTTTGTGACTCTGTATGGTCCCTCCCAACTCGAGCAAGCTTCCCTGCAGCCACGTCCCGCATGTTCCCCACTACCTTTCTTAACACTAATTCCCTAAGACTTTGAATTCCCTGGTCCTTACATTTCGGTTGTACCTTTGCGCTAGCTAGCTTCTGGCGATACTCGGCAAGAGACGTGACGGTCGCGCCCTCCTGCATTCTTCTAGCCAATCCAATTGCTCCATCATAAGGTCGGCGTTTCATGACGGGGTCAAACCCGCGACCGAGCACCTTTGCATAAGCTCATCTCGGTTGGTATCATCGCTTCGCTCCGTATGCCGAGAAAATGGGGTTTCCCCGTGGATCTCCTCGGGGTCGTGCGGTAGGCCCACAAAACACCGGGTAGTTCTTCCGCCCACCTTCCTTTCGCTCCATCCAACCTTTTCTTGAGCCCGTTCAAAATAGTCTTGTTTATGCTTGACTTGGCCGTTGCTTTCGGGGGTATGCCGGGTTGAATACTTGTTCTTGATGCCGAGCTCGCCGCAAAAGGTCCGAAAAGCGTTCTTTGTCGCCGAATCAGAGTCGTTTTCTGTCACTAGTGAGTTCGGCACCCCAAACCTTGTAACTATGTTTTTCCACACAAACGTTTTCACGTCAAGATCCCGGATATTGGCCAAGGCTTGACTTCAGCCCACTTTGTGAAGTAATCCACGGCCACCAAAGTACAAAACGGGCGGTTCCCGTTGCTCGGGGGAATGGCCCGAGGATGTCAAGCCCCCATTGTGCAAATGGCCACGAGGGTCCGACAGGATTTAGATGTCCCGGCCGGTGATGGATCATTGGGGCGTGCTTTTGACATTGTTCGCAATTCCGAACGTATTCGGCGCGCGCCCTTCGCATCTGTGGCCACCAAAACCCCTGCGTCATTGCTCTGTGTGCTAAAGATCGTCCCCGCGCGTGCCCGCCGCATACTCCTTCATGCAGCTCGGTTAGTAGCTCCTTGACTTTTTCGGGGATGCGAGGCACAAGAGGTAAGGGCCCGCGAAGGACCTTTCAGACAACTTTCGGTCCAAGACAACCAGTGCACTGGGAGCCATTCGTCGAATCTTATTGGCCTCGGCCTCATCCTCCGGGACTTTATCTTCGGAAAGAAAGTCTATGATCGGGTTCATCCGGCATGGTCCGCCACCACTACGCGCAACCTCTACTCCGGCCCGGTCGAGGCGGTCTTCACATAGATGCTTGGTTCCCTTACAAGTTCAATCGTGATAAGCCTCGGGGTGTCCTCGGTAGCCGATGAGGCTAACGTGGCAAGAGAGTCGACATGTTTGTTTTGCGACCGGGCTACGGGATATCTTTACCGTTCCAAATCGACCGATAATTTGCTTTGTCGTACTCGAGATAAGCTTTCATTCGGGATCCCGAGCCTCAAGTCCCCAAAGTGACTGATAAACAACTCCGCTTTCGGTTTCCCGGTCAGTGGAATCGCTACAAACTCTTTCGGGTGCCCCCGCCTTCACTAATCGCCCGAGATGATCTTTCAATACCCTACACGCTTGCGGTGGTGGTGCCCTTGTCTCTCGTGATAAGTGCAGATAGGCTTTGGTTCCTCCGAGATGGGTCGCCCCCCATTTTGTTCGGCCATCTCAAGAATGGCTCGTTCCTTATCCGTTCCGAGTATCTTGTGCACGGGCTCTTTAAACAACACATTAACCCCTTCGACCGCGCCTCTGGTTCCCGCATTCTCAAGTCCCTTTTCGGCTTTGGCGGCAAGATGCTTTGCCGAGATCTCCCCGTAAAGGGGCTTTCCCCCGCTTTGCAGCGGTCATCCTCCGGCGTTTGTACTCCTCTATGCGTCTCATCGATTTGCCTCATATCCTCCGGGGTCTTCTTGTCGGCGACTCCCGTAGTTCGAGAATCCTCTGGGAGCCCCATCACGAAGGTGCTAGCCGCAATTTTCTCGTTTCCCCCACCAATCTCATTGTAGAGTTCCCAGATGTCGGTGGCATAACTCGAAGGGTTTCCCGACCCTCATTTTCATGGAAAGCAACGCGTCGACCCGGTTGTTGCACTCGGCTGCATGTTACGAACCTCTTTGCCGAACTCTGAATCGGCTCGGCGAAGTCGTGTATAGAACATTTCCGCAACCCATTGAACCATCTCGGTGCGGTAGAGCCGAGACTAGAGGGGAATACTTTACACATCAATGCATCGTTGTGCGCATGCAACGACATCATGTGGATGTAATGAGTGACATGCTCCACGGGTCTGTCCTCCCCTCATAGGAATTGAATGGTGGACGCGTGAATCTGCTTCGGCATGGGTGCCCGTTCAATCTCATCGAGAGAATGGAGACCGGGCTGCCATCCGTAAGGCCCCGCTCATGGCGTCCATCGCGGCGTTGTGGTGCCGCCGCTCCTCTGGCGACTCGACCCTTGGTTATCATATCCATGCGACCGGAACGGTCCCTTCTACCATGCGTCTCCGGGAGCGTCGATGTGACTCTTGAGAACGTGATCGGTCTCGGCGTCGTTGTGTAACGGATCGGTGGAACCTTCCTCGCCACGGTATCTCCGGGTTGGGGTTGCGGTTCCTTTCGTGGCGCCGACCCCCGGCCTCCGGCTCCAAGTCCATTACTAATCTGCGAATCGCTCCGGCTCCCGGTCTCTATCATCATGTTGCCGATGTCTTTGAGACGTTTGAAATCGTCCCGGTGTGTCCGGGCCGATCCTTCTCCCAATCCGGACCTTTCCTCTCCTCTTGAATGCTCCCTATCCTCCAGCCGCTTCGCCTTCTCTCCCTCCACGTCGATCCCCGAGAAGATCCCTGCGGAATTGCTCGAACGTGCCCTCCGAACGCTCCTCGGACATCTTCCTTGCTTGAGTCTCACTCGAACCACAGCTTCGTAGGATGGCCCCACGGTGGGCGCCAATTGTAAGAACCAAGTACAAGAATTCTGGGCCTTAGATCACTTGGGCTCACAATTTATTTGTAGTGGGTTTAAGGATTTCCTACAATGGGTCGTCCTCGGCAGAGAGACTCAAAGCAACACTCGGTTTAAATACTCTCTCCTTGACTATTTTCTCTTGATTTTTCTGAACCCCTTCTTCTCCCAACTTTCTTCTATTTATAGTCAAGGTTAGTGGGGAGATCATGATTACAATCATCGTTAGTGCTATCAAGGTCCGGTATTATTCGGTTAAAGTGGTTGTTTAGGTGAAAGGGCGGTGCAAAGCATTTATGATCTTGGAACTTGGCTCCACTTTCACCGATCATGTTCGGCAACTCACGTTCCGTGCATATCATGTCCTTCCCGGATATGACTCATGCGCTCTTCCGGAAGGATCAACCGGTCAACTCGGGAACTTAATACCCAAAACTTGTTTTTACTCTAAGGCGATTTCAAGAAGGGCATAAGGTGACTGGAATTTTTTTTTGGGCTGCATCCAAGGGCGGTATGGGCTTGGGCCCGGGGCCTAGATGGGTCTGGGCCCAAGGACAGTATGGGCCTTGGAAGTTCGGTGCCGTACAAAGCCTTATATTGACAAAAATTGAAAATTAGAAGACTGAATTGATAAAAGCGAAAGTTAGAAGATTGAAATGAAAAAATATGTAAAAATTAGAGGGTCAGTTTTGTATTTTTTGGCTAAATTAAAACACTGAATTTTTAATTTGCCTAATTAGAGTCCTAATGAACTAAAATAAACCAAAAATAAATAATAAATAAAGTGCACATGCTTAAAAGACCCGACAGATGAATATGATATTTTATTAAAATAATAACAAATAAATAAAAAACAATAACATCTCGCAGAGAATTATCGCATCTTTACTGAAACGCATTTATCTTTTAGGATTAAAAAAAAAAAAAAAACTTTTTTTGTAAGTTCGTTTTTGCGCCAACTTATATGCATGGGGGACAAATTAATTGAAATAATTTAGAAAGTTCATGATTTTAATTACTTATTTTTAAAAAATTTATCATTTATTTTTAAAAATATTTTAAACCATAGGACGATACAATGAATGATGTAATTTATTCTTAAACTATTTTGAGAAAAGTAAATTATTTCGATCATTATTTGAAAGGGAAGTGTCATTTCTTAAAGATCGGGTATAATGAGTCTAATTCAATAATATATTAAAGTTGTTATGTTAAGAGTAATTTACCCTTTTAAGAAAATTGGGTTGCTGTTTAGGACATGGACTGCTGTAGTGGCTGAAATTAATTACGGGTCGAAAATTGTAACGGTGTGAATAGTGTGATGATAAAATTGAGTTGACGAAAGATTTATGGGACTAACCTTGATCCACTATAGTTCAATTCCAAAGTCTTTTAACATGCTATCTTTTTTATTGCTATTGTTTTATTATTTCATTCGTTTTGCTTTTTTGTCATCCTTCGCCTTTTTTGTCATCCTTCGCCAAGGTGATATTTCAAGCCTCCTTAGTTTACTTGCAATTTTTTCCCTCCCCCAAAAGCAACATCAGATAATAATACAAGGCAATCGCATGAAAATCATTGAAGAAAAATATATGAAGCAAAGCACTACCTAAGTTTTAATGGCAGGACGAGAACTTAGATTAGATACATCAGATTCACACAATGTTACAATCAGCCTTATTTCTCATAGATAACTCGGGACAAAGAAAGAAAAAGGCACGAAGAAGAATACAACACTAATAACAAGACCAATACAACACTGATGAAACAGTACTGACAACAGACGAATAGATCGAATGAGTTTCACATAATAGTACAATCCATTTTCTCGCTGACAAATATATAAACAAGACCAATAGTACACTAATTCAACTACTTAACCACAATCAGCCTTGCCCTAGTATGAATCTCTTTGATTTTGAATTGCTCCCCGAGGGCAAAATGAGCCATGAGTAACCAAACAAAAGAAATGAGCTGTCCACCTTTACTTCTTGTGCATGAGTTTCTGGTCTGCAATGACTAGCAGCATACGACAACATTTCCACCCATACTTTGATGATTATCTTCCATTTCGTTTCACGGTCCAGATTGTTTAGCTCTTTGGCCAGCATACATGCATCAAACAGTACAGACTTGCTTCTATCTCCCTTTATCCAAACAGGTCTAACTTCTGTATCCACTTCAAGGATGGCATCACAGGCAATTTTGGAACCGCGTTTTATACCCCTTCTGCCAAAGAAATTTACAGTTTCAGCACAGGTATCCCAATATCTTAATTTCCACATTCTAGCTACTGCGGACATCAGTTTAGGCTCCTTCACTAAAAGATACATCATATAATCTGAGAGGAACTTGCTCAAACTACGGGCGTCATCAGAGATGGCTCCTTCATTGGCTGCAGGTTTGTGTTTTCCACGAAGCCATTGATAAATTTTGGCTATTGAATGCATCAGTTTATCAGAAACGCACACACACAAACAGGAACCACCATAATTGTCTCCTTCATTGGCTGAATCTTTTTCTTCTTTCTGAAAGCAGAGTTCGGTAGCAACGTGCCACAACAGAAGGCTCTCATCATAGAAACGATTATCGATATAGTACCTTGTTATGTAATCATAGTCGTCTCCCAAATAGCCTTCTTGGATTGCATAAGCACCTCTAGCTGAGTATATCTTCTCGGTAGTTTCTGCATCATCTGTGGCGTCTTTGGATTTCTCTAGCAAATCTTCAAAGATATATTCCCATAGCCTTTTAGGAAGTTTCTTTGTTGCAATTTTTTCTGCAGAGAAGAAATCATTTACAAGGTCCGAAAGACCGTATTTATAAATGATTTTTTCGATCCAACGGCTAAAACTACCTTTGTCTTCATATGGACGTTGCTTGAGGCAATAAGCTATCAGATTAAAAGATGACACGGATTCAGACCACCTGCGAAGCAGACGTGTCGTATTCTTTGCGGAAAGAAATATGTGGGCAATGTCTAAATAGCACCTTCCAAATTGCCAATTGGCCCAATTGGTATGGATAGAGCCAATAGTCCAATCAGAGAAAAAGAGCATGATGAGAGCAATTAGATCCAGGAATATAGCACCATATAGCAAAGTGTAGGTGACCTTGACATCAATGTCCACGAAACCATGCTTGTCCAAGGAATAGAAGAATCTAAAGGCCATCAAAACGAAAAGAATGGATAAAACCCGGAATATGTATCCCGCCACACTATGCACCACCACCATCTTGGTATAGAAAGCTTCATAGATGAAGTTGAGTTCTAACTCTATCACTTTAAACGCTTCTTCTGCCGTTCTCAACTGGAAAAAAATTTCGGCTTTCGTTGCGCTCACGGAAGCTGAGGGTAAGGTCAACGATGAGTCCCTTGAATATTTGGAAGTAGCGATAAGCATATGTCACCACTTCAACTTTGCTTAGTTGTCGTTCCATCACAGTAGCTGCAAGCTTTGATTCTTTACCTGGGTCTCGTGTCATTTCTATCTTTACTGGTAGTCCAGCTTCTTTCTTTGAATAAAATCCCTCCATGAGCTTTGCATAGTCGGGCCCCGGATCAGGTTGTCTAAGCATGGAATCTCGGAACCTACCCAAGCTTGCAATAAACAAGGCAAATGTTCGCTCAAGATACTTGATGATTCCTACCCCAAACATAAACAATGTTGGGATAAATAGCTTGTTTTCAGGAAGTGTGAGCAAGAAGACGTAACAGTCACCGCAAGTTGGACTATGAAGCTGATGAAGTGCCTAAGCCAGAGCTCATTATCCTCAAGGGCAAATACAGTTATAGTGTCTGGTCCACCCAGATGTACCAAAAGGAAGGGAGCCCAAAATGCAATAAGGTCGTCAGTATTGGTGGACAACTTGTCTTCCTTATCTACGCAAAAACAAGTATGGCTTTTGTTTTTACCGTTGGAGAACAAGTGTCCAAAAGCAAGAAAATCTTCCTTATCACAGGGACCAGAGTCATTGCTTTGACCGCTAAAGATGTGTCCAATAGCAAAGGTTGCGGCCCAATCAGCCAGCACGTAAGATGTCCAGATGAACAAGATCACCGATTTTTGAGACGTGCGTTTTCTTAAGGGAGCAAGCAGTATCAAAATGGTCTGAAGTGAGAGGCTTACCAGAATCACCACCCTGATATTCCATGCGTTCCATAGCTTCTTCAAAACGGCTGGCAATATATTAGACATAGCCTTTCTTTCTTTTTATTTATTTATTTTTTATTATAATATATTATAGATATTTCTCTCTCTCTCTCTCTCTCTTGTTGGCTAAAGAAAACACAGTTATTTTACAACTGCTAAAGTGCTAATGGTGGAAAGCAGAATGCAAAACTTGGCAACATGTGTTATATGTACTACTCGCATAACCACGTGATGCAGGTTAATGATTATATAATTTGGTGTAATACAACAAGGTTAACCCATAATTGTTGCATAATTCTTATAAAAAAACATAATTAATGCATAAATAAATCTAAGGATACCCTCAAATTTTTTATTACTGTATTATATTGAAGTTAATACTTAATATACTTGTTTCTCAAATAAATAATAAAATAAAATAAAAAAAACCTTAATGTACTTGATATTAAAACATGCGAAAATGGTTGAATACGAGTGATGGAAACTTTCATTTCACCATTTTTTACATAGATGCGTCATTTTTTTTGTTCATCACTTACAATCCACTTCAATGTCTTGTGAAATTGAGTATGTTTACAGTATTATAACTTGTTATTCAATCTTTACTAAATATAAAATATTAGAATTAGCACGTCCTAAAAAAAAAAAAAAAAAAAAAGTAGATCAACTTAACCAAAACAATTATTTTACCACTAAACAATTTTCTCTTTTGTACTCTCTCCCCACCCCCACCCCGTACCTCCCACTCTTTCTAGATTGCAAATAAGTATCACCCATTTATATTAATTGAGTATAACATTTTTAGATATTTTTTCTATTTCTCTAGTGTATCTTTCTTTCTATAGTTCAAGTGAAAAAAAAAAAAGGTAGAAGAGAAAAAGAGAGTAACAAGTTTTTTGTGGGCAAAACATGGAATTGAATAGAAGGGACGTGTGCAGAAAAAGTAATTGCAAATTTATATAATAGAAGAACTGGAGAAGAGTTTAAAAAAATTATATTAGTGTACGTCTTGAAAATTAAAATATTATTTAAGCAATATTTTATTAATTTAACGAAATTAAAAAGAAAAAGAAAAAAAAAATCAAAACAGAGTGAACAACATCATCTATTTATTTGGAGTAACAAAACAAAACCCTCAATTTTTTTTTTTTTTTTTTTTTGCAAAGCTGTGTGAGAGTGCCTTTTTCTTTAGCACATGTGCCTAAGGATCTTGGGCCAAATAATTGTAGTTTGGTGGACTGGACTTTGGTTCACTGCAGCTAAGGGGTTGTTTAACAACCAAGTGGTGCACATGGCATGTTTTCTACAATACACATGAACTAGCAAATGAGAATATTTGTATTGAATAACAATGAAAACAGCAAAATGAATGCAAAGTAATCGGGAAATACACAAAACAATTGTTAGGGATCCTCAAATTAATAAGAAATACTTCATTAGTTTTTTCTTAATTACGATTACAATGTGCTCACTAAGCCGTGATACAAGATTCAAATAAGCTTAAAAATTACAGACTTAGATGACTATCCAAGCCTCTAAGACTTATAAAGTTTGAATCCTTTTGAATCCATGTATGTGCTATAATGGTCAAGTCGGGATACCGAGAGATATTTCACTACTTTCTTTGAGATTTTTTTTGATTTAACTTTCTCAATGATTATGTTGTGATTTTCTATTGCTTTCTCACAAAAATTCCTCCGTTTTGCCGGTTGCTTTCCCCCATTTTTATAGTGTTATTCTAGGGTCCCGAGGAATTATTGATTCCCCTGTTTTGCTCCTTGGGTACCAGAGCCCGTTTTGTACCCATCACCCGGAAGGTTGAGCCTTTCCCTGTTTCTCATATTTTTCTCCTTTTGGCATTGTTTCTTGAAAGCCCATGGTTGACTTTCCATTCCGGAGTGTGCTTGTTCCTAATTTCACGTTCCATATGGTTGAGCTTTTGACCGTCCTTTCTCTTTGTCATTTTTCCCAAGTGAGCGGAATCCAACTCTGCTGGTTTGAAAGTTTTTTATTGCTACTTCCTTTTTTATAGCTCCTTATTCTGGTTCCTCGAGGTACCGTTCCTTTGTCTTGTGAGTGGTTACTCTAGGCTTTCTCCTTTTTCTTGCTGGATCTCTAGTGCTTGAAAAGGACATATCTGCCCTTTATTTCTTGTGTTTTTTTTGGCGTTTCTTTTGAGCTGTCTTAATCCTGTCTTAGTTGTACTACACGCCTCGGGGATCCCGAGCCTTTGGCGACTTTTTGGAGATCCCGACTCGGCTCTTTACGCTAGCCTTTCTTCAATCTTCCGATCCGGGCCTTTTTTTTCTTTTTTTTCTTCCTTCTTTTCTCGTAGGCTTTAAGGCTTGTCCCTTTGGGCTTCAAGCCTTTTGGGCTTACCACCTCTTCTTTAATTCCACTTTCTATGCCCCCTTGTGTTATTTCTTTAGGCCTGGGTGTTATGATTTTTTAAATCTCAACAAGCTAAAACCCCCTATTTATTTTTTTGGCAAACCCCAGTCGCTGAGAATGTGAGATTCCCAAAATTTTCTCAAACTTGAAGCTTATTCAGAAGGGCATACAAAATCTCAAGAAATACGGGGAGAATAATATATGGACCAACACCTAAGGTTCGTTTGGATAGAACTTATTTTCTTAAATGAAATTGAAAACTGAAAGCACTATAGCAAAATAATTTTCAAATGTGTGAATAGTGTCGTGGGACCCATTTTTAATGAAAAAGTGCAGAAAAAAAAAAAAAAAAAAAAAGAGAGGAGGAAAACGTTGAAAGTTGCAAATGCAGACGCACAAACGTGCTATCCAAACCAGGCTCTAGTATCAGTCTTTCTGAATTGCTTAAATAATATTTCCGATGCCTAGTGCCATTTATCCGATAAAAACAATAGAGATAATCTTCTTCAATTAATATAGTGTGAGTTTTTAGAACCATTTTGCAATTTTATACTCCATTTTAACTTAAAGAGGAACGGTGAGTCTGATCTGCAACGAGCAAGTGAAAGGGCAATGTCTCCCTTTCCGACTATGAATACTAATCTATTTTCTCAGACCCACGTGGATTTGGCATGTTGTCCCTTTAGAGATCACGATCTGTCTATTGACATTGCTTTCTTGAAGACCCAATTCCAAGTTTTGGCTAATAGGGTGATCTATGAAAATTTTGGGGATCTCACGTCGGAGATGTGGGTTTGTGAAAGCTGAAAATAATTAAAAGGTTAAATTATAAACTACATGGTTGAAGTATAAAATACATTGTTAAAATTTAGGAGTATTTAGATTTTATACCTCGAATATTCAGAATTTAGATTTTACCTTCCGAAGTTATATTTTGTTTGTATCAACAATTAGTTCGTCTAATAAAACGATGTACTTGTTTAATTATTTAAATTTTTTTACATTACAAAAATTATGTGACATCATTTTATTGGATGTACTAAACATGTGTGGCAAGTTTATGTGGCATTAATAGAAAAAAAATGAACAAATGGGCTACTTATGCAAATAGAATATAAAATCTAAATTCTAAAATTTCAGGTAAAATCCAAAGGCTCTAAAATTTTACGAGTGTAGTTTGTACTTTAGTGAAATAATTTTTATTTTTTTTTTGGATTTTTTGCTTCAGGGGGGATTTCAAGAAAGGGGATTCTACGTACTGATCTACTCTGCTTAAATAGATGAGTCGTTCACTTTCTAATTTTCCATTTTTTATTATTAAATTAATAAAATATTACTTAATAGTGCATTGTTTTTGGTGACTTAACGAAGCACCCCTAACAACAATGGACAAAAGGACTAATTTGAGTAGCTTAGCAAAGCTACATGACTAAAATGACTAATTTCAAATTTAAAAGAGTAAAATGATTTTTGGAAAAAATTGACTGGTGTAAATTGCATTTTGGAGGAAAAAAAACTAGTGACTTTTAACCCAATGTAGTCACAAAGACACAAAAACCCATAAATTATCTTCTTCTTTTCCCATTCATTTTTCTTAATTTTCTTTGTTGCCAAATAAATGGTTATCACTGATCTTCAAAGGAGAGTATAACATATCAAACCCAACTAAATTTAAAGCATCAGAAAGATTCAGCGACTCGAGATTTGGGAGGTCGCTAATCTTGGAAGGTAAATGCCTGATTGCGGTATTAGAAAGATTGAGGGTGTAAGCGACTAAATTTCTCGGTTCGAAATAAATCAAACAAGTAAAATAGTTTCACAAATGCGAATTTGTATTGATGATTGTGTGGTACAATTCTCTGAAATTACAAAAGAGTGATCCTCCGATTCGATCTCCTTGCAAAACTTATTGATTGGATTTATGGTAATGTGGATTTGACTAGAACACAAAATACCCTTCGATTTGGTTGAAGGATGGATTGAAGATTATCAAACGGAATTACAATGAATCTCGGCGTTGAGCTTGTTTAGAAATCCTTTGTTCTTCGCGTTCTTCGTGTTCTTCGTATGCGTTCTTCGTCTTGAAGGTTTGTGATGGAAGTTCTTCGGAGCTTTAGAGGCTTGGATCCGTTGAGCTTCAATGATTTGTGATTTGTTGATGTTTTCGGACACTACGGCTTGATTCCCGTGAACTTTAGGATCTAGGCGGATGATCTGGATGATTCTGCTTCGAATGTTCTTCGATTTGGGGTTGAAGTTCTTGAAGTTCTTGAAGGCTTTGAGGCTTGATCTTCGCAGAGCTTCTTCACTTCTCAATCCTGGTCCTTCCAAATGTCTCGGGAAGGCCTCTATTTATAGGAGTTTTGGGGTGGGTGAGCGACACGTGGCGGAGCTTGATTGGTGACACATGTCACGGCTTGATTGGTCCGCTGAAGTCATCGCTTACACGTGCGAGGTTGCTTGAGTCATCGCTTACACGTGCGAGGTCGCTTGAGTCATCGCTTACACGTGCGAGCTCGCTTGAGTCATCGCTTACACGTGCGAGGTGCTTGAGTCATCGCTTACGCGTCTTATTTGATGCATGATTAGCTCTTGCATGACACTTGGCAAATTTCGTTGGCTTCGAATAGTGATAGCAAAACCTAGCCGCAATACATGGTGTTCGTAATTGGCTATATTTTGTGGACTTGGTAATGTGACGTGTCGACTTGTGATAGGTCGGGAATTTTCCCTCTCTACAAATGCCCCCTCGAGACTCGTTCACGCACACGGATTGATGATTGTGGTGTGGGAATGAGTTTCGAAAATGGATTTTTGGTACTTGACTCTTTAAGTGAAGTAGTTGAAGGTAGTAGAGCTGTTGAAGGTGGTGGAGCTTTCGGGAGGATAAGATTAAGTTGAAGTACTTTCAGGAGAGTATTTTGGATCGTTGGCGGCGATCACAAGATGTTGAAGATGGGGAAGATGAGAGAATGGTGGCTGGGTACAACATGCGGGGTCATGGTGCCGTGTTCTTAAGAACTCCTGGTGAAGTTATTTGAGAAGATCACGAAGAAGACGGAGATGAAGCAAAGCAAATGGGCAAAGCATACACCACCATGGTCTTTGGCCCCGTATGCCGGGACTCTTCTCGGTGTAGATGTTTATGGGAAGTGCAACTTTGAATATGGGACTGACATTGTGTGTTGCATGGGGTCCGATGACAAGTAATTGAATGCGCTGTGTAATGGGACCATGCGGACATTAAGTTGAAGTAATTTCAGAAGAGTATCTTCAAATCCTTCAAGCTGATTTTAAGTTGGAGTAATTCCAGAAAGTGAGTTTTGAGGTACCAAAGAACGATGACCTTTGGGTCCCGTAGTAGTGGGGACATGGAATAAAGCTTTGATGACCATTTACCGGCACCAAAGGCTGAATTCTGATGAGCTGGCACCTTGGAGGTTGTTTTAAGTGTTGGATGGAAAACAATTTGTAGGATACCCCAACACTTTTTACCATCTTCATCTCTTGCTACTTGTTGGAAAAGCACAGAAAAAATGAAAGATGGAACTAACTTGTGAACCTGGTTTGGAAACCGGACAAGTTCTTTGTTTGTTCCGAACCACCGCTTTCTTTGGAAGATCAAGCAATTGGAAAGAGACTGCAGGAGCCCCGAGGTTAGGAACAGTGTGTCTGCCAGGACTTGGATTTCTGGCCAACCAAGTCCAAGGAAACGTGGAACCGCAATGCGAGACCTTGTTACGAGTAATTTTATGGACAAAGGTGGTTGTTAAGTGGAGAAACAAAGTTTGTTTGGATCTCAAAACTGCAGTGATGTTGTAAATAGGGTTTCACCGACCCACGGGAGGGTTGATCTCAAACCGATTATGAAGCAAAATCGGTTGCTAGGTGTTGAGAATGATGAGGTCATAGTGAGAAATGGTTGTGAAAAGGAGGATTTGAAAATCGAAAGAGGCAAATCTTCATTTCATGATTCAGTGTTTTTTTTTTTTTTTGGATGAGTTTCTGATGAACCCGGCCCTCCTATTTATAGTAGAGAGATGAAGAATGGTAGGTAGGTAGTTAAGAATGGTAGTTGAGAATTTTTGGTGAGAATGGTAGATGGAAACGGTAGGTGAGAACGATAGGTGGAAATGGTAGGTTGGAACGGTAGGTGGGAATGGTAGGCACCGAACGGGAATGGTAAATTGAGACCGGTAAGCACCGAACGGGAATAGCGAGTTTGAATTAATGACCTAGTGTAATTTTAAGACACACTTGTGAGAGTTCATTTGTACTTTGAAAGGCAAGTTTTGATGAAATCTTGGAGAAAAACCTCATGGGGATCCCAATTAAATGGATGACTCTCAAATTTTGTTCTTGAGGACCCAAGTTTTGAATACTTGGAATTGAGTCATTTTTGCAATTTTCAAGTCTCAAATGATGGAACGGACTCCGAAATCGGAATGTACTCGAAAAATTGAGCAAGATAGGTCCATCTCAAAAATTTTGACATTTGGTCAACATTTGCATAAAAGTCAACTTTTTTTGGAAATTGGACGTTTGCACAATTTCTGAGTTTTGAATGAAGAAACAGGTCCCAAAATCGGAATGTACTCGAAAAATTGAGTGGGACAGGTCCGTTTTGAAAATTTTGACTTTTTGGTCAACATTTGCACAAAAGTCAACTTTTTTTGGAAATTGGACGTTTGCACAATTTCTGAACTTCGAATGGAGAAACGGGTCCCAAAATCGGAATGTACTCGAAAAATTGAGTGGGACAGGTCCGTTTTGAAAATTTTGAGTTTCTGGTCAAGGTCAAAAGTCTGTTTGGTCCAAGCATTTTCTCTTTTTTTTTTTTTTTTTTTTTTTTTTTTTTGGGCGGTTCGGACCGGGTCAAATTTCCGGGTCGGTCCGGGTTGAACCTGGACAAACGGGTCAACAGTGGATGACGTCATCCATGACGTCACAGTGCTGAACGTGTGGCACGTGTGGATGACGTCATCCATGACGTCACAATGCTGAATGTGTGGCACGTGTGAATGACGTCATCCATGACGTCACAGGACTCGTGTGGCACGTGTGACACGTGGGGCACGTGCGAGCGCTGGCTGTCCTATTCGGCGCGTGGGACTGAAGGAGGCGCGTGTTCGTTGAGGCGAACATTCCGGCGGCGCGTGTAGGCGCGTGGCTTGTTTTCTGGTCGTGAAATTTTCAGGTTTTGTAGTTTTAAGTCCGTACAAGACCCCTGTATGGTCAGTTTTGTAAAATTCTAAGCAGGTTTGCACAAATTTGAAGCACTAGGCCGCGGGTCGTCGCGACTCCGGTGCGGCGCGTGGAGTTGGACGCCGCCGTTTTTGGGCTTGAATTTTTTTGGGTTTTGTAGATCGTGAGCCGATGGATTTAGTGGTGGTTTCTGTTTTCTGAATTGGTGTCTCGATTTGCACAGATTTGAAGGATTAACCCGTGGTTCATCGCGAGTTTGTGGCCGTTCGTGGCGGTGCGTGGTGGTTCCGTTGCTGCAGATCTTTCTGAGTGTTGTTCATCAAAGTCCATAGAAGATTTCTGTGGGTTGATTTTTGTAAAATCTTGTCAGAGATTGTAGAAATCGGGAATGGGAAACCGCATTGTTGGACTTGTTGTTATTTTAGACTTTTTAGTCCACTGCAGGCTGGCTGCTTTGTCAAGAGGGTGACTGCGTTTAGACTTGAGGATCAAAAGGTAGGTGCAGATTTTAAGTCCGGAGTGCATTTGAGCTTGCAAAATCCGACTTTGAGCGGCAGCATTTGATGACTTGTGTTCTTTTCTTTTGCCCTTTTTTGTCTTGTCTCATTGAAGTTTTCTATATAAAGCCACCGGGGTATGCCTTAAGTTATACAAGCAGCTTGCAGTGGGTAGTATGTTTAAGTGTAAAGAAATTCTGCAGAGAAATATATATATATATATATATATATATATTTTATGCTTTATTTATACTAACTCTGGTTTTTTTTTTTGACAGGCTAGTGATATTAGAAATGAAGCTTTTTTTTTTTTTTTTTTTTTTTTTTTTTTTTTTTTTAGATGTGCCATGAGATCTTTTTCTGATAAGCTTTTTGTTGTTGCTTGTTTTTGTTATGTAGCATGCTTTTCTTGGTAATTAAGTCGCACCAACACTTGTCTTTTCAACGCAGCCATTTCAAGAGTTTTTACAACGTAGCCGCATCAAGAGTTTTTTACCACGAAGCCGTGCTAGTATCTGTCCTTGTATTGAAGCCGTGCCAACATTCAACTTTGTCATGGAGCAATGTCAACACTTCATTCGTGCCAACATTCATCTTTGTCATAAAGTCGCCTCAACACTCCATTTTTAGCTACGTCAACATTCCATTTTAGCTACGTCAACACTCCATTTTCGCCGAAACCATGTCAACGTTCATCTTTGCCATGAAGCCATGACAACACTTCACTTATACTGAGGCCATGCCAACATTGCATCTTTGCCATTGAAGCTACGTCAACACTCCATTTTCGCCGAAGTCATGCCAACGTTCATCTTTGCCATGAAGCCATGACAACACTTCAATTGCCGAAGCCGTGACAACATTCATGAAGCCACGTCGAAACTTCATTTGCATAGAAGTCATGCCAACATTCATGAAGCCATGTCAACACTCCACATTGCCATTGAAGCTATGTCAACGCTTTATTTGCCGAAGCTATGCCAGCATCCATTTTCGTCATTGAAGCTATGTCAACACTTCATTTGCCGAAGCCGTGATAACATTTATATAAAGCAATTTTCGGAGGCAACATCACTCGGACACCAAGGGCGTATAGCACTGTAGCCAGGCATCAAGATTTCAGAGATGCCAACAAGATGTTGAAAATGCAAGGAGTCCCTATCAAGACTTTGAAGATGCAAGGAGATGCCAAGACTTTGAAGTTTCAAGAAGAATGCCGCCAAGACTTTGACATTGCATGGACATGCCCTTGGAGGAGAGAAGATGCAACACCAACTCTAGATATATAATCTACCATCATTCCAGAAGAAATTGACGTCATCCAAATTTCGGAGACATGATGGGAAACAAAACCACTCGTAAGGGAGATGATGTGGTTCTAATTTCAGAGCTATGAAGTGGCACAACCTAGAAAAGAGACAATGCACCCTAGAGATGGAAGGTACAAGGAGATGCCCCCAGGAGATAAATGATGCAAAGTATACTTGAGAAATGTAGGAGGATGGCCACAGAAAATGAGCAATGCCATGAAGACTTCATTTTCTACTACGTCGATCTTTGATCATCCTATTGAGCAATGCCTTGCCAACAGAAGAGACCTCAAAAAGCGCATTGATGACTGTTGGAAAACTCCTCAAGTTAGACTGACGATCCTTCTTCTTTTCATGTGAGTGAACTTAGTGACAAGTACTAAGTCGCCACGACCCCAGGAGAGGGATCAAGTCATCACGTAGTTCAACAAATTTTATTTTATTTTATTTATTTATTTATTTATTTTTTTGATGATTTCCTTCTCTTTTTTTTTTATGATCTTTTTTGATGATTTTTTTTTTATGGTCTTTTTTTGATGATCTTTTTTTTTTTTTTTTTTTTTTTTAATAATTTTTTTTTTAGTGCGTGACTGAACTTAGCAAAAGATACTAAGTTGCCTACGCACCCTTGAGAGGGATCAAGTCATCACGTAGTTCAAAAGATTTTTTTTTTTTTTTTTTTTTTTTGTTTTTCTTATGTGTTTTTTTTTTTTTTTTTTTTTTTTTTTTTTTTTGCAAAAAGGGGGGCGCAGTGTGTAATAGTGGGTATCACCACCGATCGAACCCGAGATGGCCTCAAGGGTGACACGGGCGCCCAACCGCTACGCCACACTCGCAATTGTTGACATGGAGTGAGATTAATTTCTCCTTATTGGTACGCTTTGAAGGGTAATGGGAAGACATCATATACTCTTGCGGCGCTACGGTGGGTAGTTTAAGCTCTTACCGAGGAGCAATTCTTGATTTTCAAGCATAGAAGCGTTTGAGGAACTTCCCATTGATGGGGCCGATCCTCACACCATCATTATCAATCAACTTGTAAGCTCCATTGGTGTAGACTTCTTGCACAACATAAGGTCCATCCCATTTTGAAGTGAACTTATTGCTGTACGATGAGTTGTGATGATAGGTCTTGAACGGCGAGGACTAAGTCACCAACTTGGAATGATCGTGGTTTGACCCTTTTATTGAATGCGCTTGAAAGACGAGCTTGATAGCATTCGAGGCGTTGTTGGGCCTCAAGCCTTTTTCATCAAGTGCCTCTAATTCTTGCAACTTTGAGCTTGGCATTTTCTTCTCCAGTCAATCCTTCTTGAATGGCAATCCGTAATGATGGGATTTGGCGTTCTAAAGGAAGGACGGCTTCCACTCCGTAGACAAGAGAATATGGCGTTGCTTGAGTAGGCGTTCAAATGTTGTTCGATATGCCCATAATGCTTCTCCGATTCTTTCATGCCAGTCTCGCTTTGTCTTGGATACCACTTTTTCAACAAAGCGCCAAGTGTTTTGTTAAATGCTTGAGCTAATCCATTTGCCGGGGCATTGTACATGGAGGAGTTGTATTGTTTAAATTCAAACTTCTCACATAGCTCCGTCATCGACTTATTGTAGAAGGGTTTGCCATTATCGGTTATGATATACCGAGGGACACCATATCGATAGATCAAATGAGTTCGAATGAAATTGACCACTTTGTTTCTTTCTTCACTTCCCTAAGGGGTACAGACTTCCGCCCATTTCGAGAAGTAGTCGATTGCGGCCAAGATGTACAAGTGGGCCACCAGATGACTTTGGTAACGGCCCTATCGCATCAAGTCCCCATGCATCAAAAGGCCAAGAAGCTACGATTAGGTGTAGAGGTTTCGCGGTGATGGATGAAGTTCGCGTGATATTGACAAGCCTCGCACTTCTTAGCGCACTCCATAGAATCTTGTACCATCGTAGGCCAATAGTAACCCATTCGTTTGATCCTATAGTGTAACTTAGGACCCGATCGATGTGCGCCGCATATGCGAGAATGAGCCTCCTCTAAGGCTTGTTTAGCCTCTTCTTCTCCTAAGCACCGGAGAAACAATCCATCAAATGAACGGCGGAAGAGAGTGTCTTTATAGTAAATGAA
This sequence comes from Quercus dentata, assembly GCA_028216015.1. NCBI lineage: Eukaryota > Viridiplantae > Streptophyta > Magnoliopsida > Fagales > Fagaceae > Quercus > Quercus dentata. The sequence continues at coordinate 10,318,002 of CP116455.1, forward strand.
TCGAGCAGCCCTCCGCCGAATTTCAGTCCTGTGGCGTTTATCATCCGGGAGTCTTCCATGTTGGAGGTATTCAATGATCACTTGTCGCCAATCTTCTTTTTCGACAAGGCATACGAGAAATGATGTTGGCTTGCTCTTCTTCTTCTTCTTCAACCACGAGAGGTACCACCCACCTTTGGGAGATAGCGACTTTGGTTGTCTCTTCTTGGGATAATGCTAAGGCAGTAGCCAAATTAGCTAAAGCATCGGCCTGTCTATTCTCCTTCCTTGGAATATGCTCCAATGTGGTGGCCTCAAAATTTGCTAGTAATTTCTTCGCATATTTGCAATAGGGGATGAGGTCTTCTTTCTTGACATCATATTGCTCCAAGATTTGGTTGATAATTAATTTGGAATCCCCAAAGATCTCAAGCTGAGCTATACCCATCTCAATGGCCATTTGTAGACCAATAATCAATGCTTGATATTCAGCTACATTGTTAGAGCAAAGTTCGCTTAATGAGAACGAGTATGTAGTATTTGTCTTTGTGGAGAAACAAAACTACACCTGCCCCCCGCTCCTTCTCGACGTGCAGCCCCATCAAAAACATAATCCATGGTGGCATTTCTTCAATGTAAAACACATCTTCATCCGGGAAATCATCGGAGAACTCCCAATCAGATGGAACGGGTGATCGGCTAAGAAATCGCCAATGCTTGTCCTTTGTGACTTTTTGTGGAATGTATGCAAGGTCATATTGTTGTAGCAAGATCGCCCATCGAGCTATACGACCCGAAACCATTGGTCCGGATAGGACATATTTGATCGGATCCGCCTTTGCTATCAAACGGACTGTATATGCTTGCATGTAGTGCTCCGGTTTGTCTATGGCAAAGAAAAGAGCGAGACACATCTTTTCAATAGGAGAATAATTTAATTCAGCCCCATTGAGAGTTCGACTTAGATAATAAAGAGCTCTTTCTTTCCCCTCTTTATTTTCTTGCGCCATAAGAGCACCTAGAGACCTTTCTTGGGCCGCAATATACAGCACTAAAGGCTTCCCCGGGATAGGAGCGCCTAAAAGCGGAGGATTAAGTAAGTATTTTTTGATGCGTGCAAAAGCATTGCTGCAAGCCTCATCCCATTCAAAGTGCACATCCTTTTTCATCAATCTATTGAAAGGTTGACATCGACCAGCCAAATTCGAGATAAATCGTCGTATGTAGGCCAGTTTTCCCCGCAAGCCTCTAAGTTCTCGCAAATTCTTGGGTTCGGCATTTTCGGATTGCTTCAATTTTGGACTGGTCAATTTCAATACCGCGGTGCCTCACAATGAAACCAAGAAATTTTCCGGATGTTACGCCAAAAGCGCATTTGCGGGGTTCATCTTAAGTCGATACTTTCTCAAGCGGGTGAACACGGATCGTAGATCCGTCGATGGTCTTCCCTCCTTTTTGTTTTAACCACCAAATCATCGACATAACACTCCACGTATTTATGAAGTACATTATCAAAGATCTTCTGCATGGCCCGTTGATAAGTAGCACCAGCATTCTTTAGTCCAAAAGGCATCACTTTGTAACAATAAATTCCTTTAGGGGTACGGAAAGTCGTAAGTCGTTCATCCTTAGGATTCATTCGAATTTGGTTGTAACCCGAAGATCCATCCATGAAAGATAAAGCTTCATGACCGGTAGTGGCATCAACCATGACCTCAGTGATGGGTAATGGAAAATCATCTTTGGGACATGCATTGTTCAAATCACGGAAGTCAACGCACACTCGGATTTGTCCATTCTTCTTCTTGACAGGGACGATGTTAGCAATCCATTCCGGGCACTGCACTTCACGAATGAAGCCTGCTTCAATGAGCTTATTGACCTCGGTTTCTATTTGAGGGATAAGCTCGGCGAAAGCGTCTTTGAGCTTGTTTGACCGGGCGCACGCCTTTCTTTCTTGTCAAATGATGTAGAGCAATACTTGGATTGAGCCCAGGCATTTCCTTGTAAGTCCAAGCGAACACATCTTTGTACTCTACTAGGAGCTTGAGGTATTCTTCTTCTTCTTCAGGGGTAAGAAGCGCACCGATGAAAGTTGGCCGGGGTTCTTCAACAGTTCCCAAATTGATCTCTTTAAGTTCATCAATCGTAGCTTGTCCTCCATCTTCCAAGGCCTGGAGGAGCTTCATCGACTTCTTCATTGGTTGCTTGAAAGATCGATAGTGCACCCTCTTCTATTGTAATATGAAACGAGGATGATACCTCTTCAATTTCCTCATCATGGACGTGTGACTGACTTGTATGTACAATCGTTCGTCTTTTGACTTTGAGCGATCCTTGATGTTGATCTCCAAGGTAAAGTTACGTTTCATGCGTGAAGGAATGCTACTGCGAATCTCATCATTGGCTTTCTTCTCTCCTTGAACATCAAAGTTTATTGAACTTTGAGAATGACTATCAATAGGCCTTTTCGTTGCCCCCAGTCGATCAAAGACTGATTTACAAGCGAGAGTGTCACGATTTGGTGTTAAACAAGTTGTATTTAACCTGTCGAACACTTGTGATTCGTGATGACGAGGCCTCAATGCGATCAAACACCGAGACATGGGGTGAAGAATGGTCTTCTCTTTGATTTGAACTTTCGCCGACCTCCACCGTTATGTATTGGGAACTCGAAGGATCGCTCCTTTTCTTGATCCATATCTCGAGCTGGTTGTTCGGGAGTATAACCTAATCCGGTCTTTGGGATATGAATTTCATGCCCTTCAAGCCGCATTTTCCTTTGTGTTTTGCTAAGGCAATGCATCTTTTCTCCGGTGGTTTTTGGAATTAGCTTCCCTAAGTCTTCTTGTTTTGAGAAATCGTAGCCTGCTTTGGCTAACAACCTATATGCCTTCGGGTCGAACTATTCTTTCGTCCGCTCACTTGGTAGAATACCATGCTCTATTGACTTTGCGAAGACCTCACGAATCCATTTAACGGCCGAGGGCAAAGGGTTTGTGGATGAAGTTAAAGGCATGACATGATTTTCTTTCAATATGGCTACATCCTCCATCGTGAGCTTTGCAGGTCTCTCCATGTCTTTTGTAGGTTGAAGGCATTCCGCGAATGGTGATTGTCCATTTTTGCGATGTGATAATGGTATATACCGGAGGAAGGGCTCTGGGCCTTTCATTGGGGAAGAAATGTCCTTCTTGGCAATGAATTTAACATGCTCCTTTTCATCCTGTTTACTTTTCATAGACGGGATCTCAACTGGAAGAACCTCGCTAGAAATGTCTTCTTTTGCATAAAATTTTGCATCAGCAAAATGAGCTTGATTTCGCAAAAGGCTTTAAATCGGCATCGACCTTTTTTACTCCATTTTGAAAGAACTTGAAGCATTGATGCAAAGTTGATGGCACTATTCCATTTTCATGGATCCAAGGACGCCCTAACAACATATTGTAGGTCGTCTTAGCGTCAATGACGTGGAACAAGACATTGCTTTTCAATTCTCCAATGGATAATTCTAGGTGGATCAGGCCGATTACACGTTGTCCTCCTTGGTTAAAACCTTGGATGACCAAACGACTGTGTGATAATTCTTCCACAGTAAAACCTAGTCGTTTCAGGGTCATTTTTGGAAGTATGTTAACGGCTGAACCTCCATCAACAAGGATACGCTCGATCCTTTGTTCACGAGCATAACCAGAGACATAGAGTGGGCGATTGTGGGGCTTAGAGCCTAACAATAGATCCTCATCGGTGAAAGTTAAGTCCGGAGAGCATGCGTAACATCCCCTGTGTTTGTTGAAGCGTATTGGTATGAGGGGCGTATATCTCTCCGGCTCCTCAAGAGCTTGGGTGAGCATTTCTTTTGGTGATGTGGAGGATTGCAAGGGTTCAACTTCATCGACCTGAGATGGGAGTTTCTCCAAAGATGACAAGGTCTCTTTTGGATCACCATGGTCAACGTCCTCCTTTTCGTCCCCGGATTTCGCAACGAGAAATTGTGTGGACGGCCTCGGTGAGTCATTTTGAAAGAATTTTCTGGGGAAGAATTCTTCCAATGTGATGAGCTTTCGAGATTTGAGAGCTTGTGCTGAATCTTCATACACTTTTGTTCCCCGTCTCCTTTGTCTCTTATCACTCATTCTTTTTGACCAAGGTTGAATTTGGTTTTGTGCTCTTTTGGACTCTTGGGTGACCAAATGAAGAGGGAATGTTCGTTTCTTCTTCCATCTCTTGCGAACAACCATTGTCCAACCTTCTTCCTCATCCGTTGTTGACCTTTTATCATCATTTGAATTATAATCGGTGCTTTTTGTGAGAGCTGGACTTGAACCGGTTCCAGAGAACCAAAATGGATGAGCGTGGTATTTGCCCCTTGCCTAGTAGTTGGAGATACGGAACTATGTAACCCACAAGAAAATGTGACAAGGTTTGACTGAGCAACATCATTAAAATCCAAGTCGATTTTCCTTTCCTTGGCTAGCTTCATGATGAGTTCTTTAAGAACAAAGCATTTTTGGATTGGATGACTTATGATGCGATGATACTTACAATAGTTCGGGTCATCAACTTTTCTCATCTCTTCCGGTCGTTTGCATTACGGCAATTCAATTAATTTCAACTTGAGCAGTTGTTCTAACATTTCAGGCATATCGGCGTCTAGGAAAGGATAGACTTTTTGTTCCCATTCCTTAAGTGATGAGCGACGCGTCTCACGTTGTTGACTTCCTTCAGGCCTCTTTTCATTGGTCTTCACATTTTTTGTTGAAATTTTGGTGGGGCAGGATTGACATTCATTGAATCTTTGATATTACTTTTCGCATTCTGTCATTTTTCCTTATTTCCCGTCTTTCTTTCCTTTCTTCAGTATCGGAGGTTTCGTATTTCCATGGCTGGAAATACTTAATTCCATGTCATGTGCACGAGTTGCCAACTCTTCAAATGTTCGGGGCTTTACTCCTTGCGAGAATATAAAGAAGTCCCCAATGCATGCCCTGGATGCACATTTCTATAGCAGATATTTGGTAAGTCTATCCTTGCAGTCTAGACTCAAAGAACGCCACCGATTGATATAATCAACGACGGGTTCATCCTTCCACTATTTAGTATTGGTAAGCTCCATCATGCTTATCGTGCGTCGTGTGCTATAGAATCGATTGAGAAACTCCCTTTCAAGTTGTTCCCGACTATCGATTGACTCGGGCTCTAAGTCTCAGTATACCAATCAAAGGCATTCCCCTTTAGTGAACGGACAAACCGCTTTACAAAGAGGCCCCCTTGAGTCCTGCGTTCTCACAAGTTTCTACAAAGTGAGCAATATGTTGCTTAGGGTTTCCTTTGCCATCAAATTGTAAGAACTTGGGAGGTTGATACCCATTTGGCATTCTCATATTGTCGATGCGCTTTGTGTAGGGTTTGGAATATATGAGAGAACTTGTAGAAGAACCTCCATACTGCGCTCGAATGGTATTTGTAATCATGTCCTGTAGTTGTTGGACAGATATTGAGGCTATTGAGGTGGCATGCCCATGTTGAGAAGTGCCTTCGCCTCCTTTTCCTTTATCACCCTTGGCGTTTTCTCCTCTCGAAGGTAAAGCCAGGTGGCTGCTCAGGCCAAGACTTGATTCACCCGAATCTTGTACCTCCGACTTATTCATTAGGGTTGCAATTTTGACATCCTTTTCTTCAAGCGCCTTTGTGAGAAGGATGACCCTTTGTTCCATTTCAGCCATCTTTTCCTCCATGGTAGAGGTGTTAGTCATCATTTGCGGCATGACCTCTATAGATGACGGGGAAAATGATGAAACAGGATGAATCAATGGTACTTCACTCCTTAAGTTTCTCATCACGGGTGAAGAGTTGATAGAGAAGGTCTTTGTTGGGGATGATTCATTACTCGGGTCCGCCAATCTTTCGAGGCAGATGAATCTTTAGTAGTGGCTTCCCTATTTGCAAGAAAGTCTAGAGAGATGGTTGGTTGAGGTTGAGTCGATCAAAAGCTTTGGACCGATTGCGAGTGATTGGGCCGACATACTCATCAAGACTTTGGAATCATCAACCACCGATTTTCGGATATTCTTGCTAGAGGCCATTGAAGCTAGTAGCAAAATGATGTCGAATTTCTTTTTCTTTTGAAGGAGAAAGAGATGAGAGGCAGAGAGGTCCCACTGGGCGTGCGAGAATTTGTAAGCGACTAAATTTCTCGGTTCGAAATAAATCAAACAAGTAAAATAGTTTCACAAATGCGAATTTGTATTGATGATTGTGTGGTACAATTCTCCGAAATTACAAAAGAGTGATCCTCTGATTCGATCTCCTTGCAAAACTTATTGATTGGATTTATGGTAATGTGGATTTGACTAGAACACAAAATACCCTTCGATTTGGTTGAAGGATGGATTGAAGATTACTGAAACGGAATTACAATGAATCTCTGGCGTTGAGCTTGTTTAGAAATCCTTTGTTCTTCGCGTTCTTCGTGTTCTTCGTGCGTTCTTCGTCTTCGAAGGTTTGTGATGGAAGTTCTTGAGCTTTAGAGGCTTGGATCCGTTGAGCTTCAATGATTTGTGATTTGTTGATGTTTTCGGACACTTCGGCTTGATTCCGTGAACTTTAGGATCTAGGCGGATGATCCGGATGATTCGCGTCGAATGTTCTTCGATTTGGGGTTGAAGTTCTTGAAGTTCTTGAAGGCTTTGAGGCTTGATCTTCGCAGAGCTTCTTCACTTCTCAATCCTCGGTCCTTCCAAATGTCTCGGGAAGGCCTCTATTTATAGGAGTTTTGGGGTGGGTGAGCGACACGTGGCGGAGCTTGATTGGTGACACATGTCACGGCAGTTGATTGGTCCGCTGAAGTCATCGCTTACACGTGCGAGGTTGCTTGAGTCATCGCTTACACGTGCGAGGTCGCTTGAGTCATCGCTTACACGTGCGAGCTCGCTTGAGTCATCGCTTACACGTGCGAGGTCGCTTGAGTCATCGCTTACACGTGCGCCGATGCATGATTAGCTCTTGCATGACACTTGGCAAATTTCTGTTGGCTTCTGAATAGTGATAGCAAAACCTAGCCGCAATACATGGTGTTCTGTAATTGGCTATATTTTGTGGACTTGGTAATGTGACGTGTCACCTTGTGATAGGCCGGGAATTTTCCCTCTCTACAGAGGGTCTTGAGGCCATCGGAAAGATTTCATGCATCTTAAATTTCCTTTAGCATAGAAGAACTTGAAAGATCAAGAATTTCGAGATGAGATAGTGATTTTAGGTCAAGCGAGTCTAGTTAAGCATTCACAGAATCTTAATGAGAGTTGAGTGAGATTTCCCAGATTTTTCAAAAAGGCAAGTGGTCAATCTTTCATTATTCGATCAACAAACTTATTTTTATACATGATTTTTTACCACAAAAATTTAAAATTCAAATATGTCATTGATGACATAATTATTGATATTTCATTTTTTTTTTTTTTTAATTTTGCAAACATAAAAGATTTATAAAGAGTATAGATTTCCAAAATTAACGTGTAAGGCAACTATTTATTTTTTTCTTAACACGTGTAAGGAAAATATCTATCTGCTGGAGAACAATTCTTTACTCTTTTTATTTGGCTAACTGGTGTAGTATTCTTTACCTGGCATTTGGAGATCATGCCTGCCTTTATCTTCTTAATTGTACCTGATGCTAGTTGTTTTATTTCTTTTTCTATTTGTGTTAAGGCTTATCTCTTTTTGCAAAGGTGAGCAGCTACATTATATTTATTCTTTACTTGACATTTGAAGTTCCCTAAGGCTTCTTGCATTTAATTTACTTTAACCTCATTAAGGCGAATCTGAAATTTCTCAGTTCAAAGGTGAGGAATCTGCTAGTGAAGTATCCTTGGCATTTGAAGTACTTTCCTACTTTCTTAGCTGTCTGGAATTATCTTCTTTTAATTTGCAGGGGTAAGTTGTTTGCATAATATACTTTTTTTTGGGCATAATATACTTTGCTGTTTATATTTTTGAGTTTTAGTGGAGTACAGCTTAGGAAAAGGATCGACATTCCTATCTCTTGAATAATTTTCCAATGCGGGTGACCTATAGCCCCCAAAACATGAAGGAGGGAAAGAAAAAAAAAAAACCATTTTCAATTAAATTGATATATTTTATGGCTCAAATTAAATGTATCTAGAATCACATTAAAACAAAATAAACAATATAACAGTTTTTACACTTATGGATTTAGGAAATTAAATATTAATTGTGAAATGTTTTCTTTCCATTTCAAGTGAAATGCAAAAAAAATTGTTCAATATTCCAAAACAACGTGAGGGATATCAATTTTTAAGGCAATAATTTTACATAATAAAAATTTAGAAAAGAAAAAGTAAATTCTACTTTTTTTTTTGGAGAAAATAAATTTTACCCTTTGTTAGATATATGTTATGCACCTGAAGCAACCTATAATATGGTGTGGTCCATTGTTTCATATGAATAAATTAAATACTCATTCTTTATAATGAAGGCATTTATAGTTAATAGCAAACCATGAATAAATGTAACTATTGTAAGTGTGTTTTGATTCTTTTTCAAAATTAAGATTGATGCCCATGACTGCTCAAGGAAGACTAATGCCTTTTGTGTTCTCGATACTTTTTCAACACCTAGTTGATCAATTGAGATTTAATATTCTTAATCAATTGAGAATCAAAATTGATCGATTGAGACATGTAACAGATTTTAGTTTTAAGCCTAGTCGGTCATTCAAGCTACCAAGGTTTTGTAACACCAAAGCTAAACTATAAAAGAAAACCCAGAGGTCGTGTTAAATACTTTTTGAATGCCATACATTGTGCATCTAGGGTTAAGATATTCCAAGCCCTCTCAAAGCATCAACCAGAAATCAAGATTGAAGAAATTGAAGATTAGTGTTCAAGAAGTTCTTGGAACAAGAGTTTCAAGTGGTTACTTGAAGTCGTGATCAAGAAGTTCATGTGTAACAGATATGACATATATTGAAGATTCCATAGTTTTGGAGCTGTGTTGAGTAAAGATGGTAAATTCTACATTTTGTATCAATTTAAAATATGATTATTCTACATTGTTAAAACTTCAATTCTAAATAGTGATATGTTTTCCTTTGGGTTGGTGGAGATGCCCACCGCAGGGGTTTTTTCCTTTTGGAATAGTTTTCTATTGGTTATCATCGCCTCACCATATTGTGTATTATGTTGTTTCGGCTATTATTTGTTTTACACAATATTGGTGTTTATATAATTAATTAAAGCCATAATTGGACTAATAAATAAACTTAGCTTAATAATTCGTTAATTGGTAAAACTTAGGGATGGCAATTTTTCCCCGGCCCGCTTGACCCGCCCCTCCCCTCCCCGCTTCGCCCCGTGCGGGTTTTCCCCGCCCCGCAAAGGTGGTGGGGCGGGGATGGGACGAGATTTTAGACCCACACCACGGGGCGGGGCGGGGATGGGTTTACACTTTTTAAACCCACCCCACCCCGCCCCACCCCATCCCCGCCTTGCCCCGCATTAATAAGGGTTAAATTGTAATTTTATTGTACCCTAAAACCCTACTATTTAAACAAAAATATCATCAGCTTATTTTATTCTATTCTACCTAACGTGGCTCTACCTCTTTTTTCTCTCTAGCAAAGTTGGAAATAAGGTACCAATTTTAACTTCTTCTTTTTGTCTTTATTGGAAACAAATTTATATACTATTGAATTGATGATTTCATTCATGATTCATATGGTCTTTCTCAACTTACTTTTCATCATGAACATAATATAATTTTTTTTAATGAGTTACGGCTCTGTGGCTCTAAATATGTGTCTGTGTCATTGTTTTTGTAATTTTGTGTGGGCATTTGGCTGCTTAACAACACTGTTTCTTTAAGCTTGTTAAAATTTTATTTTATCATGTTATGAGATTTTTGTTGTGATATTGTCTTGTTAAACATTTAGATAATATTATTTAGTTTTTGCTAAAAATTAGTTTGATTTGATAGGATAAATTTATTTATAATTTCAAGTATATTTTTATTATTGAAACATGTTATTTTATTTGAAAAAATGGTAATAGTTGTAGGGAAAATTAACAAGAAATAAAGTTTTACGGTGTAGGGCGGGGCTTCGCGGGTCTTCGCGGGGCCTTAAGGGGGGGGATGGGGCAAGAAATTTTCCCGTCATGCGGGCGGGACGGGGATGGGGCAAGAAAAATCCATGCGGGGCGGGGGCGAAGATCTCATCCTTCGGCCCCGCCCCGCCCCATTGCCATCCCTAGACTAAAACTGCGATCGAAACAAAAAGTTTTGTTAATGGCATATGATTTGGGTGAATCTGAGTCATCTGAGATCATTAATATGGTTCCGTTCATTCTACATATTGTGAATAGTTTGGATTGTAAAATCCTATCTAAAATCTATATATTCATTAAAAAAAGAGGGGGAGGGGAAGTGTAAACTGCTATCTATATGTCAAAATGTGTCATGCAATATGCGCATATATACAAATACTTCTCTCATATGTGTGTGAGGTGATCAGACACATGGATCCTACATGAAAACATGATACTAGATAGACATTGCTCTGTATTGGTAGTATACCAATTAGACGATACCCCCAACTTTCTGGGTGTATTTTCCATGAAAATCTCATGAAATTGAACAAGTCTGTTACATTACATACGACCCTTCCAATCAAGCCGCAAAGGCAACTGGTAGATAACTCTCTCCCACAGTCTGCCCATGAAGAAGTTTGACCTTTAATGTTTTGAATTTTATTTATTTATTGATATTCAACTTGCATGATACATCAAAAACCTTCAATAACCTTTATGAAAAAAATAATTGTTGATGCTCATTTTGGGAAGCACAGTAGAAAGAAGACGCCCAACAACATGGGCAGAAAAGAGTTAGCAAGAGGATAGAAAAACCATTAAGCTCAAGTGGCGGGAATAATGGATCACTAGCCCATGAAATAAACAAATGGGCCTTGAGGAAGCAAATGGGCCTAAAAGGAGCCCGGAGAGAGAGAAGTAGCAAACTCATGGGCAGTATGTGATGTAAAAAAGTGAGAATGGGCCACAGTAAGTCTAAAGTAATGCAAGCAAAGAAAGTAAGGGATTGATGGCAAGCCCATGAGCCCCAAGGAGGAAGGATAAGGTAATTGGGCTAGGGAAGCCTAAAGGAGTTAGTAAAAACCTATGGGAACATAGAGTTAGGAAAAGGGCCAAGGAAGCCTAAGAAAAGCAAATGGGCCAAGGATGCCCAAGCGGAAATAAATGGGACACAGGAGCTCGTAAGTAATGCAATAAAAAGCCCAATGACCATACTGAGTTATTGAGAGAAAAACAAGTAGCAGGGCCAAAGAAGCCTAGTAGGCTTGGGTCAAATGACATCACAGCAAGAATGACAGAATAGTGCAGCAGGAAATGGTAGCAAGGCTGCAGGAAGGAGCAAAAGAGTAGACTCAAGAAGGAAAAGCCCACAATCAAACAAAGCCCAGGCCTTAAGGGGAGCAAACCATAAAGAAAGGGAAATCAGAAAATAGCTCATGCCACAAGAAGTCAAGGATGGACGGTAGAATATGTAGAGGAGCCTCCAGACCACGGCAAATGCAACGGTCAAGTTTTGGACATGCGCAGGAGTTGAGCACACATAAGGCCCGGACTTCACTAGCTTGTACCTAGTCAATACAGGAGGTGGTGGGTCATAGGTCAGAGGTAAGAGGGTATGGTTTGGCGGTGGGGAGAGGGAAAACCTATTTCGGGGTTCTTGTTCAGGCTCTTTTGGGAGAAATGTCCTGTTGGGACGACATACTGTCCAAAAGAAGTAAGGAAGAGTTAGAATCACTAGGTGCATGCCATGAGGGTGGAGAGAGAGAGAGAGCACCCACATCAGAAAGGGTAAGAGTGCCATGGCAAATAAAAGAACAAAATAGTCTTCTTTGTCCGGTGATGGGGAGTGCACGCCAAAGACACAGGCAAGTGGTGTTGGTTGAGTGGTCGACAAGCTAGTGGTGGTCGGTAAGGACACCCAAACCAGACAAAGGTAGTTAAAGGATAAAATAGTAAAAGCCGATCCACGGCAAGGGACTCTTGCCGTGCATAGCAAAGGGGGAGATCATGGCAATAGTAACCTCTAGGAGAAAATCACCACACAAAAACAAATACCGAGAAAATAAGAGAAAAAGAATGGAAAAAGGAAAGTTAGAAAACAAGGAAAGAAAATAGAGAGATAGAATGGCAGGCATGCACCAATAGGTTGATCCCCTCTCTCCCTCTAAAAATCCTGCTCTCTGCCAAAAGCAAAAGGATTCTTTTGTGCATAAGCCATTTAGGTCCGCTTCCCTTAAAGTGATTAATTTCCACAACAGGATTTTACCTAGGAGATTATTCGCATTGAGGAAAAACGGTTTCCCTCCTTGGTCTTGGTCCTGTAACATAACTTGGCATAATAGATTGACCTTTTTCTTTCTTTTTCTAACTCATGCCTTACCTATTTATTTCCACCATTTTCTTTACAAGGCTTTCCTTATCATTGTGATTATCATTCTAATTGGGGATTATTTATTCACTTTGTCTAAATGCAAAAGTACTCTCTTTTATTATTATTATTATCATGTCCGCTTGCCATGACTCATATGAAGTAGCTCCACCTGCCATGGGCATATGAACAAAGTTCCTGGCAAACGAGGCGTAGCTTGCGCACAAGCCGGACCAAAGTAAATTGCAATTGGACTGGTCTTAACTCCCTTACTCGGATTACTTGGACCCGAAGACAAAGAGGAGACAACCCAGCCCAACATCGCAAAAAAGGCCCACCACAATGTTGTACCTAATTAGGTTTTTAAGTAAATTTTAATCATGTGACTTCTTTGACTAATGTAACACAAAATGTATTATTTTTATCCAAACACAAAAAAATAAAAATGAAAATGAAATTCAACTATGAAGAAATATGAAAGGTCTTCTCAAATGGCTTATTGCATTGAACAAACAAGCAACGAGTCCTATAATATAATAGGATATTCTCATTTAGTAATTAACATCCATTAATAAAGAGTGTGAAATTATTATCACTGTTTATTCTTTACTTGACATTTGGAGTTCCCTAGCTATCTTTTATTAATTTACTTTAACCTCATAAAGTTCTTCTCACAAAATATATATATATATATATATATTGCATCCTTAAACACTATTTTATTTATTTTATCAACCTATTTTATAACTCATCTTACATCCCAGTTTTTATTTTTACATACAACCTAATAAAATAATATAAACTACCTAATAAAATAATATAAAGTACTATTGATGTAGGAGGACAACCTAGGCTTCTCACCTAGATTAGTCCTACCGTAGAACCTTAGGCTTCCCACCTAAGGTGTTTGGAATCACCACGAAACAAATACTATGCAATATCTGCAAATAATCTCAATAATAATAATAATAATAATAATAATAATAGTTTGTAAAATACAAAAGGAACAAACTGGAGCTTTATGTACGACTTCTAGGAATCATAATGATAAAGATAAACTCTGCTAAACAATCTCAAATACTAATACGATAATCCTAACAATCTCAAATACTAATCCAATACTAAAGATAAACCCAAATAAAGATAACATAAATGATAAAGATAATCTCCACAAATGTGCTATCATGTGGTGTCCGCACCAACTATTCTCTCTTTTTTTTTCTCTCACTCAGTTTTTCTCTTCACACACAACTACAAGATTAAAATATATATATATATATATATATATTTTTACAACATATGAATAGTAAGGTTGCATTTGCAAATTTTTTTAAGTTTACAAACTCGGATGGAGTGAGTTTTGGGTGGCTTGGGTTGTAAAATAGCAACTAAGGTGTGTTTACAATCCCAGTGCTAGTGCTCTGGTGAGGCAAATCTGAAATTTCTCGGTACAAAAGTTAGGAATACTCTAGCCAAGTATCCTTTCCTTGGCATTTGAAATATTTTCCTACTTTATTTGCTGTCTGGAATTTACTTTCTCTAATTTGCAGAGTAAGTTGCTTTGTAAAAATGTATAATATAATTTGCTTAGAAAAAGGATCAACTAATAATTTTCCTATGCAGGTGACCTTTAGCCCCGAGAAAAAGGAAAAAAAGCAGTCAAAATTGATATATTTAATCATAAAACAAAATTAATTATAAAAAAAAGAAAAAGAAATTATACTCTTTATTAGATATATATTATGCACCCAATGCTACTTACAAGATGATGTGGTCCTTTTTATTCGTATGAATAAAATACTCATTCATCAAAATGAAGGAATGTTGAAACTTGAAATTATAGTTATAGCTTGATAAACCGGGAACAAATGTAAGTCTTGTTAGTGTGATTAGAGTCTATTTCAAAGTCAGGACTGTAACTCAATACTTATTAGAGTCTATTTCATAATCTCAATTCGCCTTACAGATTCAGTTGAAATTTCAATTTTTCTTAAGTGAAGACCTTCAACTTGCAATTTTGAATTCCAGCTTCATACATCTTCTATCCAATACAAGACTAACTCCCACAACATTTTACAAGTACAATGTCCAAACTAAATAATCAAAATTCAATCAATTTGTCATGGAAATGAAAGATGTCCTAACACTCATGCATGTGTTTAGGGTCAGATACATTGATCATTGATGCTACATGAAAACAAGATACTAGACATTGCTCTGTATTTGCACTTGGTAGTATACCAATAAGCTGATAACAGCAGCTTTCTGGGTGTCTTTTCCATTAAAATTCCATGAAATTGAACAAGTCCGTTACATATGACCCTTCCAATGAAGCTGCAAAGGCAAACTGTTAGATTATCCTCTCCCACACTTTGCCTATGCGTGAGTCACTAGCAGAAGTTCTGAGAGTGCCCCTAGCCCCTTGGGCATGTCAGCTAGCAGATAACAGTCAGAAACTTCCAAGTACCTGAGGTTCGTGAGATTGGCCATCTCCTCTGAAAGAATCTCCAAATTGTGACACTCCTTGAGATCTAAGATCAACAAAGATCTGAGCAGGCCTATGGAACGTGGAAGCTCTATAATTCTAGAGATTCCTTGAAGGCTAAGGTAGCTTAAACTTTTCATATTTGTCAATCCTGTTAAGAATTCTCTGCTCTGCACTTCAATATGAGATTTAGCTAATCCCGGCCAGCTTCCCAGGCAAACAACTTTGGCACTTTTCATCTTCGATAACCAGTCCGCCGCGCTTGGCTCTTTCGTCTGTGCCACATTTTTATCTTTCTTCTTTGTTAGCCGCGCCAATTCGAGATCAGGAAAAGGCTCATTAACATTAAATAATGTAACGGCATTTTCCAAATCTTGATCTGAAACCGTTCGCTTGATATCCTTTCCTGTAGAAGGTTTCCTCTCTCGTCCGGCTCCACGATATTTTGCAAACACAACCTTTGAGAGCGTGGTCATGAGACATTTTTATCCACTACCGGATTCCCCTTAGAATCTAAACCAGAAGTCTAATCTTTCTGGGGAAGCACATTCCCCTTACCATCATAATCAAAAAACATTGCTTCCCTGGAAAGCAGAGTCACAGCAGAACGCACGAGAGGATCCATTCTATAGCTTTTAACATGCCCGGGCTGCTTTCGCTTTTTTATAGCAGGCTCGATTAAGCCTTTCTCTTGAAATTCCTCTAAGAATTTCATCAACGATTTTCTCAGGTGATTTTCCTTCAGAGTCCCACAACTCCTCTCCCAATCCCCAATATACAAAGATCCTCCTCTTCACCACTGCATTTTCTGGGAATACAGTAAAGCATGACAAAAGGAACTGGCTTTTACGATCAAGTCCGTAAAAAAATTCCTGAATTTCACGGAAAAATGAGCAGCTGCTGAAGAATACACCCTGGTGTACGTTGACCAATTCACCGACTGCACTGCGGCGCCCATTAGACCCGCTGCTTGTCTGTAGATTATTAGATTTCGGACTATTTTCTTTGGACAGACTGTCTAGTGATGAAATCAGCTGCTGATTTAACTTCAAAATTTCCTTTCTGATATCACTAAGCCTGTTGCTTGGAATTTTTGGAGCGGACTATGTTCGAGTAACTTCTTAAGATGGTTAAAATGGATGCTAATTCTGTCCTTTCCTCCGCCGCCATTGTTGTTGCCATTATTGTCTGGGTTGGTGGTGATGGTGGCAGTGTTGCTGTTGTTGGTGGTGGTAGTTTCAACTGTGGTTTGTGAAACAGTGGGTTCCCCTTTCGGAAGGGTCGAGGTTTCTCCAGGACTTTTTTGTGTTTCATTAGAGGAAAACATGGTTGGATTGATGGAGATGGAACAACAGTTTTGGAAGGATATAATGAGAAGGAAAAGTTGAAGCAAATTGTTTTGTTTGACCATCAAATTCGGGGAAGGGAAATGTTTCTTTCATACGACAAAACAGTGTGTGTTATTTGTAAGCTAAAAAGTAAAAACCGTGGGTCACCACAATATTCCTTTGGGTCACAAAGGAAGAGTATTTTTCTTTTGGGGAAAATATTCTTTTACTGTGGTTTTAGTTACACCCTAAATATTAACAATCCATTAGTTGATATACACATTTTAAAAGGTGAAAATAAAAAAAATTTCACCCTTAAAACATGAAAGTTGATGTGAAAAAGAAAGAATGATGTCTATTTGTATTCTTTAGTTGGCAGTAAAGGTTTTAAATTATGCATTCCACTAAAGAGTGATAAATATTACAGATTTAATACATAACTTCTATAAATTGATGTGTAACCGATTAATGTAATAGTGGTATTTACGATTTTGTGTTTTTCATCAACTAAAATTCATCACCACATCAATTTGTGAAGGTTATGTAATAAAACTTGTAAACATTGTTAGCATTTTCCTTCCACTAAATCATAAATTCTATGTTTGCCTCTTGAGTTTTTGAGTTTTAAGTTTTAGCGTGTGTTGGGCAACAGATTCAAAGCTAGATTTTTGTTTAAATTATCTACTGTTTGCGAATCCCACACTAAATTTTATTTCAAATGATCTAACTTTCAGCATTTTGAAAATAAATAAATTTTTAACTTTTTGTCTCACACTATGCAAATAAGTATACCTTATACAGTTATACTGTTAACATTCATGTAAGTTTTCGGGATATTCTTAACTTGGTAGTTGAGGTTTGGAATTAGGCATTCAACTCAATCGTAACTTATGTGTTTGCCTTGAGTTTGAGTTCTCAATTATATTTGTAAATTTAAATATTTTCAAGTGATTAGTATATTGTATACTTCTTCATGTAAATTCTGGGTATTAATCTACTGTTTATTAGTACAACTGTATTCCTTTTGGTAGTCAATAGGTACAGTGCATAGCAAATAATTAACCAGCATCATAGAAGTTATACATGGGATCTCTCTTCAAATTTGGAAAGCTTTATGGTCAAATAGTAATGATCAGTGTTGGAGGATTTTGTCGGGAACTTTCTATGGAGGAATTGTGTGTTTATTTGTAAAGATACATAATATTTGTTGAATTTTAATTTGGTTTGTAGCTTATAACTGTGAGATGAATCATATGTTTTAAGGTTCTTAGAGCATCCGTAGCAGATGTTCTATAAAAAATGTAATTTTGACACACTAAAATCCTACTTTATTATTTTACCACATCATTTTATAACACCTCATTTATCAGATGTTTTATTATTCAATTCTATACATGAAAATAATATTTACTACACATAAAATAATATATTACCTCCTCCCTATCATCACCATCAACAACAACAACGGCCACCAACAGCGACCAGTCGCCACCGGCACAAACCCACATCCACCAATGCCACCTTTAAAAAAAAAAAAAAAAAAAAACAAAAAAAAAACAAAAACAAAAAAAAAAAACAAAAAACAAAACAAAACAAAACAACCAGAGAGATCGGCACAACCACAAATCTCAAACCCATCAGCACCATCCCAAATCTCAAATCCATAACACCATCCCAAAATCAACCAACCACCGCTCAAATTAGCCAACCACGACTCAAATTAACCAAACACAACCCACTACAATCATCCAAAAACACAAAACCACCAAATACAACCCACAACAACCACCCTAAAAAACACCGCCACAACCACCGCAATGTAAAGAAGAGAGATCCGGCGCGGTGCGAGATGGTGGAGGGCGAGATCGGAGAGACCTACACTACCCGGATGGCGAGATGGTGGCGAGCGAGATCAGAGAGACCTGGACGGCGGGACAGCAGCAGGTGAGATCGAGCAGAGTTTGATAGAGGCGTAGGCAAGCGCCTTGGTTGCAAGAGTCGGAGGTCGAGGAGAGATCACAACCAACCGACCCGCCAAAAACCCCAACCCATCTACTGTCTCAACCAATCACGACCCAGTCCATAGCTCTGCCGCTCGATAAAGAGAGAAGAAAGAAGTTTTTTGGGTTTGATTTGAGGTGCAAAGAGAGAGAAAGACATTTGAGGTTGAGGGAGGAGCCGGGAATCTGATTTGAAGAGGAAAGAGGCGGAGAAAGAACAACTGTTGGGAAAGAGAGACAGATTGTGAAAAAAGAGAGAAAAAATCAATTAAAGAAGTGAGAGAAGAGAGAAAAGTTGAATAAAAAAACATTATTTTGGTTTGGCATTTGTGTCCGTACCATTCCAAATTGTGTCCGTATCGTTCCAAATTTGGAATGGTGCAGACACAAATGCTAAATTTTTGGCACATTTGAAACATTTGCTGTGTGAGGTGTTTTTTTAGTGTTTGGTATGTCAAATGTCAAATATTATAACATTTAACACATTTAAAACATTTGCTACGGATGCTCTTATATTTTAGGAATATTTTCATTTTTTTAAATTTCATTTTGGTCTTCGAGTTTTTCATTTATGTTTTATTTTGGTCGTTGCTGTTATGATAACAGTGTTATCTAAGTGACAGAAGTTGATGTAGCTGATTAGACTAATTGCTGGAAACCTTATAGGATGATTAGACTAATTGCTGTTATCCAATTCCACTTCCTTTACTTTCTTTAAAACCAAACACTTTAAAACTAAAATAAAAAAAGCACTAAGGTTTATCACTTTAGGCCAAAATAAATAAAAATTGCTAATTAACTAAAATAAGTCGTATTTTTTCCTATCCAAAAAAAAAAAAAAAAAAAGTCGTATTTTTATTTTACGTTTGGACTGAAATGCTGAACCTTAAGTGTGTTTTGATTTTGGTTTAAAGTTTTGGTTGCCAAAGAAAGTGAAGGGAAAGAAAAGAAACTAAGAAAGTGGTGTTGGTTTTTTTTTTTTTTTTTCCTTACGTTGATGTGGCTTTTTAAATGTCAGTTAATTCCGTATGCCATGTCATCAATTTTTTTCATTGAAATGATAATAGTGACCAAAATAAAATATATAAAAAAAAGGCAAAAAAAAAAAAAATGTAAAACACACCCTCTAAATTTCATCACATTTTATTTCAATCCTTTATATTTGAATTTTGTCATTCAGTTATCTAAATTTCAATCCTCCTCGATTCAATCATCTGTTAACATTTCATCCATATTTGTAGTTCACTAGCTCAAAATGATGCATTTTGACCATAATTTAATATTTAATTATTTATTTCTTAAATTTAAAAAAGTTATTTAAAAAAAAAAAAAAAAAAAAACCCCACCCAAGTCATCCCTCCCCACATTTGAAGAACAAGAAATAGAACCCCTCTTTGCAAATGAGTCGGATAAGTGAGAAACCGAAAGGGAGAAAGAGAGAGATCAAGAGGGAGAAAGAGATAGATCAAGAGACCAGGAGAGCGAGAGGTAGAAGAAGAGCGAGAAACCGGGGGGAGAAGGAGATCGAGGTGTGTCTCGGCGGCTCAACTTGGCTCCAGGAGGTGTACTCGGTGACTCCGACCAATATTGTACTTAGCTCTGGCCAATACTTGATGGCTCTAGTTTAAAGAAAGAGAAGACTTTGAGTTTCACCGTAGCACCACCAAAATAATTAGGGTAAGTTGAGTAGATTATGGGTTTTTAGTTTCAGTTTAAGTGTGTTCTTGGAAAAATTATAGAGTCCTTTGGTGGACTATGCCACTTGTCCACCATTCCACTAAAAAACTTCCACTTGTTTAAAATCGTTGAGTCAGTAATTAATTTTTGTTTTAAAAAATTTTCTAACTAACAATTTTAAATAGGTAGAAGTTTTTTAGTGGAATGGTGGACCACATCACTTGTCCACCATGTGGATCTTATAATTTCTCGTGTTCTTGATGTGGGATGTAGAAACATCAAGAAAAAGAACACGTCTACTTATAGAAAGCAAGAAACAAAACATATTTGCTCCTAAAAATAGCCTCAAATTCACAAGGGTTTCTTGAATCCACAAGGAAAAAGGAGTCTGGAATCCATTAGAAAATAGGGAGACAAAAAGTCTTAATTTTATTGATTGAATAATTATTAAAAAAAACATTTACAGGCTTAAGGGCCTATTTAAGGGCTCCTTAAAACTTGAGACAAGAAAATATATTCTAAAATAACTCCTAATTAATACCTAACCATAATAGGAACCAAATTTGACTTAAAAAGCATTAAAAGCATCTAAAAGAAAGGAAATAAATCACCTAAACCTAAAATAACTTTTTTTACATAAAAATATCAAAATGAAATTGTAAAGTTGTAATTTACAACTATGTTTTTGTTGGCTTTAATTTCGTGCCAAATTTGATTGTAATTTTGTTCAATCTTATGTACCCTGTATTTCATGCGGGTTTTATTTGTAAGGGTTGTGTGTGTGAGAGAGAGAGGGTGTGAAGACTCAAGGCCAATTGAAGACTAAAGCTATTTTTGCGGGTAGCTCGCGAGTAAGCTTCCCGCGAAGTGATGCATGTACCCCGCACAAGACTAGAATGCGAAGAGTCGAGACGGGATGGAGACATTTGGTTTTCGCGAGTGTCTCGCAGGTAAGGCCTTCCTACGAGATACCCACGAAACATTCTATTTTGCCAGATTGTCATTTTTGATACACTCTATCCTTACCCACACTATATATACCCCCATTACTCACATATGTTGAGGAGTGCTTTTGAGAGAAAACCCTAGCCACAAACATTGAGAGTTAGAGATTGTTATACCCACAATTCTCTACATAATTACTTGTGGATTTTCCTCAACTTCTACCTCTCCATTTCCATACACTTAAGAGCTTGATAGCCCAAACACTTACCACACCCTTTCAAAGTGTCAAGTGAGGTTTTGGTGGTGCCGGGAAGCATTGGAAGAAGCCATACTTTGGCGGATGCAATCAGGCATATTATGGGATCCGGAGAGCTAGACAAGACACGGTTCCGAGAAGCCTTATTGGAGCAGGAGCTTGGGGGGCTTAGGTGCATTGGGTAGACTAGGTTGGGAGGGTCTTTTGCTATTCTTATATCCCAACTGATTGTCTAGTAGATCGATTACGGCTTGGAGGGCGGTGGAGAGGTTTTTCACCGAGTTCTTCGGTTTCCTCTTCGATAACACATCGGCATGTTATCTTGTGTTTGCATTCTTCTTCCCTACTCTTTTACCTTTCATTTTACTGTTGTGTTATAATGATTATGGGTTAGAGTAGTTTATTTGTTTATATGCTCGTATTTACTTTAATCCGCACTTAGTTTAAGTTAGAGTAAAATCAATCGAGCCGTAACTTTAATTTGAGGGTCTAAATAGCTCTTGTGTTTTAACACATTTTCGAGCTTTCATAAATAATTACAAAAATTAAATTGTAGATTTTGTCCTACATCAGACCCCTCCACTTGAAACAAGCTCGTCCTCGAGTTCATCTTTGAAATCTGAAATCTTTCGTTTCAAATAAACAAATACTTTGAATACTTGAACCCCTTGATCTTCTTTCCATGCTTGCAACTTATCAATGGAATAAACAAATCAACTTGAATTTCTTTTTCCTTGGTCTTCATGTAATTGTAGAGATTTACCAAATAAGAACTAATAATTGAATCAAATCTATCAACCCCAATAAAATCAATAAACTATAGTGTATCGCTTACTACCAAAATAAAAGGATCTTGAGATCGACAATCATATGATTCGATTTCATTGAGATCCTTGAAACTTTCCTATTCAATTTCTTCCTCAATGATCTCTACCATCTCGACCTCAAGATCTTTCTCTATAATAGGATCTTCATTATCCTCTTTCACAATAATATTGATTTTATGATCTTCTTCCATAACAAGACCTTCATTAATTTCTTTAGAGATATCTATATTTTGTTTTTTGACTTCTACATAATCTTCATGAACAATATTTTCTTCAACATGCAATTCTTCCTTTATTGGTGGAATATATGGCTCTTCAAAATAATTCAAGTATGAACTTCTTGTCTAATAATAATCTTGTTTTGTATACAACAAAAGCTCTTCACAATCCAAAGGAAACAAGTTGATAGCATGCATCTTTTTCATCCTTGGCCATGAATGAATTTTGTCTTTACCTTGTCTAATCCTATTAGACTATATTCATTCCCACCAACGTAAGGCATACCCATTAAGTTTATACAAATCAAGTTTAACTTTTCTCTCATTAGGTAGGGTTCAATTGGTGGTTAGATTGATGATGTCATAAACAATTTAAGTGATATTATTTTGATCATCCAATAAACTGATTCAATTTATAATAATTTAATAATGAACCATACTTGAAATGAACAATACGGGTGAAACCGGTCTATGGGTGGTGATATGAAATCATGAAGGGGAAGTGATGACTACTTTGTCTAAAAGAATCCCTTAGCCTTTATTTGTTGCTGTTCTTGAAATGCTTGCAAATAGGTAAGCAACTCCTTTTGTCCATGAAATAGGTCTTCACGATTCCATTGTGGCGGGAGATACAAAAATTGTCATCAATTTCCTTAGAAGAGGTGATATATTTCATTCTGCCTTTAGACACTTAGTTAAGGATACTATGTCACATGTTAACCCTTTAAGGAGTTTTGTTTCTCTCATGCTTACAAGCAAGGCAACTCTATTGCAGGTATTTTAGCTAAGAGAACTCAATTTTATTCTCCTTCTTTGATCCGGATGAACTCTATTCCATCAGATATTAGCAACCTTATAATGGCTGATAAGCCTACTTTTTAATCTATAAATCTTTGAACTGATTCTTGAAAAAAAAAAAAAAAAAAAAAAAAAACAAAACAAAACAAAACAAGCATAACAATAATAGTAGTCATTCAATGTGAAGACTCAAGAATGATTAATTAAAAGTAAAGGTATTCTTAATATCATTTTCTTTTTCGATATGAAACATTATTGAAAGCTATACTGGAACAATAAAAGAGAATGATATACATCTTCCTCTATAAGAGGATTCACATTGATGGAGCCATAAATTTAGCTATTTGGCACCACAAAAAACTATTTTATTTATTTTACTTTCTCACTTTACAAAACACCTAACATCAGTGGTTTTATTTTAGCCTTCAACACAACAAAATAATATAAACAACAAAATAAAATAATATATTCACTATAATAAAATAATATATCCACTACAATAAACAACCATCAAAACCACTGCCATCGCCACCGCAACCGCAATTACCACCACCATGACCACCGCAATCTCTTCCTTTATTTTTGTTTTTATGTAAACTTCACTGATTGATGCTGGAATTTGTAATGCTTTGTCTACCAAATCAACTCTATACTAACACAAAACATAAAAACCAAAGCACCTATCAACTCCATACTTTCAAAATAGAAACTCAGTAGAAAACACACCACCAACATTGATAAAAACAAAAGCTCATGTTGTGCTCCTAAGTTTTACATGGGAAAATTTATCAAATCTATAAACTACAACACAAAACAATCGAAATCCATGTGAAATTTACAAATCTATCAACTCTATTAAACCCAAAGCCACCACCAACACCAAAATTTCACACATACACACAACCGGGCATCATACCCATTCTCAACGGACAAAATTTCACATGGGTTTTCGATTGGGATGAATAAACTTTGGGGGGAAAATTGAAGTGTACCTAAAATGGGTTTCTATTGGTGCTGTTAGAAAGCTCTTTCCCTGCGTTGGTGAAGTTGATGAATAGAGCTCTCATCCTTACTCAAGGGGTGGGTCGAAGCTAGGCAGGCTTTGTGGGTCTATTGGTGGCTGGGCAGGCGAGATCGGTGAGGTGGAGGAAGAGAGAAAAATCTTAGGAAAGAGTGGAGAAGTGAAGAGTGTGAGGAGAGAGAAGCAATGAGAAGAAATGAAAAAGGAAAAGAAAAAGAAGAAAAAGAAGAAGAAAAGAATAAAATAATCTGACCTAGTGTGAATGCTCAATATAATAATGTTTTTTTTTTTTTTTTTTTTGTGGCATTAATGCTTTTTTTTTCCATACATTTTAATTTCACCACTTTTAGTTCCTAAATCAATTAATGTGTGTTATTTTGGTCTTTTCCGTCAGCCAACGGATAGAAATATCCGAGGTGGCTATCTGAGGACTTAAATATTATTAAAAACACACATCACCCATGACACATCAGCATATAAATTTAAAAAATCAATTTATTAATTTTAACTAAATAAAAAAACTAAAAACCAAAATTCACATGAATTAAGATCTAAAAATTTCTTAAACAAGAACACTAAGAACACCAACCCGGATATTTCTCGGTTTCTCCACCTCCTATTCTTTTCATTATTTTTTCTTTTTATTATTTTTTTGGAAGATCATGCCTTTGTTATGTTCTTTGTGTTCTTCCCATAATTGTTCATGTTCTTTCTCACTAATCATGCATTTGTTATGTTCTTTGTGTTCTTCCCATAACTGTTCATGTTCTTCCTCACTTCCCCAAAATGTTTTATGTTCTTCCTCACAAAAATACCAAAACACTAAAACATCTCTATCGAATCCAACCAACCAAACACCAAATATCAAAACTCAACCAAACACATCAATAGACTAAGAAAATCCTCCATTGATCCACCACCTTCAAACCCCACCAATGGCCAAAAAATCCAGATCTACCCACCACCCGTGAGCCTAGCTAGCCACCGCCACCTAGATCTTAAAAATTTCCTCTCACAAACCCATATTTTCCGTTTTCAAATTTATAAAAAAAATGCAAAAGAAATACAACAGACTCAACCTAGATAAAGAGAGAGTGAGATGGGAAAGTGAGGAGGGAGAAGGGTTTCAGATCTACCTAAAAACCCACATGATGGCATTGGCGCCTGCGTCTTGCTACCTCACCACACTACTCAACCTCACCCTCACACTCACGCCCACCCTCATTACCAGCACCAACAAATGATTCTCGGCGATAGCGATGGCAGCGATGACAACCATGAAGTCGAAGTCGAAGTCAAGGCTCCTAGAAGCAAGCCGAGACATGGGTCCAAGACGAGAGCCAAGACGTGGGTCCAAGCTGAAGTTGAACAAGCGCTTGTGGGAGCAGATTTCATTGGAGATGAGAGAAATTGATCGCCTACTATGTGCACTGACAAGTGTAGGGACCAAAATTTCACACATACACACAATCGGGCATCATACCCATTCTCAATGGACAAAATTTCACATGGGTTTTCGATTGGGATGAATAAAATTTGGGGGGGAAATCAAAGCGTACCTAAAATGGGTTTCTATTGGTGCTGTTAGAAAGCCCTTTCCCTGCGTCGGTGAAGTCGATGAACAGATCTCTCATCCTTACTCAAGGTGTGGGCCTGAGTGGGGCGGGCTTTGTGGGTCTATTGGTGGTTGGGCAGGCGAGATCGGTGAGGTGGAGGAAGAGAGAAAAATCTTAGGAAAGAGTGGAGAAGTGAAGAGTGTGAGGAGAGAGAAGCAATGAGAAGAAATGAGAAAGGAAAAGAAAAAGAAGGAAAAAAAAAAAAAGAAAAAGAAGAAGAAAAGAATAAAATAATCTGACCTAGTGTGAATGCTCAATATAATAATGTTTTTTTTTTTTTTGGCATAAATGCTTTTTTTTTTCCATACATTTTAATTTCACCACTTTTAGTTCCTAAATCAATTAATGTGTGTTATTTTGGTCTTTTCCGTTAGTCAACGGATGTAAATATCTCGAGGTGGTTGTCAGAGGACTTCAATATTATTAAAAACACACATCACCCATGACACATCAGCATATAAATTTAAAAAATCAATTTATTAATTTTAACTAAATAAAAAAAATTAAAAACAGAATTAAAAACCAAAATTCACATGAATTAAGATCTAAAAGTTTCTTAAACAAGAACACTAAGAACACCAACTCAGATATTTCTCGGTTTCTTCACCTCCCATTCTTTTCATTATTTTTTCTTTTTATTATTTTTTTGGAAGATCATGCCTTTTTTATGTTCTTTGTGTTCTTCCCATAACTATTCATGTTCTTCCTCACTAATCATGCCTTTGTTATGTTCTTCGTGTTCTTCCCATAACTGTTCATGTTCTTCCTCACTTCCCCTGAATGTTTTATGTTCTTCCTCACAAAAATACCAAAACACATCTCAACCAAAACACTGAAACATCTCTACCGAACCCAACCAACCAAACACCAAATATCAAAACTCAACCAAACACATCAATAGACTAAGAAAATCCTCCATTGATCCACCGCCTTCAAACCCCACCAATGGCTAAAAAATCCAGATCTACCCACCACCTGTGGGCCCGGTTGGCCACCGCCACTTAGATCTTAAAAATTTCCTTTCACAAACCCATATTATCCCTTTTCAAATTTATCAAAAATGCAAAAGAAATATAGTAGACTCAATCCGGATAAAGAGAGAGTGAGATGGGAAAGTGAGGAGGGAGAAGGGTTTCAGATCTACCTAGAAACCCACATGATGGCATCGGCGCCAACGTCTTGCTACCTCACCGCACTACTCAACCTCACCCTTACACTCACGCCCACCCTCACTACCAGCACCAACAAATGATTCTCGGCGATAGCGATGGCGGCGATGACGACCATGAAGTCGAAGTCGAAGTCAAGGCTCCTAGAAGCAAGTCGAGACATGGGTCCAAGACGAGAGCCAAGACGTGGGTCCAAGCCGAAATTGAACAAGCACTTGTGGGAGCAGATTTCATTGGAGATGAGAGAAATTGATCGCCTACTATGTGCACTAACAAGTGGAGGAACTTGCTTAAAGAGTTCAAGAAGGCTAAGCACCAAGACAGAGGGAGAAAGAAGAAAAAGAAAAAGAAAGAAAGAAGACAAAAGAAAGAATGGGAGGCAGAGAAAGATCCGGGTAGATCCAAAAATAAAGAAAGAAGAAGAAAATAAAGAAGAAAAAGAAACTAAGTACAAACAAAACAGATCTAAATTCCACCATTTTTTTGTTTTTAATTATTATATTTTTATTTTTAAATTGATAAATTTAATTTTTTAAGTTAGATGCTGATGTGGATGTTGAAGTAGCAATTTTTAATATTATTTTAATAGACACGTTAGCATTTATTGTGCAAACAGTGCACTCCGTTTGCCACATAGGATTTTTCCGTTAAGTCAATATATGACGGTAAGGACCAAAATAGAACACATTTTTTTTTAGGGACTAAAAGTGGTAAAATAGAAATGTTGGGACCAAAATGGAAAAAGTCAAAATGTAAGGACTAAAAGTGCATTTATGCTTTTTTTTTACATTTGAGCTTTGGTGCATAGCCAAAAGTAGCTATGCACTATAGTTGAGAAGCCAAAATATTTGGTTTTGGCTCCACCAATGCAGCCACAGTTTTTGAAGTTGGTGGTGATAAAAATAGTAATATGACTTTTTAGCACCATCAATAATGATGCTCTAAATATCAACTTTTCATCAGTAATTTCAAATATTAAGTGTATGAGCTAGCTTTTGTTTGGGTATAATATTCTTTAACTCAGTATTGGATTTGTTACTTTAAAATAAATTAAAAATTAAAAACAAAATTCAATAGCTATAATGGGAAGGCAAAATTTGAATTATGGAAGTCTTGGAAACACCAAAGGTAGTTGTCAACTAGCTGAGCTAAAAAACTTTTGGCTTAAATTTGTTACTTGGTCCCCTAATAAATGAGGGAGTTGGGGGGGGGGGGGTGGTGTTGAGGGTTAAGTTAACTTATCAAAGTTTTATTTTTTGTTTTTGGTCTAAGTTTTGAATAAATTTTATCAATATTTAAACTTTGTAGTTTTTGAGTGTTGATTGGATTTATATAGGTCCCATTTAACAGTTGGACTATATATTAAATTAATTAATAAAGGTTTTCTTTTATTAAAAAAAATCAACAATTAACAGCTTTTGTTAAAAACTAAATTAGAGATTCCACGACTAGAGTGTAATAGCATTTTGACAAAAATGCAAAACACACATTAACCACTATAAATTTGACTAGAATTTATTTTTGGCCTCTAACTTTTATTTTTTGTTCAATTGAGCCCTCCAAATTTCAAAATTGCCCAATGAATGCCTATTGTTAGTCTCCGTCACACTACTCCATTAAAAACACTCATAACGGCATTGTTATAGTATTTTATGAATATTTAATAACTAAAATTATTATTTTATTATTATTTCAATAGTAAAAAACAGTCAATAAAAAAAAATAAACAATTAATGAAACAATTTAGCAATAAACTTGGTTGTAGTCTAAAGTTACAACTCTGCTCAATATCTTTTTATTAAATGTGAATTTTGACAAATCAATCATTGGTTCACATTTTTTTTTCTTATATCTTTCATGCTTACAAAATTTTCAAAAAATCAAAGATTATTAGCTATGTTATCAATTAAATATTTAAATTTCAAGTTTTTGTTGTATAAAATTATGCATAGAAAATAAGTTATGGATTAAATAGTAAATAACATTTAATTGATATGAAATTTGACATGCGTGTTTAGAATATAAAGAATATGAAATTTTAAAGGTTAGATTTTCAAAAGATATAACAATGTTAATTTTTTAGTAAGAATTGTAGGCTTAGATTACAACTAAGTTTGTACCAAAGCACTTTCTAAAAAAAAGGTTTATAGTAAAAATTTTTCCATAAAAGAAAAATAAGAAAATTAGAAAACCATTGAGAGAGAGAGAGAGAGAGAGAGAGAGAGAGAGAGAGAGAGAGAGAGAGAGAGAGAGAGAGAGAGAGAGAGAGAGAGAGTCTGTTTAGGTTTCGAAATTGAACATTTTAAATCCTCCTTTAAAAAGAAAATGACAAAGGCAACAAATATTACAAGCTTCCAAGCATAGAAACCTCAGCATCCTCTCTCCTAACAAAAAAGACCTCGACATGGCTATATCCCTACTACTACGATGCTTTATAAAAGAGTTTTGCTCCCATCACTGTTTAGAGTATTTTGGGGAAGTGGGATTCCTTCACCTACGAAGGCCACAAAAGTTAGGAGGTATCTTCTGCCGTTAACAGCACGAAACACTAATAAGTTTCGTTATGAAATTGGTATATATACCAACATTCAGGTGGCCTAATTGGTAAGATACCGGGTCAATAGGTCTCAAAACTTGGGTTTGAGTCTCAAGCAACTAGTTGTGTGTTGGTACTCCTTATCTCATTTCCATCCCAAATGGTTGACCTAAAAAATAAGTGAGTTCCTCACATAGATCGGGAGTATGGGGTCTCGCCCGATAGTGGGTAAGGTGCTACTATAGTCATGCCTAGGTAGGGAAGCTACACTGGCCGCCTCCCTCTACCCATTTTTTGTTTACCATAAAAAGAAAAAAGGAAAAAGAAAAAATGAAATTGATATATATTGGGGTTTTTTGATTTCACTCCGATGGTAAAGTCAGCTAGGGATTTTCAAAAGAAAGTGTAATTCTTGTGGAAAAAGATCATACCTCTAGTCCCAATGGATGTATTTTTATACTTGCATAAAGCATCTCCCTCACCTCCTTAAATTGAGCCCCATAGCTCTGATTTCTCTAATTGAATTGATGCTTGTCATTCTGATTTGACCATGTTTGAGCGACTTAATATTCTAACTTGCCTTAGAAAGGGGAGGGAACATATTGCGATGGTGGTTTCCAGGGTGATATAACAAATACAAATCATCTGTATCATTTTTTGTGTTCCACTTCATGTTCCACCAAACACAATTTGCCGTGTAGTTATTTAACTTTTCTTTTAAAACAGTCAAAGTTTAAAATGGAATAGAATAAACACATGACAAGTCGTAATTGGTAGAGTATAAAATGGAACATAAAAAGTGGTACAAATAATTTGTATTATGCAATAACTGCAACTTACGAATATAAATCTTTTGTCTCACTTTTGTGTTCCACTTTGAGTTCCACCAATCACAATATTTCTTGTATTTATTTGACTTTCCTTATAAAAAATAACTAAAGTTCACAATAAAAAATAAAAAAAATTAAACAAACACATGGCATATGATGATTTTTTTTTTTTTTTTTTGATAAACATGGCATATGATGATTGGTAAAGTTTAAAGAAAAATAGATGATTTGAATTTGCTACTTTGCATGTTTATCATTGCTTTTTAGGCTAGGGTTTTGATGATGCAGTGAGATTGGCAAGACAGTCTTTGTGAGTTCGACCTTCTCTAGATGGAAGTGGCCTTCCATTGTTGACAAATTTGATTCGCTCCATAATTACACTATTGAGATATGTTCGGACTCCCTATAATGTTTTGAATGCTTTCGTTTAATGAGGTACAGATGACAAAAAGAATACTAATATTTTAGGGCTTGTTTGGATTGAAGGGGAAAGGAGAGGGGTGGAGGGAAGGAAGGAGGAATGAAAGGAAGTAGAGTAGAGTTGACTGAAAATAGGTTAATTTTGGACCAACTCTACTCTCCCCGCCCCGCCACCCCCCGCCCCTCCCTCAATCCAAACGGACAATTACTTTTCTACAATTTGCTAGTAATCATATTTTATTCTACAACATTTAGTTGTCTGGTAGAGTATTCTTTACTTCGCATTTGAAGTTCTTGCCTAGCTTTAGGTTTTGTGTGAAAAAAGAGCAATCTGTTGGAAGAGTATTCCTTACTTAAAATTCAGAGTTCTTTCCTAGATTTGTCTTCTTAATTGATTACTTTCATTGATGTGCTGTCTTGCTTTTAGGTCTTGTTCACTTTGCAAAGCAAGTCACTTTGTGCTGCTAGCTTGTAGACGATTCTTTAATTGGCTAATGGAGTTTTTTTTCCGTCCATATCTTAGTTGATTACTTTCCTATATGAAAGCTAAACTTTATTTGCTTTTATTTTCTACTCAAATTGCAAGCATATCTCTTTTGTACGAAGAGGAGATGTTTGCTGCTATTCTTTACTTGTCAGTAGGGTTTGGAATTATGTATTCAGCTAAATTGCAAGTTCTTTTTTTTTTTTTCTTTTTTTTTATAATTTTTTTAAATTTTTTGATTTTTTAACTTTTGAATTTGAGTTATCAATTATATTTGTAAATTTGAATATTTCTGTTTAGTATACTGTAGGTTAATATTAAGTTTATTACTACAATAGATTTCATTCTGGTATCCAATGCAAGAAATGCATAAAAAATAACTAACCTGCTACAAAAAGGTTTTTTTTTTTTTTTTTTTTTTTTTTTTTTTTTTTTTTTTTTTATAACATGGAAAACGATCCAAACATTTTGGGTAGCACACCTCTTCTATTCAGATTTCAAAATTATTTCTTTTATTGGTCCTTGTCTCGATTTCAAAATCATTTCTTTTATTAGTCCTTCTTGGGGACGTTTTGCGTCAAGGGCCAAAAATGCTAGAATAACCCAAATCTCTCCTTGGGTTCTTTGAAGTGATTATTTGTAAAGAGTATTAAGTCCAAAATTCCAAAATTTAGTGAATAGAGGCTAATGGTCTTTTAACAAGAGAGAAATCAAAATGTTAATAACAAAAATGCTGAAAAATGCATAAAAACAACATAGGTCCGAAACTTTGACTCACGGTCAACGAAAAGTGGAAATTGAGAGAGGTCATGAGGAAAAGAGGGAAGACTCCCTTGTACCTATATTTCCATCCCCTGGTTTTAGAATCATGAGAATATTGGCTGGTTGAATAAGCTTTTGCTCTAAAGTTTCAGGTAAAACGTGGTTGGTTCTTTTTGAATCTGATTGATGCTTTTTGTATTAAGTTTTGGGTGTTCTAAGTGACTGATTTTTGGTTAATAAAAGAGGTTTTGAATCCCTAAGGTATCAATTAAAGAGTTTATGGTCAGATATGCTTTAATTGGGTAAGATGGTTGACTTGCTTTTTGCATAATTCGGAAAATGAAGTGGCCTAAATTCATGAGCTGATGTTTCCTAGACATGATAGGTCTTAGTAGATTGCATTTGGTTATTGTAGCTGTTAGGACATATGTAAATCATGTTAGGAACATACGTCAATTTAAAATTGGCTAATCCTTTGATAAACGCGCTTTACTTGAAATTGGGTAGATCTAGGATGTGTTTAATACTTCAAGGAACAAAAGTTCAAGTCCAAGTGTTAAAGCCATGAAAATCTGTCCAAAAAACAAGTGAAGAAGTGCTGGATTTTAAAGCTCAATAGATAGTATCTATCGAGATTTAAAAGGCGATTCAGCCCGATGTTAAACTTGAGTTGCTTGATAGATAACCTGTTTATATAGATTTACGAAAATCAAATTTTCAATTCTGATTTCACTCCAATCCGTGTATATTTGTTTAGGCTTTCTTTTCTCACAACTCTAAACATATATAAGGATTATTTTAAGGGCTGTCACATCAGATGCAACTTAATGAAAAAGTTTTTCATAAGCATATTGTGACTCAAGACATATGCCCTAGTTCATCTTTCTCTTTAAGAAGCTACTGCGTTTGTATGCCGTAGGGTTTTGTAACCAAGGAACTTTCTGATCTTCATTGTGTGATGAACTCAAGAACTTTGCAGCCAACATCCTTCTCAAGTTAGTGGTTAGTCATGTTCTTGGATCCGTGCATCGATTGGTTAGTCACGTACTAGGAGCCGTGCATTGAAAAGGAGAGATTGTCACTACAGAACAAGTCCAATTATGTATTGGGGTAAGAGTTCAACTGTAGGTTGGTATAAGGTATTGGGATTACTTTACTTGAAACCGCTTATTGTGATAATAGTGGATTCTCGGGAGTGATGACCTTAAATTCACCCGGTGGGGTTTTGCCTTAGTGGTTTTCCCCATTCGTAAACAAATCACCCATATCAAATTTAATTTCTGCTGTATTTAGTTATTTGGTGATTTGTTTGTGCTACCACGCTTATTGCATGTTAATTGGTTAATTCATCACAAGGGGTCAATACATTCTTGGCCTATCAGTAGCAAACAAGGCTAGCCACTTAGGGCTAGTTATATGTTTTAGGAAAAAAAAAAAGTGTAGAGCATAAAAGTTGACCTATCATCAGAGCATAAAACATCTTTTGGTAGAAATTTTATTTACAAGACCTCCTTCATAAGCCCGAGATGATACCAATGTCCCTTGCGCACTTGGTAGCACTACAAAGAACTTTATTTGTTTCGACCCACTATTTCCGAGGGTCCACTAAAAAGGGTCCAAATAAACTCTGAAAATAGGTGTGTTGTATGGCTAACTTTATTTCAAGGGTCACTAAAACCCTTGAAATAAGGTAATACAACTATTTTAAAAAATGCAGACCAATTTTAGCAACGTTCCCGCATGAGTTTTGGCTCCAAATATTACATTTTTCAGTCCACTTTAAGGCAAACCTCAAAGATATCCCAAAATTTTCAACCAATGAAATTATGCAATTTGAAAAATAAAAGCAAAAAATTCATTTCATTTAGTCGGATCGAAAACTTACTTTCATGGATTCTTCAACTCTCAAGTTCTCTCCGAGAAAACTCAAGGTGTGATGGTCGATGACTTAGCTCTAGTGGCTATCTGAGGCACGGTGGTCGACGATATCATCTTTGATGACGAACTTGGACCATGCTGAAAAAAATATAATATAATACAATACATGAATTTTACCCACAATGAGGTTGAGCTCAATTGAATCGGGCTTGTAGAAAACATGTCATGATAATGGATATCAACATTCCTTTTATTTTAATAAAGAGTAACCACACTACAACCAATTTCCAAGAAGCTTAAATTTTTATCTAACTTTTCAACAACAAATTTGAACTATGGAAAGGAGAACAATGCAATTTATGAAAAGTATTTGAAATTTGAATTAGCCAAAGTTGGACAAAGGTTTTTCTCCTCTTACACCCAACAATTTGGGATCTTCTATGCAAATTATCTTTTCCATGTGGAACGATCCTGAACTCAAAAGTTCAAAAGATATGTGTTTGGAGGGGCAAATGATAACATACACTTTCAGTTGGATTGTTTCTCTTGGAACCAAACACTACCAGATTCTCAATATTGAACTAAACTATGAATGCATAATATGTTTTTATTTTCAGATTGTTCAAAAACTGGTTTCCTTCTCCAAGATTCCATCAACTTCAAAAACATATTTAGAATTTTTTTTTTGGGGGGGGGCTCTTCATGTGCTTTGCTCAAAAATTCCATTACCTTAAGAAGAAGAAGAAGAATTTAGAAATTTTTTTTTTTTTGGAGGGGGTGCTAGAAGTACTTGGAAAAACAAGATTGGTATATACTATATAATAACAACATTGCAACCTAGAAGTTAAAGTCTTATCTAACTCTTCAACAACAAAATAAAATTATGAAAAGGAAAACAATACAATTGATGAGCACCGAGCAGTAATTGAGAGTTCAATAAGGGCATTAGTAGCAAATTACCTAAAATGAGTAAGAGTCTATTTAAGAACAATTTATTTAGCTGAAATTGAAAACTTTTTTTTGAAATCTTTGTAGATAAAACTAAAAGGTAGCTGAAATAATACAGTGAGACCCATAAAAAGTACGAAAAAGTGCAATGTGACCTATGAATAATAGCAAAAATAAGCTAAATAGTAAAAAAAGTTGCCTTTTTAAGCCAATGTCAAACACACACTAAAGAAGTGAAAATAGGTGACCAAGCATCCATCAACTTATCCATACGTACCCATTTAATCTACAGTGATTGCTGATTACCTATATTTGTTGAAATATGGTTTGTAATTGAATTTGATGCGAGTGAAAAAGAAAAGTAGTTACCTAAAATAAGTAAAGTAACAAATTAAATTGGAAGAAAAATATAGGTAACTTACAACTATTACTCTAAAGTCATGACTATCACCTTTCAAACTCAGAAGTGATCGGTTGGGCATGTAATAATGAATGCACACACGAAAAGATTCACCTTTCAAGGTACAAGACCCTATTAAATGCTACAATTGTCCCCCAAAACATGCTCCTAGAAATGATCCAAACCAAATATTATTACAAATAACTGTTCATCTCAAATAATTTTAATAGCTAAGCAAATAAGTCCAAACTCTTTTCAAGACTCCATACCACAAGTAGAAGTTCCACAAATACAAATTTTATAAGTTACTCAAACTTCAACATGTAACATTTATTGATATTAGCACTAAGCTCCTATCACACACCCACGCCAACACCAACGATAGCTCAATAAGCTTGCTACTCCCCAATATCCGTAAAAGAGAAAGAAAATAGTGAGCTCAATAAGTAACCACTAGCCTTAAGCCCTAAACTAGTTTGATAAAAATGTGGTATATAATAAAAACACCATTGGTCATAGTAAACAAACTTAATTAGTAGTTTTGAAAACAATAATTAAATTTATTTAGAACTAATAATTACATTGCTAAAAGCAATTGACAATTATATAGAAATTCATTGAACTTTGAAAATAATACAAATGTTATAAAATATTACATATCTAAACAATTATGATTATAATCATGCTATATACCCGTGATTAGACTTAGAATCACATATAGGCTAGTGTAAGA
This sequence comes from Quercus dentata, assembly GCA_028216015.1. Taxonomy (NCBI): domain Eukaryota; kingdom Viridiplantae; phylum Streptophyta; class Magnoliopsida; order Fagales; family Fagaceae; genus Quercus; species Quercus dentata. The sequence goes on from CP116455.1 coordinate 10,353,783, forward strand.
CCCAAAAATACCAATGCATACCCCATTGGTGGGGTACAAAGTATAGCCAAACAGTAATCATTCAAATTCATAAAAACAAATCAGTTTTCATTGTAGTCATATCCAAAATCATATAAATAACATTTCAATCAATAGTAGAAACAATCTTATATATCTTTTCCTTTCAAACCATTGGTTTTTTACACAAAAAAATTCACATATTTATTTCAATTTTGAAGAAGGTAAACATTTGAAATAGAAAATAAATTTAATAAAAAATTTCCATCATTTCAAAAGGAAGGAAATTATGTTATTTTTTTTCCCTTAAACAAACTTTTTTTTTTTAATTTTAAATCAACAATAATTTCCTCAAAAGAACAATTAATTATTTTATTAAATGTGTTAAGTGAAAATACCACTAGATAAGGGGAAGGTCACTTACCTCCAACAGCCTCACTAAAATCACCAAATTTCAAAGTTATGACACACAAGATCAAGCTAATATAATGAAACATACAAACTAATTAACTAACCCCAAACTTTAGCAATTAACCAAAATGTATGCATGTTCGATCCGATTTGAACTTTTTCCTTAAAACACCTCAACCGAGAGAATACCATAACTATATTACTAATGGAATTTTGGAAAAAAAAAATACTATCTTAAAATTTGACATAAAAATTTTGAGAGAAGCTATATGAAATTGCCTCCTAAAGTTTCTACATTTTAGAAATTACGTACTTTAAGATAAATTGCTTATTGGACCAAATTGGGCAAGAGTTGAGCCATACTTTCCCCCAACAATATGGCCCGGGAGCGGGCTTTGATATAAATCCTTAACTTCTAGATTTTCCCCCAATTTTTCTATAATTTTCTTTTGTCTTTTCTACATCTTCTTTTTATGTACCATATCAAAATTCGAATATATAGTTTTTTTTTTAATTTTTTTATAATGAAATTCTAATGTTAATTTCATGTTAAGGGCTAATTCATTAACTAATCTCATTAAAAAATGAAGTGATTAACATCCTAGAGTCAATGATCTAACCACAAAAACCAAAATCCATCAAAGTATCACATTTAATACAATCAATTGGCCAAAATACCTCTAATATTGAAAAATACCCAAATTTCAAAACTCTATATTTTGGAAATTTGAAGAGTAGAATTACTAGAAATAATTTCCTACCTTGGGGATGCTTTGATTGTTCTTGGCTTCAAGGTTTCAACCACAATCTATTAGAATCACTAGTAAATTTTGAGACTCCTCCCTAGAATACTATATAGCATACGTTTCATTTGTTGATTTTAGTAACTAATGAAGTTTGATTAACTTAATTTTTCTAAACTATACCCTAAAAAATAATAATAAATTATTCTTTTTATAATTCGATAATTGAAAGAATGAGATTTGAACCTTAAACCGGAGGGTATCAATTGAGTTATAAAGCTCTTGATATTACAAAAACATAAAGGGGAACACAATAAATAATTAATACCAAAATTAATTTATTTAACGTCCTAATTTAATAAACTTTTTTCTTTTATCTTTTTCTTTGGGAGCATTACAATACAAAAACTTTCATAATACAAAGGAGAGAGAGAGTCTTCTTTCGTCTCTCTCCCTCGAGGGAGTTTTTTTCCTCTTGGCTTAGTACAAGTCCTCTCTCCCTCTTCCCATACGGGTCTCTCTAAGTCTCAGTAGCCTACAAAGGTTTGGTTAAAACCCTTGAAGAACATGGATCAAGCAATCATTGGAGGATCTCAGCATCTTCAACTCACTACAGAGGAGGAAGATGAAATCTCCATTTCAACCATGAGATCGGACCTTTTAGAGGAGTGCACGCGAGCCTTCAAGTCCTCTTTAAGAACTGCCTGGAAGATGGGTTTGGTTCTAAGGTTTGTAGATATGGGAATAAAGGTCTTCCATTTTAAGTTCTGTTCTTGTTTTCAAATGGAGTGGCTTCCTTTCTTTTGCTTTATTTGTGGGGTTTTAGGTCTTGGTGAGAATCATTGGTCCGGGTTTCAAGGTAAGTCCGAATGTCACAAGCATTTTTGGGACTGGACCGGAGAAAACAGTGGTCTTAAGGGAGTTTTTGAGAAACATGGAGTTGCTTGCAGGGGTGGATCGGAGGAGGAAAGAATGGAAGAAGACACCGGTGTCCATCACATTCCGATGGCCGTTTGTCCAGCGAGTCTAGGTACGGAGCACTCAATTGCTTTATCAAATCACACAAGCTCCAACAACACAAACCGAGGGCTAGGCGGTGGTCGTCGGTTGTCTTTGTCGGTGGAGAACCAGAGTAATGATGCTCTGGCGAGCCCCTCGAGCCCAACGCCCTCCCCTGTTGTGCACTCTCGTGTTTTCCCAAAGGTTCTCAGTATGGACTTTCAAATGTCTTTCTTTGGGGCCCACAAATCACCCAGCCCGAAACCCACAAGTAAACCCTCTCCTAAGAATGAGCCAACCAATATCCCTTTATGCCCAATGATAGGGAATTTAAAAAAGGTTGCTAGAGCCCAGGAAAAGAATGTCCAAAATTTTAATATGCAAGCACAAGAATACTTATGGGCTCTTGGGTTCATTGAGGAGAGGGGTGTCTTGTTGTTTGTTGTTTTTCTCCCAGTTGTTGTTTGCTTTCTCTGATGTATCTCTTTCCGGATGAATGAATAGTTCATGTTTTTATAAAAAAAAAAAAAAAAAAACCCAAAAATCCAATATGTGATAGACAACTTTTGCAACGACTATATAAATTGCTGTCAAGCGCTTAGTAATCCAGTGGCTCTCTTGTATTGGAAGAATCAGTATTTATATCTCTCATTTCTCGTTACTGTAAATATCAAATTATTAAGGGAAAAAGAAATTTAAAAAAAAAAAAAAAAAACCTATAAAATTGCCTAGCTACCACATCAAGAAAAATGAAGTCGGAGAAATGAAAAACAAAAGGCTGAGCAAACATGTATTTTGTAGTGTACATACTAGATAGAGACGTAGGGAGACCATAAGAAAGCAGAAGTTACCTGGTAGCGGCAAAATGCAGATGGTAACAATTGAGAGACCTTGCCTATCACACACACACACACCAGGATGTCGCTCATTAAACTTGCTGCATATCCCACCCTTCCAAAAGCCACGTAGAGATGGCACTGCAATCAAATACTCTTCAATCTTAGAATTTTCCACAGATCCTCCCAACTCCAGAACTGTTCCAAAGTACTGCTGCAGATTCGGGCATTCCCTGACTTTGATTACTTTCAAGGATGGGAATCTTTTCTTATTGTTGCTTCCCTCTAGCACCCCTACGCTAGTCAACTTAGGCAGTTCCACCAGATGAAGCTTCTGTAAATTGCGCTGTTCATATTCTTCTACTTTAGTGGGCATAAACAGAGTCTTCAATTCATCACAGAATTTGACTTCAAGGATTTTAAGATTTTCTGGCAGCTGAGAAGAGGGAAAAACAACTTCAAGCATCGGGCAACAATCTAAATACAGTTCTGTTAGAGTTGGGAGACTCCCAGGTTGCATTTCCACACTGTACACACTCTTCAATTCAGGAAGGTTTGATGCCCATAGAATGTTTAGATTTTTCTGCATTTCAACTTCTGCCTCTTCTCTGCAAAATATTGTCTCCATTTCGTTACACCTCTCCAACCAGCAGCCCTTCATTTCTTTCAAATTGCCCACACCTAAATTTGATAAGCTTTTGACGAAGTCATTTTCAATCAAAGACACATATTCGGCTTTCATGAGCACATCCTCAACACCACCAGGATACTCGTCAAATCCAATGATTTCCAAATACTTACTAATATTTTCAGGAAAAGAATGAGTTTGGAAGTAGATTTTTCTGAAGCTCGAGTCAACTCTATGCCAACTGATATCTCTACTTTTGTCTTCCTTCTTTTCTTTACAGGAAGCTTTATCTTCCTTCTTTTCTGCGCTAGAAGTTTTGTCTTCCTTCTTTTTTTCTTCGCTAGAAGTTTTGTCATCCTTCTTTTCTTGTTCTGAAGCTTTGTTTTCCTTCTTTTCTTGCCCTGAAGCTTTGTCTTCCTTCTTTTCTTGGCTAGAAGTTTTGTCTTGCTTCTTTTCTCGGCTAGAAGCTTTGTCTTCCTTCTTTTCTTGGCTAGAAGCTTTGTCATCCTTATTTTCTGAGCTCGAAACTTTGTTTTCCTTCTTTTCTTGGATAGAACCTTTGTCTTCCTTCTTTTGTTGGATGGAAGCTTTGTCTTTCTTCTTTTCTGTCCTAGAATCTTCCCCTTCCTTCGTAAGAGCACAAACAGAGAATTTAAATTCTTCGAAATATGTCTTCCATAACTCAGGATTTTCCTTCAAATATTGGAAAAATTCAGTGCCACTCAATGACATGCAAGGCCTCTTTTCATTGAACTTGAAGATTCCACAATGATCCCAGTTTAGCTCCTCTGGTAAGTTCTTTATCATCTCCCAATCAAGTGTTTTAAGATCATTTAAGTCTGGTAAATCAAGGTGCTTCAAATGAGTCAACTCTGAGATCCAATAGGGAAATTCTTTGACCGCAGTCTCTTGTAAATCAAGAGACTCCAAATCTTTAAATGACTTCAGATCTGGTAGTTGCTGTAATTTTTTACAACCTCTTAACTTTAGACCACGGAGATTGGTGAGATTCTCAAGTGATGGTAAAGATTGAATTTCTGTCTTTGAAAGATCCAAAACATTTAGCTTTGTATACATTTCCAAATTTGGAACAGTATCTGAAAGTTTACAACCTCCTAGGCAAAGCTCGGTAAGGTTGGTGAGGCCGGTGAGGTTGGACATTAGAGGTATCTTAATCTTAAGTTTTGTTCCTGATAGGTTGAGCAGCCTAAGGTGGACCATATTCTCCAAGAATTTTGCTTCAACTTCTTTCAAAGGCTCTACCAAAGGTTCTTCAGAAGATCCAGTGGATTTCTTTTCTGTTTCTTTTACTGATAATTTAGCTTCAGTTTCTTTCGAAGATTCTCTAGAGGACTCAGAGGATTTCTTTTCTGTTTCTTTTGCTGGTGATTTAGCAGCTCCAGTTTCTTTCAAATGCTCTGCTGAAGGTTCTCCAGAAGACTCAGAGGGTTTCTTTTCTGTTTCTTTTACTGGTGCCGAAGGTTCTCCGGAAGACTCAGAAGGTTTCTTTTCTGTTTCTTTTACCGGTGATTTAGCCTCAGTTTCTTTCAATGGCTCTGCCAAAGGTTCTCCAGAAGACTCGGAAGGTTTCTTTTCCGTTTCTTTTACTGGTGATTTAGCCTCAGTTTCTTTCAAAGGCTCTGTCGAAGGTCCAGAGGAATCAGAAGGTTTCTTTTCCGTTTCTTTTACCGGTGACTTAGCCTTAGTTTCTTTCGAAGGCTCTGCCAAAGGTTCTCCAGAAGATTGAGGGGATTTATTTTCTGTTTCTTTTACTGATAGATCAAGCTCCTCCAATTGTATAAGGGCATCCAAGGACGGCAACTCAGACAAGTGTACACAATTTTGTAGCAAAAGTTGGCGAAGCTTCTCGAGTTTGGCTATAGATGGTAGACTTGTAATTTGGGTGTTTGAGAAGTTGAGATAGCAGAGTTTAGTCAAATGGTCAAAGGATCCGTCTTCGAATTTAACCAAACTAGAGGCATTAGAAAGATCAAGTTTCTCAAGTCTAATAAGCCCTCCCGTTTTTGGCAATATTTTCAATGGGCAATTACTTAGAAGGAGCTGACGAAGGTTCTCAAGATTGGAAATGGATGATGGCAGTTCTTCAATTTTAGTGTTTGAGAGGTTGAGACTACGAAGACACTTCATCCCTACAAAGGTATTTTCTGGGATTTTGACCAAATTAGAGACACCAGAAAGATCAAACGACTCAAGAGTAGAAAGGTTTGTAAAACTGGAAGGTAAACTACCAATTCCAGATTCAGATAAATCAAGGACTTTGAGGCCACCTTTGTTTTTAAAGGAATCATCATGATGGATTTGCTTTAGTGTAGTAGAACCAGAAAGACCCAGGTTATGGAGAGAAGCTAACGAATCAAATTTGGACAATCTGGTTATGGATTTGCAGTTTTTTAATATGAGCCGAGTGAGTGTTTTAAGTTCTTTCAGAATGGGCAAATGGTTAATTTGGGTTTGGGAAAGGTCAAGCATTTGATCTCAAGCTTATCAGACATCTTCTTCTTCAGGCTATCTTCCGATGCCTCCTTTTCGTCATCTTCGAAAGTAGTGTCATCTCCCGACTTCCCAGTATCATCCGTTGCCTTCTTTTCATCATTGACAGTAATATTTTCATCAATGACGGTACTATGATCTTCCCACTCCTCAACAGTAGAAAGTACAGATAACTGGTGGGCAATGCTCAAGAAATGAGGCTTGAGATCCCCTGTAATCGGAAAGCTGAGATCCTCTGGATTCGGAAACACCCAAATAGTCCCAAAACATATGCCCACCTGCATTGCCCGTTTGCTGATCTCGCTCGCCATCCAAGTTTTTCCTACTCCAGCTTCTCCAGTCAGAACAATTGTTGACACACCCTCGTCCATCAAATCTTGCACTATATCCTCTTCTGTTGCCAACGCAGATGCTATAAAACCCAAAAACAAAATCACCTTAGAATTTTGATCCCAATTTATTAAGCAAACAAAATCATTGTGATTTTAGAAAGCATCTAACATATGAGGTTTGGGTAACCTACAAGCAGATTCCATACTATCAATTTTCCTCAAATTTCAATGTTTCTAACCATATTTTTCTTCTAAAAAAACATATTATAATTTTTTGATGAAAAAAAACATATTATAAGCATATCCTATCAAAAAATATGTGAAGTGATGATATTTAAATAAATAAACAAAAAATATAAAAGGTTGTAAATTAGTATAAAAATTTTATATGTATAATGTAATAATGCATCTCCAAATTTTATTCATTTCTTTTTAATCCAGTTAGTTTTCAGCAAATGTTAGAAATAGGGTCCGTTTGGATACAACTTATTTTTTTGAAAACTGAAAACCGAAAATTGAAAATACTGTAACAAAATAATTTTTAAATGTGTAAATAGTGTTGAAAACGTGAACGTGGATCCGCAAACGCGGATCCAAACGCTCACATAATGTGTAAACTTATTGAGCGTAGGATGATGTAAACTTTTTCTTAAGGCTTACATTAGATACTACTTATAAGTACAATAAATTTCAATGATAATATTCCAAAGGAAATGCATGAAAACGGTGTGATTAAAGCAATCCCAAAATAAATGATTCTAATTAAAACTTTTTTAATCATGGGGTGTGACTAGAATATACTCAAATGTGAAAGAATACATATATCTTTTTTTTTTTTTTTTTTTCTCTAGTTTATTATAACCATTTAAATGTTATACAAAGATCCTACCAAAAATATATATATATATTATACAAAGAGATTGTTTTTTAAATAATTACTTTTAAAAAAATTATTTTGAGAATAATTATTTATAATTTTGTGATATTTATTCATTTTAAATTTAGAGTAATTCGATTATATTCCCAATAAATAAGATACATATATAATTTTATACATTTATTATATTATGGTAAACCACAAAAAAAACTACATTCCCTAAAGAATTATTTTTTACTATGCTATTGCAAAGAGAGAGAGAGAGAGAGAGATGGCCAGAGACCACCACACCCACTGCTGGGGATGGTTAATATTTGAATGCCTTTTTCTAAAAATAAAAATAAAAAGATATTAAATAAAGAAAATTTTTAATTAGATTTTAATTTTAGTGAAAAAAACCATTAAATCTTATTTTCAAAATGATTTTTCAACACAAACAATTGATGGAACGTATTGGAGAGGTCAATTTAGTTATTCTTAATCTCAAACATGGATGTCTATTTGCAACTGTCACAAATTTGAGGAGTTCTTTTTACATGTTGATCTATTTCATATTATAATATGGTTTTCACAATTGTGTCCTCACCTCGTTATTCTATCTAACATGTTAGAAATTTTTATTAAATTGGTTTTATTTAGAAATTTTCTAAACTTTTCATACTTGAATTAAACATGTGTAGTCTTAGTCAAAGGAACCAACGATTTGAATGAGATATTAGTTATTTAACAATGATATTATATATGTGATTTTAGATATGAACCAATGTGCATATCGTTAGTATAGAAACTAGTTTCTTCTATAACTTAACACTAGGACTTCTCAAGTTTATAAAAGATACAGTTGGAAAATCTAGTGTGAAGGTCGAGAAATGTAGAAATGGTTATTTTACCATAAGTGTGCTTTTAGCTCCAAATTAAAAGGCGAGTTTATTTTACTATTCAACTTATTTTTACTACTATTCAGCTTATTTTTATTACAATTCATGAGCCCCACTGCACTTTTTTATATTATTTATGAGTCTCACTTTACTATTTATTAACTTTTACCTTTACTTACAGATTTTTCAAAAAAAGTTTTCAGTTTTAGCAAAATATGCGGATCCGAAATAGACCTATGGGGAGACGAGGATCAAAGGTAGTTAATAGAGGCAACAAGAGTAATTCCAAGGCAGGAAACTTTACGGAGAAGACTTGTTTAACTAGTAAGGAGTTTGAGATGATGCTACTAATGAAGATGCCGAGGGTTCCTACTTAACCTCGGGAAGGTCGAGAATTCAGAATGAAGGAAGCATGGTGCAATCCTCGAGGAGACAAAGGTAACTTGGTTCTGAACAAGGAAGAGAAGAAAAAGGAATGACAAGACAGCCATCCTCTCTACATTATATGCACTACAACCACTTAACTGGCCGCATTAATGGAGAAATGACCATAAACAGTGTCCTTCACAACTCATATTTTGTTGTAGAAACCTTTTAACAAGGTCTTGATGGGATAAGTATCAAGAAAATCTTATCTCAACCCTCCAAATGTAAGATCTAGATGTATTCTTGCTAATTTATATAAAGCCAAAAAGCACCTGGATCAAGGAGGATCGTAGATTTGGGAAGAAATACAAAAGAGAGAGAAAGAAACCATTCAGTTGTACCTTCATCCTCGGACTGACCTCGAGGATGAACACTTAGCTAATTTTTATGCTATTTCCAGTTGAATATTTCCACTTCGCATAGAGAATTTTACTCTAATTTTTGTCTCTTGTTACACAACGGGTATTTAAAGGTTGACCTTGCATCCCATCTCTATAAATTAATTGTGTAGGTGAACTGTAACATAATTAAAATGAGCTTTAATTAATTGATCTACTTTTCACCCGCCACAAGACCTTAAGGGACTATTGGGTCCTTTGAAAGGGGGTTCACTAAATAAGATTTTGTAAAACACTACTCATGAGGCTATGTCTTCTATTGTTTTTTGTTTTGTTATTGCACTTACATTGGCTGCCATATTTGTGGTGGACTTGATGGTTGTCTGTAATTTCTTATTTGATCATAATTGGAGACATCTACTTCAAAAATAAAAGTAGCTTAAACACATCTATCTTTCATCATTAATTTATTTAATAGGAGATTTAAAATATGTGTTTGTAAGAATGATATTTCGTTCTGGTATTGTCTATTTTTTATTGAATAAATATATGATGTACTCTAAGCCCTCGTTTGGGAGTAGGGAATGGAATGAAATGAAAATGAATGAAAAGAATATTATTTTCTTTCCTTGTTTGGGAATTTTAATGGAGGGAATGGAAAGTCTATTCTCTTATTTGAGAGTTTAAGTGGGAGAGAATGAAATGGGTAGGAGGGAACACTCATTCCTTTCTATTCCCTTAAAACCTCAAATTTTCATTTCCCCTGAAATTGGAATGAATTAGAGGAAATGAAATTAGATTTAATGACTCTTTTTACTAAAATTCCAAAAATACCCCTATATATTCAGTTATTTATTTTAAAATATGGGTCTAATAATAATATTGTCATATAAAATGATTTCATTCCTTTTCCTATATGTTACTCTCAAATAAGGTTACTTACATTCTATTCATTTGCATTCATTTCCATTCCTTTATTTTAAAACATTCAAACAAAGCTACTTAATCCCATTCATTTCCTTAGCTTAAATACACATTCCATTCCTAAATGTAGAAACATTTAGTGGCTATTTGCCCATTATTTCACTATAAGATATAGTTGGATCATTTTAAAGGATATTCACTTAATAAAGGATTGTAAGACACTATTCATGAGGTTATCTCTTCTATTGTTTTGAGTTTGTTATTGCATTTACATTAGTTGATGTAGTACAGGATCTAAAATTTAATTTTTGTAATTCCTTAAGTTTGGTATTTTTATGTAATTTTTGTTATTTTAGGTTTATGGTAGTTATTTCCTTATTTTTAAGTGCTTTTAATACTTTTTAAGTCAAATATGGTTTCTATTATGGTTAGGTATTAATTAGAAGTTATTTTAGAATATATTTTATTGTCTTTCAAATTTTCAAAGCCTTTAAATAGGCCTCTAAATTTGTAAACGTTTTTTCAATATTATTGATATTAATAAAAATTTAGATTTATATCTATTGTTTCTCTAGTAGATTCTAGAACCCTTTCTCATTGTGAATTCAAGAAACCCTTGTGGATTTGAGGTTATTTTTTAAAGCAAAAATGTTTTTTTTTTTTGTTTTTCTAGAACTAGATGTGTTTTGCATCTTGACGCTTTCGCATCCTCCATCATTAGTTGCCATATTTGTAGTGATGAGGTTTAAGGTTTGTGATTTTTTTTGGTCCATAACTAAAGGCATCTACTTTAACAAAAATTAAAAAAAAAAAAAAAAAACTGAAAACATCTATCCAAATTCTTTAATTTATTTAATAGGAGATTTGAATTAAATATGGGTTAATAAGAATTATATTTTGCTATATTACTCTCTCCCCGTTTTGTATTTTGCTGAATAAATATATGATGTATTCTTTTTCTTTTTTTTTTTTAATGAATGAAAAATGGGTAAAGGGGGGCGACCTAAGTTGGCATCTTCCACTTGGGCATTACCATAGTGACACTCTACTCGCTGGACCTAGGCTTGCGAGAGCGGGAGATCCAAATAAGTCATAGTTGTGCACCCAGCCCCATTGAGGGGTTAGTGAGTATGAGTCAAAAGCATGAAGTTATTTCTCAGACACTTCTCATTGCGGGATTCGAATCTAGGAACTCAACTTCTCAAAACCTTAGGAGTGAACCCATGACCACTAGACTAACCACCCATGGTGATAATATATGATGTATTCTATTTTCGGTGCAAATGTGTTGTATTGTGTATTTTACTTGTAGTGCAAATGAATTGTATTATGTTCTATACTATTTTAAGTGATAGCAAAATAATTCAACATTTATTTTTTTGGGGAAAAGCATTTTTATGTTTGGGGTACAATTTTCCTCCTAATTTTTGAACAAAGCAATGTTCCCTCTTTGTTAAAAAAAAAAAAAAAAAAAAAAAAAAAAAAAAAAAAGAGCAAATCCACTTATTCTATTACTCTATCCGTTAATTTTAACGGAATCTTTTGATTCCTAAAATATTGTGAGATCAAGCTAATTACTGGCAAATTCTACCCTACTATCTTCTATCCACTCTACCCAAACCGGCCATAAGATTTAGGAATAAAGGATAGTGGGGGACATTATGAGCACCTCCGTACGTGTGTGTTTCTAGTGTGCAACAGAGTTTGGTAAGGCTAAAATTTTAATATCTTATTGGTTAAGGGGAAAGGCTGGCAGCCATTCTCACTTTTTTTTTTTTTTCTTTTTCTTTTTATAGTATTTTTAGTTGGAGAATGATTCATGTGTCCTTGACCTGAATTTATACCTCTTTAAATTTTGTTACTTTTCTATTTTTATGGTTTAGAATTATTACTTGTGCAACCAACTACTCAATTTTTATTTTATCATACAACACATTAAAATAATATATTCACTCAATAAAATAATATAACCCAAAATTCAAATAAAATCCAATGCTCAAATGAAACCCAAAACCAAATAAAATATTATTTTTTAAAAATACCATCTTGCTATAGTACCATCTTATTTATAAGATTGTCAGAATACAATTGTAAATTTTTTTACTATTAGAGTTCCAGATAATGCACACTTTTATGGTTTTGATGCTATAAATTTACAATTTGGGTGCCAATGTGCTTAAAGGAGGCAAAATGAGAATGTTGGTATTGAATCTAGATATTTTTTTATTATTAGTTTTTTCAAGTCCTTGCCTTTTATTATAATTTTTTTTGGGTTGTCTTTTTCATAATTTTTGTTATATAATCTAGGTTTTGGTTTATTGGGTTTTTGATTTCAAGAGAATGACTATATGGATGTTTCAAGAGATTTACTCAAGTTGTGTTTACCTGGGTTAAGTTTAGCGAGCTTGAGGATATTTTAGACTTTTTATATTTAGTTGAGAATATTTTAGACTTTGTATAATGGAATATTTCAACAATTTAACCGTGAGTAAATTATGAGTTTTTTCCCTTACATTTACCTTATATGTCAATTCGGTTCCTAATGTTTCAAATATGTTAGTTTAGCTTCTAATCTTTTATTATTGTGTCAAAATGTTTCTTACTGTTAAGTGTTGGATAGAAAATGTTTGACATGGTTAATGACCAAAAAAAAAAAAAAACCTAAAATGCAAAGCGCACCTTCTAAGTTTAACCAAAATTTATTTCAATTCTTTAACTTACTTTCATTCAATTGAGTCATTTAAATTAATTCAAAATTATTCAATTTAGGCCTTTTGTCCAATTTTATTTTAAAAAAAAAAATTGTCCTTAAGTATTGTTAGGTTCTAAAGAATTAGGAACTTATGTATTTAGAACTCTAATGTATTTTGTTGGCAAACCATGATCAAAACAAGATGTTTAGTCGTGTTTAGACTTGCTCAAAGTTGTGTCATTTATGTAAAGTTGGATTTAAGTTGATGCAAATTAAAAGTGCATTTCGGCCTGATTCGATCGATCGAAGCTTAGGCTCGATCAATCGAAATTCGGGCAGAATGCATTTTTCTGCAGAATTCCAACTCAACCCTAGTTCATTTAAAATGTTTAGGGTTTTGTATTTTTGCCCTAGGTACATAAGGCAAACCCTAGCCACATTTTAGTGTTGCTCATATTATTGTTTGTGTAAATCTCTTGTGAGATCTATGAGGAGCTTTCCTTTACACAAGTTTAGGATTATCAAGAGGAGATTCATTCAAGAACTTGATGATCATTCAGTTGCTACCATAAGAACTTAAAGAAACACAATTAGGTGTGCTTGTATTTGCTGGAGAATCCAAGAAAGAAGGAGTCCGTGGTCTTAGAGCTTGCACGTGGTCATGTTAGTAAGTTTCTACTGGTGGGTAGCAATAGGATGTTAGTGGTCTAAGTTCTATTGTAAAACTTTGATTCTTTCATAGTGGATTCAGGTTTACCTTAAGGATAGCTAGGTTAAATCCTCCCCAGGTTTTTACCGGTTTCGTTTCCTAGGTGATCATATCATTGTGTTATTTATCTTTCCACTGCGATGCATGATATGATTGTTTGATTATGATAACCTAGATTTGGAATTTGGAATAAGTAATAAATTGGCTAATTACCTAGGTTAATCAAATTGTGTTTTTAAGGGGTCTAAAAAACTATCAAGTGGTATCAGAGCGGGTTGCTCTCTTGTTGTTGATCTTTTGATCTCTAAGCAGATCCTTGACCCTTGTTGTCATGGAACATGGACATTCTCTTGTTATTCCTCCTCACTTTGATAGGAATAATTATGCTTATTGGAAAGTAAGGATGAAAGCATTCCTGAAATCAATTGATGAGGGAGTCCGGAATTCCGTCGAATACGGATGGGAAAAGCCCACTACTCCTGTTAGTGAGTGGCAAACTTCTCAAAAAGAAGCAGGCGCGTTTAATAGCAAATCTATGAATGCTATCTTTAACGCTATTTCTATGGAGAAATTTAAGAGAATCTCTAATGTTGAGATTGCTCAAACTGCTTGGAATGTCCTTTTGACTATGCATGAAGGCACAAAGGCTGTCAAAATCAATAAATTGCAGCAATTAACTTCTAAATTTGAAAACATTAGGATATCTGATGATGAATCTTTTGATGAATTCTATGCTAAACTTAATGATATTGTTAATTCTGCATATAACTTAGGTGAAATCTATGATCAACCTAAAATTGTTAGGAAGATTCTTAGATCTTTGACTGAAAATTTTAGACTCAAGGTGATTGCCATCATCGAGAGTAAGGATGTGGACTCTATCCCTGTTAATGAACTTGTAGGATCTCTTCAATCCTATGAGTTGGATCTATTTAAGACTAGCAAATCCAAATCAATGGCTCTTAAGTCAGTTGATGATGTTGATGTTGGTGGATTTGATGATGAGCTCTCTGCTACGGTGATTGCTTACCTTGCCAAGAACTTTAGGAATTTCCTTAGAAACAACAATAGAAGGGCAAAAGATAAGAACACTGCTGAACCTAGAAACTTTAGGAAGAATGATCCTACTAAGGTTAACAACACTGATAAACCTAGAGAAAAAGTAGGTCAATCTTCTAATAATTCTATGGGTCCTCGGTGTTTAGGATGTCAAGGGTATGGTCACATGAAATCTGAATGTCCTACTTACTTGAAGTCTAAGGGTAAGGCTATGGCTGTAACCCCTAGTGATGGTGAAGTTTCTAATGATGAGTCTGGTTGTGATGAGGATGGAAACTTCATTACTTTCACTTTCTCCATCGCTGTAGTCAATGAAAGTGTAATCTTTGAAGAGAACCTTTCTGATGGGGAACTCTCTGAGGATGCAGATCTTCAAGAAACCTACAATAAATTTTGCAAAGTTGCTGCAAAGGATGCTATGAATGTTGAACTAGGCTTGAAGAAAATTGCATCTCTTGAGCTTGATAAGAAAATTTTGCTTGTTAAATTGTTTGATGCTACTAAACTTTTGAATAATGTGAAGGCTGAGAACATGCTTTTACTTGATAAAGTTAAGAATTTGAAACATGAGCTTTCAGTTTCTAGAGAGCAATCTAATAGGTCTGCTAGTTCCAAACTTGACCATATGCTTAGTGTTCAAAAGTCTCCTTCGACAAAATCGGGTTAGGTTTTGTAGAAAACATCAATGTGTCTGCACCCAATTCCACTATCTTTGTTCCTTCATCTTCTTCTGAACCCCCCCGTGAGTGAGGTTGTGAGTGAGGTTGTCAAACCCTTAGAAGTTACACCTCCTAAGAAGATTAGGGTTAAACTGAAAGAGTCTAAACCTAAGCAGCCTACCCTTTCTAAGGACAAGTCACATGATAAGCTTGCATGGATTTATCATTTTTGTGGAAAGTTTGGACACATTCGTCCAAACTATTACAAGATGCAAGCTGCTAAGAGAGCAAACAAACCAAAAGTACCTGTGCCTCAAGTACAAGATCTCATGGTACTCATTGGTGAATTGGTAAAGGCTCTAAACCTTTATTCTAATCCTAGAATTGGAATCCATATAAATAAGAACTCCAATGCTCGTGGTGCATCTAAAAAGTTTTGGATGCAAAAGGCTCAATCTAATTGAGTCCCTCTGACATGGTCCTTGTGCTTCATTGCTATTCTTTGTGACCATTGTTCTTTGGTTTTTGTTTTCTTTGTTTCTAAGATTTGCATTGCATAACATTCATGCATTTCATTCTAGGTTTTTTTTGTTTATTTTTTTTTCAAATAAAAAAAAGGGGGAAGAAAAAGGAAGCAAGTTGTGTTTTGCACTATTTTCTTGGTTTTTGAAAACAAGGTTGGTCAATTTATTTTCACATAACATGTCCGTAAGGTTGAATTTATTCAACCATCTAATTGGCTTTATTCCGTGCCAAATTTGCTTGTAATTCAAAGCATTTAGTAACCCTGTATTTAGGTGGGATTGTTGTAAGGGTAGTGAGTGAGATAGAGTGAAGATTGCTCAAGAGTGTGCAAGAAAACAGTGTCGCGGCCGGGACTCGCTGGCTGGACTCGCGGCTTCAACCCGCTGAGAATGCGCACACGTGCCAAGCATCTTTGGAAGGTGAAGCAGTCATGCTAGCTGGAGCACTACAGGACAAAACAGGACAATCGGCCATACGGTTATCTCGCGGACTGGAACTCGCGATCGAGTCAAGCCGCGAGGTCAAGCCGCGAGTCACCCTGTTTTGGAAAAACCCGACGTTTCACATTCCCCTTCACTCCAGTATAAATACCCTTTTAACCCACGATTGAAAGAGAGCTTCCAGAGAGAATTTTGAGAGAGAAACCCTAAAGAAAAACCAGATTGCCTCACCCACAATCTCTACCTTAGAGTCTCATCAAATTCCCTCACTCTCTTCCTCTCCATTGTCAAATCCTTGAGAGGTCTTTTAACCAAACCTGGTTCTCACCATTATCATCTCTGTGAGACAGAGACGTTTGGAGTTCTCGGGGAAGCGATTAGGAAGGAACCAATATTCATTGGTTGATGCTACGGTGTAGTAGCGGAATCCGGTAAGCTAGAGAAGAAAAAGGTTCAAGGCGCAACCTCGTTGGAGCAAGAAGCTTGGAGGGCTTAGGTGCATTGGGTAGATTAGGCTTGGAGGGTCTATTCTTTGTCCTTGTATCCCAACTATATTTTCTAGTGGATTGATTACCGCTTGGAGGGCGGCGGCGGAGGTTTTTCGCCGAGGTCTTGGTTTCCTCTTCGATAACATATCCGGTGTTATCATTTGTGTTTGCATCTTCCTTCCTCTCTATCTCTCGCCTTTAATTTATTTCTTTGTGGTTTAATCTGTTATGGCTTAGATAGTTGTTTAACCAATTACATAATATAGCATATGTTAAGTTTCCGCACATGAATTGTTTGACATATTGCTTGTGTTGGTTTAGTTGGTTTTTGGGGGTCTAAATGTTCAAAAGTGTTTTTATACACGTTTTTGAACTTTCAATTGGTATCAGAGCGGGTACACAGTTGTTTGGTTTTATTACCATTGTGTGATCCTTGACTCCCTTTTTGAGATGGATAGGTCTCAATCTCTTAATGCACCTCCATATTTTGATGGAAGTAATTATGCGTTTTGGAAGGTTCGTATGAGAGCCTTTTTATGTTCTATTGATGAGTCCTGTTTGGGATCTTTGTTGAGATTGGTTGGACAAAACCCGAGGCAGCAAAATCCACTTGGGATAAGGCAAAGCACTTGCTGCATCAAATTCTAAAAAGAAAGCACTAAATGCTATTTTTCGTGGTGTGTCTCGGATGAATTTCACAGGATTTCTCACATTACCATTGCCAAAGAAGCATGGGAGATTCTGGAAACAACCTATGAAGGCACGAAGAAAGTAAAGGATACCAAGTTACAAATGCGACCACTCGGTTTGAGGAGCTCAAGATGAGTGAGGATGAGTCTTTCGACTCTTTCTATGGGAAGTTAAATGAAGTGGTTGTCAGTAAGTTTAACTTGGGGAGAAAATGGAGGACTCAAAGATTGTAAGGAAGATCCTCCGATCATTGCCGGAAAGTTTTCGTGCAAAGGTGACAGCCATTGAAGAGAGCAAGGACCTTGATGACATCAAGGTTCAAGAGCTGGTGGGGTCTCTGCAAACCTATGAGATGTCTCTTCCCAATCAACGGAGGAGTAAATCCCTTGCTCTAAAGACCATTAATGAGAAGGTGGAAGATGAAGGCTCATCAGGAGAAGATAAGGTGGACAAAGATGTAGCCTATCTTGTTAAAAATTTCAAGAAGTTTTTGAAATTCAAAAACAATGGAAAATTTGATGATAAGAGAAATTTCCAAAATTCTGGAAGGGAGAAGAGGGATTTCAAAAGGAAAGATGGAAAAGAATTCCAATCCACACAAGGTGTCACTTGTTTT
Organism: Quercus dentata; assembly: GCA_028216015.1. Taxonomy (NCBI): domain Eukaryota; kingdom Viridiplantae; phylum Streptophyta; class Magnoliopsida; order Fagales; family Fagaceae; genus Quercus; species Quercus dentata. The sequence continues at coordinate 10,371,561 of CP116455.1, forward strand.
GAATGCAACGGACATGGACACTTCAAGAAGGAATGTCCTAATTATTTGAAGTCGAAAGGCAAGGTGTATGCCACGACTTTGAGTGATTGAGACTCGTCCGGCTCGAGAATCAAGAAGGCTGTGATGGAGAAGGGAACTATTCGGCTTTCATGACTATCGCACATGTTGAGTCTTCGGATGAGTTGAGTTCGCTTGTACAAGACCTTGGAGAACATAGTGAGGATGAATCACTAGGAATTGTTGAAGAGTCGAAAAGTGAAGAAGAAGAAAGCACAAAGCAACTCTTCAAGAAAACTATAACTCACTCGTGGAGAAGTCGGGTGAGTACACAAGGGTTGCCAAGGTCTTTGTGAGAAAGATGAAGAAGGCCGAGGAGGACTACAAAAGTCTCCTAATCCGGTATAGGGAGGCCAAATGTGAGATTGAAACTCTAAATGGTGAGTTGTCCGAAGCTTACACAAAAGTAAGATTTCTTGAGAATGAGATTGTGCAAGCGAATGCCAAAATAGAGAGAGTCACCACCAAGAAGCTAGATGATGTTATATCATCTCAAAAGAGCTTCTCGGACAAATCCGGACTGGGGTATACCGGAGGAAGTAGTTTATCTGTAAATATCACTAAAGAAGTGAAGTTTGTGAAGGCAAAAGATTCAGTTGTAGATGAACATCGGTGAGAAGCTAGAGGTGGATGAGAAGAAAAATTTGGTGAACCAACGGGTGCTGAATTCCCGTAATCAACTGTGGGCAGGTCTGAATCACGTGCCAAGTCACGTCCTCGACCACAGAGAGGTCCTAGAGGAACATATGTGTGCCATTATTGCGGACTTCAAGGGCACACTCGACCAAATTGCCAAAAGCTAAGAGCAAAGAACAGTGCAACTCCTCAAAGGTCGGGAGGACCAAGAGGCGATAGGAGAACTTGGGCGGGTGATCAATCTAGAGAACAACATGGAGATCCCGGAATGATAAACATGATGAAGATAATTGGTGCATTCACCAACTGTTTGGAAAGCTTCTCACGAAGGTTTGAAAGCCCTAACTCCCGTACCCAATCCGATAAGGAAATCACCCCAAACGCAAGTGTGTCGTGTGGGTGAAAAGGGGTACTCATGCATAAGCATTAAAACATGTCCATGCATTAATACTTCCTATGCTTTGTGACTATGTTTGTTTTGATGTGCTTGCTGTTTTTGTTGTTGATTGTTTGCTTATCCTCTTGTGTTTATTTCTTTTGTGTTTTATCAACCTTTTTGTGTCTTGTGTCAAAAATCCAAAAATCCCATAAAAAGTAGAAAATCAAAAAGGGCTTGATTGACTTTGTTGAGTTTTTGTCTTAAAACTCGTTTTGCCTTGTACCTTTGTGCTAATGGCTTTGTGCATTCTCGAGCATTGCTTGTTTTCATGCACTCATATCACTATGGGAAACATCTTGAAATCTATGTGATTGTTGTAAATAGATCTTCAAACTTGTCATGAATAATTAGTGAATGGTTGTGTTGATCTTGAGACATGCATAGACTTGTGTCTATATCTCTTCCCATTTTTTTTTTTTTTTTTTTGTTGTTTTGCTAAAAAGAGCTCACCAAATGTAAATCTCCAAATGAAAAGAGATATTGAGCTGCAAAAGCCATCGCACATTCTAGTATTTGACTAGGAAAAAGGGTAAGCGACCTTATGTTAAAAGTGAAATTTCTTTCAAAAAAGGCCAAAGGCCTGTTCTTCAAAGAGAAATGATGTATATCCCTCTCACAATGAGAGATGAATGCCTCAAAAGATCAAGAAGGTCAAATGTTATGTTGAAAGTGGAGTCAAATGAAAAGCTCCAAGCTATGTTATCAAGTTATGTGTGGGAAGTCATATATTCATATTTCTATAATTGAGATTGGTCACATAATCTAGTGCTAATTGTGTATGCCTTGGTTGAATTGATCATTGAAGCTTCACATTAGACAAAGGAATATCTCTTTGTTGATATCCACACACAACACACAAGTTCATGTTCGTTAAATGCCATATTCATTTGTGTGATTGTACTTGATAAAATATGTTTTCACATGCTCAATCTTTGTTAATTATAGCACAAAAAATTTTTTGAGTGTTTTAGGTGTTTTTGGAAAGTATTTTGGTTGAAAAAATCTGAAAATTTCAAAAATACAGTTTTGCCCCTGCTTTTTTGGCGGCTCTGTCGCGGGTGTGTCAAGTCACGGGCCTCGGTCGCTGCCTCGCTGGTCATTTTTGGCGACTTGTTCGCGAGTAGAAGGTCGTCGCGAGTTCACTCAGAGATTTTCGCGGCTCATCTCGCGACTCACTCGCGGGTAGACCTTCCGATCGCGAAAAACACTTAGAAAAATTTTTCAAAATTTTGTTCTTGTGTATTCTGGCGGCTTGAGTGGCGGCGTGTGGCGACTTAATCCGATCGCGAAAATCGCGTGTTTTGCGAAAGCAGGAGCGTTTTTAAACTTTTTCAGTTTTTCCTCGAACTTTTGTAACTGTTCATCTTCTCCTTAAACTATTTTCTCCCAAAACTCTTCGAGACTCAGTTTTTCCAAACCCCATTGGTGCTTCTTTCCTCTTTCAAATCATCAAGAAAAGGTATGGGTTTTGTTTTCTCAATCTCGTTTCCCTTTTTACGCATATTTCTGTTTCTGTTTGGTCCGATATTGGATTGAGTTACTTATCTCTTCGAGTAATGGGTTTGGCGTATATTGCTTGATATTGTTCACTTCTATTTTTCATGCTAAACTGTCAATGTGTTTCATTGTTCTGATTGTGGCTTTATACTGAATATGAGATTCTTTTTCGATATGGGTTTGGTGTCTTTTTGTCTTACCCATTACATTTGCTTAAGCCTTGTTGATGGTGTTTGGCATATGGTTACTGATTTGTTTGTGTTAACATAATCCATGATACTTAGCCATGTGCTCTGTGTGGTTGTTTGGTTCCTTCTTGATTGATATATTTTCCCCATGTTCATGTCTCTCGATGGAGTGATTTATGCTATCCGCTATAAATGTCATATCTTTGTTTCTTATTGCATATCATGGTCATGTTTAACCTGTCTCAATGACAGTTGTGATGTCTTTCTTTGTCTTGGTGCACTTTCACCAAGTTTGATGCACATATTAGTTTGTGCTTACGTGTATTGTTGGAAGTTTTGGTTGGGGGTCTTCATTATATTGAGTCTGGGTTTTTATAATGAAATTTTGTTTACACTTGAATCTTGTTGACAATCTTTTGTGGGGTATTGTTGCTTGGTTCTTTTTCTGTTGGCTCCGCTTTCTTGCGGATGTCTCGTCGATCTTCCAGGGGGTAAAGACATTGTTGTTGTGATTTAACCCGCAACACCCGGTTGCTAAAAGGACTCGTCTATCATCTCAAGCATCTCAAGATCCCAATGAGGACAGATTCGAGTTCCCCTTAACTCACACGCCTACTCAAATGTGTTTGACAAGTCAACAACTATAGTTGAGCGGGTAGTAGAGTTCAACACCTTAGGGACTACTTTCATCCCTCGAATCTTTGAGAACCGAGACTGGGCCAACTTGTTTGGAAACTTTGATGATCCAATGGATGAGCTGGTCAAAGAATGCTTCGCCAATGCATCCGATCTTGGACCTATCCTCATTTTTCGGGTCGGAGGAACAGAGTTTAGTGTTACCCCGGACACCATAGCAAATCTTCTCGGCATCACGGACCTCAGAATGTGAATTTAACTCCCTATGATGAACGAAATCCAGAGGTTGGAGAAATCTTACAAATCCTAGGACACGATCATGAGGTATCCGGGGGAACTTCCATCAAAGATGACCAAGTTTGCACTGAGTGACCACACCGAAGTTGATCATGTTCACCAATCTCTACCCACCTGTCCAACACCACATTCATCAATCTTGGGAGAGCTATATTTCTGTGTGATCTCACACGGAGCCCCCATTGATATATGTGCTCACATCTACTACAACTTGAGGAAGACCGCGTGTCGATCTACGGCTCGAGGAATCATTCCATTCTGCAGTCTCGTCATGAAACTTATTCTCGGTGCGAGGCATTACTCCTCCGGCGAGATGGTAAAATATTGACTCGTCAACGTCCCATTTCTTTGTTCACTCTTCAGGCGAGCAGAAGTCACTCTTCCAAATCCCCAAGAAGTGCTCACAGCTCTCCGGTTCCTCCCGCCGCCCATGACTCGAGAGACACATGCACATACTACATCTGCATCACATGCTGTTCTGAAGCTTCACCGGCCTGGTATTCCGCAAGCACAAACAGACTTCTCATCATTGTGAGTTGGGAGTGTTCTTGAGCACATTCAGAGACGCGTTGATGAGCTAGTGACTCTTCTCTACTCCACAGATAACCGTGTTCAAATGCGTCTCGAGACTATGGAGAATCAGCTAGATGAGATTCAACGAAAGTCGGACGAGAGTCTTTAGCTATTCGTGACAAAAAGGGGGAGAGCATACGAAGGGGGAGAGAAGCTCAAAAGGGAAGTGTGCATAGTGATAGGGGGAGTACAACACACACACATACTTTTGTTAATAACTTTGTCTTATCTTCTAAACTTATGATTTTAGGTTTATGCTTTGTTGGGTATTATTTAATGTTTCTATGTTTTTTTGATATACTATGTTTTGGTGTATAACTGTTTTTAACTCATAACTTTTACTCTTGGTTTAATCTTTAATACATGTTGTTGATGTTATTCAGGAATTTCTGTTTTGTACCCATTTGCTTTTGTAAGTTGTTAGGGTTATGTTTTTAAGCATAGTTTGTAGGCCTTGTGGTTTGTACCATGCCTAAGGGCAGCCTTTATGCTTGTTGAAATCAGTACCTTGTTCCAAAATGTTCCGCATTGTGGTTTGTTGTCTTGTCACACTTGTGCCCTTGTAGGATTGTTCCTAGATGCATATGCCTTGTGTGCTATGCATTGGTTGAGTGTTGAGCATACAAGTAACTTGCCTTGTGCTTGTTAACTTGTATGTCCTTGTGTTCATTCAAGTGTGAATGAACACTGTGATCACTACTTTGAAGTGGTCACTTGGTTGATCAAGCCATGGGTTGTATATTAATCCATCTTTGCTTGATCACATTATGCTTGTTTCATATGCATCTATAATTTTCTGCTTACAATAATCATAGTGTATTGTTGTGTTTCAGGAGTATATTGTTCATATGATTCAAGTGCTTCATGACTTCTAGAATTAGGTGTAAGTGAGTTTTTGTTCAACTGTTCCCAACTCACATGTTAAGTCTAGAGTCTGTTTTAGGGTTTTGTCACGGAATAGCCAAAGGGGAGATTGTAAGGTTGAATTTATTCAACCATCTAATTGGCTTTATTCCGTGCCAAATTTGCTTGTAATTCAAAGCATTTAGTAACCCCTGTATTTAGGTGGGATTGTTGTAAGGGTAGTGAGTGAGATAGAGTGAAGATTGCTCAAAAGTGTGCAAGAAAAAGCAGTGTCGCGGCTGGGACTCGTGGCTGGACTCGCGGCTTCAACCCGCTGAGAATCTGCACACACACGTGCCAAGCATCTTTGGAAGGTGAAGCAGTCATGCTAGCTGGAGCACTACAGGACAAAACAGGACAATCGGCCATACGGTTATCTCGCGACTGGAACTCGCGATCGAGTCAAGCCGCGAGGTCAAGCCGCGAGTCACCCCTGTTTTGGAAAAAACCCGACGTTTCACATTCCCCTTCACTCCAAAAGTATAAATACCCTTTTAACCCACGATTGAAAGAGAGCTTCCAGAGAGAATTTTGAGAGAGAAACCCTAAAGAAAAACCAAATTGCCTCACCCACAATCTCTACCTTAGAGTCTCATCAAATTCCCTCACTCTCTTCCTCTCCATTGTCAAATCCTTGAGAGGTCTTTTAACCAAACCTGGTTCTCACCATTATCATCTCCGTGAGACAGACGTTTGGAGTTCGGGAAGCGATTAGGAAGGAACCAATATTCATTGGTTGATGCTACGGTGTAGTAGCGGAATCCGGTAAGCTAGAGAAGAAAAAGGTTAGCGCAATCTCGTTGGAGCAAGAAGCTTGGAGGGCTTAGGTGCATTGGGTAGATTAGGCTTGGAGGGTCTATTCTTTGTCCTTGTATCCCAACTATATTTTCTAGTGGATTGATTACCGCTTGGAGGGCGGCGGAGAGGTTTTTCGCCGAGGTTTTCGGTTTCCTCTTCGATAACATATCCGGTGTTATCATTTGTGTTTGCATCTTCCTTCCTCTCTATCTCCGCCTTTAATTTATTTCTTTGTGGTTTAATCTGTTATGGCTTAGATAGTTGTTTAACCAATTACATAATATAGCATATGTTAAGTTTCCGCACATGAATTGTTTGACATATTGCTTGTGTTGGTTTAGTTGGTTTTTGGGGGTCTAAACGTTCAAAAGTGTTTTTATACACGTTTTTGAACTTTCAATGTCTTTTGTACTTTGTTTAGTTTTGATGAGCTTACTTATTGCACTTTACTAGTTGAAGCTTTGTAGTGCATGTTGTGTAGGAAAGATGTTTATGGTTTTGATTACTTTGTCTTGATCTTGAAGTCATATATCTTTGGTATCGGACTTGATTCTTTAGAGAAAGGCATAAATAACCATCTCATCACTGTTCACTATCCAATCATGAACACTTTAGTGCATATCGTTAGATTTTGTGCTCGAGAAAGTGTAGTACATGCACAAAAAGATCATACGGTGTAGCCTCGATTTAAATGCTAAAATTGGTGTGTACATTATTGGACTTAAAGCTAAATCAAATAATTGCTAAAATTGGTGTGTACATTATCCCGACTATTTTAATAAGTTTCTGAATAATTAAAATTTGTGTGTACAATATGAGGCAAAATTAAGAAACTTACATGATTGCAAGCTTATGATCTAGGATATATGGGAGTTATATGTTGTAACTCTTTTGGTAATAGTCTCTTTCAAATTCTATGTGATGAATTTTGTAGACTTTGTGTTTAATTGCTATACACATATCACCTCACACGTGTCTCAAGCTTTTGCTAGTTGCACACACTACACAAGTTACTCTTTGCTAAACATTATACATGTTATTGTGTGTATCTTTAGTCCGACCAACCAAGTTTGTAAATACTTTGAGTTTTTATGCAAAATAGATTTGATGCTTGAGAATTTATAGAGAACGTTTGATGATCTTAATTTTGGGAAAATTGGGTTTAAAACAGTTGTTTTTGAAATACATTTCATCACATACTCATGCATTTTGTTCATCAATTTCAATGCTTTGAGGTGTTTCTAAAATGTGTCTTTGTTATTTTCAAAAGCTGTGTTTTGTTTCTCAAAAATTTTGTGAGTCTCTATCTGCTTCGATTGATCCAATTTGTTTTTCGATCAATCGAAATTGTTTTAAAATTTTTTAAGGAAGCCTTTGTCTGCTTCGATTGATCCAATCTGTTTTTCGATCAATCGAAATTGTTTTAAAATTTTTAAAAGAAGCTTCTGTCTGTTTCGATCAATCGAAACTAATTTTCGATCAATCGAAAATCGTAAATTAGGTTTTTTTTTTTTTAAATCAGAGTTTGACTTGTTCAAACTTACTTTTCAAAAAGTTTTTCAAACTTTTCTCTCTCTCCGAATTGGACAAGGCTCTCCAACAAATTTTTTGTCGTTTTCCTCCAAAATTTTTGCAAGGTTCTCCTCTCTCTCATTTGGTAAGTCCTTTATGCCCTTCCTTTTGCATTTTATTTCATGATTTCATGCATTTTTTCATGCATTTCATTGGGTATTTTCGGAACTTTTCAAATTGGGTTTTTTTGATGATTCAAGCCATTTTTCCTGAAATTGATCATTGGGTTTTGTTCCTATAATATTATAATCATGATCTATGATGTTTAATTTAATCAATTTGGTGTTTTGTGAGAAATTGAAAATTCTAGAGCTTGTATTTATCCGAATTTGGGGATTTTGTTCAAATTGGTTTCAATTGATGAAATTGGCTTGTCGAATTGATGTAATTGATCATTATTTTATGTATTCAATCTTGTGTGATAATCAATTGGTCAATTTTTTACAAATTGAACAAGTGGTTTTTCAAATTTTTGGGGTTTTTATTAGAAACTCTATGCTCAAGCCAATTTTGTGAACTTGAACTTCATTTGAACTTAATTTCACTGCATTAGAGCATGCATCATGACATTTAAACTGTTCATGCATCATATAGATTTTTGTTATATATTTTTTGTGCTAACTTGCGATCTGCCATTGGTTTTTGTTTTTGTTTTGTTTTTTTTGTTTTTTTGTTTTTGTTTTTGTTTTTGTTTTTGTTTTTTGTTTTTTATTTTGCTTTGTGTCTTTGTCCTTATCCCGCTTTATGTCTTTGTCCTTATCCCAACACCATGCCTAGGAAGACTAGAGCCCATAGGACCCCCTCCACTTCCTCTGAGTCTCCCTCTAGGAGTGAGTTGTTCAGAAATGACAAAAGCAGAGAGGTTTATGAGAAACTGAACTGTAAGAGAAAGATTTGGGCTGAGCGTTTTGTTGTGTTTGATGAGGTTGATCCTGCCATTAAGGCAAACCTTGAGAGTAGAGGTTGGTTGTCTTTATTAGAGGTAGATCATCCACCCCCGACCGCCCCGATTAGAGAGTTCTTCTCGAATCTTTCTTGCCACATCTATGATTCTAACACCCTTGTTAGGAGTTGGATCCGAGGTGTTAAGTTCACCATTACCCCTCGGATAGTGGCTGAAACTCTTGGGGTTCCGGTTGTTAAGGAGTCTATCTATTCTTATGAGAAGTCTCCACCCCTAGATGCCGTTACGTCTTACATCACTAGGTCTTCTATCCGGTGGGGTTCTGATCCTCGGATCACGTCTCTTGAGCTTACTAAGATTACCTATCTTTTCTTTAGGATAGCGTGTCATTTTTTGTGGCCTATTTCTCATCTCCACACCATCTCTCTTGAGCGATGTGTGTTTTTGTACACCTTTATTTTCGGTGCGTCTATTAGCTTTCCTCATCTCTTTCTTCGTTCTTTGAACGAAATTCATAGGAGTTCTATTGTAGCTCATGCTCTTATCCATCCTATTTTCATTCACAGGATTTTGTTGTTTCTCGGTTTAGCTGATTTCTTTGCCGGTGAGCCCGTTCATGTCATAGCTCCCATAGGTGTCACCTTCCTTAGGCAGAGGGCTGCTCACTTGAGAGTTGGCTCTACGTGTCCTAGAGGTGAGTCATTTGGTGTTGTTCCCCATCCTCCCTCTTCTATAGGTGTTGATACGGCTGAGGCGTATGGTGTTGGTGTTCTTCTTTGTTGATCTTTGATGTTTCTCCACCGACTACTTCGGATGATTTAGACATTCGACGTACGTTGGATCATGTCTTGACCGTTCAGGCGGCTCATGGACATATTTTGGTGGATGTGCTTGATGAGATCAGCGCTTTGCGCATAGAGTTGGCACAATTTCAACGATCCTCACCGCCACCTCCTTTTGATGATGGATTTTGATTGCCCTTTGGCATTTCGTCACAAAAAGGGGGAGTGTGTTTTGGATTTGAGCACTTGTATAGTTTTTGTTTTGAGAGGGAGAGCATTTTTGTTTATTGGAGCTTGTGGAGATTAGATTGTATTTAGGTGCTTCACTTTGTATTTACATTTTTTAGCTCTTGTTTGTTTGTTTGTTTGTTTTTTTTTTTTTTTTTGGGCTATTCATGATAGGGGGAGATACATGTATTGTTTTATATGTTTCTTGTTTCAACTGCTTATTGATTTATATTTATGAGTTATTCATTGATATATGTCTTTATTTTGTGTTGAGTGAAATCAAGAATTTATTTTGTTTACTTGTATTTTCCACACATGCAGTTATGCTTTTTGTTTAAGTGTTTCAGGAAATATACAAGTTGATTCAATTGAGTTGTTGTCTATACTTGCAACTGATGGATAGTAGTTAGGATTGGATTTGTTTTTATGAGCATTTTTTGTAAAAGGTTTTTCTTTGTAAGCTTTGAGCTTTTAGTTGTGTTTTGTCACGAATTGCCAAAGGGGGAGCTTGTTAGGTTCTAAAGACTTAGGAATTTATGTATTTAGAACTCTAATGTATTTTGTTGGCAAACTATGATCAAAACAAGATGTTTAGTCGTGTTTAGACTTGCTCAAAGTTGTGTCATTTATGTAAAGTTGGATTTAAGTTGATGCAGAATTAAAAGTGCATTTCGGACTGGTTCGATTAATCGAAGCTTAGGCTCGATCAATTGAAATTCAGGCAGAATGCGTTTTTCTGCAGAATTCCAACTTAGCCCTAGTTCATTTAAAACGTTTAGGGTTTTGTGTTTTTGCCCTAGGTATATAAGGCAAACTCTAACCACGTTTTAGTGTTGCTTATATTTCTGTTTGTGTAAATCTCTTGTGAGATCCGAGAGGAGCTTTCCTTTACACAAGCTTAGGATTATCAAGAGGAGATTCGTTCAAGAACTTAATGATCATTTAGTTGCTGCCATAAGAACTTAAAGAAATACAAGCGGGTGTGCTTGTACATGCTAGATAATCCAAGAAAGAAGGAGTCCGTGGTCTCGGAGCTTGCACGTGGTCGTGTCAGTAAGTTTCTCTTGGTGGATAGCAATAAGATGTTAGTGGTCTAAGTCCTATTGTAAAACTTCGATTCTTCAATATGGATTTAGGTTTACCTTGAAGATAGTTAGGTTAAATCCTCCTCGGGTTTTTCTTGGTTTGGTTTTCTGGGTGATCATATCATTGTATTATTTATCTTTTCTTTGCTATGCATGATATGATTGTTTGATTGTAATAACCTAGATTTGGAATTTGGACTAAGTAATAACTTGGCTAATTACCTAGGTTAATCTAATTTTGTTTTTAAGGGGTCTAAAATCTATCAAGTATGAAATTAACTAATGAAAAAAGAGTTTTTGAAAAAATTATTATTAATTTTATAGATTTCTTTCAAGTAAAAAATAAAAATTTTTAAGGGCATTTTTTAAAACAAAATTAGGCAAAATACCTGAATTGAATAAATTTGAAACTTAGATGACTCAATTGAATAAAAGCAAAATTAATGGACTAAAATGAATTTCAATCAAATTTAAATGATATAATTTGCGTTTTAGCAAAAAAAAAAAAAAAAAAATCAACTGCCATGTCAGCATAAACTTATCAAAATAATAATAATAATAATAACAGCTAACTTAGAAACCTCACGTGCAAGCGTTGTTCTTTCATTCATTGAGATAAGATAAGATCAAAATCCCTAAGACGTTGTTCTTTGAGATCCAAGTAAGGAAGGTAATTAAGGGAAATGAGGAAGATTCAACTTGCGCACTACGCAGACCTCCATGAGTTATATGGGCGATGTGGATAAGATTCGGGGATTTGATTTAAATTTTGCCAGTTTGTTGAAGACGACGATTTTGGAGAGGGATGTCATGGTGATGAATGGATGTGGAAGGGACTAATGGTCTGTTTGGATTGAGAAAGAGGGAGGGAGAGTAGAGTAAAGTAGAGTAGAGTAGAGTAGAGTAGAGTAGATTTAATACAAAATTAGCTTATTTTTAGTCAATTCTACTCTACTCCCCTCCACTTCTCCTTCTTCCCCCCTCCATCCAAATAGGCCATAAGTTTAATTTGATTTAAAGGTTGATTGAGATGGAAGGGATTTGTTTGATTGATGGTATCTTTGTTGAGTGTCATTAGTCATTACAATTGAAGAAGAGTCAGCAGAGATGTCATGGTGAGAGTAGTATCAGGTATCAGAAGACTTATGCTCAGTACTTGGATCATTTTTCTTCACTTAGAGAGAGTGGGGTTCTTGTACATCAATGGTGGAAACCGTATGACTTGGTTCCAATTTTACTTTAAAATTTTTGTTTTAGATAGACTCTTGCTTATTCTTCACAGTGAAGAAAGAGATGAAAGTGAAAATGGTTGAGGAGAAATAGAAGAAGAGACTGCCTGCATGAGAGGGCGTTTTGAAAAAAAGTAATGATACATTACAATATTTTTACAAATTGTTATTGTGGTTAACTTTTCATTGACTTTCATCGAGGTCTACCACTAACATTACTTTTTTATTTATCAATAATCACTAATCACATTAACAGTTTATAAAATATTTTATAAAAAAAATTTGTGTCTCTAGCATTACTTTTTGAAAAAAAAAAATTAATTATTTTTTTAATGTTTATTCTGATGTGGCAGACTATTTGGCATGAATATATATTTTTAAAATTTTGGTCATCACTCATCAGTCATGTTAGCGTTTTGACATAGCATGCTAATTTTTACATTTGACTACAAAAGTAAAATAATAAAAGTTTAAATCATTTAAATCCTAAACCAATCCCAAATAGGTTTAAAATTTAAAATTTTTATCCTAAAGCCATTCCTTTAGATTTGAAAAAGCCAAAGCAATACTAAAGCAGCCAATTTATCTTACTCTAATAGCATTCACAACAGCCTCCTCAAGCTAGTACTATATAAAAAAAATGGTGAAATTTTATCAACAAAGCTTCAAGAATTTAAAAATTAAAATACCACATACAATTAAAATTTTATTACTGTATAACTTACAGTGAATTTTTTTTCTTTTATTTTTATCATGTATTTTATTATCCAATTTTGATGACATTAGTAAAATTATTATTTTTAATTCGTGATTTTTAATTGACTTGTGAATCTCAATGATATACTGCCAACGTAAAATAATACTTAAAAGTTTGGTTAGTTAGGTTTAGGATAGAGAGAACGTTGTCAAACCCAAACCTGATAAATCTTTTATATCCTAAATCAGTCCCAAATGCTTTTAAATTTTAAAATTTTATTTTAAAGCCATTCCATTTAGATTTGAAAAGGCCAAAGCAATACCAAAGCAACCAATATATGTTACCATGAGTTTTTTGTCTTGTTTATTTATTTATTTATTTTTTTTTTTGAGGAGATATCTTACGAATGATGTGAGCTCAGTTATCTAAAAAATGAATATATAAATATTTAACCAAATCAATCTGTCTAAAGCACTTTTGCACAAAATCAAACCATATCTATCATTTAATCCAAAAAGTAATCTAAGACAATAAGTAGATGTGAAAATAAAAATAAAATAAGAATCAAAGAATATAACTAGATGTGGCAATATCGATCGGCATGGAGAAGAAGAGTTAGAATGGATCCGTACCCGGACTTGAAGCATTATCCTTGGGAAAGAGCTCCGTTATTTTGTTTCTCACGGTTTGATCAGCTTGCTCCGACTTTGTTTGTTTTGGAGATTGTTCTGGCATTGTTTTTTCGGTAGATTGTTGCGACATTGTTTAAATACCTATACCAAAAGAAAATGTGTGAAACCCAAACGTTTCAAAACCCTGATGAGTTAAAAAATTAAAACCCAAACTTATCTTATATAGCTATTATTAGGATATTCAATAACAAATAAATTCTATCAATCAAGTGCACATCCCTTATAAAACAAAGAATACATCCACGCAACACGTTTGTAATCCAAAACAACTTGATAATTCTCCCATTTAAAAAAAGAAAAAAAAAAAAAAAAGCACTGTTTATTCAACCTATATGCTCACCATTATATTTGAGAGAGAGAAGTCAAAAAGGAAAAAAGACAACAAAAATTTTAGTGTTTGGGGGTCTAGACTCTATGGGAGAGAAAAAAATTCAAGCTGCAGATTAGCAACATGTTGTTATTGTCTCTTCAAAAAATAAAAATAGAAAGTTATCAAAAAAGTAAAAATAGAACATGTTGTTATTGTCTCTTCAAAAAATAAAAATAAAAAGTTACCAAAAAAGTAAAAATAGAACAAGAAGAAGAACCACGTGGGAGAAAAATAATAAAGAATAATAAAGGCGAGAGTTTAAATTTTTGAAACTTTTGATAACAAAATTTAGTAGTACCACTTACTATTTATACTTTAATTTAAAGACTTCAAAAATAATTTTCACATAAAATTTTAGTAATAGAATTTTAATTAGATTCCTTAGTAGAATTATATTTTAAGAATTAAGAAGTCTTAAGTACTCATATCATATATGTATAAGAGAATCATGTAAAAAGTAGTACTCTAGAATTGTGTCCATGCCTTATCAAAAAAAAAAAAAAAAAGAATTGTGTCCATGCAATGCTTGGTTTAATAAAAATTAGAAAAAAAAAATCAGTAATATCATTGAAGTAGAACAACTATATAGACAGTAAAAAAAAAAAAAAAAAAAAAAAAAAAACTTAAATTATGTGGTAAAAAACATGACGTAAGATTGAGTTTTTATCTAAACCAAAAATTATAGTACATTATTATGTTTATTTTAAATTTCTTAAAACTTTCATATTAATATTGTTAAATTTGTAGAAACTTTTATAATAGAATTTTACTTAAAACAAATTATATTAGTAATATTAATGTACTCTTTGTGGCTTTGTGCCCTACTTGATAGAGATAATATGAACTGTAGTACTTATGATCATACTCTGCTCCTTCAAATTCTCTCAATATTAGAGAAGCTTTTTATATTTTAAAAGGACAATATTAGAGAGGTTAAATAGGAACTTTGGGAAATTAATACTCTCTCTCTCTCTCTCGAGAAAGTATCGAAAAACATTGGAAAGATTCCTCGACCCTTCCCTTCCCTCACTCCTCTGTTCAAACATCCATAATCGACAACTTTCGCAAGACAGAAAAGTTGATAGCAATAAAAGCTGAAATGTACACATTATGAGCTATACTGGCACTATTCAATAAAGAACATAGAAATAAATACAGTGATAAGAAATAATTTAAACTCAAAAATAGCAACGGCCATGAGGAAGAAAGTGAAAAACCTGGTAACTTGGTTGGGATTGAGAGCACAATCACTTCAACCTCTCAAAGTAAAACAACTCGTGTCCTCCATCTCCCGACTCCCTTCCTTTTATAATCTCCTAAATAGCATAAGAATAAAGTAAGATGGAATCTTTGAACTTTATTCTATGAGAATTTTCCTCCAAGTACATATGGAAATTTGTAGATGTTAACGTGAATATTTTAGGAAGTAGACATTTTTTTGTGGTATTATAATACATAAACACCCATGTTTTACATAAACTATATGAAGATTACAGTAAATAGATATACTCAAAATTTGGTGACATGGTTTTTTTCATGTACTTGCTAAAAAATTCCCACAAGTGAGTTGTGACCAGATACATGAAGAATAAAACTAACAATTCAATAATAATAATAATATAAACAAAAGAAAAGATATAAAATGACTATTTCTTAATATATGTCTGTAAGGACTCGATTTGTAACAACCCGAAATGATACTGGGTTCGCACGTAAATAGGCCCAAACAATATAATTTGTAGAGCGTGGGTATTAAAAGCTAGATTTACTATTTTGGAACGAAAAGATTCACCCTCACGTATATTGAAGGAAGATCCGGCACAACAATCGGTTCTTTTTCTGTAATCGATTGAGTTCTTTTGCTTTTCTCGTTCTTGCTCGATCTATGCTTCTTTCTTTCTCTTATGTCCCGATCCTCTTTTTGCATGTTCTTCTTTCAGTTTATATACTACCCTCTGTGTTCCATTCTCACCACACACGTGTAGGTTGGGTTCGGGGGATTTATTTCTGTCCCATCTAGCACCTCCTAGAACTTCCTATGGGCGGCTATAAGGCTGCCTCCCCATCTGTTCAGGTATCACATCCACATTAATGCGACCAGAGAGTTGGTTGAGAGATAATTAATGCGGAGGCAGCTGTAGTTATAGATATTTGTTTGCCTTTTCTTTCTTACCCTTGGTCCGTTATCCCATCTTCGGTGGTGACATAATTCCGAGGTTCGGTTGTAACAAGACCGCGTCCTGATAGTCCTCGGACGCATATCCGCCGAGGAGTATGGCGTCCTCGGAAGAATACGGAACTCTACTTTCGTGATATTGACTACCACCCTCCCTCGGTAATTACCCTTATGACCCGACTTGGCCTCCTCGGACGGATATGCATCCTCGGATGGGCCACAGGCCCAACGATCCCGACCTTAATGGACCTGTTGATTGACTGGCCCCCACAATGTCTATTCAATCCTTTATGATCTATCAAAGTCAAACTCAATATTCTTTAAATTGTAAAAATCATATTATTTATTTTTTACGAAAATTTGATATAGTTTTTCTTAATGTTATAAAATATATTTCCTTTTATTGCGAAACCTAGATTTTTAAAATTCATAATTGCCTTATTTTTTAATTATAATAGAACTAGAAAAATAAACACAAGTACAACTATTCTATAAAGGTAATTGAGTGAACTAGAAAAGTTGAACGGGTACAATACTAGTTTGTAACCTCGTGCACATGCACGAGTACAATTAAAATAATTACAATTATATGGTTTAAAATTATACTTTTTTAGAAAAGGTTCAAGTTAAACATGGTATTGTTTTATATATTTTTTTTTAAATCATTCATTTCTAAAATATGTAATGATTTCTCATACTATATATGTGTGTCTATATATATATGATTTAGAATTTAATTGGTTTAGACTCTTCGATTTTTGCATCCAATAATTCACTTACCATAAAAATTAAAAACTTAGATGAACATATGGCAGAAAATTGGACTCTAATTGAAATTCAATTTTGAATCTAATTGGATTTGAACTCCTCGATTTTTACACTCAATAATTAACTTGGCAAAAAATTAAAAATTAAATACACGTGACACAGAATTGAGAATCCAAATAAAATCTAATTGAATTTTCTCTAAATTTTGGCTATAAATATATATATATATATATATATATATTTATATATATCTATATATATAAATAGATAGATAGATAGATAGATAAGTCCAATATTCATTTTACTAATAAATTAATTAGGGTTGATATGTAAAAAAATCAAACTTAAAAATAACACCAAAACTCATCCAAAAAAAAAAAAAAAAAAAAAAAAAAAAAACGCCATCACTCAAATCCTAAAACCTCAAACTTTAAACTTTGTGCTCCAAACATCAAACAAGCAAACTATCAACCAAATACACATATACGTCAAGTGACCAATTTATTTGTTTGAATCTTTTGGGCCAACTTTCAACGGGAAAACTAGTTATAAGTTTTGGGATCTATTAATATATATATATATATATATATATATATATGTGTGTGTGTGTGTGTGT
Source organism: Quercus dentata (assembly GCA_028216015.1). Taxonomy (NCBI): domain Eukaryota; kingdom Viridiplantae; phylum Streptophyta; class Magnoliopsida; order Fagales; family Fagaceae; genus Quercus; species Quercus dentata. Next base: position 10,388,704 of record CP116455.1, read on the forward strand.
TTTGTAATGGGTTAAATTTTGGTATAAGTCCCTGTTTGTTACTGGGCATGGACTGTTTTAATATTTTGCATTGTCTTTCATTTGTTTAATTATTTTTATATAGATATTGTACTTAATAGATTTTTTTATTGTATTTTTGTTCAACTTTGTTTTATATTATGCTGGTTACTCAAAATGTTTATTGTACTTAAAATTTATTATAATGAAAACTATGATTATGAATTGAAAAATTTATAAGTTATTTATAAATTTTCACAAAATATTACAAATTGATATGAAAATGAATTTAATTGATACTATATAAAAATAGTAATAAATAAAATTTTAAATTATTATTATTTTTGTTTGTGTTTAAAATGGATATATTGGTATATACATATAAGGCTTATGTAGTTATTTAATAAAAAAAGAAAAATTGTGTCCTTCACGTTTCTTATAAATAATAACCTTAGCTTCTCTTTTTCTCCTAGTATTTAATACGTACATGATTTTGCATTAGTTTGTTGTGCTTTATTATATAATTAATATAAACCTAATTATAATTAGGGTTGCATAGTCGCATGATGAATAATGAATTATTATAGGAACTTAGGAGGATACTTTTTCTCATCTTCCACTCTCTTTTTATTTCTCCCTTACATTAGATAGAATTTTATTATTATTATCAATTTTTTTAGAGATATATTAGCTAGATTGGCAATGACATTAGTATATGTGGATGTTCAAAAAGTTTGTTTTATTTGAAAATATTATAACCAAATTAAAATATTGATTACAAATTACTTTGTTTTCATTTTTATTTCAATATAATATGCAGATTATTTTATATTAATTAGGTGTTAGTATTTATTATTTAATAAATCCTATAATTAATTATCATATGTAAATTATTAACCTAGCATGTGTCAAGAGCCTTCTGCCTTAATTAAAACCTCCCCATGCACAAAGTGCTTGGGGTTCAAAGGGGAAGTGTTCCAGTTGCAAAGTTAAGAGCATATTAATGTATATATTTATATCTTAGAAAAAGAAGAAAAAAAAAAATAAAAAGCTAAAAAAAAACAAAAGGCGTAGCCGACCTACAATAAGTAATTCTAGAAAATTAGGTTACATATTCATTCTAATTCCTCTTTTATATATATATATATATATATATATATATATATAGTGGTGGTGGGTTCCCAACAAACCTGGGCTGATTGGTCCCATACCCCCAATTAATTTGTATTATGAGTTGGATTTAGTCCACAATGGAAGGTCCCAAAAGTGGTTTGCGTGATAGGAGCTCTCATGATATGGTAGAATATCTAACACGTGTGTGAGTCCCTCCACTCATGGGACCTAAGTGAGTATCTAGGTCTATGTTACTATTCCTACATGTCAAACCATTTACCAAAGGTGGGGCCTAAAACTTTGCTAATGATGTTAGAGATATATATATTATTCATATTAGTCCAATGTAATAGTATATATCTCTAACAAATGAAAAGATCGTTTGGTAACTTGTGCCGGATGCCAAATCTCATGCTCGGCTGACAGGTTCCCCAATACATCAACTGATATCCTTGACAGAGACAACTTTTCATCAGCAAAATTTCCTGAGGTGGTGCATTTCTAACTATGTCTCACCTGGTTAATGTAGGTTGCAATTGGGATGCTTTGACCTCAGATGGGCCAGGCCTAACTTGGGGATGGGCCTCCCCTTTTATCCCTACATATATGGATAAACTATTTATTTGGTCCCTATTCTTTATATCATATTTTAATTTGATCTCAAACTTTCAATTGTTTCAATTTGGTTCCTTATTTTTTTAGTGTCATATTAATTTAGTTTTACCGTTATCTCTTAGATGAAAATTGCTGACGTGACAAATGATCAAAATAAAAAAAATAGTTTATTGTGTATATATATCTATATATATGCATGGGAAAGGCTTTGTTACGTACTAGTATGCATAACAATTGTTGCATAATAGGTTCTGTGGTAGTAAAAAGAAAGTAATTACACATAATCATGTGGACCCTTAAACACTCATCACTTTCTTTTTGTTGTCACATAATCCTATATGCAGCAAAACTTATATATATATATATATATATATATATATATATATATAAAAGATAAGATAAGATAATAAATTATTTATATAAGACTTAATATAAGATAAGATAATTAAGATACGTAATAGGCATATATACTTCATTTAATATATATATATATATATATATATATAGCACGATATATGAGGCTATATTATATACATTATCACATCCAGACTTTCTATATAACTTATATAAAGTTTTTATGCAGATAAACACAGTATAAATACCCAAAAATTGTACAAAGAATATGGCACTTTGTACGTGAGCAATCCTATATAAAACAAAAATATTAACGTATTTTCAAAATAGAGCTTTGAAACCAGTTAGAGTGAAATTTTAGCAAAATTCACAATTAAGGCAAGTATTTATCCTTTTTTTTTTTTTTTTACACGTGTAAGGCAAAGAATCTTTTTCTGTTGGTGAAATATTCCCTACTTTTTAATTTTTCTTCAAAGTAGTGAAGTATTCTTTACTTGACATTTGGAGTACTTGAAGCTAGCTGTTTTTATTTTTCCTTTTGTGTAAGAAATATCACTTTTTGCGAAGGTGAGCATCTGAAGGATATTTATTCTTTACTTGGCATTTGCAGTTCCCCAATAAAGCTGTCTTGCGTCAATTTACTTTAGCCTCATCAAGGAAAATATGAAATCTCAATGTACGAAGGTGAGAATCTGCCAGTGAAGTATTCTTGGCATTTGAAATGATTTCCTACTTTCTATGTTGTCTGGAATTTACTTTCCTTAACTTGCAGGGTAAGTTGCTTTGCATGATATACTTTGCTGTAATTTTTCATCGAGTACAGAACGTACTTTTCCCTTAACTTAGGAAAAGAATCGACGCGTTGGTAAACTTTGCCACCCCCCACCCAAAATATATCAACTTTTGAAGACTACGATTTTACACGTTTTTTTTTTTTTTTTTTTTCTCCTGAAACTCTATTGAGTCTATCCTTTAACAAATAGCTTCAAGACCTGGTTTAGATCCAAGTGCATCTAGTGCATTGGACACGATTTTAAAATAGACACATTATTATCTCAACAAGTCCAGTATCACTAGACACTGAATCTAAACTTGACCCATATAGCTTCATGCTACAACTAGCACTTATTGAGTCTATCCTTTAGCAAATAGCTTCACAGTACAACTAGCACTTCTTGAGGATTTTTTTTTTTTACCCGTGGAAGGTAAGTTTTTATCTTTGTGTGTTTTGAGAATTTTTTTATTAAAAAAAATAAGAAAAAATAAATAAAAATTACATATTCAAAATACTTCAAATGTCATTGATTGAATAAAGAAAAAAAAATACAATTTTGGTAAATTAACCTTACAAGGCTTTGGTTCTAATTACAATCTATGCTAAAGAATACAAAACTTTGGTCCTAGTTACAATCTACCAAAATTAAAAGACAAAACACTAATCTACTTATCCAAAAATCCTAAGTTCGGGGGCTAGGTTATGGAATGGGAAGGCGTTAGGCATCCATTCCACCTAGACAAAGTCTGGTTTTCTAGACTCTAATGACCAATATACCATTTTTGTTTGATGTTGAATGATATGTTCACTACAAGAAATTTGGTCTTTAGTGACGGCATATGGTCGTCACTAATGCTTTAAATATCATCGCTAATTATATTGGCGACGACGCTAATTATATTGGCGGCGACATTTAATTGGCGACGAAAAATGTCGTCACTAACTTTCGTCAAACGAAAATCGTAACAAAAAAATATTTTTAGTGACGATATTAATGTCATTGCAAATACGATATTATTAACGATGACAAAGTCGTCACTAATAGTGACAATTGTTGTCATAAATAACTCAAGAACCCAAGACGAAATGTCATTACTACTAGCTCATTAGTAGTGACGAATTTTTTTGTTGTCGTTAGTAGATTATTATTAACGACGACATTTTTGTTGTCGCTAATATGTTATTACTAGCGACAACGCTTTGTCGTCCTGAGATAATGATATATTAGTGACCACAAGCATGTCATCACTAAAAATTGCATATTAGTGATGATATTGTTTGTTAACACTAATGATATGATAAAATATTAGTGACGACATTGTCGTCACTAATAGCATTTTACATTTTTTTGGAATTTTCTTTAAAATTTACATTCAGAATTTTGCATGGGTACCTGATTGGAAATAATAAACCACAATCCTATACACATCACAAATTTTCAATCACAAATACTCTTATAAGCATAACTACTCAATCAAAAACTCACGATAAGGGAAAATAATACCCAAGTTCAATATCATATATATAATATAAGTTCCAATCTATTCACTCAAATACTAATCAAATGATAATGAATTTCTCATGAAGATATGCAACCAAGCTAAAATTTGTTACAATGAAACTCTGAAACCTCTAAAATGAAAAAAAACAAATACCCCTAAAACCTCTAGAAAGATATTAAATAAAAAATACTCCCAAAAAAATTGGATTTGAAGAGTGTAATGAAAGGTTAATTCTGGTCAATTATGGTTACAATCAAACGGTTGGATTTAGAGAAAAGCGCAGTTAAAGTTTAGTTAAAGTTAGTCAAACTCGCTCCAACTTAATAAACGGTCTCAAGACCACTGGACTTGGTGAAATTCATATTCAAATATTAATCATTGGGATTGAAGAATATGGTGACATATTGGTGTTGATAAAATTTGAGACCAATTGGATGGTCAGATTGAGAGAAGATAGCCATATAGGTACATAACACGTCCATCACACGCCATACTTAGATTTGAAATCTAACCATTGGATTCGAAGAATATAATGAAAGGTTAATTCTGGTCACAATCAAATGGTTGGATTTAGAAAAAGGCGTGGTCAAAGTTTAGTTAAAGTTAGTCAAACTCGATCAAACTTAATAGATGGTCTCGAGACCATTAGACTTGGTGAAATTCATATTCAAATCTTGATCATTGGGATTGAAGGGTATGGTGACATATTGGTGTTGGTGAAATTTGAGACCAATTGGATGGTCAAATTAAGAGAACATAGTCATACAAGTACACAACACATGCCCATCGCGCCCCATACTTAGATTTGAATTCTAACCATTGGATTTGAAGAGTGTAATGAAAGGTTAATTACAGTAAATTATGGTCACAATCATACAACTGGATTTAGAGAAAGACGCAATCAAAGTTTAGTCAAAGTTGGTCAAACCCAATCAAACTTAATAGATGGTCTCGAGACCATTGGACTTGGTGATATTCATATTCAAATCTTGATCATTGAGATTGAAGAGTATGGTGACATATTGGTTATAGTGAAATTTGAGACCAATTGGATGGTCAGATTGAGAGAACATAGTCATACAGGTACACAACACATGTCCATCACACGCCATACTTACATTTGAAATTTAACCATTGGATTCAAAAAGTGTAATGAAATGTTAATTCTAGTTAATTATAGTCACAATTAAACAGTTGTTTTTAGAGAAAGGCGAGGTCAAAGTTTAGTAAAAGTTGGTCAAACCCAATCAAACTTAATATATGATCTTGAGACCACTAGACTTGGTGAAATTCATATTCAAATCTTGATAATTGGGATTGAAGAGTATGGTGACATATTAGTGCTGGTGAAATTTAAGACCAATTGAATGGTCAGATTGAGAGAACATAGTCATACAGGTACCCAACACATGTCCATCCATCACGTGCCATACTTAGATTTCAAATCTAACTGTTGGATTCGAAGAGTGTAATGAAAGGTTAATTCTAGTAAATTATGGTCACAATCAAACAGTTTGATTTGGAGAAAGACGCGGTCAAAGTTTAGTTAAAGTTGATCAAACCTGGTCAAACTTAATAGATGGTCCCGAGACCATTGGACTTGGTGAAATTCATATTCAAATCTTGATCATTGAGATTGAAGAGTATGATGGCATCTTGGTGTTGGTGAAATTTGAGACCAATTGGGTGGTTAGATTGAGAGAACATAGCAATACAGGTACACAACACATGTCCATCATGTGCCATACTTAGACTTGAAATCTAACCGTTGGATTTGAAGAGTGTAATGAAATGTTAATTTTGGTAAATTATGGTCACAATCAAACGGTTGGATTTAGAGAAAGGCGCAGTCAAAGTTTAGTAAAAGTTGGTCAAACTCGGTCAAATGTAATTAGGTTCAGTGGGAAGGTTTTCGGTGGATTATTGGGTATTGGAGTAGTTGTTAGCAAATGTTAATGAAGAAATAATTTTGAAAGATGATGACCATCATGTTAACATTAACTTAGGTAAAGTTGATTAGGCAAAATGATGAAAAATTTTATTATTTTGGGTTATATATTATGTATTATCACTTCTAATTTTAATTAATTTGAATATGTATGTTATAAATATATTTTAATTTGATTTATTTACTTACTTTTGGTAAATATTATTACATAATTGATGATTGAATTGGTTATTAGTTGAATATATTATGAATTTATAATGAATATGCCTTTCATATATTTATAATGAATTTATTAGTTTGGTAAATATTGACTAATACCTTTCTTATGACACATGATACAGAAAAATAAAAAATTGATTCACGATACGATTCACATTTTGATAACTATGAGAATTAGTCAGTATTTTGAGTGGAATTAGAACTTTCTCAATTTTTGTTATTTATTGTTTTCGAGTTTCAAATGTGTAACATTATGATTTGAGAGTATTTTGAAGCAACAAGCCCTCCCTTGTCTCATTTTTTCTTTTTTTAAACAGATTTGAGATTTTTAAATTACTTTGGAGGTTTCAAGGTTATTTTGGTCATTATATAAGTTTGGGGATATTTTGGTCAGTTTGACGAGGTTAATGGTATTTTAATCATTTCAAATATTTTAAAGGAATTTATGTCATTTTGAATATTTTAAGAGGCATTTGGAGGATTTGATAAATAAATAAAATCATATTATATCAAAATTATTTTGGCCACATATTAGTGATGACAATCTTTGTCTTCATTAAAAGATCCCTTATAGCGACGACCTAATTCGTTGCTAATATATAATTTGCTTCCCTCCAATAATTCCCACCACTTTTTGAAAGTGAAAATTTTCCCCTCCATTATATTTAGGTAAATATATTTGCAAATGTGTCGTTGCTAAAAGGTGATTATCAGAGACGACAAATTATATCATCTCTAATAGCCTTCTAATAGCGACGACCAATGTGTCATCGCTAATAAATAAAGCATATATATAATATATTTACTATGTATTTTTGGCCACATATATGTAACAAAATACAAGGTCGTCACTAAAGATAATTATTAGCGACGATAGATGTCGTCATTAAAATAAACCTTATTTTAGCGATGTAAATGTCATCGCTACAAAATTTGTTGTCATTGCTAAAAGTTTCCCTCCATTTTCCAAAAGTAAATAAAATTCCCTCCATGTTGTTAATGACGACTTATTAGCAACTACCTTAGTGTCATCGCTATTATACATTTATTAGCGATGACCATGTATTATCGTCGCTAATGTGTGCCTAATAGTGACGACTTTTTGGTCGTCACTAAAACATTGGTCGCAAAAGACCAAAATTCTTGTAGTGATTAAACACTTGACAAAAATTAATTTAAATAGATTTGCCTCATGAATATGTCCTCTTTTTGAAGAAAATTCAGATCTATTTTGAGATTAAAAAATAAGATTCGGTTTGTATAAAAAAAAAAAAATCAAATATGTTTTTGTAAAGGAAAAAAAAAAAAAAAGAGATATTGTTAAAAAGAATCAAATTTGTTTTGTGTAAAGTTTAAAAAAAAAAAAAGATTTGATTTGTAAAAATCAGATTTGTTTTTGTGAAAGAAAAAAGAAGAAGAAGAGATTTTGTTAAAAAGAATCAGATCTGTTTTGTGTAAAGTTAAAAAAAAAAAAAAAAAAAAAAAGAAGAGAGAGAGAGAGATTCGGTTTGTAAAAAAAAATCAGATTTGTTTTGAAAATTAAATAAAAAAAAAAAAAGACTTTTGAAAGAGGATTCACATTCATGCAACAAACTTATTATGCATGCATCACATAAGAAAAGAAAAAGACTTTAACCTAGCTTTCAATCCCTTATTTAAAATTTCAAAATCTGCACTTTTATAACAAAGAGAAATTTTTAGAAAAAAAATTTCAGATTTGTATTTAATAAAAATACAGATTAGTTTTGAAATACTAATCAAAATACAAGGCATAAGGCATAATAAAAAATACTAATCACATTCATGCAACAAACAACAACATACTAATTAATGGAAAAAAAGAAAAGAAAAACGGAAGAAATAACTAAATACCTCTTGCATGAGCGTGCTCTTCAAATGAAAAAATATTTTAGAAATCAAAGAAGTTAATTCAGTTCTTTGAGGTCTAAAACACTTTACTTACAAAAAAGTAGTTCCTAAAGCAAAAGCCTCCAAAATGTCTTTAACGTAAAAGGAGCAGAAAAGTCAAAAAAGAAGAGCCCTTAATTTTGATTTTTTCCCCTATTTATAGAGGTTGGGATGCTTAAAAAATAAGCTGAATGAGATTAGATACAAATTGGAATGCGTCCTTATCTCTAAAAAGTCGAAAAAGATAGGTTTTATCTCAATCAAGGGGTCCCCGAGCTGGGCCAAAAGTTTGGGCCAATCAAAGACTTGGGAAGTGCCAATCGGCACTCCAAGAGTGCCAAATGGCCCTCTTGGGTGCCAGGTCAAGATGTTTGAGTTGTGGTCCAATTTGGACTCACTTTTTGAGGATTTTTGAGTCGGGAATTGTACCTAGACGCATTTTTAATCCATATTCTAAAAATTAATCATTTTTTCTTGATATTCAGGTCTTTGAAGTGATAATTATCTTGTAGATAAATATTCCAAAAAGACTTGATTATCCACAATTTCTTTGTTATCCGATTATCCACATTGTTCTCATGCAAGTAGGTCTATTTTTGACACTAACTAATAACCAATCACAAAATTATTTAATTAATTTTAATTGTCTAACCAATCAAAATTAATTTAGATTAATCATACGTGATCAGTTCCACCCAAACAGAATACATGCAAACCGTAAAAACTTAATCATGTGATATCTTTCAATCCGACAGTTTGATTTGGAAATCAAACATACCGTCACGACCGTTAGAATCTTAAGATCATTTTATGATATGCAATGAATGAATTAATGCATATAATGCAACTCTAAATTTTGGATATATGAATGGTCACTCTAGTTGAAAGCTTGGATTTGTGTGAAAACACAAGAGCCATTTAGACCCCAAATTAAAATATTATGGCTCGGTTGATTTTACTCTAACTTAAACTAAGTGCGGAATAGAGTAAATGCGAGCAAACAAACAATAAAACTACTCTAAGCCATATTCATTAAATCATAGCAGTAAAATGGAAGTTAAAAGTGTAGGGAAGAAGAATGCGAACACAAGATAACACGCCGATGTGTTATCGAAGAGGAAACCAAAGAACTTGGCGAAAAACCTCTCCAACGCCCTCCAAGCAGTAAATCGATCCACTAAACAATAAGTTAGGATACACGAATAGCAAGAGACCCTCCAAGCCTAATCTACTCAATGCACCTAAGCCTTTCAAGCTCCTACTTCAACAAGACTTCTCGGAACCATGTCTTGTCTAACTTTTCGGATTCCGCAATACGCCTAATTGCATTTGCCAAAGCTTGGCTTCTTCCAATGCTTTCAGAGCACCAAAACCTCACTTGATACTCAGAATGGGTGTGGTAAGTGTTTGGGCTATCAATCTCTCAAAGATTTGGAAATGGAGAGGTAAGAGTTGAGGAAAACCACAATAGATTGTGTAGAGGATTGTGGGTATAACAATCTCTGACTCTCAAAGGTTGTGGCTAGGGTTTTCTCTCCGAAAAGAACTCTTCAACATATATGGGTAATGTGGGTATATATAGTGTGGGTAGAGACCAGGTATATCAGATATGATAAATTGGTAAAACATAATGTTTCGTGGGTATCTCGCGGGAAGGCCTTACCCGCAAGGCACTCGCTAAAACTAGCTATCACCATCTTTCATGACTCTTCGCATTCCAGTCATGTGCTGGGCACATGCTTCATTTCGCAGGAAGGCTTCTCGCGAGCTACCCGCGAAAACTTCTTTGGTCTTCAATTGCCTTGAGTCTTCACACTCTCTCTCACACACAACCCTTATAATGAAATCCCTCAAATAATACAAGGTACATAAGATTGAACATAATTACAAAAAAATTTTGCACGGAATTAAAGCCAACATAAAATAGTTGTAAATCACAACTTTACAATCTCCCCCTTTAGCTATTTTGTGACAAAACCCTTAAAACAGACTCTTGAATTAAACGTGACTTTGGGAATAGTAGCAAAACTCATTCACACTTAATCTAGAAGCTGTGAAGCACTTGCATGTACATGCCTATAACTTGAAACACTCGCACACAAACAAAACTTTCATTAAGCTTATGACAAATTGAATACACAGTATGTATATAAGCAAGTAAAATGCGATCAAGGTAATGAACATTATATAAACAGTTAAGCTTATCTTGATCATACAAGAATAGTCATTAAAGAATGACTACAATGAAAATTTAGCTAGTAAATGATCATTCGGACACGCAATGCAATTTAAGTACAACTCAAAAATGACTTGCATGTCCAACACATAGCCAATGTGAAATATGAGAAGTATTTTCATCAAGGATACAAGTAACAAATGTGTAGTACTCAAGATAATGCAATAAAATCTAAAAGTACTAAAAAAATACTACAAAGCAAGGATATAAAAAGAAAGTACCGAATATTAAACTGATATTAAACCAAAGTACTTAAAGCTTTAAAAGAAAGCAATGTAAATAACCAAGAGTAACTATAAACACAACTAGCCGGAAAACTAATAATCTATAAACTAGACTAGCCAAACAATGGTTAGACTATCCAAAAGTATGAGTTAGCTTTCTCCTTTAGAGCTCACAAAACTCCCCCTTTCAATATGCATACTTCCCTTCTTGTGATGCTCTCCCTCTTACTATATGCTATCATCCAAACTATACAGTGAGTTGCTCTCCCCCTTTTTGGCACGAATAGCTAAAGGCTCTCCTCTAGCTTGTGTTGAATCTCATCTAACCATGTTTCAATGGCAGTAAGATGCATTTGAACTTGGTTGTTCGTGGAGTAGATGACATTAGCAAGTCCTGAAATACACTCATGCAAACCTTCAACCAAAATGGTGAGCCTGTCGGCATGAGAGCTAGATTGTCCGGGTTGAGTGCTAGTAGTCTGCAGCTCAAGAGTGTGAGGAGATGCAATCTTGGTATGCCCATGGGTAGTGTGAGAAGTTGAGCCATGACCGGAAGGAGTGACATGTGGAACAGATTCACACTTTGATGTTTTGGACGAATTTTACTTTCCCCTTTTAGCAGAAGGGTGACTTTTGCTCTTTTGAAGAAACGCCGTGGATATTGGGCGTTGACGAACTAGAATCGTTCCATCTCTTGGTGGACGAACACCTTTAAGTACCACGATTTTCATGATAAGACTGCAGAAAGGAAGACACATTCATGCTATTGTTCATGCCGCCATTTTCCCCATAGTCCGGAAAATGTGAGCACAAATATCAATCGAAGATCCTGTGATAAAATCACACAAGAACTGTGCTCTTCCAAGATTGATGAATCCCATGTTGGATAGTGGATATAGATTGGAGAACATGATGAACGTGAGAGTTTTTAGTTCAGGTTCAAATTTCGCATTTCAATGGATGTGCCTTTGGCCGAGACCTCATGATCGGCTCAAGAATTTGAAGAATATCTATCACTGGAGGAAGTTTATCATCATATGGAGAGTTGTCCACATTTGCGGGTCCAGTGATGCGAAGGATCTTTGCAAGGTAGTTCGGAGTGATGATAAACTCCTTTCCTCGAACCCAACACTTTAATTCAACTCCAGTGAATCTAGCATTCAAGTAGAACTCCTTAACTAATTCATCAATCGGATCCTCAAAGTTTCCGAATAGATTAGCCTAATCGTTGTCTGCAAAAATCCTAGGGATAAAGGTGGATCCCAAGTTGTCAAATTGGACAATACATTCCACCACAGTGGGGGCATCCTTAAAAATGCTGAAAGTCCGAGAATCTAGGGGAGTCTTGAATCTCTCATTTGTTGGAGACTTCGGATGAATGTCGGGTCCTCTTTGATACAGGGGATGACGTAAGGTCAATCACGAGTTTTTTACCGCAAGAAGAGCGGCGATACATTTTAGAAATGATTTAAGGAAGTTTTCTTTTAAGGTTTGGTTGGGTTTTTAAGTGAAATAAGGTTTTGGGTTGAGAGAGGCACGAGGGAGGCAAAGCAAGGGAAAATACTTGTGTTTGAAAAATTGTCATGATCAGCTCTTAAAAACTGAAAACACACGTTTTTCGTGGGTTAGATTCCCACAAAGTTACTTGCGAAAAATGCCTTTGAAGCACAAAAATTTTTGCAGGTAAGCATTACTTGCGAGACATCCACGAGCCAATCGCGAAAGTTTCTATCTCAATTCTGTGTTTTCAATATTTTGCCTTATCCCACTTTTGCGGGAAGTGCTTAGTCGCGAGCTTCTCGCGAAAATCCCTCTCAAGAAGTTTTTGATGAAAAACATTGAAAATGCAATTTAAACAAAAACTCAAAACACAATGATAGTTTTTAGACCCCTCAAAACCACAATCAGATTAACCTAGGTAATTAGCCAAGTGATTACTTAGTCAAATTAACAAATCTAGGTTAACACAAATATATCATATCAATGTATAGTAGCGGAAAATAAAACATACAACGATATGATAATCCAGGAAAACCAAACCGGTAAAAAACCTGGGGAGGATTTAACCTAACCATCCTCAAGGTGAAAAGCAAATCCACTAGAAAGAATCGAAGTTTTACAATAACGACTTAGACCACTAACATCCTATTGCTACCCACCAATAGAAACTTACCGACACGACCACGTGCAAGCTCTAAGACCCCGGACTCCTTCTTTCTTGGCCTTTGCAAAACACAAACACCCATGTTTGTGACTTTGAGATCCCACTCAAAGGTTTAGCAACACAAACTCTCCTGTTTATGATTCCAAGACCACCCTTGAAAGTTTAGATCATCAGCACCTTTGATGACTAGAGAAGGCAACAACTTCTACAACACTGAATCTTGAGATTCTTCAAAGAATAGCACCGGTAGAAGACATAAGAGAGCTTTTTAGGAACAAAACCCTAAATACAAAAGATGCACACTCTTTTCTCTTTGAAAAGCCACATAAAAACGTGCTTAGGGTTTCCTTTATATCTTGGGAGAAGTAGATCTGAAACCCTAATTCTTAATAGGCTTGAACTACTGTTTGGGCTTAATTAAAATTCTGCAGATACGACTTTCAATCGATCGAGCCTGTCTTTCGATCGATGCTCGATCGATCGAACCGGATAGATTATGAAATCTTCTTCCTATAGCTTGTATGTTCTTGAATCTTGACTTCAATCACCTTGAGCATTGTCTAATAATACCTATAGACTCTAAGATCTATATCTAGACAAGTTTGTGTTCAGGATTTGCCAATTGTTCTAAACTTTTAGAACCTAACAATCTCCCCCTTTGGCAATTCGTGACAAAAATTTCATACAAAATGAAATGCTCAAATACAAGAACAACCCAATACAATAAAATGCCCAATTACATCACAAATTCCAGTCTAAGACTTCCTAACCAAGAAGTTGCCAATAAGAGGTAGAAGGTCTTGATTAGAATGTACTTGTCTTTCCTAAAACACTCAACAAACACATCACTGCATGTGTGGAAAGAAAGACATATAAAAAATAATATGAAACACAAAATAAAAACAAAAGTAAATTAACTTTCCCCCTAAGTTAGATACATCAAAAAGTTTTTATATTCTCTCCCTTTGAAAAACAATTTTATCTTCCCCTAAACAAAACAAACATGATTCCCACATATTCTCACATTTCATCAAAATCTCCCCCTTTTTGTCACGTAAATCTCAAGGACCAGCTCTTAGATCAAAAGGTCTAAAACAAAAGTGCTACTGCTTCGATACCACTTGATAGTTTTTAGACCCCTTAAAAACACAATTGGGTTAACCTAGGTAATTAGCCAACTTGTTACTTAGTTCAAATTCTAAATCTAGGTTATCACAATCAAACATTCATATCATGCAAAGCAGAGGAAAGATAAATAACACAATGATATGACCACCCCGGAAACCAAACCGGTAAAAACTTGAGGAGGATTTAACCTAGCTATGCTCAAGGTAAACTTGAATCCACTATGAAAGAATCGAAGTTGTTGAATAGGACTTAGACCACTAACATCCTATTGCTACCCACCAGTAGAAACTTACCGACATGACCACGTGCAAGCTCCGAAACCACGAACTCCTTCTTTCTTGGATTCTCCAGCAAGTACAAGCACACCCACTTGTGTTTCTTTAAGTTCTTATGGTAGAAACTGAATGATCATCAAGCTCTTCAAGAAATCTCCTTCTTGATATCCCTATGCTTGTGTAAAGGAAATTTCCTCTCGGATCTCATAAGAGATTTACACAAACAGCAATATGAGCCATACTAAAACGTAGCTAGGGTTTGCCTTATATACTTAGGGTAAAAACACAAAACCCTAAACGTTTTAAATAAACTAGGGCTGAGTTGGAATTCTGCAGAAAACGCATTCTGCCCGAATTTCGATTGATCAAGCCTAAGTTTCGATTGATCGAACCAGGCCAAAATGCTTTATTAAATCTACATCAACTTAAATCTAACTTTACATAAATGAACCAACTTTGAGCAAGTCTAAACATGACTAAACACTTTATTTCGATCATGGTTTGCCAATAATACACATCAGAGTTCTAAATACATAAGATCCTAAGTCTTTAGAACCTAACAAACTCCCCTTTTGGCAATCCGTGACAAAACACAACTAAAAACTCAAAGTTTACAAAGAAAAGCCTTTTACATAAAAATGCTCATAAAAACAAATCCAATCCTAACTACTATCCATCATTTGCAAGTGTAGACAGCAGCTCAATTGAATCAACCTATATATTTCCTGAAACACTAAACAAAATGCATAACCGCATATGTGATAGAAAAACAAAAACAGTAAATCAACAAATATGCAAACTAACTCTCCCTATAAGTTAGATACATCAAAAATAATGTTAACTCCTCCTAAACAGAACATTCTTGTATTTTCCACACATATTCTCAAAAACAATTTCAAATAAATCTCCCCCTTTTTGTCACGTATTGACAAAGACTACTCATACAAAGAGTAAACAGACAACATACGTAACAAAAGGCAAGAGAAAATAGAGAATCAAGGAAACAAATGAATCCAGCTCTATAGAGAATAGAGGCAACTCCCTCTATGAAGAGCAACAAACTCCCCCTATGAACAACAAAGGGTAAAAACAAGCTCCCCCCCCCCCCCCCATAAAAAAAAGGAAAAACAAAATAAGTTTTGGGAAAAAGAGTTTTGGGGAAAATTTAGGAGGTGGGGAAAAGAAAAACACACAAACCTAACTTAAAAAAAATTGAGGATACACATGAAGAAAAATATTCTCTCTTTCAATAAATGCAAACTTGACACTATGTGACCCATAAACGATTGCATGAGTAGATAAAATATTTGCACATTGATTATCCATCATATCTCTTAAGAAAAAAATTTTCTGTAGCTCACACATAAAAATAGCATATATTAAAAAGTACATAACTCAAAAACTTAATCAATCAATTTTTAAATCAAGTTGAGTACCCAATTTAGCAAATTGTATGCATGTTATGTGTGAAAACAATGAGAGATATGACTGCAAAACTACAAGACGGATACAAAAAAACAATGCAATACATGAGAATCCTAAACATAAATGAAGCATGGAAATCAAATTTTTGAAAAACAAAGCAATTTAATGCAGAAACTCCTCAAAGCACAATATTTCATGAATGAAATGCATGAGTATGAGATTAAAAGTTTTTAAAAAACACTTGAATTCAACCCGGATCTTCCAAAAACAAGTTTTTCAACCAATTTGTCTCCAAAACTCAAACATTAAAGACAATTTGCATCAAAATCCAGCAACATGTAATCTTGGATGGCCACAATAAGATCACACACAATATAATGTACTAGGTTTAGTAAAGAATAACTTGTGTAGTGTGTGCAACTAGCAAAAACTTGAAATACATGTTAGGTGATATGTAAATAGAAATTAATCACAATTTCTACAAAATTCATCACATAGAATTTGAAAGAGACTATAACCAAAAAAGTTACATCATATAACTCCCATATCTCCTAGAAAATAAGCTTGCAATTATGTAAGTTTCTTGATTTGCCTCATAATATACACACCAATTTTATTTGATCAAAAACTTATTGAAATAGCCGGGATAATGTACACACCAATTTTATTTGATTGATTTAACATTAAGTCCAATAATGTACATACCAATTTTAACATTTAAACCGAGGTTACACCTTATGTTCTTTTTGTGCATATGCTACACTTTCTCGAGCACAAAATCTTACGATATGCACTAAGGTATTCATGATTGGCTAGTGAACAGTGGTGAGATGGTTATTTATGTATTTCTCTAAAAGTTCAAGTCCGACAGTCAAAGACATGTGACTTTAAGATCAAGACAAAGTGACCAAAACCATAAACATTTTTCCCACACAACATGCACTACAAAGTTTCAACTAGTAAAGTGCAATAAGTAAGCTCATCAAAGCTAAACAAAGTACATAAACTTGTTATGTAAAGATAATATGGTCAATCCTTGATTATAAATCCAAGATGTGAAATACAAAACACAATAATCTTTTTGGTAAAAATAATTATGACCAAAAACAAAAAGCACACATTATGCTAAATGAACAATGCAAATGCAATGCATGATGATGCTTAACTAAGTCATAGAGGGTACACAAACAAGAAATATCAATTTCTTAATTCACCCTTGAGTACATGTACAAATTAGTACATACTCACACAAAATCAGAAATAGCTTAGTACTTATATAACACGTACTATTCAAGTTTCTCCACAATGTCAAGCATGTTCTAAATCAAGAGAGAGATATCATAATTCATGTAATCCTCAAGAAAAATAAAACTAGACAAAATAAAATATTTTTGTCTTTTTGAAAATTTTCAATGTTTTTGGATTTTTTTTTATTAAAAAAAAAAAACAACCTTAAAAAAACAAAAACAACCAAAAACAAAAACAAAACATGTCCACAAATAATTGAAAGAATTAAATCAAGGACATGTCAGCAACACTCACCTTAGAGAATCTTTTCTCACCCATCTAGCACAAGTGTTTGGCTTTGTAGGTGAAAATCCATGTGAAGCAGAGTGTATTTGAAGGATTACACCAATCTTCTAAGAAAGACTAAAATCCTGCAAATTCCTTTCACAAGCCAACAAGTTCAAATTTTTCAAAAGAATATGAAACAATTTATATGGACTTATGGCAGGAGAAATATCATCACAAATCCTAGACTGAAACATAGAATGCTTAAATTTCAGTTTATGACAATTAGGACAAATGTGACCGGAGACACCACAAAAGTGACAAACAGGAACAAATTTAGGAACATTAGTATTCCTAACAACAAGTCTAGTCTCAGATTTTGGTTTTTGCCTCAACAAAGAACAATTTGGTCTAATATGACCAACAACACCACAAAGGTGACAAGTAGGCACAAAAACAGATTTATTATACTCTCTAACAGTAGGTTTAGATATAGGTTTAGAAACATCGGCGTCTACATCAGAACTTTTACCTTTGTCTAACTTAGCAAAATAAGCCTTTTCTTTATTGTTCCTCTTAAAAGGAGGGATATAAACTTTCTCGATTTTAGGTTTAAGAGAAACAGAAACACTTATGTTATCAAAAGTAGGCTTGGTACTAGTCAAATTTTTAATTTTAGTTTTAGATTCAACTAACTCTTATTCCAAGCTTTTCATCTTCTCATCTTGAGAGGAAATTTGATTTCTCAAAAATTCATTCTTTTTATTAGATTCATCTAATCTAACAACCAATTCCTCTTTTTCAAGATTAGCCAATTTTAACTCTTCCTTGAATTTCTTAGCAATTTTCATAGATTTCAATAATTCCTTATGGAGAGTTTCATAGGCATCAATAAAATCAACAGAAGCATGAGCAGAAACATGATCAAAAAGACACTTCAAATTATCCATGACAACGGGGGTCAAGGATCAACTCTTAGATCAAAAGATCTAAAACAAAAGAGCTACTTGCTCTGATACCACTTGATAGTTTTTAGACCCCTTAAAAACACAATTGAATTAACCTAGATAATTAGCCAAGTTTTTACTTAGTTCAAATTCAAAATCTAGGTTATCACAATCAAACAATTATATCATGCAAAGTAGTGGAAAGATAAATAACACAATGATATGATCACCCAGGAAACCAAACCGGTAAAAACCTAGAGAGGATTTAACCTAGCTATCCTCAAGGTAAACTTGAATCCACTATGAAAGAATCGAAGTTGTTCAATAGGACTTAGACTACTAACATCCTATTGCTATTCACCAGTAGAAACTTATTGACACGACCACGTGCAAGCTCCGAAACCACGGACTCCTTCTTTCTTGGATTCTCCAGCAAGTACAAGCACACCCACTTGTGTTTCTTTAAGTTCTTATGGCAGCAATTGAATAATCATCAAGATCTTGAAGAAATCTCCTTCTTGATAATCCTAAGCTTGTGTAAAGGAAAGCTCCTCTCGGATCTCACAAAAGATTTACACAAACAGCAATATGAGCCACACTAAAACATGACTAGAGTTTGCCTTATATACCTAGGGAAAAAACACAAAACCCTAAACATTTTAAATAAACTAGGGCTGAGTTGGAATTCTACAGAAAACGTATTCTGCCCGAATTTCGATTGATCAAGCCTAAGCTTCGATCGATCGAATTAGGAAGAAATGCTTTATTAAATCTGCATCAACTTAAATCCAACTTTACATAAATGAACCAACTTTGAGCAAGTCTAAACACGACTAAACACTTTGTTTTGTTCATGGTTTGCCAATAATACACATTAGAATTCTAAATACATAAGATCCTAAGTCTTTAGAACCTAACACACAAAATCATAAGAACACTTTTAAAAACACATAAAATACTCAAAAATATTTTTGGGTTTGATTGACAAGAAAATGAGTATATACATCACATTTGATCATGTACAATCACACAAATGAAACAAGAATTCATTGAACAAAAGTCTTGTATGTTGTGTGTGAGTATTAAATGTGGAATAGTCCTTAGTCCAGAGTGAGGGTTCAACGATCAATTCAATCAAGTCATACACAACTAATACTAAGTCAAGTGGTCTATCTTAATTATAGAAATGAACATATATGACCTCCCACAAGAAAGTGATTACATATCTTAGAAGCTTTTCATTTGGCTTCTTTACAAATCATATCATTTGATCATTTTTGAACAATACATCTCATTTTGAGATCGGTGCCTGAAATTTTTGATATTTCAATATTGAAAATAAGCTTTCGGCTTTTTGGGCACCATACATTTCAATACAAGTTGCTTTCCCTTTTTCCTAGTCAAATACTAGTATGTGCGACGGTTTTTGCAGCTCATTTTATCTTTTCGAGATTTGACATTTGTTAAGCTACAAAACAAAAACATAAAAAGTGTTTGAAGATATATAGGCACAAGTCTATGCATGTATCAAAACCATTAGGACTATTGACCAATCATTCATGACAAGCTTGAAGATCGATTTACAACAGTCACACATAGATTTCAAGATTTTTCCGACAAAGATAGATATGCATACATAACAAGCTAATGCTCGTAAATGCACTATGCCATTAGTACGAATGTACTAGGCCAAACTCACATGTGATATACATAACACAAGCGATCAAACTTTTTGGAGATTTTTCAATTTTTATGGGTTTTTGAATTTTTCAACACATTCAAAAACAAAACATGTAAAGTAAGATCAACAAAAACAACAAGTACAAAAAAAAAAAAAAAAAACTTGTAAAAGAAACATGCTATAAACCGGAAGTAGTGACACAAGAAGATTATGTATGTCATGATGCATGAACCTATGATGCTAAACATCAGAAGTATTAATGCATGAGCATAGAGAGGGATCATGCATAAGTACCCTTCTTCACCCACACTTTACTTCCTTCATTAGAGAATGACACATTAGATGGAGGGGTACGACCAACATAACTTTCAAACCTCGGAGTGAAGCTAGCAAGGCATAGTGATATGTTCTCCAACATTTCCATAACGTCTCCAATGAGATGTCCTTCACTATCTCCCTTAGCTTGTGCTCCCTTTGGTCTTCTCTTTGAACTTTCTTGGCCACACATATAGTCAGCCTTCTTGAATGCATGAAGCTTGAAATAATTTGGCCTTGTGTGCCCTTGTACGCCACAATGATGACACACATGCTTCACTTGAGGCCCCCTTTGATTTTTGGGTAATGACTTCTCTTTTTCCTTTGCTTTTGCATCAATGGTTCTTTTTACAGCATCAAGGGTCTCAATCTCAGGCTTTACTTCTTTGAGTTTCTCTTCATTCTTGGCTGATATGAACCTTACTTCCTTCTTGGGTTCACTACTAGAGCTTCCTTCTCAAGTATAGCCCAAATCGATCTTATCATGTGAAGACTTTTGTGAGGACAGCACGTTGTCAAGTTTCTTGGTGGAGATATGCTCAACCTTGACATTTAGCTTGGATAATTTCAGGTTCAAGGAACTTGATCTTAGAATAAGCTTCAACCAATTCTCCCTTGAGTCCTTCTACTTCACACTTTGCTTCCTTGAGTTGCACAAGTATACACCTATGCTTTTCTTCAATCTTTTTCATCTTTTTCACAGCAAGGTTCTCAACCTTGGCGTATTTACCACAATCTTCCAACAATGAATCATATGCTTCTTGAAGGTTGTTCTTGCCTTCATTCTGGCATACATCTTCATGTTCCAAGTCTTCAACTTCCTCACCCTCGGAATGATCACCAAGTTCATCAACCAAATTGCTTAAATCATCCTCAACAGAGGTAATTGCCATGAAGGCCCTATAATTTCCTTCACTATCACATTCTCCTTCCGTGTCCGAATTTAAGCTTTCAGAGTCACTAAGGGTAGTGGCAAACACTTTACTCTTCCCTCTCAAATAGTTGAGACACTCCTTCTTGAGATGTCCATGATCATTACATTCGTAGCACACAATTCCTTGAGAGAATTAAGAATCCTTCCCATCTTTCTTCTTAAACTCCTTCCTATCACCTTTGGGGTATGAAAACTTTCCTTTGCTGAACGACTTCCCACTGTTTTTCATCTTGAGAAATTTTCAGAAGTTCTTTGCAAGGAATGCTACCTCCTTCTCCACATCATCTTCTTCGGAGGAGTCATCCATTCTCTCGTTGATGGTTTTAAGAGCAAGTGATTGGGTTGACTTGTGGGAAGGCAGTCCAAGCTCATATGTTTGGAAAGATCCAATGAGTTCTTGGATCTTGATCTCATCCAAATCTTTGCTCTTTTCAATAGCTATGACCTTTGCACGAAAGCTCTCCGGTAAGGTGTAAGGTTGAATTTATTCAACCATCTAATTGGCTTTATTCCGTGCCAAATTTGCTTGTAATTCAGCATTTAGTAACCCCGTATTTAGGTGGGATTGTTGTAAGGGTAGTGAGTGAGATAGAGTGAAGATTGCTCAAGAGTGTGCAAGAAAACAGAGTGTCGCGGTGGGACTCGCGGCTTCAACCCGCTGAGAACCGCACACGTGCCAAGCATTTGGAAGGTGAACAGTCATGCTAGCTGGAGCACTACAGGACAAAACAGGACAAGCGGCCATACGGTTATCTCAAGGATGGAACTCGCGACCGAGTCAAGCCGCGAGCCACCCCTGTTTTGGAAAAACCCGACGTTTCGCATTCCACTCCACTCCAGTATAAATACCCTTTTAACCCACGATTGAAAGAGAGCTTCCAGAGAGAATTTTGAGAGAGAAACCCTAAAGAAAAACCAGATTGCCTCACCCACAATCTCTACCTTAGAGTCTCATCAAATTCCCTCACTCTCTTCCTCTCCATTGTCAAATTCTTGAGAGGCCTTTTAACCAAACCTGGTTCTCACCATTATCATCTCCGTGAGACAGACGTTTGGAGTTCGGGGGACGATTAGGAAGGAACCAATATTCATTGGTTGATGCTACGGTGTAGTAGCGGAATCCGGTAAGCTAGAGAAGAAAAAGGTTCGGCGCAACCTCGTTGGAGCAAGAAGCTTGGAGGGCTTAGGTGCATTGGGTAGATTAGGCTTGGAGGGTCTATTGCTGTCCTTGTATCCCAACTATATTTTCTAGTGGATTGATTACCGCTTGGAGGGCGGCGGAGAGGTTTTTCGCCGAGGTCTTCGGTTTCCTCTTCGATAACATATCCGGTGTTATCATTTGTGTTTGCATCTTCCTTCCTCTCTATCTCCGCCTTTACATTATTATCTTTGTGGTTTAATTTGTTATGGCTTAGATAGTTGTTTAACCAATTACATGATATAGCATATGTTAAGTTTCCGCACATTAATTGTTTAACATATTGCTTGTGTTGGTTAAGTTGGTTTTTGGGGTCTAAACGTTCTAAAGTGTATTTGTACACGTTTTTGAACTTTCAATTGGTATCGAGCGGGTACACTTGTTGTGGTTTAAATACCTAAGTGTGATCCTTGACCCCTTGTGTTTATTTGCCATGGATTGTGCTTTGTATGACTCTTTGCATGATTTGGTTGGTGTTGATTGTAACATGCCATGTGTTTGTGAAAATGCCTCTATGAGTGCTAATCCTCATAATTGTGATGACATGTTAATTGAATCCATGGGTGTTGTTGACAAACTCTTGAAGAAAAATGCTAAGAAGTTTCAAAAGAATTTGAGCAAGTTATTTTGTGAAAAGGATGATTTGATTGCTAAGCTCAAATTGAATCCAACAATTTGGTTGAGAAATATAAAAAACTTGCTGAAATTTCTCTTGAAAAGCTGAAAGAGTTTGAATGTTTGAATATGGACTTGGATGCTAAACTTGTTTTGTCTAACAAACTTGTTGATGATCTTAAATGTGAAAATGAATCTCTTAAGATGCATGCCAAGTGTTTGATTGCTGAACCTATTGTTAAAAAGGATGAAAATATCTGTTGCAATCATGTTGTGGTACCCGATTTTGTGCCTAGTGTGTGTTCTACCTTAAAGGACAAATCGGTGTACATTCCTCCACATAAAAGAAATCAAAAGGTGGAGAGAAAGGCTGTTAAGTCAAAGCCTCCGTTGAGGTCTCAACATAAGGTTTTGAATGGATCTAAGTTTGTTCCAACTTGCCACCATTGCGGTGTGATTGGTCATATAAGACCTCAATGTCATAAGTTGAAGAGGGAACAAAACCATGTTGCTAGATCCATTCCCAAAAGCCTAGTGGACCTAAACACATTGTTTGTCACCATTGTGGTGCCTTTGGTCATCTAAGACCTCATTGCTCTAAGTTTCAAGCTCTTAAGAGAATTAAAAGAAAAGAGAAACTTGAGCTTTTTGGAAGTTGTGCTAAAAAGAGTAAACTGGATTTGAGTGAAAATAGCATGTTGTTAAAGAAAATGTTTAATGCTCTTAACTCCTTGACTATGTGCGTCTCCGGTTCTCATTCTTCCAACCCTCGTCTCGCTTCTCTTGAGACACTCATTCCAAACAATCGTTCCGTTTGGATGAGGAAGGGTTCCTATGGTTGAGCTTTTGCTCTTTTGGTCCTTGATCTAATTCTTTCGATCTTTGTAGGACCCTTCATGCATTGAATGTCATATCTTCATGCATTTTCTGCATCTTGCATTTATTTGTATGCATTGTTTCGTTTTTGATCTTACTTTTATGTTTCTATTTTGTGTGAGTAAAAATCCAAAACCACATAAAAAGTGAAAAATTCAAAAAGTTTGATCGTATATGTTTGAGCACATATCACATGTGAGTTTGGCCTTGTACCTTTGTACAAATGGCTTTGTGCATTTTCGAGCTTAGCTTGTCATTTTTGCACTTATATCTTTGTGGGAAAAATCTTGACATCTTTGTGTGATTGTTGTAAATCGATCTTCAAGCTTGTCATGAATGATTTGTCAATAGTCATGTTGGTTTTGATACATGCGTAGACTTGTGCTTATATCTCTTCCCACTCTTTTATCTTTATTGCTTAAAGAGCTCAATAAATGTAAATCTCAAAATGAAAAGAGATAACGAGCTGCAAAAGCCGTCGCACATACTAGTATTCTACTAGGAAAAAGGGAAAGCGACTTATATGAAAATGTATGATGCCCAAAAAGCCAAAGGCTTGTTCATCAAATTGAAATATCAAAAATTTCAGGCATCAATCTCAAAAATGAGATGTATTGCTCAAAATGAGTTGTATTGATTCAAAATGATCAAATGATATGAATTGTAAGAAGCCAAATGAAAAGCTTCAATCTTATGTAATCATTTTCTTGTGGGAGGTCATATATGTTCACTTCTATAATTGCGATATACCACTTGACTTAGTACTAGTTGTGTATGACTTGATTGAATTGATCATTGAAGCTTCATTCTAGACTAAGGACTATTCCACATTTGATACACACACATAACACACATGCCTAATGTTCAATGAATGTCTTATTCATTTGTTAGATTGTACTTGTCTAAATGTGATGTGTGTGTGCTCAATCATATATGGTTCAATCCAAAAATATTTTTGATCATTTTATATGTTTTTGGAAGTGATTTTTATCACTTTTTGTGTTTATGTTTAGTGCTTACTTTGTTTTTCAATGTTTAAACATGTTCTGGTCTGAAAAACAAGTATCAGATTTTTTGGCCACTCATTTTGGTCAAGTCGCGTGAGTCGCCAAAGAAGTCGCCGATTTTGGCTGGTCGGTTTCGCGGCTTGCAAGCCGCGAGTCTAAGCCGCGAGCTCAGACAGAGAGGTTTCGCGGCTCGCTCGCGACTTGGCTCGCGACTCGCCGATCGCGAGTCGCCCGTAATCGACTTTTTAAAGAGCTTTTTCATGGGAAACTTGTTTTAAACCTCTCCCATCCTCTCTAAAACCCCTCTTTCAATATTTTTACATCAAAACCCAACCAATTTGAATGGTTTTTCAATCCATTATCATCTCTAAGGTAATTATAAACTCTTTTCATTATTTTTGATCCTTGGATTATGTTTTGGAGAGTTTTGTGCTCTTGGTTGGGATTTTTATCATTGGGGTTGGGAAAACTTATTTTCTGTCAATTTTCTTCATGGGATTGGTTTCTTTTGTTGATATGCATTGGATGTTGGCCCCTTGTGGCAGAAAGAACATGTATTAAGGGTGGATTTCATGATGTTCATGCATTGTTTCATATTTTTGTTCATAGTGTGCATGCTAGGTGTTTGATAAAATGCCTCTTAGACATTTTTTCTCGCTTGTTTGGACTCCGATGAGTACCAAACTTTGGGGTTTCTCATGTTTCCTCTTTAGGAACATGTTTGGTTCATTGGTTGTGTATTTTAACACACTTTGCCCCACATGTGCATTTTTCATGCATTGGTCATGCATTGCACTTAGCCACCTCTTGCACACACCTTTGCTACCCTTGTCATGCATTGGTCTTTACCTTATTTCTTCATCCTAGCATGTCATGCTTACCTTATGCTTTGTAGCATGTTTCTTTGTCTTAGGTTTGAGCTTCATTTTCTCATTCATCTTGCACCCCTCATGCATCATTAGCATTGTTCATACCTTCATATCTTGCCCTCGTTTCTTCTTGACCCTTTGTCTATTCCCGACAAAAAGGGGGAGAGTATACTCTAGAGTATGTTTCGGAGTATTTTGTCATTTCTATATGACTCTTGTGCACATCCTTAGGGGAGAAATTCTATTTCTCATGCACATTTGTAGGGGGAGAGATATTCCATAGGGGAGATGCATATACCAAGGGGGAGAAGACATTGTGTTAACTAGAAAACCTTGTTCTGTTTGTTTTCTTGTTGGCTTTATGGTGCTTTGTGTTATGCCTTGCTGTTCTCATTGCATCATGTTTGTGCTTTGGACATGCATATATCCCTATGTTATTATGCTTCATTGAATGCATGTTCGGATGATCATTTGCTTTGCTATGTGATCATTGTAGTCATTTCTATACTTGTTATATTATACTTGTCATTTATTACTTGCTTTATCTTGAGGGTCTAATGTGTTTTGTGCAAGTGTTTCAGGTTACAAGTATATATGTTCCAAGTGCATCACAACTTCTCATCATTTTGAAGGGGAGAAACTTTAAGCACTTTTAGTTTATATTGTTTAAGTTTTTATTCAATATAATGTGGTTTGTACCCATATGCTTTTGTAAGCTTTTAGGGTTAATGTTTTTAAGCATGTTTGTAGGCCTTGTGGTTTGTACCATGCCTAAGGGCAGCCTTTATGCTTGTTGAAATCAGTACCTTGTTCCAAATGTTCTGCATTGTGGTTTGTTGTCTTTGTCACTCTTGTGCCCTTGTAGGATTGTTCCTAGATGCATATGCCTTGTGTGCTATGCATTGGTTGAGTGTTGAGCATACAAGTAACTTGCCTTGTGCTTGTTAACTTGTATGTCCTTGTGTTCATTCAAGTGTGAATGAACACCGTGATCACTACTTTGAAGTGGTCACTTGGTTGATCAAGCCATGGGTTGTATATTAATCCATCTTTGCTTGATCACATTATGCTTGTTTCATATGCATCTATAATTTTCTGCTTACAATAATCATAGTGTATTGTTGTGTTTCAGGAGTATATTGTTCATATGATTCAAGTGCTTCATGACTTCTAGAATTAGGTGTGAGTGAGTTTTGTTCAACTGTTCCCAACTCACATGTTAAGTCTAGAGTCTTTTTAGGGTTTTGTCACGGAATAGCCAAAGGGGGAGATTGTAAGGTTGAATTTATTCAACCATCTAATTGGCTTTATTCCGTGCCAAATTTGCTTGTAATTCAAAGCATTTAGTAACCCCGTATTTAGGTGGGATTGTTGTAAGGGTAGTGAGTGAGATAGAGTGAAGATTGCTCAAGAGTGTGCAAGAAAAAGCAGTGTCGCGGCTGGGACTCGCGGGCTGGACTCGCGGCTTCAACCCGCTGAGAACCTGCACACGTGCCAAGCATCTTTGGAAGGTGAGCAGTCATGCTATTTGGAGCACTACAGACAAAACAGGACAATTGGCCATACGGTTATCTCGCTGATCGGAACTCGCGATCGAGTCAAGCCGCGAGGTCAAGCCGCGAGCCACCCCTGTTTTGGAAAAACCCGACGTTTCGCATTCCACTCCACTCCAAAGTATAAATACCCTTTTAACCCACGATTGAAAGAGAGCTTCCAGAGAGAATTTTGAGAGAGAAACCCTAAAGAAAAACCAGATTGCCTCACCCACAATCTCTACCTTAGAGTCTCATCAAATTCCCTCACTCTCTTCCTCTCCATTGTCAAATTCTTGAGAGGCCTTTTAACCAAACCTGGTTCTCACCATTATCATCTCTCGTGAGACAAACGTTTGGAGTTCTCGGGGAAGCGATTAGGAAGGAACCAATATTCATTGGTTGATGCTACGGTGTAGTAGCGGAATCCGGTAAGCTAGAGAAGAAAAAGGTTCGGCGCAACCTCGTTGGAGCAAGAAGATTGGAGGGCTTAGGTGCATTGGGTAGATTAGGCTTGGAGGGTCTATTGCTGTCCTTGTATCCCAACTATATTTTCTAGTGGATTGATTACCGCTTGGAGGGCGGCGGAGAGGTTTTTCGCCGAGGTCTTGGTTTCCTCTTCGATAACATATCTGGTGTTATCGCTGTGTTTGCATCTTCCTTCCTCTCTATCTCTCGCCTTTACATTATCTCTTTGTGGTTTAATTTGTTATGGCTTAGATAGTTGTTTAACCAATTACATGATATAGCATATGTTAAGTTTCCGCACATTAATTGTTTAACATATTGCTTGTGTTGGTTAAGTTGGTTTTTGGGGGTCTAAACGTTCTAAAGTGTATTTGTACACGTTTTTGAACTTTCATAAGGACCTCAAAATCTTTCTCACCACCTTAGCATCCTCAATCTTCTCTCCAAGATTGAGCTTGGCAATCACGATTTCATCTTGAGCTTTTCAAATTGAGTGGTAAGCATTTGTAGCTTTGTGTCCTTACTTTCTTGTTACCCTAATAGGTAGTCTCAAGAATCATCTAAGCTTCCTTGGCAGTCTTCATATGCGATATCCTGTGAAATTCATCAGTAGACACACCACAAAAGATAGCGTTAATTGCTTTACTATTGGCATTTGCCAAAGCAAGAGCTACCTTGTCCCATTTGAACTTGGCTGTCGTGGGTCTAATATACCCATTCTCGACGGAATCCCATACCGACTCATCTATATCACAAAGGAATGCCCTCATACGTACTTTCCAAAATGCATAGTTGCTCCCATCAAAGAATGGTGGAGCATTGAGCGATTGAGATCGATCCATCACAAAAGGGGTCTAGGATCACACTTAGGTAATGAAACCACAAACAAGTGTACCTGCTTTGATACCAGTTGAAAGCTCGGATTTGTGTGAAAACATAAGAGTTGTTTAGACCCCCAAATTAAAATATTATGACTCGGTTGATTTTACTCTAACTTAAACTAAGTGCAGAATAGAGTAAATGCGAGAGCGGACAAACAATAAAACTACTCTAAGCTATATTCATCAAATCACAACAGTAAAATGAAAGCTAAAAGAGTAGGGAAGAAGAATGCAAACACAAGATAACACGCCGATGTGTTATCGAAGAGGAAACCTAAGAACTCGGCGAAAAACCTCCCCGCCACCCTCCAAGTGGTAAATTGATCTACTAGACAATAAGTTGGGATACACGAATAGCAAGAGACCCTCCAAGTCTAATCTACCCAATGCACTTAAGCCCTCCAAGCTCCTACTTCAACAAGGCTTCTCGGAGCAGTGTCTTGTCTAGCTTTCCGGATCCCACAATACGCTTGATTGCATCCGCCAAAACTTGGCTTCTTCCAATGCTTCCCAACAGCACCAAAACCTCACTTGATGCTCAGAATGGGTGTGGTAAGTGTTTGGGCTATCAACCTCTCAAGGATTTGGAAATGGAGAGGTAGGAGTTGAGGAAAACCACAATGGATTGTGTAGAGGATTGTTGGTATAACAATCTCTAACTCTCAAAGGTTGTGGATAGGGTTTTCTCTCTAAAAGCACTACTCAACATATGTGGGTAATGTGGGTATATATAGTGTGGGTAGAGACCAAGCGTATTAGATATGACAAATTGGTAAAACAGAATGTTTCGCAGGTATCTCGCGGGAAGGCCTTACCTACGAGACATTCGCGAAAACTAACTGTCACCATTTGTCATGACTTTTTGCATTCCAATCATGTGCTGGACACATGCTTCACTTTGTGGGAAGGCTTCTCGCGAGCTACCCGCAAAAACTTCTTTGGTCTTCAATTGCCTGGATTCTTCACACTCTCTCTCACACACAACCCTTACAATGAAATCCCACAAATAGTATAGGATACATAAGATTGAACATAATTACAATAAAATTTGGCATGGAATTAAAGCCAACACAAAATAATTGTAAATCACAACTTTACACTAGTCATCTTCCAAGATTAAATTATGGGTGCAAAATCAAGTGTCTACAGCCGTTATCTCTTGGATGAAAATTGCTGACGTGACAAGTGATCAAAATAAAAAAATTAGTTTATTATGTGTGTGTGTGTATATATATATATATATATATATATATGCATGGGAAAGGCTTTGCTACGTACTAGTATGCAGAGCAATTGTTGCATAATAGGTTATGTGGTAGTAAAAAGCAATTGCACATGATCATGTGGACCCTTAAACACTTATCATTTTCTTTTTGTTGTCACATAATCCTATATGTAGCAAAAATTTTTCATATATATATATATATATATATAAAAGGGTTAGGTTCAAGTAACACCTGGTGTAACTTTAAGCAATGTTACACCAACTAATAGTTTTTAATTGGATACAAATTTTGACAAATCCACCGTTAGATTACATTATCTTTGTATATTCTTTATGCTTGCAAAATTTCAAGGTGATCAAAGATTAATAGCCATGTCATCAATCAATTATTTAAATTCAAGTTTTTGTAGTATGAAATAATGCATAAAAGATTAGTTTGTGTATCGAATGATAAATTAAATTTGATTGACATGAAATTTGATATGCATGCTAAGAACATATAAAACATGTAATTCAACGGTTGGATTTTCAAATATGAATTCAATAATAAGTTATTGAGTGGTGTAACATTGCTTAGAGTTACACCGGATGTAACTTCAACCCAACCCATATAAAAGATAAGATAAGATAATAAATTATCAATATATATATATATATATATGTATATATAATCGAAGCCTTTGAAGCTCCCACTGTTTTCCACGTTAGCACAACATTAAAAAAATAAATAAATAAACGCAACCGAAAAAAACTTTTCTATAAAAAAAAAAAAAAAACTTTTACCCGATAAAAACCAAAAAATAAAAAAACATAAGCACAAAACGTAAACCCACGCTCCGCCATACCTCTCTATTCTCTATTTCTCTACCTACTCCTTCCCCAAAACCCAACATTGAAAATCAATCCTGCCAAGAAGCCATCCCCACATTGTCAGGTCCGAGATAGAAAGAAGGCATCACCAACCATATGGTTTGATCCTTTGGCGATACATACAACTACGGTTTCACAATCGGAGAGTTTTTCTAGAAGCGAAGGTGACGACGGGACCGCAACAGAGCTTAAAGAGAAAATCAAATTAGACACCGCCACATTTGGTAAATAGTTTTCTATACAATTAACATATTTTATTTTTATAATTTTCCCAATAAATGTAAATGTTTAATTTTCCAATCTGAGTATTTCATAATGTTATTGAAAAATTATCATAGTTTTTGTGATCGGATAAAGCAATTTGAATTTGGGATATTCAGTTATGTGTTAGAATTGATTAGGGATTCATAACTCTGTATTACATTTTGATTAGGAATCCATAACCCTATATTATATTATATAATAAAATAGTATTTTTTTTTAGGGATTATTTGTTACCATGCAACTCACGGCTGAAAATTTGTATTTTTCATTCCTCTCTTCTGAATTTTTTTTACTCGCTTTATAATTCTGATTTTTTATTGCTCTCTTTATAATTCTTCAGTTTTTATGGATTTAATTTTGTGAATTTTTATCTGGGTTCATGTGGCTACTGCTTAAAAACTTGATTTTAGTGTATAGTTTGGGGATTTAAATTTGAAATTCATTAGGAATTTTAAATTCTAATTCTTTGAGATTGTGTATTTGAAATTCTTTTATGATTTATATGTTAGATATTGGGATTGGTATTGATGGTGGGATAGGTTTATATTGTAGAAAACAACATTTAGATAGTTTTGGTAATAGTTGATAGTATTGTACAAATGTTTTTTTTGTTTTTGGTTGCACTATTGTAACAATGATTTACCATATTGATTATTAGTTTGTGAACTAGTGTCACTTTGGAGTTCTAGGGGCCTCTGTTGGGCTGCTATTGCTGTGGACTAGAAGAGTAGTAGAGAAATTTAATGGGGCTGAAGGAAATTATTCAGTTTATGTAAGTTTGGATGTGTGGATGATCAATACAAATTGTTTGATTTTTTTAATGATTTATTTCATGGTGTGTTTGTGCATTAAGATTAGAGTTTTTTACCCTTAATAACTTCAAAGGAATCAAAGCTTTTAGAAAGTTTTATTATTTTACTTAAAAAGAGGATTCCCTCTTAAATTTGATGGAAGCCATGTGATCAAGTTCATAGAACCCTCTTAATTTTGATCAAGAGTGTATGTCAATTGTTTACGAAGTGAAACAACTACTATTGATAATGTTTTCAACAGATTAAGGGTTTGAATCTTTTATGATTCATATGTTAGATATTGGGATTGGTATTGATGGTGGGATAGGTTTATATTGTGGAAAACAACATTTAGATAGTTTTGGTAATAGTTTATAGTATTGTACAAATGTTTTTTTTTTTTTGGCTGCACTATTGTAACAATGATTAACCATATTGATTATTAGTTTGTGGATTGGTGTCACTTTGGAGCTTTAGGGGCCTCTGTTGGGCTGCTATTACTGTGGACTAGAAGAGTAGTAGAGAAATTTGATGGGGCTAGTAAAAATTATTCAGTTTATGTAAGTTTGGATGTGTGGATGATCAATACAAGTCGGTGTTTCAAGTGCCTATGGTCCCAATTTTGAGCATGAGAGATATGTGGGTTTGGTGGAGTCTTGAAAGAGATTTTGATATGATTCCGTTTGAGAAGTAGGTTTGATTTTTTTAATGATTTATTTCATGGTGTGTTTGTGCATTAAGATTAGAGTTTTTTTACCCATAATAACTTCAAAGGAATCAAAGCTTTTTGAAAGTTTTATTATTTTACTTAAAAAAAGAGGATTCCCTCTTAAATTTGATGGAAGCCATGAGATAAAGTCATAAAACCCTCTTAATTTTGATCAAGAGCGTATGTCAATTGTTTACAAAGTGAAACAACTACTATTGATAATGGTTTCAACAGATTAAATAAATAAACATGCTTACATAAAAATTAAATAAATAAAAAATTCAATATGTAAATCTTCCGCAAAAGAATTGAAGATTTCTTAAATGAACATTTATAATTATGTATGAAAAGGCTCCACATGCGAGGCTGTACTAACACTAGCATATATATATATATATATATAGATTGAATGGGGCTCTCTTGATTTTCCTTATCTTATTGATGTAATTGAAATATTTAACTTTCTCATCATTGATGCAGAATTTCATAGTCTTCTCTTTGGTTATATTAGTCCTACCTTTGTGTTGCTTTGTTCTATTTATTTCATTTTTTATTTTTTTAAATCATTTATTTGTTTTTTATTTTTTTGTTATATAGTGCCGAGGTTAAGGTGTACGTGACCATATCTGCTTTACAACTAATTTCACATCATGTTTTCCTAGCTTACGGAAGGCCGAGACCTTGGGAATTGCTGAATTCCCAATACTAGACCGCATCGGGAATAGCAGAGTTGGGGTCAAAGATACAACCTTTTCATCAAGGTAAAATTATTACACATATTTTTATTATTATTATTGTGAACCAAAAAAAAAATAAGAACTTATTATTGTCACTATCGAGAATAATTTGTGCATCATGTATCTTAAAGAGCTTAATTGTGATCATAAATAAAACTGTTTTTTTAATATATATTAAAAGACTTCTGGGTATCATGGTCATAATTTCAAACCCATTGCTAAGGATGACTTAGTGGTTCAATAGCGCTTGGTGGTTTGTTAGCTAATTAATGCAATGAGTTTCATAAAAATTTGCACTACATCGCATTGTTTCAAACTTTCTACACTGCACTATTTCTCTTCTATTAATGTTTCTTGAATGTTGGCTAAAAATTGGATTCTTATTGTTTTGCAGGTAGGGATTTGGCATTTTGTTATCTAGGTTATTGGGTAATACGACTACAAGACAAAGACAGTCAGGTATTTACCAGTCTCTTCTTTATTCAAGACTATTTCTTGCATATTTATTGGTAATATGTTTCTAGAAATAATTTGAAATTGGAATGTGATTGCATATTTAAGTTTCTAGGGTTACAAGTAGAAATGGACTAGAATTTCTGAAACAAAAAATATTGTGTATAAAGAAGTTTTTACTAATCTTTGAGTCAAGGAACCAACTAATAGAGGTAACATAATTTATATTGTAAAAGTCACTCATAATTGCTTTGCATTTATATTATTTATTCTTGTGTTTATCTCCTTCTCCAAATTGATTTAGCCACTTTGTTTGGAGTAGTTTCTATTTAGGTCTTTGAGTTATGTTTTTCTCTTTGCTTTTTGGTTTGTGCATTAAATATGATCAAGTTTTTTGATATTTGTATGGATTGGTTTCAGTTTAGGTCTTTAGGTTATATTTGGTTTTGATTAAGGTATTTGAGTAAAATTGGATTTAGTTTAGTTATTTTTGTTAATTTGTTCGTATTTATCTATCTATGGTGACTGGGTTAAAAAACAGAGGAGCGGATTTAAAGAACTTAAGAGAGTCTTAGTCTCTTTCGGGCACTTTGAATATTGAAATAAAGCAGGAGTTTATTCAAATTAGGTGCAATTCAAATCAGATGGGAATGAAAAAGTAAATTAGGCATTTTCCCTTAATCTGTATAAGTAGTAACATGAATCTCTGTGGAGGGAAGGCTTTTCAATTCCTTTAATAGGTTCTAGCTTTCTTTTAAGATTTTTTGTGTTAACCTGTAATTATTTTTTCCAAAGGAATCTTTGCCTATATATATATATATATATATATTAAATTATCAATATATATTTTTTGCTTCAATTTTGGAGTTTGGTGGGCTTAGACATCATCAACTATAGATTTAGATGCTCTAAAAACACTTTTATGGTGACATGCTACATAATATTTAACAATTCTATTACTTGGTTCTCTTTTAGAATAGCATTTTTGTTATTGCCTATTGGCTTTTCTTCCATATATGGCTGTTAGAGACAATTTTGTGATGCCATCTCTAATCACCTATCCTTTAGATCATATAAAACCATATATAGTTAACATATTTCGTTGCGAATCGATATAATTTTTTTTTTTTTATAAGTCCCGAAAAAAAAAAAAAAAAAAAAAAACCCGAACCAAGTGAAAGAAGAAGGAAGAACAATGGAGACCGAACCCAGGAGAAGAAAGAAAGAGAAAAAGAAGGAGACAGTGTTAGGAGATTGAGTTGACAATACAATATAATGGGTCCCACCATGTGTGTTTAATTACAAAAATGCAATTGAGTTATGAGTTATGGAAATTGAAAACAGTCAAAAGGTGTTTTCGGTTTCCATAACTCATAACTCAAAAATCGAAGAATTGAGTGATGGAAACAGAGTTATGGAAACAGAGTTATCATTTGCCAAACGGATATTGAGTTATGGGTCCCACAATTTTTGAGTTATGAGTTATGGAAACTAAGAATTGAGTTACGAAAATAGGCAATCCAAATAGCCTTTAAGTCTTTATCTTTGTGTGTTTAGAGAATTTTTTTAGTAATAGTTAATAAATGTCTTAAAGGTATTGGTTTACAAAATAGTTTTAGAAATTTTTTATATATGAAAAATAAAAAAATAATTAATTTTTTAGTAGCCTTTTATAATTCGCATAAAAGTTAAATTAAAATTTCTTAAAGTGATCAGTTAATAAATGCCCTAAGAACATGAATTAATTTATTTGTTGTAAGGTTGAATTTAATCAACCATCTTGTTGGCTTTATTCCGTACCAAATTTGCTTGTATTTCAGCAATTAGTAACCCTGTATTTAGGTGGGATTCTTGTAAGGGTAGTGAGTGAGATAGTGTGAAGAAATGCTCAAGAGTGTGCAAGAAAAACAGGGGCTCGTGATTGGATCTCACGGGGGACTCGCGTCTGCAAGCCGCTAGAAGCTACATATGTGCCAGGTATGCCAGAAGTTGAAGCATCATGCTAGCTGGAGCACTACAGGACAAAATAGGACAAGCGGCCGTTCAGGTTACCTCGCGGCTGGAACTTGCGACTCGGTCAAGTTGCGAGCCAGCCCTGTTTTGAAAAACCCGACTCTTGACATTCCATTCTCACCCTAGTATATATACCCCTTTCACCCACGAAAGAAACAGAGCTTCCAAAGAAAATTTTGAGAGAGAAACCCTAGAGAAAAACAAGATTGATTCATCCCCAATCTTCATTAAGAGACTCTTCAAATTCCTCAACTCTCTTCCTCTCCATTGTTAAATCCTTGAGAGGCTTTTTACCAAAACATTTTCTCACCATATCCATTTTCGTGAGAGGGCTGTTTGGTGCTTTAGGAAGCGATTAGGAAAGATCCGATTTCACATTGGTTGATGCTATGGTCAAGTAGCGGAATCCGGGAAGCTAGAAAAGAAATAGGTTCGGCGCAACCTCGTTGGAGCAAGAAGCTTGGAGGGCTTAGGTACACTGGGTAGATTAGGCTTGGAGGGTCTATTGCTGTTCATGTATCCCAACTACATTTTCTAGTGGATTACTTATCGCTTGGAGGGCGATGGAGAGGTTTTACGCCGAGGGCTTCGGTTTCCTCTTCGATAACACATCGTGTGTTGTCCTTGTGTTTGTATCTCTCTTCCCTTAATCTTTGCCATTTAATTTTTCTTTGTGGATGTGATTTTATTTGGTTTAGATTGTTTATCAATTTTGTATTAAGCTTATTCATGTTCCGCACTCTTATTGTTTGTCATAAAGCTTGAATTGGTAATTTTGTTATTAGGGGTCTAAACGTTCATAGTGTTTTATACACTATTTGAACTTTCATTTGGTATCAGATCTGGTGCACTTGCTGTGGTTTAATTACCTAAGTGCGATCCTAGACCCCTTTCCTATGGATGTTGCTATGGAAAAGGGCATGCTGAATTGTGGTTCAAGTGTTTGTGATAATGATTCTATGAGTATGTTTGAAGGGTGTCCTAACAATGAACTTTTATAGTTATTAATAACAAAGAAATATGCTAGGATATTTATTCACATGCTGAAATATTTTGAAAATAAGAATCACATCTTACACAATAGCATATCTGAATCTAAATCTTTGATTAAGAAGCACAAAAGATAAAATAGAATATTGTGTGAGAAGGTTGATAATCTGAAAAAGAAATGTCAATCTAACTGAAGCATGGAAATTGAAGATAAAATTCTGTTTGAAGGTCAAGAATGTTTGTCTTATGCGAGCTTATTTGTGCATACCTCATTGAAGGTATTTAATTCATGCTTATGGTATCTTTTGCAAATTGTTCTCGTCATATGACAGGAGATAAATCACTGTTTAAGACACTCAAAGAGAAGGTTGATGACTATGTGACTTTTGGTGATGGAAGTCATGCTCAAGTTCTCGGCAAAGGGACTATTGAGATACCTGGATTACCTCTATTGAAAGATGTCTTATACATCAAAGGGCTGAAGGCAAATCTTTTGAGCATCACTCAAATATGTGATGAGGATTTCCTTGTCCAATTCTCAAAGAAGGGATGCATAATCATTAATGAAGAAGGGATTCAAGTCTTGGAGGGAAATAGGACTACAGATAATTGCTATGGAGTAGTTCCTACGACACCCATTTCGTGTAGAAGTGCTCATGTTGACATGTTGGAACTTTGGCATAACAGATTTGGGCATGCGAATTTCAAACAAGTAGCTAAAGTATCTAAACTTGAAGTAGTTGAGAGACTTCCAAAGTTTGGAAAGGTGAAGAAGACTATTTGTGGTGCATGCCAAATGGGAAAGCAAACAAAGGCAAGCCATCACAAGGTGAATGTGATTGCTACTTCATGATGTTTAGAGCTTCTTTATGTTGATCTAATGGGGCCTACAAGAACTGAAAGTCTAGGAGGAAAGAGGTACATTATGGTCATTGTTGATGATTTCTCAAGATACACTTGGGTTGAATTTCTTAGAGAAAAATCAGAAGCATGTGAAAAGTTGGAAATCCTTTGCAAGAAACTACAAAATGAGAAAGGGGTTCCTATTGTGAAAATAAGAAGTGATTATGGGAAGGAATTTGAGAATGCAAGATTTGAGTCATTTTGTGAAAAGAATGGAATCAAAAGGGAATTTTCAACCCCCAAAATTCCTCAACAAAATGGAGTGGTAGAGAGAAAGAATCGGGTGATTCAAGAAATGGCAAGAGTTATGCTACTAAACAAGCAAATACCTCAAAAGTTTTTGGGAGAAGCCGTGAACACCTCTTGTCACATTGGCAATAGAATATTCTTCCGAGTGGGAACAAAGAAGACCGCCTATGAGATTTGGAATGGAAAGAAGCCCAGAGTAAAGTACTTCCGAGTGTTTGGAAGCAAGTGTTACATTCTAAATGATCGGGAGAACCTGGGGAAATTTGATGCAAAAAGTAATGACGGTATTTTCCTTGGGTACTCTACTACTAGCCGGGCGTATAGGGTTTTCAACAAGAGAACTAAGACAGTAATGGAGTCCATCAATGTCAAAATTGATGATGCCTTAACAAAGGTAGAGATGATTGATGATGGAGAAAGGCCGAGCACCAAAGAACCCGATGTTGAGGTCGAAGCTCTTGATATAGAAGTTGAAGGATCTACACCGGAAGAAGAATCAACTCCCATGAATGGAAACAAGATCAATGTCTAGAACATCAAGTCCTTTCACTCCTCCGGAAGTTCGTCCTCCCATCTTATGGAATGATGAAGTCTCCACATCAAAGAAGCCATCATCAAGAGTGATTAAGAACCATCTAGATAGCAACATTATAGGGTCTTTAGATGAAAGTCTTCGCCTTAGAAAAGGAACATCCTTTTGGCCAATCATGTAACATACTATTGCTACCTTGCTCAATTTGAGCCAAAAATGGTAGAAGAAGCTCTCCAAGATGAAAATTGGGTTGAGTCAATGCATGAAGAGCTGAATCAATTTGTGAGAAATAATGTGTGGGAACTTGCTCCAAGGCCTGAAAATGTTTATGTCATTGGCACTAAATGGATATTCAAAAACAAGACCGATGAAGATGGAGAGATAATATGGAATAAATCTTGGTTAGTAGCTCAAGGATATACTCAAGTAGAAGGAGTAGACTTTGATGAATCCTTCGCTCCTGTGGCAAGACTTGAGTCTATTCAAATTCTTATGTCCGTTACATGCACTATGAACTTCAAACTCTATCAAATGGATGTAAAATGTGCATTTCTAAATGGATACCTGAAT